>CM061142.1:744429179-745086581 GCA_030789695.1 Scilla litardierei
AATGCTTCTACATCTGAATCTGAGATCATTTGTTGGCATGCAAGACTTGGTCATATTGGACCAACTAGAATGGATAGACTTGCCAAAAGTGGCTTGCTATCTAATGTTTCAAAAGTTGAAATGTCAACTTGCGAACATTGTCTTGTAGGGAAAACTTGTCGCAAGCCGTTTGGAACTGGCACAAGGGCCGAAGTTCCATTACAGCTTATCCATTCGGACATTTGCGGTCCAATGAATGTTAAGACAAGACGCGGGAAGTCCTATTTCATCACTTTCATTGATGACTTCACTCGTTTCGGTCATATTTATTTGATTTCCCATAAACATGAAGCTTTATCTTGCTTCAAAAACTATATGAGTTTAGTGGAAAATCAACTAGATCGCAAGATAAAGGTCTTGCGAACCGATCGGGGTGGGGAATATCAATCAACGAGTTTTAAGGAACTCTGTGATGAAAAAGGCATAGTTCATCAAATAACTATGCCATATACTCCGCAACAAAACGGTGTTGCGGAAAGAAGAAATAGGACATTGATGGAAATGGTCCGATCAATGATGTCTCAGGCAAATTTGCCTATCACCTTTTGGGGAGATGCATTATTGACGGCAGCATTCATCTTAAACCGTGTACCCTCGAAGTCGGTAAGTTCTACTCCTTATGAGTTGTGGAACAATAGAACTCCAGACTTAAGCATTCTAAAACCTTGGGGTTGTGCATCTTACGCACATTTATCCTCTCACAAATATGGCAAACTTGGGCCACGTGGGAGGAAGTGTATCTTCATCCGATACGCTGAAAACTCCAAAGGATATGTTTTCGTCGGTCAAGAGGACAATGTGGGTCTAATAGAATTCGAATCGAGGGATGTTGTCTTCTTGGAAAACGAGTTTCCAAGACAGGGTGAGATAAGTCAAGACTTATCCTTGTTTGAGACTTGGGATCAAGAAGGATCGGAACGTTCGAGTGGGAGAATTCTTGGTGAAGAAGAAAATACGTTTCAAACTTCACCAATGAATGATACGAACGATACCAATCCTATTCCGAGTGGGAGTGATGTTATTCCAAGTGGGAGTGATGTCATTCCAAGTGGGAGTGATCAAACTCAAACAAGACATAGTAATCGAACGAGGCTAACACCTCTGAGATTTGAGGATGAATTTCCTCAAACATTCATGACATTACTACAAGATGATGACGAACCTGCAAATTTCAAACAGGCCGTCACATGCCCTGCTAAAGATAAATGGATAGCGGCAATGGAAGAAGAACTTCAATCCATGAAAACAAACCAAGTCTGGGACTTGGTTGATTTACCTAAGGGACGTAAAGCCATTGGGAACAAGTGGGTTCTTAAAATCAAGCATAAGGCTGATGGCTCCATCGAGAAATATAAAGCTTGCCTTGTTGCGAAAGGTTTCACGCAACAGGAAGGAATAGACTACGAAGAGGCTTTCTCTCCTGTCGTGCGTTTTACCTCCATTCGCTTAATTCTGGCAATGGTGGCTTGTTTGGACCTCGAGTTACATCAGATGGATGTAAAGACTGCTTTTCTTAATGGAGAACTAGATGAGGAGATCTACATGGAACAACCAAACGGGTTTGTACAAGAAGAAAACAAACATAAGGTTTGTAAACTTCGTAAATCCATATATGGTCTTAAACAATCCTCAAGGCAGTGGTATATGCGCTTTCAAGAAGTCGTTTTGTCGTATGGTTTCTCCATGCTCGACGAAGACAACTGCGTATATATTAAGAGGATTAAAAACAAGTATGTAATTATGTCTCTTTATGTGGATGACATACTTATAGCCGGAAATGATAAGCGTCTTATCTTGGATATCAAAGCTTGGCTTTCATCCGTCTTTGAGATGAAAGACATGGGTGAAGCTGCATATATCCTTGGGGTTAAGATCTCAAGAAATCGTTCCAAGAAACTTCTTTCTCTCTCTCAAGAGACATATATAAAGAAAGTTTTAGAACGGTTTAATATGCAGGACTGCAAGCCAATTGATACTCCAATAAGCAAAGGCGAGGGTCTATGTTTGGAAATGTGTCCCAAAGATCCAAAAGAAAAGAAAGCTATGGAAAAAGTTCCATACTCCAGTGCTGTCGGGAGTCTGATGTACACCATGATGTGTACCAGACCGGACATTTGCTATGCTGTTGGTATGGTAAGCCGTTACCAATCCAACCCAGGACAAGCATACTGGAAAGCGGTGAAGAGGATATTAAGATACCTCAAAGGGACTGCGGACTATGCGTTATGCTATCAAGGCAATACCTTGAGACTCGAAGGCTATACCGATGCTGATTGGGCGGGTGATCTCGACGAGCGAAGATCTACCTCAGGCTTTGTTTACTTGCTCGGGAATGGTGCAATATCCTGGAGCAGCAAGAAGCAAACCTGCATCGCCTTATCAACCATGGAAGCCGAATTCGTAGCATTCAGCATGGCGGTCCAAGAAGCTGTTTGGCTTAGGAAATTCTTAGACAAGCTGACGAATGCCTCTGACTCGAGCACTGTTCCCATATACAGTGATAGTCAAGCTTCGATTGCCTATGTCAAAGATCCTAAATTTCATTGTAAGACCAAACACATTGACATTCGATTCAAGTTTGCGAAGGACTATGACAAACGGAAGGAAGTAGACATAGGATACATATCCACGCATGAGATGATAGCGGATCCCCTTACTAAGGCGATCCCCAGAGATGTGTTTTTTCAAACACTTATCATCTATGGGAATGCGTAGGTGCTGAGCTGTATCATGTAATATTTCCCATGTCTATAGAAGATCAAAGTTTAATTTGCATACAAGTTTCTTACAAATAATTTTATATACATTTGTGTTTAAGTCTCAGCTATTTTATTGTGTGTATGTCGGACAGATTAAGGTTGGCTCTCTCACATGAGCAACCGCCTTATCTTATCAGAAGGATAAGATAGAGATGAGACTAGTTTAAAGTCAAAATCATTAGACAAATGATTTAGAGTCGTGACTTAAACAAGATAGTCGAATGAAAGATCTGCATCATATGGATGCTTACAAAAGATCTGAGATCTGTATCACAAGGATATTTGAAAGAGATCTCATAGGATTTTTTAAATCCTATCTGTCTTATGCAGGATGAGAGTCCGTGAATTTTTTCACGAGTAGTAAGGGGACTCAAAAAGATAGGCACTGTGGTGTCTGATCTTTTCATCTGTACAACATCATTAAGACATACTCTCCCTGGGAAAGGAGTGATGTTGTAGTACGTGTTCATACCACGTATGCATTTCGACCACTGAGTTAGTAGCAATAGTGTTTGCTATTATGTGAGACTCAAAGTCCATACGGGTCTTGACTCTTACCCTCAAGGACTCCAATTGGTTTCTTTAGATTTGATGAGATGATCGCTATCTTAGCGTGTTACTAATGGGCTATAATAATTCGGCTCGGCGGGGCACGTTAGAAAAGCGAATCAAGTCAAGATCAGAAGGTTCGCAAGAAGAGGAAGATTGATTTCATATTCGCATTTGGACTTTAATAATTCAAAGCTGGCCAGCCAATTGTAATCCAGATGGGATTCAATTGTTGAATATAAAGTATAAGAAATGTGAAGAAATAATCTAGGGTAAAGCATGCGTTGAACTACTCAACTTTGCACCTTCGAGGTCGTTGTGTATCTCTAACAAGTGCACAACAACAGACTCTACGCGCATGACGGTCGCACGGTCTATTTCTCGGTATGATAGATGAAAGAACTAAGAGAAAGACGTTCTCTTACAATCCCCTCAAGTGTGAGTGGGAGATGTTGGATATGGAAGACGTTAGTACACCCTTGTAGGGGATGTATGAGGGAATACGGACCTCGAACGTCGCGTACACGAAGTCGTACGCAAAGGGAATATGTTCCCTTGCGGAGAGGATCTCTAGATTGATGGGAAAGTTGCATTATATGTGCACAAATGCATGCGACATATGGCTAATAAAGGGGTAATATCTTAAGCTTATATTGTACCATGCATATGGTACAACTTAAGCTTATAATATGCCATGTACGATGGTACACCTTAGTTAAATTGTTCCAAAGGAACAATTGATCCTAAAATAACTACCTTGGGGGCTATAAATAAGACCCAAGGGTTAGCCATTTATCTTACACTTTTGCATGGCATTCATGCATGCATCTTCATTCTAGCGAAGCTCTGCCGAAATACTTCCTCTCCATCTATCCAAGTTCTTAATCTAAAGTAGAGATTTAGATTGTGGATTTAGTAGCCTTACTCCATTCGTGAGAAGACTCGATCCGTCGTGGCGAATCCGAAGGCAAAGTTCCGAGACTACCGTGCCGCATACGCAAGCGTAAGTCTCAACTTTAATTATCGATCCTAACTCTGTTTTGGCAGGATCCTACATTCAACCCCCTTTCAGTGTTGTTTGCCATCCACAGGATCCAACAAGATCCACTCAAATGAAACTTTCTTCGGCGCATGGTTGGCTTAGCGACAAGGGGGTTGCTCGCTTCGGGACGCGTGCGGTTTGGGAAGCGGTTCGGCTCAGGACTATGAGCGCTTTGGGAAGCGGTTCAGCTCGGGATGGGGAGCGGCTTGGGATGCGGTTCATTACACCTTGCCGGTGCAAGCAAGGTTCCGGGTATGTAGTTTAATTAAGCATAGTATTTATAATATTGCAGTAGCTTAGATCTATCTTGTGGTGGTCAGACCCACCTCAAGATAGTAGAGATCCTGGCTAGGGTCTTGATATCCTTAGGGTTGCATGTTAAATAGTTTAACGTTTTCCGCTGCATGATTTTCTTTTTCCTCTATCGTCCGTCCGATGTATGACAGGAATAGAAATATGCCATAAGGGTCCCTCAAAACCTATCATGGTGGCCTTGGGGCGGCATTGTGTCGCCAGTCCCCTTGGTCGGTCCGATCCCTGTGGAGTTCGATCGAGCATTATTGCTCAATTGGATTTCGTCCCGATCCTCTGGGCCGGTGCAGGGTGACTTTCACCTACCTCCCTTTGCCATTGTAAGGGAGGAGTCGGCCTTGCTGGACTTCAGGACGACCGCTCGGTTGGTACAGAACTCGATTCTCCCAAGGGATCTGGAGCAACTTCAGAGGTTGGACCTCGAAAGGGTAGCCAATTTTTTCGTTGGGAGCGGATACCAGGTATGTGGTCTGCCTTTCGTCCTTTGACATCCGAGTTTATCGTCCATGACTAAACTTTCCTGTAGATGTCTGTTCTCGGTGCCGTGTTGCGTCGTAATGCCGTCGACTTGATCAAGTGAGGTCGACGGGTGGCGGACGTAGAGCATAAGGCGTTCGAGCTCAAGGCTCGGACAAAATAGGCAGAGGAGAGCCTGTTGAAGGCCCTCGAGGCTAAGGTGGCAGCTGAGTGGGCGGCTGAGGAGGCTAAGAAAGTCTCTCGTCCATGTCGGTCCTCCGTAAGGCTGCCGAGCTCCAATGGAGGACGGAGAAGTCTCAGCTGGAGTCGGAGCTTGACGCTTTGAAGAAGAAAATGATCGAGATCCGAACCAAAGCTTCTGACTCCGAGAGATGGACAGAGGCCTGCAAGGCGGAGGCCGCCGAGTCTTGGGCGAAAGTCACCGAGCTCAAGGAGGTCACTGCGAAGGAGAAGGTGGAGCTCATGGCCAGGCTTACAAAGGTGATGGAAGCTTTTACCAGCATCTTTGCATCCAGGGTGCTCCTCCCTCCTCTTAGGCCAGTGGGCCTTAGTTTTAGGTTTCGTGTAATCCTTTTTCATTTCTGTTTCCTTAGAAATGAATGAAAAAAAATGTTATGACTCTTGTGTTTTTATCTACTATTTGAATATGTTTGTGTGTATGGCCCCCTCAACGACTTTAACTTTTGATAGATTAGAAACTGATGATAAGTTGAGTCCTTGGTAAGTTAGGTGTATTCGACAGATCAAACACAATCCTTTAAACCATAAATTACATTTCATTTAGTAGCTAGGGGTAATGCCTTGGCTCTCGGCCGTCGACTAGGGCCGTTCAATGTCAAGGAGCGAGGCACCTTCGACTGACGAGCATCATGGGTCGTTCAGTGGTGATGTGGAATTCCTTCGACTTAAGGCTGACGACAGGGGTCGTTCGGTGGCATGCGGTGAGGCCCCTTCGACTTACGGCCGACGAGCGTCGTGGGTCGTTTAGTGGAGAGGGAAAATCCATTCGACTTATGGATGACGACAGGGGTTGTTCGGTGGCGATGGGTGGGGCCCCTTCAACTTATGGCTGACGAGCGTCGTGGGTTGTTCAATGGCGATGGTGAATCCCTTCGACTTACGGCTGACGACAGGGGTCATTCGGTGGCGAGGGACAAGGCCGCTTCGACTTATGGCCGACGAGTGTTGCGGGTCATTCAGTGGCGAGGGAGAATCCCTTCGACTTATGACTGACGACAGGGGTCATTTGGTGGCGAGGGGCGAGGCCCCTTCGACTTATGGCCGACGAGCGTAGTTAGAAGAATAGTTGGATAAATATCGAAGGACGATTCGACTTTGTATTTATCTTGAATATGTATAAGATAAAAGATGAAGATAGATTTCGATCCTTTACCCCCGTTGGTACATCATTGATAATACTTTCGTAGGTGCTCAGCGTTCCAAGGATGAGAAAGTTCTCTATCATCCAGAGTAACGAGTCGGTAGGTGGCAGGACCGAGTACATCAATCACTGTGTAAGGTCCTTCCCACTTCGCAGCGAGCTTTCCTTACTTGAGAATCTCGGGAGTGAAAGCAGCCTTACGCAGCACCAGGTCACCTACACAGAAGCTGTGTTCGCGGACCTTTGAGTTGAAATAGCAGGCCATGCGTCCTTTTTGTTCGATGAGGGTTGCCATGGCCTGTTCGCGGACCTCGTCCACCAGTTGTAGGTTGAACTCGAGGCCTTCTGAGTTTCTTTCTTCTTCATAGTAATGGAGGCGAAGCAATCGCTCATTGACCTCTACTGGGACGACGGCTTCGCATCCGTAGGCCAGCATGAAAGGTGTTTCTCCTGTCGAGGTTTTGTGGGTCATTCTATATGACCATAGTATGCCAGGGATTTCGTCCAGCCAAGTCCCTTCGAGCCCAGTTATTCTCTTCCAAAGGGGCCCGAGGATGCTTTTGTTGGCTGCTTCTGCCTATCCGTTCGACTGGGGATAGGCGACAGAGACGAAGTGCAACTCGATCTTTAGCTCTGAGCAAACGTCTCTGAAGCCGACGCTGTCGAACTGTGTCCCATTATCCGTCACTATGGATTGTGGGATGCCAAAACGACAAATGATGGACTTCCAGACGAAGGTTCGAGCTTCCTTCCAGGTGATTCGGGACAGAGGTTCTGCCTTGTTCCACTTTGTGAAGCAGTCGACGCCACTATTAGGTACTTCCGTTGCCGGCTTGAATGGACTAACGATGTCTAGACCCCACTTAGCGAAAGGAACCGGACTGACGATGGTGATCAGATCAGTTGGTGGGGCCAAGCTGATCTTTAAGAATTTTTGGCAGGTCGAGTATCTTTGAATGTTTTCGACGACATCTTTGAACATCGTTGGCCAAAAATACCATTGTCTCTCGGCCTTCAAAGCTACAGATTTTTCCCCGCAGTGGTTTCTGTTGAGTATTGGACTTCTCCCTACTTGGTGTTAATGATGAGCAAACATAAATACTTGTGACTAATTACTTATTTTGCAGTTAATCCATTGCATAAGCTTATTATGAAGATCAACTAGCAATGGATGACTCACAAACGTCATTGAAGGCAAATGCGATGAATTGGATGATCGTAGATTGATGATTGAAGCTCCGTAAAGACTTCAAGCTCATACGATGGAAAGAAGAGATTATTCGTCCATGCAATTTTTCTTTTATCTCTTCTAGTATGTAGCTTAGAAGTAGAACTTTGATGGAGCACTCACACACATCTACATTCTGTCATAGGACTTCATTAGATCAGTTGCCCTTTGATCCCAATTCAATTCTCTTTTATTTGTGCTAGGATTGTTTATAACAGCTGACTGCTGAACAGTTTACAGTCGCCTGTCTCAAAAACAGTCGAATGTGTTTTGTTCTACAGTCGCCTGTTATGCACATACTATTACAATATAGTTTTGGGCCTTCTCTGATTATTTCGCATAGGCTACTGATGAACGATTCATAGGCGCCTGTCCAAATGACAGTCGACTGTGTCTTGTAAATTAGTCGCCTGTCAATCCTTGCCCAAACTCTGTTTGATCTGACTTTTACGGCCAGTCGACTAATGCTGTATATACAGTCGTCTGTCTATTGGATCAGTCGACTGTCTATGCTGCAACAGTCGCCTGTCTATAAGTCATTTCTTTGACTCAGCTCTCTGGAAATTTCTCTTGCTTTTGACAGTCGTCTGTTTAAGGTTTTACAGTCTCCTGTTCTGATTAACAGTCAACTGCATTTCTTGAATCAGTCGTCTGTCCTGTTACTTGTGAGATTTCTAGTATTTGTCTAACTTACTCATCTCTCGGCCAGTCGCCTGTCAAAGAAATTACAATCGCCTGTTGGTTTAACAGACGACTGTCTCTGCTTCATCAGTCGACTGTCCATGTGGTAAGTTACCGTTATGAATTCTCACCTACCCTTGCTGACTATGCAACAGTCGACTGAGGATTGTTTAACAGTCGACTGTCGCGAGTTCAGATTATATCCGTTGAAATTTTTCTCATGGATTTCAATTGGGTTTTTACCTAAACTTTTTTGTGGATTTGATAAAGCTATAAATAGAGCTTCTACTGTTCCATTGGAAGGTTACTCATTCATTGCAAAATCTCTCAAGCTTTCATTTCCAAAGAGCAAAGCTCTCATATCCAAAGCCCTAAGTATTTCCATATCTTGTCCTCTTGCTCTCCAACCTAGAACCAAAGAGTGATCTTCTAGGCAATTGATGCAGTCAAGAGAAAGGTCTTTTTCCTCTCTTCCAAAAGAGTTCTTCAACACATCACACTCCTCCTTCAAGTTCTACTTCAAGGCATAGGTGATTGTAAGTGTTCTTTTTCATTATTTCATAACATTCGTTATTTGAGTTGTGCTCTCTGTTGTGAGAGTGGTTTTGCTTGCTCCCTGGTCGTGGGAGTCAAGGACATCGATTGTATTCGATTGCACTTGTAGGGTTGCTACAAGTGGGCTTTAAGGAAACCTCAAGTTAGGGTTCTAACTTGAGTATCCGGTGGTATCCAGGTGGTAGGGACGTAGGATTACCGAGAACAAGTCGGGAGTTGACTTGGGTAATCCGAACCCTTGAAACATATCTGCGTTTGCGTGTGTTTCATCTTGGGTTGTTTTTCTATTCCGCACTATTTGTTGGCTTGCATTTTATTTGGCGTAAATTCCTTTTAAATTTGCATAAATACTATTCAACCCCCTTCTAGTGTTTTCCCCATAGACAGGGTCCTTACAATTGGTATCAGAGTGCAAGGTTTTATCTATGGCATCCAACAACAACAACGTTCCTCCGTCGCCTACGTACAACAATCACGACCGTGATGGAGCGTCCACACTTTTCGAAGGTCAATCTACGGTACGTCCTCCATGTTTCAATGGTACTAATTTTGGCTATTGGAAGTGTAGGATGGAGACATTCCTTAGGAGTGTTTCTCTTTGGAGAACTCTTCACAAGGAGTACGTCGAGCCCGTCGAAGATGATTTCGAGAAATGGACGACTTCCGAGAAGTCCGCCGAAGTCAACAACGCTAAAGCAATGAACGCTCTTCATTGTGCGTTGGACCCGAATGAGTTCAACAAAATATGCACATGTAAGAGTGCATATCAAATTTGGAACCATCTCATCGTTACCCACGAGGGAACAAATAAGGTAAAGCTTTCAAAGTTATATGTTGCCATGCAAAACTTCGATTTGTTTCATATGCAGGAAAATGAGAGCATTGCATCGATGTACGGACTCTTTACCGACATCACAAATGAATTGGAAGCCCTTGGCCAAATCTACTCCGAAGCTGAAAAGGTAAGGAAGATCATCATGGGGATGACCTCCAAATGGGAAAGAAGAGCAATCGCCATCGAGGAGGTCAATGACCTGAAGAACTACACCGTGGTGAATCTCATTGGGACTCTTATGTCTTACGAAGTAAGACGGGATAACTGATTGAAGATTCGAGCCATGATGAATCCCTCGGAGGCCAAAAAGAAAGCTTTGGCATTCAACGCCAATTCATCATCCTCCGAAAGTGATGAATCCGAGAACGAGATGGATTTGGGTGAAATGGCCCAAATGGCGAAGCAGTTCCAACGTTTCTTCCGTAAAGGTAAATTTCCCTCAAACAAACGTTTTGAGTCTACTAATGCTACTTCCTCTCTTTGTTATAAGTGTAATAAGCCAGGGCACATCAAGAGGGATTGCCCAATGCTAAAAAACAAAGAAAAGTGGAAAGAACCGAAGTACCACAAGTCCGATAAGAACAAGAGAGACAAGAAGAAAGGACTCGTAGGTACCTTCAATGACTCAAGTGATGACTCATCAAGAGATTCCGATGATGAGAAGGGTGAGAACGCCCACATGTGTTTCATGGCACTAGAAGACCCACTCTCGAATGAGAGTGATTCTGACACGGATGACACCGAGGTAACAATGGATGAACTTCGTATTGCTAATGAAGAACTATTTGCTAAATACCAATCTTTAATGCTTAGATACACTAGCTTAAAGAAATCAAAAGTTAGCAAGTCATCCATTCCATGCATTATCAACAATGACACCATTGTTGATACTTTAACTCTTGAGAAAGCAAACTTAGCTTCTCAAAATGTCACATTGAGAGATGAGGTGAATTCCCTCAAATCTCAACTAGATCAAACACATCTTAAGGATAATAGTGATCTAGTTACACGTCACACACAATTGGGTTTAGAGAATGATTCTCTTAAAACCCAAGTGCACGAGTTCAAAGCACGGGTGTCGGCCTTGGATACCAACATTTCTTCTTTAAAGGAGAAATATGAGCTCTGTTGAATATTGGACTCCCCGGATTTGGTTTTGATGATGAGCAAACATAAATAATCCATGAACTAACAATTTGTGAGCGCAGTATTGGAGATCGTCGCCAAATTCACGAGAACATTCAAAGCGACATCTCAACACTTCACAAAACTTGTATTCATGCCTAAAGCTTCGTTGAAGCTCTTGCGCCGTTTTGGAAGTTATGAAGAATCAATCGAAGCTCTCGAAGACCGTTTATTAAGGTTTTATTTATAGTCTTTTTAGCTTCGATATATAGAATGTTAAGCCTTGAGTATATCTTACCATTCTAACTTCATAACGCTCATATCGTAGCTCTAGGATCTTAGTACAAGTTCATTCTAACTTCCTCGAAGCGTCGCGCTTCGATTCGGACTTGTTTGTGCATGTTAGTTGGTACAAGAACAAGTACTGACCGACTAGATGGTGATCTAGTCGGTCAGCAACTCTTCTTGGACCGACTAGTTTGATTCCTTAATTTCTTGGACTTTACTGTTTACAGTTAGTCGGTCTACGTTGACTCACCGACCGACTAGTTTGTGAACTAGTCGGTCAGTGATGCTTCTTTGACCGACTAGTTGTGACTTACTGTTCATGCTAAATTTCTCCTAAGCTACTGTTTATCGTTAGTCGGTCTAAGAACGTTTGGTGACCGACTAGTTGACAATCTAGTCGGTCAACTTTTGTTCTTGGACCGACTAAGTCAACTTGTGTTCAGACTATTTCATTTTGCCTCTTAGTCGGTCTACGTTCACTGACTGACCGACTAGTTGTGAAACTAGTCGGTCAGAAAGTCTTCTTGGACCGACTAGATTTCTAGGTCTGAAATTCTCTTTCTTCTCAGTTCCTCTCTTAGTCGGTCCATGCTGTTTGACTGACCGATTAGTTGATGAACTAGTCGGTCAGTGATTGTTCTTTGACCGACTAATTCTCCCAGATTTCTATCCGTTGGAGAATGACCTAAGTTGTTTTTATGGGACCCTATAAATACGAACCTAGGTCATTTCTATCTAGGTTAGAGCTTCCATTCAGAGATTCATTGAGATCAAAAGAGATAGCTATTCTCACTCAAATCAAAAGCTCTCTTCCTCACAAGAAACCCATTCTCTCTCATTTCTAGATCTAGAATCCATCTAGAGAGAAGCTTGTTCTTGGTGAGCTCTTCAAGCTATTGCTTGATCCAAGTCTCCAAATCATCCCTAGGCACCGATTGCTGGTCATTTCCTTGGTGCTAGGTCTTGGTGACTTCATCTTCCTCAAATCCTTCATTTCACCTATTGGGTAAGAAAAACTCAAGGTATAGGATTTTGTGGTAAGTTTGCTTATTTCAATATAAACTCTTTTATATTGCTTGTTGATTCTCTCGGTTGTGAGAGAAGGTTGTGATCCCGGGTTGTGGGATTCACTATTGCCGTTGTTGTATGATTTGATCTTGTGAAGGTTTTTCACAAGATATTCTTAGTGGAAATCTTGAGTTAGGGTTTCTAACTCAAGTATCCAGAGGGGATCCGGGTGGTTGGGACGTAGGATCACCGGGAACAAGTCGGGGAGACTTGGGTGGATCCGAACCCATTAACATCATTTGTTTGCATTGTTAATTTTGTTGTTGTCATTCAATTTAAGCTTCCGCAAATTGATTTGGTAGTTGTTTGCAATTTAATTTGGAATTATACTCCTTATTATTTTAAAGTACTATTCACCCCCCCTCTAGTACTTGTGCAGTAGCTTGTAGGGCATTACATTTGGTATCAAAGCAAGATACTTAGCTATGTCTGCCAACGACAACAAGACCGTGCGTCCACCTTCCAACTATGACACCTTCAGGAACCGAGAAGGAGCATCTTCGGTGATGGAAGGACATTCCTCTATGAGGCCTCCATTCTTCAACGGTACCAACTACGGGTACTGGAAATGCCGGATGGAAACCTTCCTCCGGAGTGCATCCTTATGGAGGACTACAATGAAGGAATACATTGAGCCCAAAGAAGAAGACTTTGAGAAATGGACTACCGCGGAGGTCGCCGCGAAGGTAAGCAATGCCAAGGCAATGAACGCATTGCAATGCGCATTGGAGCCCGAGGACTTCAATAAGATATGCACATGTAAGAGTGCATATCAAATTTGGAACTCCCTCCTCATTCTTCATGAAGGGACGAGTAGGGTAAGAGACTCTAAACTCGTAGTCGTAAACAAAGATTACGAAATGTTTCATATGCAACAGGGCGAGAATATGAAAGAATATTACGCTCGCTTCGTTGACATAATAAACGAGTTAGAGGCCCTCGGCAAGTCCTACACTCAAAAGGAGAAGTGCTCAAAGCTTATTGAAGGACTTCCCTCTTCTTGGGAAAAACGTACCTTCGCCATCGAGGAAGGTAATGACATGAACAAATATACCGTAGTTCAACTAATGGGTACTTTGATGTCATACGAGGTATGCAAAGATAGCAAGGTGAAGTTACAAGAAAAGATGAAGTCCTATTTGAACCAAGATGCGCCTAAGAAAAAGGCGATTGCATTCAAGGCGGCTTCATCCACCTCTACCGATGATGAGGACTCGGAAGAAGAAATGGACATGGAATCCATTGCACTCATGGCAAAGAAGTTCAATCGCTTCTTCCGAAAGGGTAACTTCAAACAAAAATCTAAATTTACTTCTACTAACGCCTCTCCACCTTTGTGTTTTAAATGCAATAAGCCAGGACACATCAAAGCGGATTGTCCTCAAAACAAGCAAAAGGAGAAGTGGAAGGCGCCGAAGTTCGACAAGTCAAAGAAGTACAAAAAGGGGTACAAAAAGGGACTTGTCAGAGCAACATTCACCGACTCCGAGGATTCCTCAAGCGGAGAGTCGGATGATGAGAAAGTGGAGCAAGCGCACATGTGCTTCATGGCAAGAGAGGAGCATGATCAAGGATCTTCCTCTTCCGATGATAGCGACGACGAAGGCGATGAGGTAACTATGGATGATCTTAGGAATGCTAACTCTCATTTATGGTCTAAATACACTAAATTAGTAAATCGATATACTAAAGTAAAAGATGACCTAGCTAGCATTCAAACCTCGCCTAAGACTATCATCACCAACAACGACACCGTTGTTGAAGAGTTAAGAAATGAAATTGTTAATCTCAAATCTAAACTTGAACATGTTAGCATTGATGATCCGGAAGAACATAGGATAGCGGATTTAACTTCTTAAAACTCGACTTTGAGTATTGAGAACGAAAATCTTAAATCTCGTGTTTATGTGCTCACATCGCAAGTATCCACATTAGATACTTCTATGCGTTCTCTCAAAGAGAAATATGAGAACACATTAGGCCGAATCAATAGATTCAATAAGGGTAAGGACCATTTGGATAAAATCCTAAGTGACTTACTTCCGGCCAATCACCACATTGGTTTGGGGTATACGATGGGATGTCCATCCAAAGCGGCCACTACTTTTGTTAGGCCAACTTCCGGTGACTCTACGAGTGGTAGCAAACACTCTATTGGTAGTTCATCTACCAATGGTGCTTCCACCTCGTCCACACCCTCTTTTGGAAAGAAACCCACTTTGGGTGGACCTCCAAAGAAGAGGCATGCTTATATGTACACAAATACCATGCCACGTAGGAACACACGTCCTACTCCACCATCTCACACATATGATGATTTCTATGCTACACGTTCACGGGCACGTGCACACCATGTGAGACACCCTCACGCACGTGTTCCCACACATGCATATGTTCACCCACCTCATCATATGAATAATTCTCGTCGTGCACCATTCCATCATGTTCCGTATGCCTATCCACAACATGCATCACGTAGAAACCAACAACGCATGCATGCACCCAATAGGATGATGGCTACCAAAATTTTCACTATTTGGAGCCCAAAGGACACAAGCATGGATGAAAAACAAGTATATATGAATGCTTATTTTTCAGATGTTGTGCATAGTAGAAATTATGTGGGGAAGTCTAAGTCCAATTGGACTTGGCTTCCAAAGGTCTAACTTTTGAGGACCCAATGACCTTGGGTACCATGATATGAATGTTTCTATCTTTAGGTACTCAAGGAAAAGAAAAAGAAAAGGAGCAACAAATTTAAATTTAGCTCCAAAGGGAACTGGATACTCGATAGCGGGTGTTCAAAACACATGACGGGTGACGCTCAATTGCTCTCCGGAGTGGTTCCCATTGCAAATGGAAATCGCGTCGTATTTGGAGGCAACGAGAGCGGAACCATCGTCGGTGTTGGTAAAGTGGGTAACCCTTCTAAACCCTTAATTAGTGATGTTTATCTAGTTAATGGTTTAAATCATAATCTTATTTCAATAAGCCAACTTTGTGACAAAGGTTACAAAGTTAGCTTTGCGAAAGGATTGTGTCATATTTCAAATGATAATAATAAATTATTATTTTCCGGCACACGCCACAAAGATATTTATATTTTGGATCTTCCTAAGTCATATGAACAATGTCTCGTTGCCAACACAAGTGAACAACACTTATGGCATCGACGCTTTGGACATGTGAACTTTGGAACACTTTATAAACTTTCGAAATTAAATTCCATTAAAGGTTTTCCGAAGCTCGTTTTTGAAAAGAAAGGTTTTTGTGATTCTTGTCAACGTGGCAAGCTTCCTAAATCTTCATTTAAACCTAAGAAAAGCATTTCTACGAAACGGCCACTAGAGCTATTACATCTAGATTTATTTGGGCCAACTAGAGTTGCTTC
This sequence comes from Scilla litardierei, assembly GCA_030789695.1. Lineage (NCBI taxonomy): Eukaryota > Viridiplantae > Streptophyta > Magnoliopsida > Asparagales > Asparagaceae > Scilla > Scilla litardierei. The sequence continues at coordinate 744,444,910 of CM061142.1, forward strand.
CTTAGGAAATGCAAGATATGGACTAGTCATCGTTGATGATTATTCAAGATTTACATGGGTATTTTTCTTAAGTAATAAAAATGAAGCTTTTGAAAACTTCACAATATTTGTGAAGAAAGTACAAAATCTCATCGGAACCACCATTGTCACTATTCGTAGTGATCATGGGGGTGAATTTGAGAATGAGTCTTTCTCAAATTTTTGTGATGATCTTGGAATTACTCACACGTTTTCTTTCCCTCGCGCACCTCCTCAAAATGGTGTTGTTGAGAGGAAGAATAGAACGCTTGTGGAGTGTGCTCGCACAATGCTCGAAGATAGTCAACTTGGTTATCAATTTTGGGCGGAAGCGGTACACACCGCTTGCTATGTGTTTAATAGAATACTTTTGAGGCCCGGCACCAAACAAACTTGCTATGAATTGTTGTTTGGTAGATTTCCTCAAGTTAAACATTTTCGTGTTTTCGGCGCAAAATGTTTTATTAAAAACACATATGATAATTTGGACAAGTTTGATCCGAGATCGGATGAGGGGATATTTGTTGGGTATTCCTCACGTAGCAAAGCCTACCGGATATACAACAAAAGATCCTCTACGATCGAGGAATCACTTCATGTCTCTTTTAATGAGAATTTTACTACTTCTAGAATTTCAAATGATAATGATTCTATGGATGTTTTATGTGATTCGTTTGAAAATTCTAAGTCTATTGATTCAATTGATTCTATTGAGACTAACCCGACTAATGAAGTTGTTGAGAATGTGCCTAGTGATCAAGGTATTCCCAAGCGGCTTCATACCGTTCGCGACCATCCCCATGAGCAAGTCATTGACAATATTCATGATAGTGTCAAGACGAGATCTCAAGTCCACCACTTCGCCAATAGTGCCTTTGTCTCATCAATAGAGCCAAAGAATATAGTTGAAGCGTGCGAAGATAGTGCTTGGATCCTTGCCATGGAGGAGGAACTCATTCAATTCGAGAGGAATGAGGTATGGGAGCTTGTTCCTTTGCCATCGAAGAACCACACCGTCATATGGACAAAGTGGATCTTCAAGAACAAAACCGACGAAAATCAAGTCGTCATCCGGAACAAAGCTCGGTTAGTTGCTCAAGGCTATCGCCAAGAGGAAGGTATCGATTTCGAAGAATCCTTCGCTCCGGTAGCTAGATTAGAATCAATTAGACTTTTATTGTCGTATGCATGCCATAAAAATTTTAAGTTATTTCAAATGGATGTTAAAAGTGCATTTTTAAACGGAGATGTTGTTAAGGAAGTTTACGTTTCTCAACCTCCGGGCTTCATAAATGAAAAATTTCCAAATCATGTTTTTAAACTAAAGAAAGCTCTTTATGGTTTGAGACAAGCTCCTCGAGCTTGGTATGATCGCCTAAAGAATTTTCTTTTGGATTTGAATTTTAAAATGGGCGAAGCCGATTCTACACTTTTTGTTAAGCATGCGAATAATGATATTTTATTAGTTCAAATTTATGTTGATGATATTATTTTCGGTGCTACTAACTTCACTCTTTGCGAAGAGTTTTCTAATGTTATGAAGGAACAATTTGAGATGAGCCACATGGGCGAACTCAAATATTTCTTAGGTCTCCAAATTCGCCAAATGAACGATGCAATCTTCATCCACCAAACAAAGTATACGGTGGAGTTGCTTAAGCGATTTGGAATGGAAAGTGCTTCCGGGAAAAAGACTCCAATGAGCACGACTACGCATCTCGACAAGGATACGGGCGGTAAGGATGTAGACATTCGTCTATATCGAGGTATGATAGGTAGTTTACTTTATCTTACCGCAAGTAGGCCCGATATTATGTTTGCCGTATGCATATGTGCTCGTTATCAGTCTCAACCTAAGGAGTCTCACTTAGTAGCGGTAAAGCGTATTTTCCGTTATCTAAGTTATACACTTGATTTTGGATTACTTTATCCAAAATCTAGCACGTATGAGTTAGTCTCATACAGTGATGCCGATTATGCGGGATGCAAATCCGACAGGAAAAGTACTAGTGGCACTTGCCATTTTCTAGGAAATTCTCTTGTCTCTTGGTTTTCCAAGAAGCAAAATTCCGTATCACTTTCAATCACCGAGGTGGAATATATTGCCGCCGGTGCCGCTTGTGCCCAGGTTCTTTGGATGAGACACACTTTGAAGGATTTTGGTATTCACTGTGATACTAGCCCTATCATGGTGGATAACCAAAGCGCTATCTGTCTTTCAAAGAATCCGGTGCACCATTCCCGATCAAAACACATAGATGTCCGACACCACTTTTTAGATGATCATGTTGCTAAAAAGGACATCATTTTAGTGTACGTTGAAACCCAAAAGCAAATCGCCGATATTTTCACGAAACCCCTAAAGGAGGACTCCTTTGTGCGGTTGCGTCGAGAATTGGGGATTATGGGTGAATCCGAGATATAGGATTCATATTTCATTCAATTATCTTGCATGCTATTATATTTTGCGATATTTCGTTCATGCTAGATTTATTGAATTTTTGGGAATTTTATGTGATATGTTTGAATTTATGATCGAATTCGTATTTCAATGTCGTATTTAAGATTTCGACGTTTTATGGGGTAATTTAGATGACTAATGAGAGTGTTAAGATGTTTCATCCAAGTGGTTTGTGAAGAGAAATCAATTATCAATTTTTGGACTCTTCTAGTCGGTTTCAGTTCATTTGTCAACCGACTAGATGCTCATCTAGTCGGTCAGCAAGTGAACTCAGACCGACTAGATCAAGCTTTTATCTTACTCTTATCTTTTTCCTTCTTTAGTCGGTCTCAGTACACTTACCGACCGACTAGATTGAAAACTAGTCGGTCAGTGAATATACTGCGACCGACTAAATCTAGCCCTAAAAATCTCCTGTTTGCCTCTGTTTCGACTTAGTCGGTTCAAGCTCATTGACCAACCGACTAGATCGTAATCTAGTCGGTCAGTACTTGAATTGTGACCGACTAAGTATGTTAGGGCAAATGTGTCTTTTCCAGATCTCGACCGACTTATATCTCTTTTCATTCGACTAAATCTCTTTCTAGTCGATCTCTTTTAAGCTCCAGCCCGCAAAAACCCCAAACCCCTCTCGAGCCCCTTCGTTTTCCCGTCGACTCCGGCCAGATCTCCGGCCATCCCCGCCGTCCGCCGCCGTCGACTCCTCCTCCTAGGTAAAAACCCCCTCCTCCTAGGTCTCATTTCCTATTCTAGGGTTTGCTCTCCTTGATTTCAACTTCTAGCTCCTAGGGTTTCAAAGTTCTTCTAGGGCTTGTTTATTTCAAGTTTGCTGTAGGAATCTAGGGCTTCTAGGGTTTGTGCTAGGGTGTTTGATCTTCCCGACGTTTGGTTGTACTCGTCGTGCCTCGACCATGGCAAAGACGAGGATTCCTATCGCCTCTTCTGGGGCTTCTCCTATGTCTATAGGGCCTTCCACCCCTAGGAATCCGCCTAAGCCTAAGCGTCGTGCCAAGTCTACCCAAGCTTCTCCATCTTCGCCTCCTCTAAAGAAGCCGAGGACGGCAACAGTCAAACCCAGAAAATCTAAGACCAAAAAGCCCATTCTCCACTCTCCTGCTACTCCTCCAGATTACGACTCTGAGTTTGTGCCTGAGGACGAGTCTGGCCCTAGGGAACCTACTCCTCCTCCGAAGACCCGTAAGGCTAAGGGTAAAGCTCCTATGCCAGTCGGCGGTGTAGACATATCGTTGTGCCGCGATGACCCTCAGTGTCTCGCAACGTACAACCGTATAGAGCACTGTCCACTGTTGTTAGAGCATTACGTTCAGTTTTCTGATTTTCGCGGCCTTGCTGATCTCCTCTCCTATAGTGGTCTCCTTGATTATCTCCGATACGATCTTAAGGCCAATCCTAAACCATATCCTCGCCTTGTGAAATTGTTCTATGCCAATCGTGTCCGAGGCCAGTACGACGCAAGTCACTCCATCGAGACTACTGTCTTGGGAACTCCTATAGTTCTCACGGCAGAAATCTTGGGGGAGATACTTGGTTGTTCGTCGTCCGGTCTCCTTCCTTCTGACATTTCCGTCGACGATATATCTTCCTTGGATCAGTCCGTTCTTTCTGACATCTTCCATGTGATCCCTCCTGCCTTTATTGGAGTTCCTTCAAAGTCATTCAAGCCAAATGCCTGCGTTTTGAATCTCATTCTGAAGTCGTGCTTGCTTCCCAAGTACGGCTCATCTTCACTTCCATCCCAGCCATTCTTGAAGCTTATCTACGCTCTATTCTTGGGTTGCGAGATTAATTGGGCTCACGTTATACTCGATAAGATGGACTCTTTCGAGTGTATACGCAAGACCAATAAATCTGCGCATATTCCATACCCTTGTCTCTTGACCCTTGTCTTTCGTCATTTCCGAGTCCCTCTCCCTCCTGACGATGAGCGTCCCTTGGGTACTCCTCTGAACGCGACGGCCGTTAAGAAATCTCTAGCAGCGCTTCGTCACATGCAGAGGTCTACCGCATCTGCTTCCCAGTCTACTCCCTCAGCTGCTGCTGCCCCCACTCCTCCTGCTACATTAGATGATGTCGTACGCCTTCTTCGTCGGCACGAGTCGCGTTTGGCTCGTACCGAGGAGGTCGTCTGCCGTATGGCTCAGATGATGGGGATTGATCTTCCTCCTTCAGTTTCTGAGGCCGAGGAGATGGACGATGAGGAGCTTGACGAGCTTGTCACTTCCTTAGCCCGTGGCGATGAGGCCACTACTGCTGCTGCTGCTGCTACCACTTCAGCTCCTGGAGATGGCACCACTTCCGGTGCTCCAGAGACTTCTGCTTCAGCACTTCAGACTTCTGAGCCTGCTGTTGACCCTGCTGTCGAGCCTGCACATCTATCACCTGCTGCTGTTGAGACCCATGCTGTTGAGCCAGTCATTTCCACTCCTACTCAGTCGATCCTGTCTGTTGAGACGCCTCTTCTCCCTGCAGAGCCTGAGTCCACTCCGTCGACTGGACCCACGGACACTGCAGATCCAGCCACTTCCTCGTGATCGTTGTTCCGAGGACTCTCCACTACTCTTGGGATGACATATCTTTTTGAGAGTTTTTTGGGTTAGGATGGAGATTGATGGTTGATTTGATGTATTTTTGAGTTTTCTGGATGTCGGTGTTGGATATTTTGATGTGTTGTATTTTTTTTGTTGGACGTTGATGATGTTGATGATGATGTTCTCATGACGAAGTTGTATCAATGATATATGATGTATTTCTTTTTGATGTGTATGTACATTTTTATATTCGATATCTTTTTGGATGTACTCATGATGTTATCATTTATATATATACATCGTTGTTCATGTTGTGATATTTACTTCGTCGTGCACTTTAATTCTCATTCAATGTCCATGCTATGTCAAAATCGTCGCTCGACGATTGAAAAACTTGGTTAAATAGATTATATTTCTATATCTGTATAGAATTGTTTTCCATGCACAAATTTAACCAAGAATATTGAATATTGGAGAGTATGTTTCATTATTCAATAAATGAAAAATTACCAAAATTTTTTGATGATTTTGATTATCGTTTGTTTTTGATAATGGACAATTTGGCACACCTTGATTTGATTTCATCATTTTTTTTCCTTGGTGTCAATTTGTTCCATCGTCATTATCTACGACTCCCGATGTTGGATTTTCCATTTCCTAGTTGTTGTCGTTGTATGCCCCCCATTTTTGGGATAATGCCAAAGGGGGAGAGATAATGATAATAAATAGCGTAAATGAAAATTTAACTCAATTTCCAAGAATCTAGTTTGATATGTTAGATTCAGGGGGAGTTAAGATATATATAAGGATTTTCAAAATCCGATATTTCGAAAATCGATTCTCTTTATTAATCTTACTCGTCTGCTTGATGCAATTCATATATATTCATTTTGGAATTAACGTGTCATCAATGCAGGGGGAGTAAGTATTTTGCATTTGAATCATTATTTTTGATTATTATTTATGTTGGTTTGTCATCACCAAAAAGGGGGAGAATGTTGAATATTGGACTCCCCGGATTTGGTTTTGATGATGAGCAAACATAAATAATCCATGAACTAACAATTTGTGAGCGCAGTATTGGAGATCGTCGCCAAATTCACGAGAACATTCAAAGCGACATCTCAACACTTCACAAAACTTGTATTCATGCCTAAAGCTTCGTTGAAGCTCTTGCGCCGTTTTGGAAGTTATGAAGAATCAATCGAAGCTCTCGAAGACCGTTTATTAAGGTTTTATTTATAGTCTTTTTAGCTTCGATATATAGAATGTTAAGCCTTGAGTATATCTTACCATTCTAACTTCATAACGCTCATATCGTAGCTCTAGGATCTTAGTACAAGTTCATTCTAACTTCCTCGAAGCGTCGCGCTTCGATTCGGACTTGTTTGTGCATGTTAGTTGGTACAAGAACAAGTACTGACCGACTAGATGGTGATCTAGTCGGTCAGCAACTCTTCTTGGACCGACTAGTTTGATTCCTTAATTTCTTGGACTTTACTGTTTACAGTTAGTCGGTCTACGTTGACTCACCGACCGACTAGTTTGTGAACTAGTCGGTCAGTGATGCTTCTTTGACCGACTAGTTGTGACTTACTGTTCATGCTAAATTTCTCCTAAGCTACTGTTTATCGTTAGTCGGTCTAAGAACGTTTGGTGACCGACTAGTTGACAATCTAGTCGGTCAACTTTTGTTCTTGGACCGACTAAGTCAACTTGTGTTCAGACTATTTCATTTTGCCTCTTAGTCGGTCTACGTTCACTGACTGACCGACTAGTTGTGAAACTAGTCGGTCAGAAAGTCTTCTTGGACCGACTAGATTTCTAGGTCTGAAATTCTCTTTCTTCTCAGTTCCTCTCTTAGTCGGTCCATGCTGTTTGACTGACTGATTAGTTGATGAACTAGTCGGTCAGTGATTGTTCTTTGACCGACTAATTCTCCCAGATTTCTATCCGTTGGAGAATGACCTAAGTTGTTTTTATGGGACCCTATAAATACGAACCTAGGTCATTTCTATCTAGGTTAGAGCTTCCATTCAGAGATTCATTGAGATCAAAAGAGATAGCTATTCTCACTCAAATCAAAAGCTCTCTTCCTCACAAGAAACCCATTCTCTCTCATTTCTAGATCTAGAATCCATCTAGAGAGAAGCTTGTTCTTGGTGAGCTCTTCAAGCTATTGCTTGATCCAAGTCTCCAAATCATCCCTAGGCACCGATTGCTGGTCATTTCCTTGGTGCTAGGTCTTGGTGACTTCATCTTCCTCAAATCCTTCATTTCACCTATTGGGTAAGAAAAACTCAAGGTATAGGATTTTGTGGTAAGTTTGCTTATTTCAATATAAACTCTTTTATATTGCTTGTTGATTCTCTCGGTTGTGAGAGAAGGTTGTGATCCCGGGTTGTGGGATTCACTATTGCCGTTGTTGTATGATTTGATCTTGTGAAGGTTTTTCACAAGATATTCATAGTGGAAATCTTGAGTTAGGGTTTCTAACTCAAGTATCCGGAGGGGATCCGGGTGGTTGGGACGTAGGATCACCGGGAACAAGTCGGGGAGACTTGGGTGGATCCGAACCCATTAACATCATTTGTTTGCATTGTTAATTTTGTTGTTGTCATTCAATTTAAGCTTCCGTAAATTGATTTGGTAGTTGTTTGCAATTTAATTTGGAATTATACTCCTTATTATTTTAAAGTACTATTCACCCCCCCTCTAATACTTGTGCAGTAGCTTGTAGGGCATTACAAGCTCCTGTCCTCCCGTATTGTGAGATTCAATAAGGGAAAAGGACAATTGGATTATTTACTTGCAAACCAATTTCCGGCCACACATCGTGTTGGTCTTGGATTTGTAAAAGCGAATGCATCCAATGCTCGCACCTCCTATAGTGGTGTCACTATAGATTTTGTGAGGCCTTCCTCCGGTGCATCCACAAGTGGTGTCAAAGACACTATAGGTAGCAATCCTACCAAGAATGTCACCACTTCATCTTCTCTTCCTTTTGGCAAGAAACCCACTAAGGGTGGAAACCAAAAGCAAGGCCATGCTTATATGTACACTAACACTCATCCACGTAGGAAACATCCTACTTCACAAGTGGATAATCATGACACATTCTATGCTCCGCACCCACGGACACGTACACAACCACACATGAGAAATACTCATGTACGTGATCATATACACCCGTATGCTCATATGCACCATTCTTTCATGCATGCTCATCCTCATCATGTCATGCATGATCCATATGCTTCATATAATATGCATGTTCCCAAGCATACATATCATCCTAGAATATACAATGCATATCCTCCACCACATCTCTATGATAGAAATCATGTTCCTAAGAAGCATGCACCACATAGAAATCCAACACATATGCATGCAACTAGGAATAGGACTCCCAAGATGAACACTATTTGGGGTCCTAAGAACACTGGTCTTAATGATAGGAATGCTTATGTTGATTCCTATTTTCATGATATGATTAGAAATGATAATTATGTTGGGAAGCGGAAGTCCACTTGGACTTGGCTTCCAAAGGGCTAATCCCCTTAGACCCAACAAACATTGGGTACCATAAGCTTATGGTATATTATATAGGTACCCAAGAGAAAGAAGAAGAGCAATAAATGTCTTATTAGCTCTAAAGAGAAAGGATGGATTCTTGATAGCGGTTGCTCCAAACATATGACGGGAGATCCCTCATTGCTCTCCGAAGTGATTAGCATCAAGGATGGTGCAACGGTCACTTTTGGATGTAATCAAAAGGGAACCATCATTGGAGTAGGTATCGTTGGTAATCCTTCCAAACCCTTAATTACTAATGTTTATCTTGTTAGTGGTTTGTGTCACAACTCATTTCCATTAGTCAACTTTGTGACAAAGGTTACAAGGTTAACTTTGGAGAAGGATTGTGTACTATTGTTGATTGTGATTCAAATGTTTTATTTTCCGGTATTAGGCGTAAAAATATTTATTATTTGAGCTTGCTTAAAACTGTAGAGCATTGCTTGGTTGCTAACACAAGTGAACAACTATTATGGCATCGCCGTTTTGGTCATGTTCACTTCAAGCACTTATATAAGTTAGCTAAGCATGATCTAGTCAAAGGTTTTCCTAAGATTGCTTTTAATAAGAAAAACTTTTGTGATTCATGTCAAAGAGGTAAACTAAGTAAATCTTCATTTAAGCTTAAATAAGGGATCACTTCTAAGAGGCCCCTAGAACTTCTTCATCTAGATTTATTTGGGTCAACTAGAACCGCTTCTTTAGGTAATGCTCATTATGGATTAGTTGTCGTAGACGACTTTTCTAGATTTACTTGGGTTTCATTCTTAACTAATAAGAATGAAGCTCATGAAGAGTTTACCAAATTTGCAAAGAAGATTCAGAATCTTTTAGGATCCATCATTATCACTATTCATAGTGATCATGGAGGAGAATTTGAGAATGAGTCTTTTTACTAAGTTTTGTGATGACTCCGGGATAACTCATAACTTTTCCTTTCCTTGTGCACCACCACAAAATGGTGTTGCAGAAAGAAAGAATAGGACTCTTATTGAGTGTGCTCACACTATGCTCCATGATAGTCATTTAGGACTACAATTTTGGGCAGAGGCGGTGCACACGGCATGTTATGTGCTCAATAGGATCATAGTGAGACCCCGAACGAACAAAACTTGTTTTGAGTTGTTTTATAATAAAAAGCCTCAAGTAAAATATTTTCGTGTTTTTGGTTCAAAATGTTTTATAAAGAACACCTTTGGTAATTTAGACAAATTTGAGCCAAGATCCGATGAAGGAATTTTTGTTGGATATTCCACACGTAGCAAAGCCTATCAGATATACAACAAAACTTCTTCAACGATTGAGGAATCACTTCACGTATCTTTTTATGAAGATTTTGATTTTCCTCATGATGATGATGATAATGTAGATATTCTTTGTGATTCTCTTAATAATGTTAAGATTAAAGATTCTATTGTTGAGACTAACACTTCTAACGAAGTTGTTGAAGCTGTTCCTAGTGATACAAGTTTACCCAAAGCTTATCCGACCATTCGTAACCATCCCCATAACCAAATTATTGGAGATATTGGTGTGGGTGTCGAACGAGATCGAGAATTGAAGAATTCTCTCATTGCGCATTTGTCTCTACCATTGAGCCAAAGAACATCCAAGAAACTTGTGAGGATAGCTCTTGGATAGCGGTAATGGAAGAAGAACTAATGCAATTCGAGAGAAACGAAGTTTGAGAACTCGTACCTTTTCCGAGTGGTCACCAAGTCATTGGGACCAAATGGATCTTCAAGAACAAGACGGGTGAAAACGAGGTAATCACACGGAACAACGCAAGGTTAGTAGCTTAAGGCTACCGGCAAGAGGAAGGTATTGATTTCGAATAATCTTTTGCCCCCGTAGCTAGATTAGAAGCTATTAGGTTGCTTTTATCTTTTGCATCCCATAAGAATTTTAAACTATTTCAAATAGATGTTAAAAGTGCATTTTAAATGGGTTTGTCAATGAAGAAGTTTATGTTTCTCAACCTCCCGGTTTTATTCATGAAAAATTTCCAAACCATGTTTTCAAACTTAAGAAAGCATTGTATGGGTTGAGACAAGCTCCTAGAGCTTGGTATGATCGACTTAAGACCTTTCTTGAATTTAGGTTTTAAAATGGGAGAAGTTGATTCTACACTCTTCATTAAAGATTATGAAAATGACATTCTTTTGATTCAAGTTTATGTAGACGATATTATTTTCGGTTCTACTAACTTTAATCTTTGTCAAGAATTTTCCAAGTCTATGAAGGATGAGTTTGAGATGAGCCACATGGGAGAGCTCACCTACTTCCTTGGATTGCAAATTCGACAAATGGAGAATGTCACATTCATACATCAGACAAAGTACACAGGGGAGCTTATTAAGCGATTCAGGATGGAATCGTCTTCGTACAAAAGGACTCCCATGAGTACTACTACTCATCTACACAAGGATGAAAGCGAAAAAGATGTAGACGTTCGTCTATATCGAGGTATGATCGGTAGCTTACTTTACTTAACCGCTAGTAGGCCCAATATCATGTTTTCCGTATGCCTTTGTGCTAGATATCAAGCAAGACCTAAGGAGTCACACTTGATTGCGGTGAAACGAATATTTCGTTATCTCAATCAATCTCTAGATTATGGGTTACTTTACCCTAAGTCTAGCACATATGAGTTAATCTTATATAGTGATGCCGACTTTGCCGGATGCAAGTCCGACAGGAAAAGTACTAGTGGCACTTGCCATTTCTTAGGAAATTCCTTAGTTTCTTGGTTTTCTAAGAAACAGAATTCGATGTCATTGTCCACGACTGAAGTGGAATATATTGCCACGGGTCTTACAGTGCACAAGTTCTTTGGATGAGACACACTCTTAGTGACTATGGTGTCAATTGTGATACTTGCCCTATCATGGTTGATAATCAAAGTGCTATTTGTCTTTCCAAGAATTCGATACACCACTCCCGTACCAAACACATAGATGTGAGACACCATTTTATAAATGATCATGTAGCTAAGAAGGACATCATCTTAGAGTACATTGAAACCCAAAAACAAATTATTGATATCTTCACTAAACCTCTTAAAGAAGATTCATTTGTGAGGTTGCGTGGAGAATTGGGAATTATGGGTGAATCTGAAATCTAGAAGCTCAAACTTTCTTGTTATAACTCCTTTTTGAGCTCATATCTTTTTGTTGTCTATCTTCATGTGCTTTATTATATTATGAGATTAAGAAAGGCAATTGTGACTTAATTGATTTCATGAGTTTTGAGATTGATTGGAGTGATTCGTGTTTCAATGGATTTATTGTTTTTATAATGTTTTTACGATGTATTTGTGATTAGAGTATAGGTCCTTGGGTGAGTGTTCTTATTCTCTGGAATTCTATCTCACTGTGCACTTTTGGACCAGGATAGACGACTGTCTTTCCTTCGACAGTCGACTGCCCTACTCTATCTCCTCAGTCTGAGAATTGGTATCTTTTGCACAACCGACTGATGACTGTTCTACAGTCGACTGTTAGTTTAACAGGCGACTGCATTTTAGTCATTAGGAGATTGTTCTCTCTGTCGAATTTTTACAATGTTCTCTGTTATTTTGATGAACTGTATTAATTCTCGGCCAGCCGACTGTTGAGTATATGTCAGTCGACTGTCTATTAGACAGGTGACTGCATGTTACTTTCCAGTCGACTGCCCCTCTCTCTGAGCTTTATTTTTATCACTTCATCCAGTCGACTGACATTTGTTCATTAGTCGACTGTCTTCTGTTGAGACGGTTCATGTGATTTGATCTGAGCCGTCGATTCCTTGATCCAACGGCTCGGATTCATTCTCCAAATTTTATATTCGAGAATGCGCGATCACTTCCCCATGTCGACTCTCTCTCATCTGATTCGACCGTTCGTCTTCCCGCTCGATCTCTTCTCCAAAATCGTCGATCTTATTCTCTTCGTTGCCGTCGATCTCGTGCTGTCGTTGCCGTCGATCTCCTCCTCCCCGTTCGGCATTGCTTCTATACTTGGTTTGCTTCTCTATCTCTAGCCCTTCGTTCGAATTTCTTTACATTGTTTCTCCTTCTCTCGTTTCCATGGCTCCTAAACCCAAGGGAAAAGAGAAGATTGCTGCTCCTAAACATCCTAGGGCACCCAAGAAACATATATCCAAGAAGAAAGTAACCCATAAAGCCTGAACCAAACATGCCGAGTCACCCGTGCTTTCGTCTTTGCCGGGTTACTCACCTTCAGCTTCTTCTCACAACGCTCAAGTCCCTGATCAAGCGTCAGCGGAAGCGCATTGATCTTGCCATCAATGAGCTTGTTGCTGACGCTCCCCATCAGTCCCCTTCAGCGTCGAGTTCTTCTGAAGAGTCTCCTGCCATACCCCCCTCTGATCCCCTAGTTCCTGTTTGCTGAGACGATCTTTGTCTGGCAAAATTTCACTCTCTTCTAGGGATCAACCTTCTTAGGGAGCGTTACATTGCTTTCCCCGCCTTCACTCCTGAGAGGCTTTCTGACATTCTCTCTGCTACTCACCTAGACGACCTTTTCCGCTTCTCTCAGAGCGAGTCCCTATCCATTTCTGGTGAATCTCTTCTATGAGAACCGCGTTCGCGGTGAGTATTCGTCTACCGGCATCCTCGATACTGTCGTCCAGGGAACCCACATTCAGATCACTCCCTCTCTCTTTGGGACTATTCTTAGGATTCCCTCTGTTGGTTCCCTTCCCACTGATATCTTCATCTCCTAGATTGACGATCTTGACCAGACTGTCCTCTGGGATATGTTTCGAGAGGTACCTTTAGCTCTTGATTCGGGTGTCAGATCATCTATGTTCTCTGCGAGAGGTTGAGCTGTTCACCTAGTGGTGAAGTCCAACATCCTGCCGAGATATAGATCGCCTGACCAGCCGTCTCAGGATATCCTGAAGTGTATCTATGCTATTTTCTCTGGCATGCCCGTGAACTGGGCCGGTGTCCTCCTTGATAGGATGGACAGGGTTGAGTTCACGACCTCCTTCTCTCATATTCCTTACTATGGTCTTCTGACTCGTGTCTTCCGTCATTTTGGTGTTGACTTGACTCGCTACAAGCCCTTGCCCTTTGGTCCTCTCCTCGACGCATCTGCAAAGTCGAAATCTTCTTCGGCTCTGTTGACTGCCTCGAAGAAGAGAAAATCTACTTCAGCTCCGTCCTCATCCACTGTTCCTCCAGCTGATCTGCTATCCACCTCTGCTCCACCATCTCATGATATTCTTTTGGAGATGGTCTCTGGTATTTACAGATTGCTGTCCCTCTCTTTCCTCCATCAGTAAATACCATTCCCTGAGGATCTGAGACAGGTTGTTCCCCAGCATCATTATCCTCCTCAGCCCACTGATGTCGTTGAGCCTCCTGGTGTAGCTTCTACTCAGGATATTGCTGCTACTGCTACTGTTGCTCCTTCTGACCCTCCTCCAGAGGATACTCCAGCTGCTACAGAGCCTGCTTCCTCTTCTGCAGCCCCTGGAGACGCTCACTCTTAGATAGATGTTTGAGTGGTGTTAGTCTGGTAATGATATTTTTTTGTGATGTATGATGGATGATGTTGTCAGTGACTATATATATATATATATATATATATATATATATATATATATATATATATATATATATATGATGTACCTTGCAGTCATCATGATGATGTATTTTTTTGTCTTGATCGTGATGTATCTTTTTGTGATGGCCATGTAGATGACCATCCGTTGATGTACTCATTTTCTATATATCTATATATGATGTTGTTGTTTATCTTCTGTCACACTATGCTATACTGTATATCTTAACTGTGTGATGTATGACATGTTGTCTCCATGTATGCTATACTCTCTTTGATGTGCTTTTGAGACAATATATGGATTTGATATTGGTTATTTCATGCTATCTCTGATGTGATGAAATTTTTGAAATTATTTTCATTTCGTATATCTAAAATGTTAATATTGAACTTCAATTCCATTACTCACATGTGTATATGATGTGATTTTATGAGTTTTGAATCGATATATCTTTATACTCCTTGATTGTTGTTAATTTATATTTAGCACTATTATTGTTGTTGTTATTTGCTCCCACCTTTTTGGATAATGCCATAGGAGGAGAGAAATAAACATACAAGATTCATAATAGATGTGCTAAGTATGTTCTAACGCTTGAATCTAAGATTTACATTGCCTTAGATTCAGGGAGAGTAAGATTACAATGAATATGGATTTTATTTCCTAGATTTCTTGAATTGAATTCATTCATATCTCACTCATTTGCTTCAATTGTTATGTAGATGCTCTAATATTTGTTGACTAACTTGATTGGCATCTATGTAGGGGGAGTAAGTTTTCATTGCGCACAATTATTTATCTTTTTGTTTATGTTTGTTTGTCATCATCAAAAAGGGGGAGAATGTTGAGTATTGGAATTCTCCCTACTTGGTGTTAATGATGAGCAAACATAAATACTTGTGACTAATCCCCTATTTTGTAGTTAATCTATTGTCTAAGCTTATTATGAAGATCAACTAGCAATGGATGACTCACAAACGTCATTGAAGGCAAATGAGATGAATTGGATGATCGTAGATTGATGATTGAAGCTCCGTAAAGACTACAAGCTCATACAATGGAAAGAAGAGATTATTCGTAAATGTAATTTTTCTTTTATCTCTTCTAGTATGTAGCTTAGAAGTAGAACTTTGATGGAGCACTCACACACATCTACATTCTGTCATAGGACTTCATTAGATCAATTGCCCTTAATCCCAATTCAATTCTCTTTTGTTTGTGCTAGGATTGTTTATAACAGCCGACTGCTGAATAGTTTACAGTCGCCTGTCTAAAAAACAGTCGACTGTGTTTTGTTCTACAGTCGCCTGTTATGCACAGACTATTACAATATAGTTATGGGCCTTCTCTGATTATCTCGCACATGCTACTGATGAACGATTTACAGGCACCTGTCCAAATGACAGTCGACTGTGTATTATAAATCAGTCGCCTGTCTATCCTTGCCCAAACTCTGTTTGATCTGACTTTTACAGCCAGTCGACTAATGCTGTATGTACAGTCGTCTGTCTATTAGATCAGTCGACTGTCTATGCTGCAACTGTCGCCTGTCTGTAAGTCATTTCTTTGACTCAGCTCTCTGGAAATTTCTCTTACTTTTGATAGTCGTCTGTTTAAGGTTTTACAGTCGCCTGTTTTGATTAACAGTCGACTGCATTTCTTGAATCAGTCGTCTGTCCTGTTACTTGTGAGATTTCCAGTATTTGTCTAACTTACTCATCTCTTGGCCAGTCGCCTGTCGAAGAAATTACAGTCGCCTGTTGGTTTAACAGACGACTGTCTTTGCTTCATCAGTCGACTGTCCACGTAGTAAGTTACCGTTATAAATTCTCACCTACCTTTGCTGACTGAGCAACAGTCAACTGAGGATTGTTCAACAGTCGACAGTCACAAGTTCAGATTATATCCGTTGAGATTTTTCTCACGGATATCAATTGGGTTTTTGCCTAAACTGTTTTGTGGATTTGAGAAAGCTATAAATAGAGCTTCTACTGTTCCATTGGAAGGTTACTCATTCATTGCAAAATCTCTCAAGCTTTCATTTCCAAAGAGCAAAGCTCTCAAATCCAAAGCCCTAAGTATTTCCATATCTTGTTCTCTTGCTCTCCAACCTAGAACCAAAGAGTGATCTTCTAGGCAATTGGTGCAGTCAAGAGAAAGGGCTTTTTCCTCTCTTCCAAGAGAGTTCTTCAACACACATCACACTCCTCCTTCAAGTTCTACTTCAAGGCATAGGTGATTGTAAGTGTTGTTTTTCATTATTTCATAACATTCGTTATTTGAGTTGTGCTCTCGGTTGTGAAAGTGGTTTTACTTGCTCCCTGGTTGTGGGAGTCAAGGACATCGATTGTATTCGATTGCACTTGTAGAGTTGCTACAAGTGGGCTTTAAGGAAACCTCAAGTTAGGGTTCTAACTTGAGTATCTGGTGGTATCCGGGTGGTAGGGACGTAGGATTACCGGGAACAAGTCGGGAGTTGACTTGGGTAATCCGAACCCTTGAAACATCTCTGCGTTTGTGTGTGTTTCATCTTTGGTTGTTTTTCTATTCTGCACTATTTGTTCGATTGCATTGTATTTGGCGTAAATTCCTTTTAAATTTGTATAAATACGATTCAACCCCCCTTCTAGTGTTTTCCCCATAGACAGTGTCCTTACAGTTTCTGCAATTGCCCTCGTGGATCTCTTGGATCACGTAATGCGCTTCCTGTCGGGCTAAACATTTAAGATAGGGAAAGATGTCTTACCTGGTCCATCGTCTTTTGTACAATAAACCATCTAGCAGGACGAATTGGTAGGCCTTCTGTTCTAGCTTTTGTGCCTCCACTGGGTCGGTCAGTTTCTCTCATGTGTTTAGGTAACGGATTATGGGGTCCATCCAAGTGATCACTTGGTCAAGACTTAGCAGCTCTTGCACCAACCCGCTGGGATGGAGTAGACGTTGTACCTACACGGTCCGGTCGAGTCCTACAGTGGAGGAGGATGCAAGCTTCGACAAGGCATCAGCTCGATGATTCTTCGACCTTAGCACATGATAGATTTCCAAGTGTTTGAACTTGGCGAGCTCCGCTTTAGCGACTTGCATGTAACTCTGCATAGAGTCTTCACATTCCTCAAAGGTCCCATTCAGTTGGTGGACGATGAGGCTAGAGTCGCTGCGTAGTTGGACCACTCTCGACCTAGGACTCGAGCCAATCAGAGTCCGTTGATGGCCGCTTCGTTTTCAGCACCATTGTTAATGGTTTGGAAATCGAAGCGATGGGCGTATTCGTATATATTGTCCGCTGATGATTGGACAATTATTCCAGCCCTGCTTCAATCTTGAGTGGCTGAACCGTCAACTTGTACGATCCAGGTTCCATCGTCTTCAATTGCATCATTCGTTGGATTGATACTTGCTAAGGGTGAGGGGGTAGACTCAGGCAGTACGTCAGTTGCCAATACCTCTTCTTACAGGTCGTCATTGTAAGTGAGTTCGACAATGAAGTCGACGAGAGCATGCCCTTTAATAGCGATCCTTGATTTAAACTGGATGTCGAATTCGCTTAGTTCGACCCCATATTTCGTCATTCTCCCTGAACGATCGAGACTCTTTAAGGTCTGCTCTAAGGGATGGTGTACGCTTGGAAGTATGGTCGCAACATCCTTGTAGATTGGACCAATACGAAATCCATCTTTTCGATCCTCGAGTAGTTGATCTCCATGCCTCAGAGAAGCTGACTGACGTAGTAGATGGGCCGTTGTACTCCCGAGTCTTCTTTGACGAGCGCCGAACTTACGGCCTCCATGGTAGCGGCCAGATAGATGATAGCTGGTCATCTTTATCTGGCTTAGTCAGGAGCAGTGGGCTGCGAAGGTACTCCTTTAACTCGGAGAAGGATCTCTTGTCGCTTGACGCGGAGGCTATCACCTTCCTCAATACCTGGAAGAAAGGCAATGACCTCTCGGCTGACTTAGACAAGAATCGTCCCAAAGCAACTATCCTTCCGTTCAGTCTTTGGATCTCCCTGAGGGTCGAGGGCTCCTTCATTGTGAAAATCACAGCGATCTTGTCGGGGTTGGCCTCAATCCCTCGATTCGTTAGCATGAAACCGAGGAACTCCCTCGATCGAACTTCAAAAGTACATTTGGCAGGGTTTAGTCGAAGGTTGTATCACCAGATATGCGCAAATATCTCCCGAAGGTCTACGACATGATCCATTGGCTTCTTCGACTTGCCCAACATGTCGTCGATGTAGAGTTCAAGGCTTCGTCCGATTTGAGCCTCAAAGACTTCGTTCATCATGCGTTGGTACATGGCCCCTGCATTTTTCAAACCAAATGGCATTGTGATGTAACAAAAAATACCTCGATAAGTGATGAAAGAAGTTTTCCCCTCATCCTTTGGTGCCATCTAATAATGGCCCAGTTGTCTTGTACGATAGGGTATATATTTTTATGTGATATATAGTATATTATGCTTGTATAACATGTAGTGAGTATAGGAGATACATAGTGTGCATAGTAAGTATCTATTTGGTTGGCTATGTTGTACCTATATGGATGAATAGTATGTGTATTTGTGTGCTACATAGTGTGTATACCCTTGCATACTTGTGTGTATTTATATGGTGCATGTTGTGTATAGTATTGCATGTATACTTGTGTAGTGTGTATAATAGCTACGTGGTATGTATAATAAATAGTCTACTGTATGCCTACTTGTATGACTCTATGGGTGAATGTATGTCCATATGCCTGTCTTATATGGATGCCTATGGTAGCATGGATGAGAATGTCATGGATGCCTATATGGTTGATTATGTGTTTGTAGTGTATATAGTAGTGTAGTGTATATAGAAAATATTGCCATTGTATTAAATATAATGCTTGTATGTAATGAAGTGGTATTAATATGTTTTCTTAATATTATGGCATTGTCGTATGTAATATATGGGGGTGTGGGTGTGGGGGGGGGTGTGTGTGTAAGAGGGTATGTGTTAGCAGATGGAGTGTGGGCTAAGTAATGGGTTAGTAGTAATTTATTAAGGGGTGTGCATGAAGAAGGGTGAGTGTGATAAGCTTTTCTTAAGAGATAAGAATAGATTAAAAAATAAAAGAAACAGAGAAGAAAAAGACAAGAAGAGAAGTGTGTGGAAGGAGGGAGAAGAGAGTAGAAGATACCCTTAGCATTTAATCCTTAAACTCTCTCTTTCTCTCTTACTTTCATTCTTTTTTTCATCTCCCTCCTTTCATTTTCGTTCTCCCCCTCTCTCCTCACTTTTTGCCTCAAATTTTCATGGAAAAATATCCTCTCTCCCCTCCTTTAGAGCCCTAATCCAAAGTGCTAGCAAGCAGGAGTTGATGGAAGCTTAAAAAGGGAGTTTTTCATGCAAGTTTGGAGCTTTTTTGATGGGATCTTGAAGGAGAGTTTTGGATGGAGGTAAAGCTTGGATTTTGATAAGAAAATGAAGCAACTTGAGGTAGGATTCCAACTCTTTCTAGTATGTTAGGTGCATGCCATGTTTTAGATTTCATTTTCATAAAAACATGCAAGTTTAGAAGCAAGTTAGTTATGTTTTATGCTTCCGTTCTAATTGCTCCCATGTTTGTGTTAAAATGAAAAAGTTAGTGACTTTAATATATGGAAGTGTTCCTTTGGTTATTGATAGTTGCAAAAGTTACTGATTGTTTGTCCTTAAATAAAGATATCATTTTTAACACAAAGTTGTAATCTTTATGGAATTGCAAGCAAGTTGTCTCCTTTCACATGCAAGTTAGGATCTTTACTCAAGGCTTATGCATAATGTCTCTTCTTTATGAAATATGCAAGATAATGTTGCCTTTGATTAAGGAATTATGCATAAAGTGGTAACTTGTAATTGTGTTATTGTTGTAATATGCAATGGTGATTATGTCTCCCTTGATATTGCAAAGCATGCAAACATCCTACTCATGGTAATCTCGGCCAAGGGTTTCCTTGGGCCTTGATATGTTTTTTGAGAGAAAGTTGCCTCCTTGTGAAGAAGTATGTCCAAGGGTTATTCCTTTAATTGTTAAAATGATGTTTCATGGAGAATGGTTTATGTTAATGGAGAATGGTGTTGTGGTAATTGGAAAAGGAACTCTAATGAAGTATGGTGTTGTATAGTTCATGTTGGAAAGTTCATGTTGCATGTAGAATGGCATTTAAATTAATTACATGCTAGCCTTGTAGTTCAAATGAATTTATATTCTTGCAAGTCTCTTTGTGACATCTTTAACGTTGTATGTTAGTCTAATTAACTTAAATGCTAATAAATTATAGGGATGTCTCGGTCTGTCACATGGCAGGTGAGCACCCTAGAAAGGGGTTGGAAGAAGACTAGGTACTAGTGTTGTGATGTTGAGATGTACCTTGCTCAATTTTGGGTACTTATGGTGATTTCCGTACCGTGCTCAGTTTCGGGTACGATGAGTTGTAGTGTTGTGGAGTTTTCCTCACTTGCACCCCGGTGTGGGGGAGTGGGTGGAGTGAGAGGCCACGTTAAGGAAACAGTGCTCGTGTACCAATGGCGGGTGCTCCTTACCGCCACACCTTGGGGCGGAGTCCAGTTCCTCATATCCAACGACATACCCAGGTTTCCAAACAAAATTTAATTAAATACTTAAGTGCTTTAACTTTTTAATATGTGATTCCTATTTTCCTATTGAATCTCTTTATAGTTTTGCCTTGCAGTTACTTACCTCTTGTAGTGTAGTAATGGATGTTTACTTGCCTTATTTCATTTGCTCCCTTTTTACATTGATGTATTGACATGCCATGTTCATGTAGCACTTCACTTGTGGCACTTGTTCTCTCAGTAGTTGCATTTAGGAGTGGCATACTAGAGGAAGTTTGGATATCCTACTGGAGTACGCGTTAACATGCTCCACCATATTTTTCAGGTGTTGGTGTTGGTGTTGGCAGTATGTGGCTGGAGTTGGAGATAGAGTGGCTGGAGTTGAGTTGATGTGGGTTGGGTGTGAGATGAGCCTGAGGGACCCTTGTACTTTTGAGTTTTCCTTGTGGGGGGTGAGCTGTTGATGTATCGATGTCTATGATGATGTATATGGATGTTGATGATATAAAATAAAGGCAGTGTTTCTTTGGATGTCTCTATGTTGTTTTTGTTTGGTTACTTTGTTGGGAACATTACAGGTACTATTCCAGCAGTATGCAGTGGACCTGCTGACTCAATTGTATTTTCTTTCCTATCTTCCATCGTAACACTCGCTACTTTGGGCAAACCTGGGACGGATTCGTACTTTCCGAGTATCCAGGGGAGCTGGGCGTTACATTTGATGGCCCATGCAGGTCACCGCACTGCGGCTGTGTAAGGGTAGTGCGTGTAGTGTTCCGAGGGTAGTTGAGTCTTAAGGTGGGTAGAAGTCTAGCCTTAGGATAGAGTCCTTAGGTTAGACAGTCCGAGGACGGACTGTATTTTAAGGTGTGTAGAATGTAATGGCCCAGTTGCCTTGTACGGTAGGGTATATATTTTTGTGTAATATATAGTATATTATGCATGTATAACATGTAGTGAGTATAGGAGATACATAATGTGCATAGTATCTATTTGGTTGGCTTTTTGTGTACCTATATGGATGAATAGTATGTGTATTTGTGTGCTACATAGTGTGTATACCCTTGCATACTTGTGTGTACTTATATGGTGTGTGTAGTGTGTATAGTATTATTGCAGTGCATGTATACTTGTGTAGTGTGTATAGTAGCTATGTGGTATGTATAGTAAATAGTCTACCGTATGCCTACTTGTATGACTCTATGGGTGAATGTATGTCCATATGCCTGTCTTATATGGATGCCTATGGTAGCATGGATGAGAATGTCATGGATGCCTATATGGTTGATTATGTGTTTGTAGTGTATATAGTAGTGTAGTGTATATAGAAAATATTGTCATTGTATTAAATATAATGATTGTAAGTAATGAAGTGGTATTAATACGTTTTTTTTTAATATTATGTCATTGTGGTATGTAATATATGGGGGGTGTGTGTGGGTGTGTGTGGGGGGTATAAGAGGGTGTATGTTAGGAGATGGAGTGTGTGGTAAGTAATGGGTTAGTAGTAATTTATTAAGGGGTGTGCATGAAGAAGGGTGAGTGTGTTAAGCTTTACTTAAGAGATAATAATATATTAAAAGATAAAATAAAAAGAGAAGAAAAAGACAAGAAGAGAAGTGTGTGTGACGTGCGTTTATATTTTATATATTCACGTACGTCTTCTCCGTCGTTTTCCGTCGTTTTTCGTTCTTGCGTATCCGTTTCTTTGTGTTTTTAGTTTCTTATTACTTTCATTGTGGTTATGTGCATTTGCAGGACATTGCTAGCGCAGGAGACATACGGCCAACATCATGAGTCCCCGGAGCAAAGGAAATTGTCGCACGAGATCCCGAGAGCCATTTGTTAAAGATAACCATGTATAAGCTCTCAACCGATCGGGTGGAATAGCCACCCAATCGGGTCAAGCGGCCTGTGTCAGTGCTGAAGAAGAGACCGTTTCACCTGATCGTTTCAGTGATCGGGTGGATGAATGACAGAGTGCAGATTTGAAGGCCAAAGCTCACCCGGTCGGTTGACTTGTCAACCGATCGGGTCATGTATTGTGACCCAATCGGTTCGGCACCTTCAACCGATCGGGTCACCTGTAGCTGCTTCCCAAGCTCGAGAAATCCAAGACTCACCCGATCGGTTCAGTGATCGGGTGAGATTTACCTGAGCTGAAGACACATTTTTACGTCGTTTCACCCGATCGGGTGAAGTCTCATCCGATCGGGTGAATGTCTATTCTTGTCTTTTTGTGGGAATATTCCCTGGTATCTTGCCCACTTGTATAAATGAGTTAGGTTTTCCCAGAAACGCAATCCCCATTTTAAAGCTATTTTTAGGGATTTTCAGCTGTTTGAATTAAACGTTTATCGTAAGTTCTTTGATCGCTTTCATATTTTGATATTTTGTTTATGCTTCTATTTGTAAACAATTGCTTGATTTCAATTCTTATGGCTATATTTTCTATTTTTGCATTTGCTACCATGTTTAGTGAGTAGTTCTTCAATCTGGGACATTGGTGGAAGCCCCTTCGTAGGTTCTTCCTAGAACGGCCATAGGTTTAGGGATCCGACTGGATCTAGGGATTTTGATGGTTACGTGGGGGCGTTTCATTGTCATCGACGGAAAAAAGACCGCCTTTGACCGTTGGGCCAAGAGGAAATAAAACGGGAGTTTGATTCTCTAGCCATAGCTCACCCCCTAGCGTTGACATTGAGTCCCTGCACGTGGGAACGGCTTGGACGAAATGTTGGAAGCGATCGTTGCGAACTTAGTGCTCCCGAAGTCAGATGGTGTTAGACATGGGAATGCCCACCGTCCGAAGCTGGGTGGACCTAGCGTATCATCCTGGGCATCGACCGGAATATCGGGCCCATGGGACGCTATGTATCACTTATAGAGGCAACGTCTCACCGCCAAACCCTAGCATTCAGTCATATTCCTGCCCTTCGACCGTAATAGCGAGGACCCATGATTAGGGTGGAAGCCAAAGTCCTAGGTTACCTATTTACCTTTTACATCCTTTCTATTAGTTTACTATCGTGACAACCAATCGAGAATAGGCTAGCTCATCCATCGGGTGATCCGGCTCCTGAATGTTTGCAAGTACAACACACGCCTCCTCGTGATCGACCCCCAAGCCACACTTTCGACACCGTGTGCTTGCGGTTTATAAAGTCTAATTCTAGTATCCCCGTCCCTGTTTGCGTGTCAAACATGTAGTCGGTCAAGCTTTATGGCGCCGTTGTCGGGGAGGCAACGTGCTTGTTACACTTAGGACCTTGATATCCTTGAGACTAGCTCACATCCTCACCATGTGATCATTTTCACATTCTACATTTTTATTTTTATTTGTTTTTATTTCGTATCAGACCATACGTGCTTCACGGTATATCTTAATTTTACATACGCAGGAACTCAAGGAGTATCGACGATTTAGTTCCTTTGGATCCCTATATCAACGCTACCCTGAGGCATTTGAACGTAGAAAGAAGAAGAAGAGAAGAATTTCCGCCAGGAAATGTCACTCCTCCAAAGTTTTTGCTCGAATATTCGATGCCGTCGATTGGATCTACATCCAGCATTCAATTTGCGGCCATCACGACCGAAAAATTTGAGTTGAAGCCATCACTTGTGGCTTGGATCCAACAAGACCAATTTTCTGGAGCTCACATGGAGAATCCCATCGAGCACTTAGACTCTTTCTTGGAGAAGTGTGAGACATTTAAGATCAATGGCGTATCAACCGAGGCTATTCGGTTAAGGTTATTCTCGTTCTCTCTACGGGATAACGCAAAGCAATAGCTAAGGGGCAAGGACCCGAACACATTCACTACTTGGGAGCGGCTTTCGAACGCATTCTTGAACAATTTCTTTCCTCCGGGAAAGACGATGAAGCTGAGGAGTGATATCTCCTCTTTCTCCCAAGCTAGCCAAAAGTCGCTACATGAAGCGTGGGTGAGGTACAAAGAAATGCAAAGGAAGTGTCCTCACCACGAGCTCCCCCGTTGGCAGATCATCAACCTATTCTATAATAGACTGAGGGACGATTTGAAGTCCTCTATGGATGCCGCAGCGGATGGATCTTTCATGTCGAGAAACGAAGTGGATGCCGAAACTATCTTGGAGAACAAGGCATCCAACAACGAGAGGTGGAGTGATAAGCGTGCGACACCAAAAGCCGGTGGCATGCATCGGATTGTGGAAGTGGACAAGCTATCAAGCAAATTCGATTTTCTTTCCACTCAAATTTCAGCGTTTATGGTTGGAGTCGGTGCCGCTAGCCCACAGCAAGTAGCGGCCGTTGAAACTGAAGTGATTGGAGACTTCGGTGTTGGAAAGATTTCGGCATCCGTGGATCAAGCAAGTGCCTTATTCTACAATCCTACGAGAAATGCCCCTTATCCTCCAAGAACAAGTTTTAACCCTGGATACTCTCCCAACAATCGGAATCATCTGAATTTTAGCTATAAGGCACCTTACCAACAAATTCAGTAACCTCCTCAACAACATCAAAACCAACCTCCTCCACCTCAACAAATATATCAACAACATCCTCCTCAACAACAAAAACAACCTCCACCCCAACAACAATAGTACAATCAACAACGAGTGATCTCTCCGATTGAGAACCTTCTAGCTCAGTACATTTCAAATCAGGAGAAGATCACTCAATAATTACAACTTGGACAGAAATCCTTAGCCGACCAAGTAACCCAATTGGGGTTACAAGTAGCCAACCTCCAAAAGGTGCAAGGACAATTGTCGGGTCAACCGGAGGTGAATCCTAGAGCACCGAGCCAAACCTTAGCCTTGACACACAGTCAATCGAATGTTTCCACTATTGTTTTGAGGAGTGGAAAAGAGATTCCGGCACGGGATGCCTAGAAAGATAAGGAAGCGCCCATTGTCATTGTGCAGTAGCAGATGGAGATGAATGACAACGGAGCTTCAACATCAAGTCCTGTGACTCCGGAGGAAGATTCAGAGAAAAAAAGAAGAATGAAGATAAAGACTTGAGAGTTTTCAAGCCTTCGGTCCCATTTCCCCAAAGGCTTGCGAAGGCTAAGATCGACGGAAAATATGGCAGGTTCTTTGAAATGGTGAAGGATCTAAGTCTTTAGATCTCGTTCCTTGAAGTGATTGAAACTATTCATTCGTACGCAAAGTTTCTCAAAGATCTAGTGACAAAGGGAACAAGAAAAGAAAAGGTGGTTCTTACAGCGGAATGTAGCGCCTTGATTCAACAAGCCCAATCGCCAAAGCTTAAAGACCCGGGAAGTTTTTCGATTCCATGCTCAATAGGGGGAGTCTCTATCAATAGAGCACTTGTTGATTTGGGAGCAAGTGTGAGTCTGATGCCCCTTTAACTCTACAGAAGAATCAATATGGGAGAACTGGAACCTACAAGGATGACTTTGCAGCTAACGGATCGGTCCGTCAAATATCTCGTGGGAGTCGTCGACGACCTGCCCATTAATGTTCGCAGTGTACGTGTGCCGGTGGACTTTGTAGTGATGGATATGCCCTGAGGATAATCACACTCCGATTATTCTCGAAAGATATTTTGTGGCGACCACCGGTGTGCTTATCAACGTAAAGAACGGAAAGTTGTCTTTAAATGTCGATGATCAAACGGTTGAATTCGACTTAGTGCTATCCATGAAGCTACCACCCGAGGAATCCAACTGCAATCTGCTAGAGATCGAAGAAGAGAAAGTTGATGAAGCGGGAGCCTTGGAAGTTCTTTCTAGAGACACTCTTGAAAACTTGGATAATGTAGAGGAGCACTTTAGGCTAGACGAAGAGGAAATTCCTGAGCCAGAATGTGTCTCCCAATCAACTCCCCCTGGATTTGAAAAGAAAGCTCAGGTGATGAGCAATGACAAGGAGCCTTTGGTGCTCGCCTCTGAAGAGGTGCGAGTCTTGAAGAGAGTGGCGTGTGTCACCAACACTAAGGAGAAGCCCCCAGATATTACCAATAGGGGAGTGATTGAGACCATCCTCTTGTCGCTGCCGTCAACAACCGAAACTTTTGTCCCAACTGCTGAGAGGACGCCAATCGTCGAGTGTCACCCATTCAAGCCACCTTGAACATTGTATCGAGAGTCGATCACACGACTATAAAAAAGAGCGCTTCATGGGAGGCAACCCATGTTCTAGACTTTTACTCGCTTTTAATAAGTTCAGTCTATTAATTTTAATGTATATATGTTGCTGTGGGGATCATTTGTTGGGAAACTTAGTGAATTTGAATTTTTTGTGCAGGGATTACCTCACCTGATCGGGTCATATATCACCCGATCAAGTGGATTGTTTCAGTAAGTGGCCATGTTTCTGTCGAAGAATCAACCGAGCGGGTGATACATTCAGCCATCGGGTGACTGATCGGGTGAATTAAAACAGAGACTTGGGAAGTTTTTCGGAGAGTGGTCAACCGATCGGGTGACCTGTAGCTGCCAGTCTGAGATAGTTTTTGAAAATTATTCCAACCGATCGGGTGGATTTCCACCCGATCGGGTCACCAAACCCCTATATAACCCCCTCCCCCCCACCCGACCGCCATTTCACCCGACCTCCAAAAACCTATTTCGAACCATTCGTTTGGACTTCTTTCCACACGATCTCCCCCATCACTCCCTACTGTTACTAATCATCCTCCTCCACTTCCTCCACTAATTCCCCACCATTAAATCCCGTTAAACTCTAGCCCTAACCAACTTTCCCCCAGTTTTCAAAAACTTTATTATCTTTGGATTGGTGTGTGGCGGCTCTCCGGATCACTAACTCGCACATTGAGGGAGCTTTTGGAGCTAGGAGCCGCATCGATTGCTAGGTAAACTCGCTTCATAACTTGGTTGTGATTTTGCCCAGAAATTTCATTTTTTCGCTTTGTCGTTTGTTGTATGCACGCATCTATCATCTTGCATATCATATCCGATCGCCACAATATCATGGCTAAGGAAAAAGATAAAGGTAAGCGACCTATGGTGGTGGTGGAGTTGTCTCACAAGAGACAATGATCCACACGTCCTACACATGGACATGCTCCTTAAACACAGCCTACCCAACCACCATCCCCACCTTTCATACCAGTGATCGACCCACTGCTTGGACCACAGTGTGTTCGTTATATGAGCCAAGCCCACAAAGATTTTCTCTCGCCTCAACCAACGCCATCACCTCGCTACCAAGTTCACGCACGACCAAACCTTATTCGATCTCGAAGTTTTCACCGAAGTCGAATCCTTGTTCGTAAACTTGGGATGGCTTAGCTTTCTCCACACCCATGCTAATTCCTACCACATGCACACACTAGAATTCCTCTCCACGATAAATATTGAGACGAGGTCAAACATGGTTTTTGATCGCTCCGGGACGTAACCCTAAAGAACGGTTGTAGTTTTACCGCAA
Organism: Scilla litardierei; assembly: GCA_030789695.1. NCBI lineage: Eukaryota > Viridiplantae > Streptophyta > Magnoliopsida > Asparagales > Asparagaceae > Scilla > Scilla litardierei. The sequence goes on from CM061142.1 coordinate 744,473,069, forward strand.
GTGCACGGTGTAGCAGCGAGCGGGATATCGAACACAGGGAGGACGAATGACCGTGCTTGATCCAATCAACCTGGCTATTCAAGAAGAAAGATTTGCCTTTGGCGATCCTGTCACAATCGTCAGACAAAGTGCGGAAATATCAAATCAAATAAAGAACGTCTAGGGAATGGGGAATCCCCGCTACTCACCGTATCTCATAAATGTGGTTCGTCAGTACCAAAATTGCTAGATTGAGATTTTGGATGAACTAGTTGCAACTGAATGTAGAACCAAGCTCACGCTCTCGCGCTGTTGCCGGTCTATAGCTATCCTAGGTTTGGGTCCAATCTCTTGCAAACCCTAGCCTAGGAAAGCTAGCATTAGGGTCAACATCATCGTCCAATCGCGCACCGAGCCCAATCTCTTGCAAACTCGGCTCGCGATCTAGATTGGGATAGTTCCTACCCGTCTAATCTCTTGCAAACGGGTATTGGCACGGAATTGCAACCGAAAACCCTAGTATCGGTCCAATCTCTTGCAAACCGATACTACGGAAATTCGATTCCAACCCAATTCGGATTTCTAGGGTTTCCTATCGAATCGGGATCCAATCTCTTGCAAATCCCGATCGGTATGAACTCCTAGCTAACCGTAGTAAATTGATCCCAATCTAATCCCTAGATATCGATTCTAGCTAAATTTCTACTAATTCATCACAAATATGAAGTTGGGCTTGTAGGGTTCATCCCCACGCCCCAAGAAGTGGCGACTACTCACAATTCATAGCTAGATCACAAAAATAATCAATGAAATAAGCAATAGAATTCATCACAATATTGAGATATGCAATAAAAATAGAATTTTTGGGGAAGAGAAAGACAAACCAATGGAGTTCTTCAATTAATCCAACAAAAATCAAACTTTTTCTCCTCTCCAATCTCAAGAATAAAACTAAAAAGCTAATCTAAAAAGCTGCAAAAAATCTAAGGAGAAGCTCTCCAAAACTAGGGTAAAAACAGGGGTTAAATACCCCCCAAAATCGTCCAAAAACTGTGACCAAAATACCCCTGCGCAGCCTGTTTTCCGCAATTTTCGCTACAGGCAGCGCGTCGCACTCGGCCGAGTGACAAAAGTCGCTCGGCCGAGTGAGAAACCCTGTAATTTTCCAGTAAGTCGGGGCCTTCAGGGGTCTCTACTTCGGGGGCGGCTCGGCCGAGTGAGTTGTCGTCACTCGGTCGATGGCTTCATTGTACTCGGGCGGACGGGATTATCCACTCGGCCGAGTGGGTCTTCTGAAGCTCAGGCAGCCGAAAAACAGAAACTTGGAGATTTTTGAAGGGCTTCGTCTGGGCGCCACTCGGGCGGACGTGGTCTCATCACTCGGCCGATGTGGTCTCCGTCGCTCGGCCGAGTGCACATAGGAATCGTGTCTGATCTGGTCGGCCGAGCAGTGTCTCGCTGGTCGGCCGAGTTTGTCCTCCACTCGGCCGAGTGGGACACTAAACATGCCCAATCTGCTTATTTTGGCCTCCTCATCGCTCCTGCGACGTCCGTTCTTCTTCCGCTCCTCTCCAACAGCAAAATACCCCTCGGGGAGGTCGTCGGTGACCCTCTGGAGTAAGTGCATCTCGAGATCACTCCAAATCACGCCAAATCACCTGAAATGCGACAAAAACAACAAATCGTGAAAAGCATCGCAATATCGTCGATATATCGTGAAACACATGATTTGGGCGATCTAAATGGCATGCAAAAATGCGGGAAAAAAGGTGTAAAATAAGGAGTGATCAAAATCCCCCAAGCTTGCCGCTTACTCGTCCTCGAGGAAGATAAGTAAATGGCGAACCCGGTGGAATTGGAAAACGAAAACGGCGAAAAATGAAAAGTGAAAATAGGAGAAGAATGGAAAACGAAATGAACATAAAGAAGAGAGAAAGAAGCGAAGAGGTAAGCTACTAGATCATTTTCTCAGGACGGGGGTTTCACTTACTCATATAGCATGCACCGAATGAAAAACTCATGTCAAAAGATTTTATTTTGATATCATAGTATAATAGTGCAAATAGAAATGGAAAACCCACGAACAACGATATAATCATGAAAAACGGAATAATTTTAAAATTAACATCGTCTGAATCATTTAAAGCGGTATACAAATCACAGATCACACACTTTTCAATTGAATGCTTTCTATCGGGAGTATACGAGTATCACACAATAGAATAGAGAGAATAGAAAAGTATGGATTTCATGAAATGAACGCTAGGCTTAGATTTCTGGATTTCGTAAAGCTAGAAATAATCTCACCGAGTATAGAATATTACTTAGCCTAGGTTGTCGTGCAACGTCAAGTAGTCACTCTCTCACACATCAATGGATCCCCTCCCCCAAGCTTATCTATAAGCGTGGTGACATAAAAAATATTCACATCCCCATTTTCATATAGCTCCAAAGGTAATAAGAGGAAAGAAGAAAGAAGGAAAGTGAGATGGGATCTTTTATTGAGGATTTTTCCTCTTTTCTCTCTCTTTTTTTTCTTTTTTCTCTTTTTTTTATATATAGCATATATACACAACGATCCCAACTCGAAGAGAGATAATGATGTACAAGAATATTCTTCTCTCTTTTATTTATTTATTTTTTTATAGAGAATAAGAGATTTGGAGCTGGGAATTAGTAGCGGGGGAAATGCCATAAAATAGAATCGCTAAGGGGAGATTCACCAATGATTTTAAAAGTAGAGAAATAATGTTCAAGATTTGTGGAGAAAGAAATAGATATAACTCTCGGTTCACTTTATAAGACATGCACGACAACTTCAGCAATGTAATCTAATCTACTCAGTTTCGATCACAAAAAAGCTAAGTAATCCAGATTTATCATAGCTAACATCATTCAATCATCCTGAAGTGAAGTGTACAATTCATGCATATAGAAGTGATATAGCAAAAGAAATCAGTACTCCAGACATAAGCATTCAATGCGTGAATCTTGGTGTGTTTTCTGTGATAGCATACATATGAATATTCAGACTAAGCTAATAATAGAATTTCATCCATTTTCATGTGGAAAAAGTGTGGGTTACTATCTCTAGATGCAAGGCAAGTCATAGCATATGATATCAGAAATAAAGCCTAAGACATGACAAATATAGCATGCATATAGAGTAAGCTAAATCCACCGTCATCATCATCATAGAAAAGTCATCTCTAGCATGAGATGAAAAAGAAATAAAGATAAAGGGAAAAAAAGAACTATTTACAATGCGGCACACAGAAAAAAATAAGAAAAACGTGATGCATGGCAAAATAAAAGAAAAATGATGAAAAATAAGTGCAAAAGCGAAGAATGGTGTGGAAAACTAAAAATAAAGGTGGCAAATCGAAACAAAAACGTGAGAACTCACTCCCCCAAGCTAAATGGCACAGTGTCCTCAATGTGCAACGTGTGGCACACCGAGAGACACGAAATGTGAGGGGCAAGTGAGGATGCATGCATGGAAAAATGGAAAATAAAAAGAAAAAAAATAAAGAAATGAAAAATATGATGCGGACATGATGCATGCAAAGATAGGAGTGATACAGATATATAAGTGGCACCAAAAACTCTCCCTCTCTCACAAAAAGATATATAAAGATATGATCAAAAAGAGAATCCCAAAATAAGTGAGGGGAGGGGGGTGGACAAAAATGCAACAGGACCTAGCAGAAACGGGCAGCACAATGGCAAAAAGAAATGACGGCATCAGGGGTGCCTAAGAAGGTGGTGCTGCACCGTCTCCGTCCTGAGGCGGAAGTGGTGGTGGTGGCTGGACAGGCTGCTGAGCGGGTATGGAAGTGGTAGCAGGTCGAGTGTGTGTGGAAGTGTGGGCGGGAACCTGCTGGGTGGGTGGGGGTACGCGCGGGAGACGCTCCAGAACCTGGGTAAGACAATAGTGAATCTGCGGGAGCAGGTCGAAGCGGCCAGCCATCGCAGACACGGTGGAGGACAAGGTCCTAAGGTCGCCTCTGAGACCACTCACCGCCCCCTTTAGAGCATGAATGCTCTGAAGTACAGTGTCAGGGGGAGGTGGTGCAGAGGGACGCACCGGGCGGGGCTGAGCAGGGCGTGGCTGGCGTACTCGGGTCGCGTAGGTGACTGGCTCAGCGGGGAAGGGAACAAAAGGTGCGACACTCGCAAATGTGGGCCTGGCCTCAGTACAAGGCCGTGGCACAGACTGGTGAGAATTGGATGCAGCAGCAGCGAAAGAAGAGTGCAAAAGTGGCAGCGAGGCGGCCAGAGAGGTCAGTGGCACAGAAGTGTGGACAGACGCCACGACGCTCTCGGAAAATACAGCAGGGGTGGAGACAGAGGTGACTACCGCTGGGGTGGAAGTGTGTGGACCAAAAGGTGCAACCCCAGCGGAGACTGTGCTAGCCATGGTCTCCACGACCGCGGCAAACGAGGGCTCTCCACTCTCAACAAAGGTCGGTGGGCGCTCGGGGAGTGCGGAGCAAAGAGGCTCGACGGACAGAGGGCCAGTGGTGGTGGTGGGAGTAGTGGTGACAGCCTCGGAAGTGGTGGAGGTGGTGGAAGTGGGCTCAGCTGAGGTACTCTCGACACCGACAGAGGTGTCAGGAGCAGCGGAAACGTCAGGTATGGGCTGAGGGGCCACGGGGTCAACAGGCTCGGCGGCAGGCTTGGCAGGGTGTGCAACAGGGTCTACAAGGGCAGCGTGGGCCTGCTCGGCCTCCTCGGCCTCGAGCACGTAAGCAGCGGGGATGAGGACATCCATCGCAGGGAGCCAGTCAACGTGGGCTGGTGCAATCTGAGTCCGAGCTGGGCTTGGAAGAATCATGTAATCGGCCCCGTAAGGGCCGTGCAACCAGACCCAGTGACGCTCACCGTGCGGACGAAGCATCTTCATCCGGGCCATAACATCTATCGACAGAGAAGTGGGGCCCGAGACGCGTCGCAAGTCGTCAGGGAAGTCCTCGCCGGTCATAAGGGCAAGCAAGGTGATTAGGCCGCCGCAGCATATCGGTGAGCGAGCGCCCACCGATACGATGATGCGGTCCAAAAACCAAGTCGCGACATCAATCACGACGGCAGGGACCAGCTCATCGCCATCCCTAGATAGAGCTCTGGGACGTGTCATCGCGTAGAGCATGTAGAGCTCTGGTGTAGACATTGTGCCCGGCTCATATCTGGCCAAAAAGGTCGTCGCCATAAGGCGCTGAGCAATACGGAGGCAGGGATGGACGATGGCCGAGGCCTTGGCCCTACTAGGGTCAAAGGCAGCGTGAAGACCCGTAATCCGGGCCCAGAAGGCACCGACGTTGAAGGAAGGTGGGGGATATGGGTGGGGCCGTAACCGCGATCGGCTCCGGGGACAGCGGGCCACGAGAAAAACGCTCTCATCATATCGAGAGTGACCTAGCACTCCCGGTCCATGAACCGAAACGAGCATCCCTCGTCGGTCCGGGCGATCGAACTCAGAACCTCAAGTGTCGGGCGGGTAAACGTATCCGCCGACACCTGAAAGAAATCTCGCCAGCCCACGTTGTCGTACAACGTGAGCATCCCCTCTAGTACCCCCAGGCGTCCTAGGTCAGCAAGGTGTGCAAACCTGGAGGGTACGATCGAGCGCTGGGAGGTACACTCGAAGACGGCGCGGTGTGCGTCGTCTCGGAATGTAATCCCGAGCGGCCCGACCAGTGGAGCCGGTGGTGGTGGCTGTGGAGCGGCAGAGAGAGGCTGTGCGGGCTGTGGGTGCACTGCAGGCTGTGCGGGGTGTGCGGGGCCTGCAGGCTGTACTGGGTGGACGGCGTGTGTGGGAGACGGTGGAGGAGAGTCCTCCAACTCATGGGAGGGGCCGGCATCATCCGACCGCTTCCGCTTGGCGGAAGCTCTCTTCGACCGCGGCCGTGTCCGGGGCGGCATATCGGCCCCGAGCGCGCCGAAAAACGTGAAAAGTGTGGCGTGTGCAAAATAATGGAAAGAGTGTACCCCGACACGCCGCGAGTGCTAAGCAATGGAAGCGTGCGAAGTCAGCGCCTCCACGAAGCTCAAATCTGTCCCGAGAAGCTCCCATGGGCTCCCATAAGCTCCCAAAAGCAACCTGCGCGTGAAATGGAGATATCAGCGGGTAATATTCAAAACGTATGGAGCATTAGGGGTATAACAGATAAATATAGAAATTGATTTGGGTTTGGGGGTCGTTTAAAACATGGATCCTAAAAAAATACTCAAAAAGAGGAGAAAAAGGCAATAAAGGCGATACCGGAGGTGGTAGGGGCGGCGGCCGCCGGCGGCGACTCGGGCGAGGCGCCGGAGGTGCTCGGCCGGCGGTGGCAGGCCGAGCGGCGGCGCGAGCGGGCTGGTCGGGCGAGTGGGGGCGCGAGTGAGGGGTATCGGGCGAGGGGAGCTGAAGGGTCGGGCTGTTTGGGGGTTTTCGCGTTTCGAAAAATGTGCCCCCCTCGCCCCTTATTTAATAAAAGTTACGACTCGGCCGAGTGACTAAGCTACTAGGCCGAGCGAGATCAATGAAAATTTCTCCTCGCTTACGCTTCGGCCGAGTGGCTTTGCCAGCCTTGGCCGAGTGGAGTAAGTCCATTCGGCCGAGTGACTCAAGCTACTCGGCAAGACTCGCCCTAGGAGGGTATCCGTTTTACTCGGCCGAGTGAAAATATATACTCGGCCGAGTAGCAGTTATATTGAAATCAGGAAAATAAACAGAGAGTTGGGTACAGCAGACTTCCCTCGTTCGTGAGCGGCTCGGCCGGACGAACTTGTGTACTCGGCTGAGTGACTAGTATGCTCGGCCGAGTGAGCCTTGTGTTCTGCTGTTTGTCTTCGTTTGGGCTCTAAACTCTGTCTTTCTTCCTCCAGTCGATTCCATCTTCCTCCTAAGCATCAAGCGCCTTCTTGGGGCGCTCCTCGTCGTCGCGTTCATCCTCCTCATGATGGATCTACCTATCTCCTCTCCTGTCAAGAAAAATAGGACCCGTTATCACAAAATTTTGGGCGAACGACTCAAAACACTAAAAATTTCTAAAACGAAAATAAAGAAAAAGTAAAAATAAAGCAAAAACCGTCGGGTTGCCTCCCGACAAGCGCTCATTTAAGGTCGTGAGATCGACCCCCTATAATTTTCAATCAATGTGGGATGTTTGGTGCATATGAGATGCACCCATCAAACTTTCCGGGGAGAACGATTGGATTGGGAAGTTGCGGTGTGTTCTCCCTCGGTGGTCTCCCAACTCGAATAGTGTTGGGGGGAGGCTCCCCCAAGCTAGCATTTGCTCCGGTCAACGGCTTCACCGGTGATGCCGATCTCCGTACCGGCGGAGCTTTTTTCGGAGACTTTGATTTCGAGAGCTTGCAGAGCTCTCGAATCCTTGCGACATCAGCGTCGCCTTCATCATTTTCAGCGGAGAAGTCGGGGGAATCATCTTTCTTCTCATTTTGGCCTAAATCTGAGCCTTCCTCGAAATCTTCATCGAATAGAGCGCCAATAGAGTGGGGGATCGCCTCCTCAATTACCTCATCAAGGAGGTATGAAAGATCATCCGGCCGTCCCTTAAGCAAATATATTCTATTGGTTTCGCCCGTCGGGACTCCCTCGTAATAGTGTTTGAGCCTCTGACCATTTACTTTGAACGTGGAACCGTCCTTGCTCTCCAACTCGAAAGCTCCTCCCGGTTGTATATGCTTGATGGTGAAAGGTCCGGACCAACGTGACCTTAACTTACCGGGAAATAGTCGGAGCCGGGAATTATAGAGCAAGACCTTGTCTCCTACCTTGAAGTCCGTGACGGTTATGCGGGCATCGTGGAAAATCTTGGTCCTTTCTTTGTAAATTCTTGAGCTTTCGTAGGCGTCTCTTCTTATCTCATCAAGCTCGTTGATGTCCAAGAGTCGCCTCACCGCCGCACTCTTGTAATCATAATTAAAGGTTTTGATGGCCCAATACGCGCGGTGCTCCAACTCTACGGGTAAGTGGCAAGCTTTCCCATAAACGAGCCGGAACGGTGTGGTGCCTATAGGAGTGCGAAAGGCCGTGCGATATGCCCATAGGGCATCGTTTAGCTTCATTGACCAATCCTTTCTAGATCGATCCACCGTCTTTTCGAGAATTTGCTTAATTTCTCTATTTGAGACTTCCACTTGGCCGCTTGTCTGGGGGTGATATGCCATGCCAACTCTATGATTTACCCCGTACTTCTTTAGCATGGCTTCAAACTTGTTCTCTATGAAGTGGCTTCCCCCGTCGCTTATCAAGGTACGAGGCACTCCGAAGCGCGGGAAGATATTTTGCTTAAAGAACTTGGAGACGACCCTTGCATCATTAGTAGGGGTGGCAATTGCTTCCACCCACTTGGAGACATAGTCAACGGCCAATAGGATGTATTTGTTACCATTGCTCGACGGAAATGGTCCCATGAAGTCTACTCCCCAACAATCAAAAAGCTCAATTTCTTGGATGGGTCTCATCGGCATCTCATTGCGCTTGGAGATATTCCCGGTCCGTTGGCATCTATCGCACCCCTTCACAAAAGCGTGGGTGTCCCTAAACATTGTTGGCCAGAAGAATCCGCTCTGCAAGATCTTAGCGGTTGTTTTAGAGGCGGCATGATGTCCTCCGCATGGTAGACCGTGGCAATGCAAAATGATGGATGTCGCCTCCTCTTTAGAAACACACCTACGAATGACATTATCTTTGCATATCTTGAAAAGGTAGGGATCTTCCCAAAAATAGCTACGGACCTCATGCAGAAATCTCCTCTTTTGTTGCGTAGACATCCCATGCGGTTTGATTTCACAAGCCAAGTAGTTGACGAAGTCCGCGTACCAAGGTACTTCACCGGTCCTTATGGCATATAGCCTCTCATCCACGAATGTGTCGTCGATAGGCAAACTCTCGTCCTCCTTGTCGCGCATGAGCCTAGATAAATGATCCGCCACGACATTGTCCGTACCCTTCTTATCTCTGATCTCTAAGTCGAATTCTTGCAACAAGAGTATCCACCTAATCAACCGAGGTTTGGCCTCCTTCTTGTTTAAAAGATACTTCAATGCCGCATGGTCGGTGTGGACAATCACCTTGGAACCGAGGAGGTAGGAGCGAAATTTCTCTATGGAATAGACGACCGCTAGAAGCTCCTTCTCGGTAGTTGTGTAGTTTTTCTGTGCGTCATCCAATGTCTTGCTCGCATAGTATATCGCATGAAGCTTCTTATCTTTTCTTTGTCCCAATACCGCTCCAATGGCTTGGTCGCTAGCATCGCACATTAGCTCAAAAGGAAGGCTCCAATCCGGCGGTTGTATGATGGGCGCGGAGACTAGTGCTTCTTTCAAGGCGTTGAAGGCTTGTAAGCATTCACCTGAAAAAATAAAAGGAATATCTTTAGCGAGCAAAGAGGTAAGTGGTCGGGAAATCGAGGCGAAATCCTTGATGAAGCGGCGGTAAAACCCCGCGTGACCAAGAAAGCCTCTAATGCCCTTGACATTAATAGGAGGAGGGAGTTTCTCGATTACCTCAATCTTTGCTTTATCTACCTCAATCCCTCTCGAAGAGACTAGGTGTCCGAGAACTATACCTTCCGTGACCATGAAGTGACACTTCTCCCAATTGAGAGTGAGCTTGTTTTGTTGGCACCTTTTTAGGACTTTAGTAAGATTTTCCAAACAAGAGTCAAACTCACTTCCATAAACCGAGAAATCATCCATAAAAACTTCCATAATATTTTCAATGTAATCGAAAAATATGGATGTCATACACCTATGAAAGGTGGCGGGAGCATTACAAAGGCCAAACGGCATCCTACGGTAGGCATAGGTGCCATAGGGGCAAGTGAAAGTTGTCTTCTCTTGGTCATCTTCGTGCAAAGGGATTTGGAAGAATCCCGAATACCCGTCTAGGTAGCAAAAGTATTTATGTTTTGCGAGGCGTTCAAGCATTTGATCAATGAAGGGCAATGGGTAATGGTCCTTTCGGGTGTCTTTATTGAGTTTCCTATAGTCAATGCACATTCGCCATCCCGTGACGGTGCGCGTAGATATGGGCTCACCTTTCTCATTTTTTATGACAGTCATCCCCCTTTCTTGGGGACGACGTGAACTGGGCTAACCCATCTACTGTCTGAGATAGGATAGATTATACCGGCTTCTAGCAATTTTAGGATTTCCTTTTTAACCACCTCCTTCATGTTCAGGTTTAACCGCCTTTGATGCTCTATGGAGGTGGCGTCGGTATCCTCCAAATGGATCCTATGTGTGCAAAGCCTAGGGCTTATCCCTTTTAGATCGGAGATAGTGTATCCCAGGACATCCTTATGGCTCCTAAGAACGTCTAGGAGTTTTTCAAGTTGGTCTGGCGCAAGGTGGGAGTTTACTATCACCGGGAAAGTTAATTTGTTACCCAAAAAGGCGTACCTTAGATTCAGAGGTAATTGTTTAAGTTCTACCTGAAGAGGCGCCTCTCCTTCTATTTCATCGGCTCGCATGAGTTTCGCTCCTTCCTTTCCATCCGGGTCTAGCTCGTGCTCAGGTGGCGCGCTCTCTTGTGAAGAGTCAGACTCACTACTTAGTGAGGATGATGCATCGAAATAAGCGCTCTCCGATTCTGCGCTAGCTTCGTTGGAGCTTTCACTCGGCTCCGGTTCGTCCCTGGAATCATGAAACACATCAGACGATTCATAGAAGCAAGAGTAAGTGTCATGGGGTGTAACTCCCTGAAAGCTGGTTTGCTCTGAAGATCCTCCCGGAGTATGGCGATCCTCGACACTTGTTCCACCATTTTCGAAATATAATTTTTCATCGATCACGTCAACTCTGACATTGCCCCCGATAGTCCCCTCCAGGGAGATCTGGTCCATCACGAAACTAGCAAACAGTTGTTCGTCGGGGTCCTTGACGTCGATAGCAAAAGCTCCGGTAGCGTGGACCTCATCGACAAGTTCCTTAAGGAGGTCTGTGAAGGAGTCATAGTCTTCCTGACTGAGTTCTATTGTTGACATTGCATTCTCCATTCTTCCTGCAAAGGCCTTATGCAAAGTACAGGGAGAATGTGCGAACAGAAGATAGTAAAGAAAGAGAGTAAGAAGAAGTAACCGGGTGGTCGATGACGAACACCGTCTAAACGCACTCCCCGGCAACGGCGCCAAAAACTTGATCGCTCCAGGACGTAACCCTAAAGAATGGTTGTAGTTTTACCACAAGTGCACGGTGTAGCAGTGAGCGGGATATCGAACACAGGGAGGACGAATGACCGTGCTTGATCCAATCAACCTAGCTATTCAAGAAGAAAGATTTGCCTTTGGCGATCCTGTCACAATCATCAGACAAAGTGCGGAAATATCAAATCAAATAAAGAACGTCTAGGGAATGGGGAATCCCCGCTACTCACCGTATCTCATAAATGTGGTTCGTCAGTACCAAAATTGCTAGATTGAGATTTTGGATGAACTAGTTGCTACTGAATGTAGAACCAAGCTCACGCTCTCGCGCTGTTGCCGGTCTATAGCTATCCTAGGTTTGGGTCCAATCTCTTGCAAACCCTAGCCTAGGAAAGCTAGCATTAGGGTCAACATCATCGTCCAATCGCGCACCGAGCCCAATCTCTTGCAAACTCGGCTCGCGATCTAGATTGGGATAGTTCCTACCCGTCCAATCTCTTGCAAACGGGTATTGGCACGGAATTGCAACCGAAACCCTAGTATCGGTCCAATCTCTTGCAAACCGATACTACGGAAATTCGATTCCAACCCAATTCAGATTTCTAGGGTTTCCTATCGAATCGGGATCCAATCTCTTGCAAATCCCGATCGGTATGAACTCCTAGCTAACCGTAGTAAATTGATCCCAATCTAATCCCTAGATATCGATTCTAGCTAAATTTCTACTAATTCATCACAAATATGAAGTTGGGCTTGTAGGGTTCATCCCCACGCCCTAAGACGTGGAGACTACTCACAATTCATAGCAAGATCACAAAAATAATCAATGAAATAAGCAATAGAATTCATCACAATATTGAGATATGCAATAAAAATAGAATTTTTGGGGAAGAGAAAGACAAACCAATGGAGTTCTTCAATTAATCCAACAAAAATCAAACTTTTTCTCCTCTCCAATCTCAAGAATAAAAATAAAAAGCTAATCTAAAAAGCTGCAAAAAATCTAAGGAGAAGCTCTCCAAAACTAGGGTAAAAACAGGGGTTAAATACCCCCCAAAATCGTCCAAAAACTGTGACCAAAATACCCCTGCGCAGCCTGTTTTCCGCAATTTTCGCTACAGGCAGTGCGTCGCACTCGGCCAAGTGACAAAAGTCGCTCGGCCGAGTGAGAAACCCTGTAATTTTCCAGTAAGTCGGGGCCTTCAGGGGTCTCTACTTCGGGGGCGGCTCGGCCGAGTGAGTTGTCGTCACTCGGCCGATGGCTTCATTGTACTCGGGCGGACGGGATTATCCACTCGGCCGAGTGGGTCTTCTGAAGCTCAGGCAGCCGAAAAACAGAAACTTGGAGATTTTTGAAGGGCTTCGTCTGGGCGCCACTCAGGCGGACGTGGTCTCGTCACTCGGCCGATGTGGTCTCTGTCGCTCGGCCGAGTGCACATAGGAATCGTGTCTGATCTGGTCGGCCGAGCGGTGTCTCGCTGGTCGGCCGAGTGGGTCCTCCACTCGGCCGAGTGGGACACTAAACATGCCCAATCTGCTTATTTTGGCCTCCTCGTCGCTCCTGCGACGTCCGTTTTTCTTCCGCTCCTCTCCAACAGCAAAATACCCCTCGGGGAGGTCGTCGGTGACCCTCTGGAGTAAGCGCATCTCGAGATCACTCCAAATCGCGCCAAATCACCTGAAATGCGACAAAAAACAACAAATCGTGAAAAGCATCGCAATATCGTCGATATATCGTGAAAAACATGATTTGGGCGATCTAAATAGCATGCAAAAATGCGGGAAAAAAGGTGTAAAATAAGGAGTGATCAGTTTTTCACCTTCAGAACCAAAATTTCCGTACTCCCTTGACCAATATCAATGATATCTTTGGGTTCCCTAATCTTGAAGGCAGCTCCCTTGTCAACGAATTTCTGTTGGATATGGACGACATGAATACACCCATGAGGGGATGTATGAGGGTATACGGACCTCAGATGTCGCGTGCACGAAAGCGTGTACGGAGGGAACCTTTTCTCGTGTGAAAATGACCACTCGATAAGTGGAAAAAGTCACTTTATAAGTGCATAAAGGCACTTGATAAGTGAAAGAAGAAGAAGATAAATGAATGTGCTAATATAGGCTAATAAGCTTTTATTTAGTTATTTCCTACAATAACTACCCCTAAAGCCTATAAATAGGACCCAAGGGTAAGGCATTCATACTACACTTTCCATGCCATAAGTTTGCAAAATGCATCTTATGTTCTTCTTCTCCCTTCCATTAAAATCCTCTTCTAAATAGAGATTTAGGCGGTGAAACTCTGCTTCGATCCTCCGTGACGAAGTACCGACCGTTGTGGCGAATCCGAGGGTGAAGTTCAGAGACTACGGTGCCGCATACGTAAGCGTAAGTCTTGTTATTCGATCCTAACATCGTTGTTTTGACAGGATCCTACATTGGTATCAGAGCCATACGGGTTCGCCCCGGTCAAACCGCTGCCCCGTCGAACCGATGAACGAGGCGTTGTCTTTTTCTCGAATGAGTATCCTACCATTATGGATATAGTAGGAACGCTTCATGACAGAGAGAATGCAGCGGTTGTTCTTTTCACGTTAGGGTCTCCTACCATTACAGATATGGCAGGAACTCTCCGTGACGGGAAGAACCGACCGTTCATATCGCCAAACTCACTCTTTTCATGGATGCCGAGTCTCCATTCAAATGGGAATGGGCGCTCTCTTCAAGTGGAGCACGTAGTTTACGAATTTTAAAGTGTGTTATTTTTCATTTTGGCACACGGCCATTAGAGAATAACTACTTTCTCGACGAACGGGTGTCTCATCGGAGAAGAAGATGGTGGTTATTCCCATCGGAGAAGATGATTTTTGGTGCATGATCACCATGGCCAAATGGGCTATGGAGGCAATGCATCCCCCCTCCCCATGTAGAGGGGGATGGCTACGGCCAATAACTTCCACGGCCACCCTCCGGCGAGGGTGTACGGCCAACCCCATGCAAGGTGGTGGCCAGCCACGGCCAGGGCCAGGCCTGGCCGTGGCCAGGCTAGGAACAGGAGGCCCTGGCCGGCCCTGGCAGGGGCCAGAGCCGGCGCCCTGGCCGGGGGCCAGGCCAGGGCCAGGGCCCTGCCGGCCCTGGTAGAGGCCAGGGCCGGCACCCTGGCCCCAGGCCAGGGGCCTGGTCGGCCCTGGCAGAGGCCAGGGCCGGCACCCTGGCCGGCCCTGACCTCTGCCGGGGTCAGGCCGGCCGGCTCCGGCCTCGGTCAGTGCCGGCTCCGGCCTCGGTCAGTGCCGAGCCCCAGTTAACCATGTTTTTTGGGAGGGGGAGGGGGGCATGCATGAAAGAATATGCATTGCTAGCCCATACGGGGCCGACGGCAGTTGTCATACGGAAAAATTCTCCTATAGGGGGAAACGCCTGGATCCATACGGGAGCCAGCGACGATGGCTTGCAGAAAAATCCCCTCCAGGGGATCCGGCCTTGGCACGGCAACGGCTTAACCCCGACAATGGCTAGGGATTGCCGAATATCCTGCTAGTATCATAAGGGTACTAGGTTAAAATACACATTTTTGAAAAATACGTTTTCAAAAACGCTTTTCCGCTGCGAAGTACTATAAGAGTACTATTATTTGATAAAGTGATGGGGAAATATTGAAAGTTACTCTAGATGGTGATTGGAAACGTAGTGACCTTTCCGATTCTAGAGTAACATCTTCAATATTTTTCAAAAGTAACTTATCAAATTATAAATATCATTCCAAGTAGGAGTTGAAATTAGAACTATCCAAATGGGATATTCTATTATCATTTCAAGTGGGAATTATATTTTAAGAATTTTTAATGCAATGTTATGTTTTTGATCAAACCTTCGGTTTTCTGTTTTTTGCAGCATTTTAAAAGTAAAATGTCTTCCGCTTCAAAGAATATCGTCGCTGAGTTAAACAGAGGTGAAAAACTCAACGGCGATAATTACAAACTATGGTCCATTAAAATACAATACGTTCTAGAGGAGCAAGAAGTGCTCGAAACTCTAAAGAACGTAATGATTGAACCCGAGTTGGGCACTACGGCCTAACACAAACGAGACAAGGAAGCTTTTGATGCTTGGTCTCGGAAGAACAAGATTGCTCACATTACGTTATTAAGCAGTATGGCCGATGACATAATGCGCATCTTCCGAGAGCATGACTTAGCCATGGACATATGGTCCAAGCTTGAGGAGAAGTTTGGTGGCACATCGGTGTCCACACTTTGTTCTTTAACTATAAGATTTGATTCATACAAGAAACGTCCAGATCATTCCATGGGGAAACATCTGCGACATATGGCGAATCTAATCTCAGAGTTAAAGGATGCAGGTCATGTGCTCACAGATGAGCAACAAATCCAAGCAGTCATACGTTCCCTACCAAATGGGTGGGACCAAATGAAGATGCATCTCACTCATAATGAGAGCATCAAGACCTTCAGCGATGTTTTCAAGCACCTCGAGTTAGAGGAAGAGCGGCTTGCGGCTGCCAAGCCAAGTGCAGAAGTGCACATGGTTGCTAGTTCCTCACACGGGGGAAAGAAACAGAAAGATCTTTCGAAGTCTAATAATGAACGTAATAAGCAACCTGAGTCTACCAAGAAACCCAAACATAAGGGTGGGCACAAGAAATGGCACAAGAAGAAAGACTTGAAAAGGATCAAGTGCTTCAAGTGCAACAAGTTAGGTCACTACGCCTGTTCTTGTACGGATGAAGGTGACAAGGTAACTTGTAATGATAGTTACATATGTGTTTCTAGTTCAATATTTCTTGTGGAATCTAATCCATTTTTGATAATTGATTCAGGTGCCACCGACCACATAGCAAGGGACAGACGGTCCTTCGTGGAGTATCACCGGATACCCCAAGGAACGAAGTGGATCTATGTAGAAAACAACACTCGTGTTGAAGTGAAAGGCGTTGGGACTTGCAAGCTAGTCTTGGACAACGGCCGCACTCTCCTACTTCATGATGTTCTCTTCGCTCCAGATATTCGAAGGAATATAATATCTGTGGTCGTGTTAATGGGTCTTGATTATAACTGGTTTTTTCATGATTGTAAAGTGGACTTGTTTTGTAATAATTCCTTAATTGGCACTGGGTATGTATTCAAAGGATTTATTGTATTAAATACAATGTATGACTCTTCATTTTGTAATGAAAATTTCCTTGTTACAAATTCTTCGACTTATGAGTCTGATATAATTTGTTGGCACGCAAGGCTTGGTCATATTGGACCAACGCGTATGGATAGACTTGCCAAACGTGGCTTTCTATCCAATGTTTCAAAGGTCGATATGTCGACCTGTGAACATTGCCTTGTGGAGAAATCTTGTCGCAAGCCGTTTGGAACCGGCACAAGGGCCGAGGTTCCATTACAGCTCATCCATTCGGACATATGTGGTCCGATGAATGTCAAGACAAGACGCGGGAAGTCCTATTTCATCACTTTTATTGATGATTTCACCCGATTCGGACATATCTATTTGATATCCCACAAAAGTGAAGCATTAACCTACTTTAAAAACTATATGAGTTTAGTGGAGAATCAATTAGATCGCAAGATTAAGGTCTTGCGAACCGATAGGGGCGGTGAATATCAATCAACAAGTTTTAAGGAACTTTGTGATGAAAAGGGCATAGTACATCAGGTAACTATGCCTTATACTCCTCAACAAAATGGTGTTGCAGAAAGGAGAAATATGACTTTAATGGAAATGGTCCATTCAATGATGGCGCAAGCTAACTTGCCAATCACCTTTTGGGGTGATGCATTATTGACGGCCGCTTTCATATTAAACCGCGTACCCTCGAAATCAGTTAGCTCCACTCCTTATGAGTTATGGATCCAAAGGTCTCCTGACTTAAACATTTTAAAACCTTGGGGATGTGCATCCTACGCACATATTTCCTCCCACAAGTATGGCAAACTTGGGCCACGGGGAAGGAAATGTATCTTCATACGATACGCAGAAAACTCCAAAGGTTATGTTTTCATTGGTCAGGAAGACAATGGAGGTCTAATTGAATTTGAGTCGAGGGATGTCACTTTCTTGGAAAACGAGTTTCCAAGACAGGGTGAGATAAGTCAGGACGTATCTCTATTTGAGATTAATGATCAAGAAGGATTACCTCATTCGAGTGGGAGAATTCTTGGTGAAGAAGAAAATACGTTTCAAACTTCACCAATGGATGATACGAATGACGCTAATCCTATTCCATACGTGAATAATGATCCAAGTGGGAGCATTTCTAACGACATTCCAAGTGGGAGTGATATTAGAATTGATCTAAATTCGAGTCAACAAGGACTTGAAGAATCTCAAATACGACGTAGTAATCGTACAAGGTTGGCTCCTCTAAGATTTGAGGACGAATTTCCGCAAACCTTTATGACTTTACTACAAGAAGATGACGAGCCTGCCACTTTCAAACAGGCTGTATCATGCCCTGCGAAAGACAAATGGATGGAAGCGATGAAGGAGGAGTTGGAATCCATGAAAGTTAACCAAGTTTGGGACTTAGTTGACTTACCCAGAGGACGTAGAGCAATTGGGAACAAATGGGTTCTCAAGATCAAGCATAAGGCTGATGGCTCTATTGACAGATATAAAGCTCGCCTTGTCGCGAAAGGTTTTACGCAACAGAAAGGAATATACTACGAAGAGACCTTCTCGCCTGTTGTCTGTTTTACCTCGATTCGCCTAATTCTGGCTATGGTAGCTTGCTTAGACCTCGAATTACATCAGATGGATGTAAAGACTGCCTTTCTCAATGGAGAATTGGACGAGGAGATCTATATGGAACAACCAATAGGGTTTGTAAAAGAAGGAAACGAACATAAGGTTTGTAAACTTCGTAAGTACATATATGGTCTTAAACAATCCTCGAGACAATTGTATATACGATTTCAAGAAGTTGTCTTATCAAATGGTTTTTCCATGCTTGATGAAGATAACTGTGTATATATCAAGAGGATTAAGAGCAAGTACGTTATTATGTCTCTATATGTAGATGACATTTTAATAGCCGGAAATGACAAGGGCTTTGTGATGGATATTAAGGCTTGGCTTTCATCAGTTTTTGAGATGAAAGACATGGGAGAAGACACATATATCCTTGGAGTTAAGATTTCAAGGAATCGTTCGAAGAAACTTCTTTCTCTTTCACAAGAGACTTATATAAAGAAGGTTCTAGAACGTTTTAATATGCAGGACTGCAAGTCCATTGATACTCCTATAAGCAAGTGCGACAATTTATGTCTGAAATCGTGTCCAAAGAACCAAAATGAAAAAGAAATTATGAAAAAAGTTCCATATTCCAGTGCAGTTGGTAGTCTTATGTACGCTATGATGTGTACAAGACCGGACATCTGTTTTGCCGTTGGAATGGTAAGTCGTTACCAATCCAACCCAATGCAAGTACACTGGAAAGCGGTTAAGAGGATAATGCGGTAACTTAAAGGAACTACGGACTATGTTTTATGCTATCAAGGAGATGCCTTGTGGCTCGAAGGCTACACTGATGCTGATTGGGCGGGTGATCTCGATGAGCGACGATCGACCTCAGGATATGTTTTTCTACTCGGATCTGGTGCAATATCCTGGAGTAGCAAGAAACAATCCTGCATCGCACTTTCAACTATGGAAGCCGAGTTTGTAGCATTTAGCATGGCAGTCCAAGAGGCTGTTTGGCTTAGGAAGTTCTTAGACAGGCTAATTGATGCAAGTGACTCACGTGCTGTACCTATACACATCGACAGTCAAGCATCTATAGCCTATGTCAATGATCCTAAATTCCATTGTAAGACCAAACACATAGATATCCGCGACAAATTTGCAAAAGACTATGATAAGACCAAGAAGGTAGACATAAGGTACATATCTACGCATGAGATGATAGCGGATCCGCTTACGAAGGCGATCCCCAGAGATGTGTTTTACAAACACTTATCATCTCAAGGATTGCGTAAGAGCTGAGTTGTACCAATGTAAATTCCCATGTCTGTAAATGATCAAATTTAATAAAAGAATAAGTTCTTTTCAACATTGCATATGAATTTTTAAGAAATGTTTGTGTACATTTTTGAAATCTCAGCTATATTTTCTAGTATGTCGGACAGATTGAGGTTGGCTCTCTCACATGAGCAATCGCCTTTATTATATCAGACGGATAAAATAAAGATGAGACCTGTTTAAAGTCAAAATCGTCAGACGGATGATTTAGAGTCATGACTTAAACAAAATGGTCGTATGAAAGATCTGCATCATATGGATGCTTACAAAAGATCTAATAGGATTCTTAAATCCTATCTGTCTTATGCGGGATGTGGGTCCAGAAGATTATTTGTGTAGTAAAAGGGACTCAAAATCAGACATTTTGGTGTCTGATCATCATCCTTACAATATCATTAAGACATACACTCCCTGGGAAAGGAGTGATGTTGTAATACGTATTCATACTACGTATGCATTTTTGACCATTGGGTTAGAATAGTAATTGTGTTTACAATTATGTGAGACCCAAAGACCACATGGGTCTTAACTCGTTACCCTTATGGACTCTAATTGGTTTCTTTAGATTTGACTGGGTGATTGCTATCTTAGCATGTTGCTTATGGACTATGGTCAATTCGGTCTGGCGGGGCATGTTAGAAAAGCAAGTCAAGTCAAGATCGAAAGGATCGCAAGAAGAGGAAGATTAATTTCAAATTCACATTTGGACTTTAAAGATTCAAAGCTGGCCAGCCAATTGTAATCCAGATGGGATTCAATTGTTGAATATAAAGTATAAGAAATGTGAAGAAATAATCTCGGGTAAAGCATGTGTTGATCTACTCAACTTTGCACCTCGAGGAGTGTTGTGTATCTCTAACAAGTGCACAACAGCGGACTCTATGCGCATGACGGTCACACGGCCTATTTCTCGGTATGACAAACAGAAGAGTTAAAGAAAAAGATGTTTCCTTACAATCCCCTCAAGTGTGAGTGGGAGATGTTGGATATGGACGACATGAATACACCCATGAGGGGATGTATGAGGGTATACGGACCTCAGATGTCGCGTGTACGAAAGCGTGTACGGAGGAAACCTTTTCTCGTGTGAAAAGGACCACTCGATAAGTGGAAAAAGCCACTCGATAAGTGGAAAAAGTCACTTTATAAGTGCATAAAGGCACTTGATAAGTGAATGAAGAAGAAGATAAATGAATGTGCTAATATAGGCTAATAAGCTTATATTTAGTTATTTCCTACAATAACTACCCCTAAAGCCTATAAATAGGACCCAAGGGTGAGGCATTCATACTACACTTTCCATGCCATAAGTTTGCAAAAGGCATCTTATGTTCTTCTTCTCCCTTCCATTAAAATCCTCTTCTAAATATAGATTTAGGCGATGAAACACTGCTTCGATCCTCCGTGACGAAGTACCGACCGTTGTGGCGAATCCGAGGGTGAAGTTCAGAGACTACGGTGCCGCATACACAAGCGTAAGTCTATGTTATTCGATCCTAACATCATTGTTTTGACAGGATCCTACAATTTCATGCCGACTTTGACATCGACTACTTTTGGAATCGTCTCACCTTGCACGATCAATATCATAGGGCCAAGGCCAAGGCCTCTTCGATTATTCACCCAGTCTTTCGCCTCGCCATCGCATTATTTCTAGCAATTTCTTTCCACGGGATGAGTCCGGTACCGTGACCGTCCTGGATCTTTTCATTTTATGGGTGATGACGTTCCCCTTTATTCCCGGTGTTGATGGGATTACTTTTGAGGCACCGCGTGTTCGCATCAATGCCGCCTCGTGGCTAATTCAAAAGCTAGTTGATATTAGCCGCGTGAATAAGGGCAAATATTGCTGCGGTGGCCTCATCACAATCATTGCCCTACATCCACCTCTCAACATCGAGATCCCACCCAAATTGGTCTGTGGCCCAGGATCTACCCACATTGACATTAATGTCCTGCGACACACTCACATGATCAAGCCGCTCGGCGGCGGTCGATTCGCCTTTCACTATGGCCATCCCCCTGCACCTTATACCATTCTGTCGAACCCTGATCACGTCACTATTGAGCTTCCAGCAGATTGGTCATTCCCACTTGACCCTGAGTTTGTGGGGGGGCTGCACCTTCAGTTCGTTCTTCCTGATGCTCCGTGATCACCTTTCCCTGCCACCCACTTTGACGAGCAGGATATTCCTGAGTTCAGAGGAGACCCTGGGGCTAGACCCAGTGCCACCACCCCGGCTGCTACTGCTGTTTCTTTCGAGGCTCTGACTATGGCCCTGCTTGGCCTAGCCTCTCGTGTTGGTACGACCACTACCGCCGGTACCCACTCGCTGTGTGCCATGCCACTTCTGCTCGCCTCGCTCTCGAGGCCAAGATTGCTACTTTGCACGCTGGCGCATCCTCCTCTACCCCCTCGGACCCATCTACCTATTTTCTATCACATCCACGTTTCCTCGCTCTCGAGCGAAACGTAGCCACCATTCTCTGTCTTCTGACCCATATCCACGGCACTCCACCACTGTCACCACCCCCATCACCTCCTCTGTCGCCTCCTAAACGATCGTCTCCTCCCACCACTACTGTTTTACTTCCCACCACTTCTTTACTTCCCACCACCACTACCGTTGACCCGCCACTTACACCACCTTTCACTTCTATCACCACGGCCTACTCGCATCGCAAGAAACAGGCCGTTGTGTGAGTGAGATCATTACCCCCACCCTCTTCATCAGTTGATGTATCCCTACCACCCTCCATTACCATCGACACCCCACCCATCATTCACATCCCCACCGAGCCCATCCGTGCACAATCTCCATCTCTTTTTCCAGTTCTTTGCACACCCGTCACCTCTCCCGACCACACCCCTCCACTCTCTTCTGAGGAGGATGAGGAGCCTTCTGCTCCTACATCTTGATTTCCTTTTTTCTGATTTTCCCTCTAACCGGTTTTTCTGATTCACTATGATCATATCTTTTTTTAGGCATTGTTGAGATCAGCTTCGTGTCATTTGTGTTTGTCGTGTGCTTGTCTTTTATTTTTGTTTTGTGTATTTGTGGGTGTCTTTCGTCTAGTCTGTGTCGGTCTTTATTTTCATTATTTTTCTACGTCTCATTTTCTGTGTTTTTTGTGTTTTTCTGTTTCTTTGTCCGTGTGTACTTCCCTCCCATCGTTCTTTGCCCTACCGCACTTCATGTTATTTCATTGAGTGCAATGCAACGGTCAGCTTGGGGGAGTTGCACTATGTGCGTCAGTCGTGTCTTTTTCGCCGTTTTGAGTCGTTTTCGTTGTGTTTTTCTTTTTTTCCTTCCTTGTATTCTCCCGCTCCTAGAGATGACCCAGTATGATGAAACCACCACTAAACCACACACACTTAGCTAAGCTACGATACCTATCATCACTAACCCTAGGAAGCCGAGTTTTGTTGCATTTTGTACTCTGTGGGTTCACTTTGCCGTTCGTGTTGAGTTGTGTGTTGTGACTAGCTAGTTGGTGTGCTTCTAGGTCATGATTTTGTTTTCTATGCCTATCCATGGATGACTCCTAGACTATCATGCTTCAATTTCGATTATGCGAGATATTGCTTCTACTTTTTGCTTCATTATGCATGAAGCATACCATATATGTACACTTCAAATCGCATGTGTCGGGACTCTACCAATAGGACTAGGATAACCTGTGTTGCCTACGCTCTGATCCGCGAGAAACGCCTTTTGCCAAGTTTTTAGAATTCGAATTCTTTTTTGTTTTGCTTGGTGCAAATTCCCTCGTCATGTACTTTACTCCCACTTGGGAGAGTACACAATTTTGCCACTTCCTAGCGCATCGTTCTCCCGCTTTTGGACAATGCGCATTTTCCTACTTCTACCAAAAATTCAAAAAAAAGGAGAGAAAAGAAAGATAATGTATAGCCAAAATCAAAAAAAATATACAAAAAATCCAAAACCCAAAAAAAAATCTGTTGTAAATTTCACTCCTACCGCCATGAATAAAGGGAAGACGAGAATTTGTACCATGTACTCTCCTCCAAATCTAATCAACCCCTTTCATTTTCGAACACACTTGGCATAAGAGTTTTCTAGCAATCATCTCGGCAATCATGCGGTGATTTTCTAGTTTCTAGCGATAGAGTCCCGAACATATGACATGTTTCTATTCTTACTCTATTCTCATGCATGCTTGAAATATAATTCATTGCAAACTCGAATTGATTAGATATTTGGGTCATTCCATGGACATGTGTATATGGAGCTTCATCACATGATTTAGATAGTTACACTGTTAGCTAGCCCACAACCGCTCTCACTCACGCTTCACCGCGTGAACCCACGACACTAGTAGGAACTCGTATTCATGGGCTTAGTGTTAAGCATCTCGCTTGCTTGCTTAGTGTGTTATGTTTGTCTCCGTTGGCTCTGATGGGTAATCTAGGATTTCTTTTTCTTTTTCTGTTTCTCTCTTTCTATTTTCTCCTGCTGGTCTTCTATTCTCACGCATCTTCCTCGAGAACGAGGACGAGTTCAACCTGGGAGATTTTGATGTGCGTTTATATTTTATATATTCACGTACGTCGTCTTCGTCGTTTTCCGTCGTTTTTCGTTATTTCGTATTCGTTTCTTTGTGTTTTTAGTTTATTTTTACTTTCGTTGTGTTTATGTGCATTTGCAGGACATTGCTAGCGCAGAGGACATATGCGGCAAACATCATGAGTCCCCAGAGTAACGGAAAGTGTCGCACGAGATCCCGAAAGCCATTTGTTAAAGATAATCATGTATCATCTCTCAACCGATAGGGTGGAAAAGCCACTCGATCGGGTCAAGCGGTCTGAGTCAGTGCTGAAGACGAGACCATTCCACCCGATCCGTTCAGTGATCGGGTGGATGAATGTCACGCCCCGCTTCCCAAAAACGTGGAGGCGAAGCGTGAGAAGGTCCGCTCAGACTTGAAGCTACAAAGCTGCAAGTCCGATAAGCGTCAATCAAATTTAACTGCAGGTCCTTGCAACGCGAAACGAAACAAAGATAATAATAACGAAAGAGACAAAAGAAACATCTCAGAATATCCATAATAATAAATCTCAACATCGCAGAAAAGCCACCAGGCTAAAATAAAAGAGTCTAAAAGAGGCCCAGCATGGCCAACAATAGTACAAAGTACGAAAACAAAGTAATGGTGCAAGCACCGACAACTAACAGCAAGCTAAAGTAAAAGCAGCTCAACAGTCACTAAGACTGGTCTCCGGTGTCCTCGTACTCCTCGACGAACGTAGGCTCAGGCTCAGCGTCAGCAAACACCTCGTCCTCAACGACTGTCTCTGGCTCAGGGTCTAACATGTGACACCCAAAAGAGCAATGGGCACATGTCAGCAAGTCTAAAAAGACTTGTGCAAGGAAACTGAAAGTACAAGTAAAAGCAACCTAAAAGTTCTAGCATGATGCAATGACATGGCAGTTAAAGTAATGAGTGCAACAAGTAAGGTAAAGTAAAGCGAAGTAAAGTACGTGCATGGCATGGCATTCACAAGACAAGTACAAGACAAGAAAAGTAAGCACCTCGTGCACAGAGTTCACGCCTTACAGCTGAAGAGGCTGTACGGGCACACTTCTACGCTGAGTGGTCGCTCAACCCTACCCCTCCACGTGTATCGAGCCAGGGCCTTACCCCCGAACGGGAATGCTCGCTTCTGGATCACGAGCCAGGAAGTGTTTTAACAAGTATGGCGTAGGGGTGCACCTAGCCCGGGACAAGCAAGTACAAGTATGTAGCGTGTGCTACGAATGCGACATTCAATGCATGGATGACATGACATGGCAGGTAGTAAAGCGTACAGGTAAAGAAAGTAAACGTGACAGTTAAGTATGCATGAACATCAAGTTTAAGGGGTTGGATCTAGCTTCGTTGTCAAGCTAGATCATTTAGGTGACGGATCTAGTTTCGTTGTCAAACTAGATCAAGTAGGCGTCTAGCCAGCTATCATTTCACTGACTAGTCTCTTTTACGTTAAAAACAAGTAAGTGGCCTAAAAACATGGCCCTAAGCAAGATTTGGCAAGTTTCACTTGCCTGCAACTATCACGTCAAGAAAACACCGCCCAACGAGTCCAAAGTCACGATTCCTACGTGCACAAGTCCACCGGCCTACATCCGTTTTATTAATCTTGATTAGTGATTGCTATAACATTTAAAATACTTTAAAATACTGATTTTTAGTCTTGATTAGCAAGCAATTGGGTTGGGGGTCCTAGGGGTGCGAAACGTTACCTCAACACGACGCGAAAGCTACACCGGCGTCGGGTAGCGACGCCGGGGGTTGGAATAAAAGATCACGCTCCAAGTCCAGATTCCAATTAGATTCCTCGCTGGAAGTTTCAGAGCAATCGACCGGGGCGACGATTCCAGATTCCAAAGCTCGCACGTACGACGACGGGCTACGACGTGCGACGACGTCGTACGCGGCAAATCCTCGAAGAGCAAGCACCTAGGTGGGGCCCACAGTAGTCCTAGGGACCTTTGGGGGACCCACAATAACTCTAGAGAACTTGGGGGGCCCACGGAGGCAAGTGGTGCGACGGATGCGGGGTTGCGACGAGTGGCTCTCGGTCGTACACAGCCAATGCGGGAGATCCTATCGGTCGCTGCGAGAGAACGGAGCTGTGCAGCGTTTTGGGTCGGTCGCAGCAGCGGGTGCGAGGAGAGCCTTCGGTCAGACCGGTCGGGAGTGTCGGTCGTGCGCTTGGATGCGGGGCTGGCGATGTTGCAACGTTGCAACGTCTGCAACACCGGTCGGTGCGGAGCAGCGGGTCGTTCGTGCGGGGTGCGGAGCGGGGCGACAAGCGGGGGGTTGGTGCGGAGCGCTGTGCGGAGCGGGGCGACAAGCGGATGCGGGCCAAGGCCTCGGTCAGACCGAGGGAACGGAGCGGTGGCTGCTGCAGTGATGCGGAGCAGAGCGGATGCGGGGTTGGGCTTCGGTCGGAGCGGGGGAACGGGGCCGTTTCCTTCGGTCGTGCGGGGGCTGAACGTCGCAACGTTGCGACGATTCGTCGCAACGTCCAATTTGAGTTTTGGAAGAGGCTAGGGCTAATTTCTTGCGAAAATAGGTCTTCATAGGGGTTGCTTTTATAGTATAGATGGGTTGACTTGGTCTAGGGCTAAATCTAATAGGATTAGAAGTTTAAAATAATTTGAAATTTGAAATTCAACTTCTCCAACTCACCCAAGGGTTTGACTTGGTCCGAATGAGCTAGAAATTGGCTCAAAAATTCTTTAAAACGTTTAAAACTCAAATAAATTTTATTTGGCCGAAAATAATTTATAAATTAATTATTAAAAATAATATAAAACTTGTTAAAAATATAAAAGTGGTCAAATAAACTCCAAAAATTATAAAATAAATATTGTGGTGATCGTGGCGACGAATGTGAGCTAACTAAGAAGACGGATCTCAATTTCGACGTCGGACGACGAGACTAAAAATAGAAACGTCTCCCGTCAAGAGTGAGAATCGTCACGTCTCGTCGAGTAAGTTTAAATTGTGGGAAAACGACTCGAGAAACGTCGTTCCAAGATAGTGCCACTATTTAATACTCTCAGAGACATTCACAACGGCATATCACACAAAAGTGTTCACAATCAAGTAAAGTCTAAAATAAACACGTGCACGGCCAAAAGCACGTGCACGAACAACGTACGACGAAAAGTGGTCGTTACATCCTCCCCACCTTAGAATAAAGTCCTTCCTCGGACTTTCTAATATAGCTAAGCGCTCTAGTAACTACCCCAATCAAGTCATATTATAATTCAACCAGGTATAGTCATTACAAGTGCTTATATATGCACTAGGTAGTCAAACATTAATACTACCAACACGTATATATATTTATATATATTCACGTACGTTATACATTTATACCCATTATAGCCAGTCAATTTCATACATGTATTTCAATTATATATATAAGCATACATTCCTTATATCGCTACTACTTACCTAAACACAAAACAATATTTCAGATACTCATATAGAATAGTCTCACACTTAGCAAATACAATCATTGCTCTACCTATAGGTAGCTACCTATGCACAAACATCAAGGGTATACTACCCTCTAATATTTCCTAGTATTCATCCAACACCAAACACATCAACACATGCAGTCACACCATACCATTATTAAATCAAATTCACTATATCTAATATACATTCACTATAGTTTCACAATATATATAGTCATTCAATGCATTCAAATATTTCACCATACATTCACATTACATACGGTCCTATTACTGTATTTACAACACGCCACCTATACCATAGTCATTAATACCTATAACTAAGCACATACTTACCCGTGCATGGTGCACACCCATACACGCTAACATTTCATTTACGCATACCAATCATACCATTATATTACTAGTAGATCTACACACCTAGTTTAGCTAGTACACAATTGTTCACACAAGCAAGTCCTTAGTAAATAATTATACCACAAGACCAACACCTACAACTATATACTGGCGTGGCGACCCACAATCATGTGCGTAGCACAACCAGGCACAAACGCTCCTATCACTATACATACATCAAACATTGCTATATTCAACTACAAACATACATTCAATATACTTAGAGTATACCCACTCAAGCTTGAGTGAGACTCAATACACATATCAGAATATTCTATATACGTAACACGGCATTCATACATATACCAATACCACTCCAACATATATATATATATCTACCAATACAACCATATGCATACCATAGGTCAATCACACTTAATATTTGGTCAGGTAATACTTACATAGTTCAATCACTCTATATACCATAATAATAACATTACAGACATCAGCACCCACGTATAATTATAATATACTCCCTAGTACATGCATACGTACTCATCGTATAGTCACACACATGTAACATATATATTCACACCATAGTCTACTACCTATAATTAGTATACTAACACATCTATACGTACATAATTAAGATGTGCAATAGTCGTGTATACCTCACTGTATGCATGCATGCAACATCCCGAAAAGCAAGCAATACCAATCAAAATTATACTCCTACTACCATATGTATATCACATATATACTCAGGCAACAAAACATAACTACTTACGTCTAAACACAATACATACCCACATACGAGCTCACACTCATACATGCTAACATATAGATCACTAATAGGCCTACCCTCTTAACCATACGTACATAATTATTATCACACCTATCATACACATAGTTTCACAAAATCAAATGATTTCAACCATCACAAGTATCTCTTACTACATACACAACTTAGATATTTCAACGCTACTCTTATATACACAGGCATCTCTAGTATGGTATAGCTATCCACACAAAATCTATAACTACTAACACATAAACAACTTCATAATATCACGAATAACTCCAAGTATATATATATCACACAATAGGCAAGCACCAATATACTATGGGGGGTACACTCATTCAAGCCCACGTACACAAGTTAGGTACGTGCACAACGACACCTCACAAGGGTCCAAGGGTCTACTAACAACTTAGAGTTGACACAGACATTGACGGGCACTTAAGCCTAAGCAATAGAGGGAGGTCAAAAGCGTGACGAGGGAAGGATCGATAAGCACGAGTTCAGATAGGACGAATACAAGGAGACGGCTTGGTTAGGGAAAACATGGCTCAATGGTGATGTTTAGGTTGAAGGAAAAGGATATGTAGTGATGCTTAAATAGGGTACAGAAAAGGGAAACAGGGTGAATAGTATAAGCTAAAATACGTGGATTTTGAAAACTGTCGTTCTTCAAAGGTTGAAATCCCAGTCTGAAAAGAAATATTGGAGGTCGATAAAACGAGTTGTTCAAAATAAATTTGAGTCGAATATTTATAATAAGAGAAGATGGTCTATTGGTTTTAAAATTTTTAAAAGGAAGTAAAATCATTTACACAAATATTAAGGACATGGTTTAGAAAATTCTATCCGTCAGTAATTTAATATAATGTTGTCAAAAGTTTTTGAAAGTCAAAGAATGAAATCAAGTAACGGAAGAATTTAAACTCATGTTAAATGCTTCAAAACTGTAGGCTATGGAAAATTTTAAAATGATCAATTTGAAACTGCTTTTAGAGAACTAGGGTTTGCCAAAAATTAAAAAAAAAAACTGATTTACGCAAGGTTCTTAATATACGAGCTCAATAAGTCTGGCACGGATATAAAAATAATTGAAATTCAATTTGGTTTAGAAATTTTTTCTAAAAGCGTGTATGGTGAGCGGAAAGAAAATAATAGTAACTTAGCATAAGGATTATCAAGATCGAATAGCAAATCTTTAAAATCAAATCAGGGAGGGTCTAAAGCAGGGAGAGGCTATGGAAATAGTAATTTTGCAAACATCTGGAGTAGCGAAAACGACGAGCAAAGTCCAACTTGCTGAAAGCTGAAATTCCATGTGTCTTGAAAGTATATTAAAGTAAACACGACGTATCATTCGAATAACACAAATAAGAGGGAAAATTATAAATCGAATTGGGCAGGGCAAAAGTAAAACTAATATATGAAAGAACGACTCATTTACATAAGTATATAAAAAAATATAGGCTGGGAAAATACCATAAGCTAGTATTCAAAAATTCCTACAAACGTTTTAAAGATTTAAATCAATGAAGGAGGATGAAATATAGGTATATTAAAATTTTGAACAAAATTAAACTTAGTGGAAGAGAAGATTGAAAAATACTTTCAGAAGGTTCAAGTTTTGCAATGGCGATGTTTGAAAATGGACGACGATCGTCATGAGGCGATCTCGTGAATCGAGGCAAGGAAATTTGGTCATGTGATCAGAACATACATACGCCTAGGATATGAATCCGGAGACCCTACGGGGAAACTCATACGGTCGACCAACTAGAGATTAAGGACTAAGCGCTAAGACTTTCTAAGGAGCTAGACGGTAATGAAATGCGTTCAGCTTGGTCCGAAATCGATGAACCCAAACGAACGACAAAAGGAAATTTTAGAGGTCTAATATGGTCAGGGTTAGGCAATAACCACTAAGGTAACTCCTACGACGATTAAATCAATGCTGATAGGGGGTCTAACTAACAATCAGAGGCCTCTAACTAGCAAACACAGGCGTCTAACTAAGTCTTCTTACTCCTATTGACAAAGGAAAACGACTAGACTCAGGGCTTATGACTTGGATGTTGCAATTTATTTAATGGACATTCCGTTATTATCGTTGTTTCGTTAACTCGCAATTGCAAGACTGGACCTGCATGGGCCACCAACAAAACCTGTCACGCCCCGCTTCCCAAAAACGTGGAGGCGAAGCGTGAGAAGGTCCGCTCAGACTTGAAGCTACAAAGCTGCAAGTCCGATAAGTGTCAATCAAATTTAACTGCAGGTCCTTGCAACGCGAAACGAAACAAAGATAATAATAACGAAAGAGACAAAAGAAACATCTCAGAATATCTATAATAATAAATCTCAACATCGCAGAAAAGCCACCAGGCTAAAATAAAAGGGTCTAAAAGAGGCCCAGCATGGCCAACAATAGTACAAAGTACGAAAACAAAGTAATGGTGCAAGCACCGACAACTAACAGCAAGCTAAAGTAAAAGCAGCTCAACAGTCACTAAGACTGGTCTCCGGTGTCCTCGTACTCCTCGACGAACGTAGGCTCAGGCTCAGCGTCAGCAAACACCTCGTCCTCAACGACTGTCTCTGGCTCAGGGTCTAACATGTGACACCCAAAAGAGCAATGGGCACATGTCAGCAAGTCTAAAAAGACTTGTGCAAGGAAACTGAAAGTACAAGTAAAAGCAACCTAAAAGTTCTAGCATGATGCAATGACATGGCAGTTAAAGTAATGAGTGCAACAAGTAAGGTAAAGTAAAGCGAAGTAAAGTACGTGCATGGCATGGCATTCACAAGACAAGTACAAGACAAGAAAAGTAAGCACCTCGTGCACAGAGTTCACGCCTTACAGCTGAAGAGGCTGTACGGGCACACTTCTACGCTGAGTGGTCGCTCAACCCTACCCCTCCACGTGTATCGAGCCAGGGCCTTACCCCCGAACGGGAATGCTCGCTTCTGGATCACGAGCCAGGAAGTGTTTTAACAAGTATGGCGTAGGGGTGCACCTAGCCCGGGACAAGCAAGTACAAGTATGTAGCGTGTGCTACGAATGCGACATTCAATGCATGGATGACATGACATGGCAGGTAGTAAAGCGTACATGTAAAGAAAGTAAACGTGACAGTTAAGTATGCATGAACATCAAGTTTAAGGGGTTGGATCTAGCTTCGTTGTCAAGCTAGATCATTTAGGTGACGGATCTAGTTTCGTTGTCAAACTAGATCAAGTAGGCGTCTAGCCAGCTATCATTTCACTGACTAGTCTCTTTTACGCTAAAAACAAGTAAGTGGCCTAAAAACATGGCCCTAAGCAAGATTTGGCAAGTTTCACTTGCCTGCAACTATCACGTCAAGAAAACACCGCCCAACGAGTCCAAAGTCACGATTCCTACGTGCACAAGTCCACCGGCCTACATCCGTTTTATTAATCTTGATTAGTGATTGCTAAAACATTTAAAATACTTTAAAATACTGATTTTTAGTCTTGATTAGCAAGCAATTGGGTTGGGGGTCCTAGGGGTGCGAAACGTTACCTCAACACGACGCGAAAGCTACACCGGCGTCGGGTAGCGACGCCGGGGGTTGGAATAAAAGATCGCGCTTCAAGTCCAGATTCCAATTAGATTCCTCGCTGGAAGTTTCAGAGCAATCGACCGGGGGTGACGATTCCAGATTCCAAAGCTCGCACGTGCGACGACGGGCTACGACGTGCGACGACGTCGTACACGGCAAATCCTCGAAGAGCAAGCACCTAGGTGGGGCCCACAGTAGTCCTAGGGACCTTTGGGGGACCCACAATAACTCTGGAGAACTTGGGGGGCCCACGGAGGCAAGTGGTGCGACGGATGCGGGGTTGCGACGAGTGGCTCTCGGTCGTACACAGCCAATGCGGGAGATCCTATCGGTCGCTGCGAGAGAATGGAGCTGTGCAGCGTTTTGGGTCGGTCGCAGCAGCGGGTGCGAGGAGAGCCTTCGGTCAGACCGGTCGGGAGCGTCGGTCGTGCGCTTGGATGCGGGGCGGGCGATGTTGCAACGTTGCAACGTCTGCAACACCGGTCGGTGCGGAGCAGCGGGTCGGTCGTGCGGGGTGCGGAGCGGGGCGACAAGCGGGGGGTTGGTGCGGAGCGCTGTGCGGAGCGGGGCGACAAGCGGATGCGGGCCAAGGCCTCGGTCAGACCGAGGGAACGGAGCGGCGGCTGCTGCAGCGATGCGGAGCGGAGCGGATGCGGGGTTGGGCTTCGGTCGGAGCGGGGGGAACGGGGCCGTTTCCTTCGGTCGTGCGGGGGCTGAACGTCGCAACGTTGCGATGAATCGTCGCAACGTCCAATTTGAGTTTTGGAAGAGGCTAGGGCTAATTTCTTGCGAAAATAGGTCTTCCTAGGGGTTGCTTATATAGTATAGATGGGTTGACTTGGTCCAGGGCTAAATCTAATAGGATTAGAAGTTTAAAATAATTTAAAATTTGAAATTCAACTTCTCCAACTCACCCAAGGGTTTGACTTGGTCCGAATTAGCTGGAAATTGGCTCAAAAATTCTTTAAAACGTTTAAAACTCAAATAAATTTTATTTGGCCGAAAATAATTTATAAATTAATTATTAAAAATAATATAAAACTTGTTAAAAATATAAAAGTGGTCAAATAAACTCCAAAAATTATAAAATAAATATCGTGGTGATCGTGGCGACGAATGTGAGCTAACTAAGAAGCCGGATCTCAATTTCGACGTCGGACGACGAGACTAAAAATAGAAATGTCTCCCGTCAAGAGTGAGAATCGTCACGTCTCGTCGAGTAAGTTTAAATTGTGGGAAAACGACTCGAGAAACGTCGTTCCAAGATAGTGCCACTATTTAATACTCTCAGAGACGTTCACAACGGCATATCACACAAAAGTGTTCACAATCAAGTAAAGTCTAAAATAAACACGTGCACGGCCAAAAGCACGTGCACGAACAACGTACGACGAAAAGTGGTCGTTACAATGAATGACAGAGTGCAGATTTGAAGGCCAAAGTTCACCTGGTTGGTTGACTTGTCAACCGATTGGGTCACGTATTGTGACCCGATCGGGTCGGCACCTTCAACCGATCGAGTCACCTGTAGCTGCTTCCCAAGCTCGAGAAATCCAAGACTCACCCGATCAGTTCAGTGATCGGGTGAGATTTACCAGAGCTGAAGACACATTTTTCCGTCGTTTCACCCGATCGGGTGAAGTCTCATCTGATCGGGTGAATATCTATTCTTGTCTTTTTTGTGGGAATATTCCCTGGCATCTTGCCCACTTGTATAAATAGAGCTAGGTTTTTCCAGAAACACAATCCCTATTTTAAAGCTGTTTTTAGGGATTTTCAGCTGTTTGAATTAAACGGTTAGCGCAAGTCCTTTGATCGCTTTCATATTTTGATATTGTGTTTATGCTTCAATTTGATGCGGTAAACAATTGCTTGATTTCAATTCTTATGGATATATTTTTTATTTTTGCATTTTCTACCATGTTTAGTGAGTAGTTTTTCAATCTGAGACATTGGTGGAAGCCCCTTCGTGGGTTCTTCCTAGAACGGCCATAGGTTTCGGGATCCGATTGGATCTATGGATTTTGATGCTTACGCGGAGGCGTTTCATTGTCATCGGCGGAAAAAAGACCGCCTTTGACCGTTGGGCCAAGAGTAAATAAAATGGGAGTTTGATTCTCTAGCCATAGCTCACCCCCAAGCGTTGACATTGAGTCCCTACATGTAGGAACGGCTTGGACGAAATGTTGGGAGCGATCGTTGTGAACTTAGTGCTCCTGGAGTCGGATGGTGTTGGATATGGGAATGCCCACCGTCCGAAGTCGAGTAGATCTAGTGTATCATCCTGGGCATCGACCAGAATATCAGGCCCATGGGACGCTAGGTATCACTTTTAGAGGCAACGTCTCACTGCCAAACACTAGCATTCGGTCATATTCCTGTCCTTCGGCCGTAATAGTGAGGACCCATGATTAGGGCAGAAGCCAAAGTCCTAGGTTACCTTTTTACCTTTTACATCCTTTCTATTAGTTTACTATCATGACAACCATTCGAGAATAGGCTAGCTCATCCACCGGGTGATCCGGCTCCTGAATGTTTGCAAGTACAACACACGCCTCCCCGTGATCGACCCCCAAACCACACTTCGACACCGTGTGCTTGCGGTTTATAAATTCTAATTCTAGTATCCCCATCCCTGTTTGCATGTCAAACATGCGACCGGTCAGTGTGGAAGGAGGGAGAAGAGAGTAGAAGATACCTTAGCATTTAATCCTTAAACTTTCTCTTTTTCTCTCACTTTCATTCTTTTTTCATCTCCCTTCTTTCATTTTCATTCTCCCCTCTCCCCTCACTTTTTGCCTCAAATTTTCATGGAAAAAATCTCCTCTCTCCCCTCCTTTAGAGCCCTAATCCAAAGTGCTAGCAAGTAGGAGTTGATGGAAGTTTAAAAGGGGAGTTTTTCATGCAAGTTTGGAGCTTTTTTGATGGGATCTTGAAAGAGAGTTTTGGATGGAGGTAAAGGTTGGATTTTGATAAGAAAATGAAGCAACTTGTGGTAGGATTCCAACTCTTTCTAGTATGTTAGGTGCATGCCATGCTTCAGATTTCATTTTCATAAAAACATGCAAGTTTAGAAGCAAGTTAGTTACATTTTATGCTTCCATGTTCTAATTGCTCTCATGTTTGTGTTACCATGAAAAAGTTCGTGACTTTATTATATGGAAGTATTCCTTTGGTTATTGATAGTTGCAAAAGTTACTAGATTGTTTGTCCTTAGATAAAGATGTGTTGTTTTTGTTTGATTACTTTGTTGGGAATATTACAGGTACTATCCCAGCAGCACGCAGTAGACCTGCTGACTCAATTGTAATTTCTTTCCCTTCTTCCTTCTAACACTCGCTACTCTTGGAAAACATGGGACTGATTCGTACTTCCTAAGTATCTTGGGGAGTAGGGCGTTACACATCTGGATCTGATTGTATCCTGAGAATAAGTCCATGAAGCTGAGGAGCTCATAGCCCGAGGCACTATCGACCAGATGGTCGATTCGTGGCAGGGGGTATCTATCCTTCGGGTACGCTATGTTGAGGTTAGTTAAGTCGATGCACATCCGCCATTTGTTGTTCGCCTTCTTGACCATCACGACATTCGAGAGTCATTTGGGGTATTTGACTTTTCGAATAAAGCCCGCTTCTAGAAGTCGATCCACTTCTTCGATCGCAGCCTTCATTTTTTCGCCTCACATGTTTCTCTTCTTTTGCTTCATGGGTCTAGAGGTCGGGTCGACTTCCAGCTTGTGGGATATTACCTCGGGGTCGATACCGGGCATATCCTTCGGCGTCCAGGCGAAGATGTCGACATGCTCTATTAGGAGGGCGATTAACTGTTCATTTAGGTCGAAAGGAAGCATCAACTCAATAGAGAAAGTTTTTCCTTCTTCTTCAGAGATCTGGATATTCTCCATTTCTTCGACTACTGCAGGCCATCGATCTTTGACCCGTGGGTCGACTGGTTCTGCCTGTCACGCCCGGCTTTCCAAAACGACGGGAGCGAAACGTGACTAAGGTCCGCTTGGGCCGGAGCTGTGAGGCTCGGACCCAATAAGCATCTGTAGTGGTACCATTTAAAAATTTCATGTTCTTGCATTTTTATAATTCAGAACAACAGAAATTACAGAAAGAAAGGATGCATTCATTTAAATAAAGAGCTAACATCCAGCGAGTACAAAAGTCTAAAAGAAGCCCAGCGTGGCAACAACTAAAGAAAGAAAGTAAACTAAACGTAGTAACCTCTGAAAGACGGCAACGGAAAAGACCCCTGCATCTGGTCCTCGTCAGGAACGTGCTCCGGGTCGTCGTCCTCTGGCTCCACGTACTCATATACGTCCGGCTCGTCCACGTACTCTGGCTCAACACCTGACGTACATCACCCAAGAGAAAGGAAATGTACGTTAGGTAAAGTCTACAAAGAAGGGTTAGACTCTACTGCAAGTGTAATGTAATAAAGAGCACTAGTTGATTAACATGATGTGGTTATGACATGGCAGTTATAGAAAGTAAACGGTGCATGAAAAGTAAACGTGTCAGACAGTAGCCGTAGCGTGTGCTACCGGCTACGGGACTAAGCTAGACTGGACAGGACAAGATAAGACATTTGTGACTCGAAGAGTTCACGCCTTACAGTTTGAGGGTGGCCAGAACCTCTCCCCGTGCGACCTCTTAACCCTACCCCAAACCCAAGTGCTCAAGACAAGACAATACAGGGATCACTCTCGCTGGGAGAGCATCTGAAACCCCCGGGGGCTTTTTGTGTAACAAGGATCACTCTCGCTTGGAGAGCATCCGAAACGCCCGAAGGCTTTTTATGTAACAGGGATCACTCTCGCTTGGAAAGCATCTGAAATGACCGCAGGCTTTTTGTGTAACAGGGATCACTCTCGCTTGGAGAGCATCCGAAACGCCCGGAGGCTTTTTCTGTAACAGGGATCACTCTCGCTTGGAGAGCATCCGAAACACCCGCAGGCTTTTTGTAACACATGGATCATGACACGACAAGTAACAAGGAGTTGTTCATTCTAGGGGGTCCACATGCACGCACACACAGGTGAAACCTATGATAGCGGTTGTTGTTGTTGTTGATTCTAGGGGGTCCACACGCACACACAGAATAGCCCTAAGGTGTCAGTTGTTGTAGTTGTTTGTGCTCAAACTTCGTCGTCTAGTCTAAGCTGTCAAGGTGGGGTCCCAAACGCTACCATTTCACGTCTGGTTCTTTTTTAAACATACTTTAACATTTGGAGGGACAAATGGCCTAAACGTGGCCGAAAGTATAGAAGTGAGAAACACTTGCCTGCGGTGGCGAGAGTGTCGTCCGTCCGGAGCGTCCCGTCGAAGTGGTACGTCAGCGAGGTCAGTCTGAAATAGGTCAACGGCGGTGTCAGTACACATTTTTTATCATTCCTATTAGAGTTCATTTCTAGGTTCAATGGGGCTATCCTAGCCGTCAAAGTCACATTTTTGTTTCGGTTCAGCCTAATCGACGATCTATCCTATGTGCACGAATTTCAGTCCTTTGTCGATGTCTAATATTTGCACGTTTTAAAGGTGCGGAAATGAAATTTAGTTATTGTTGACGATTTTTAGATTTGGTTTTCGTTTTGCTACAATGGAGGTTCTTTCTACGCATTTAGAGGACTAACCTTTTGACGTCGATCAAAACGCGGATGTCGGGTCTGAACGAAAATGGGTCGGCATCGTATGCAACATCTCGGCCATGGATAGCATAGCAAGACACCTCTGGACAGTGGGGGGTGGCACGAACAGCGAGCAAGCGGCGATCTCCCTCCCATTGCGGGTAGCGCTACGGATTTTCACGATGGCGGCAACGTCGGGTAGAAACACATGAGTTCAATGACGTGCACAAACTCCAAGGGTCCAAGGGGGCTGCTGGGGGTTGAAGGGGATCAGTGGGGGTTGCTAGGTCCAGTGATTGGCCGACGGCGTCAGCGCACGGCGGTGGGCGGCCGTGAGAAACCGAAGTGGACAGATTCGCGCAACGGTCGTTGTCGCGCGTCGTAGCAAAAAAGCAGAGACCAAAGGGGTCAAAGGGGACTTGCAATAGTTAAAGAGGTTTGATTGGGATCTACTGGAGGTAGAGTGGTTACTAGAAATGGCCGGAGATGGCCGGGCGTCGGTGTTGAAGAACAGCGCACAGATCTGTCAAAAACAGCCGCTAGGGCTGAGTTTCAACTGGTTTTTGAGGAGATAGAGATGAGGGAAGTGAGAAAGGAGGATTGTAGATGATAGAGGGGTCCGAGAGGAGTCCAACGGTGGTAGGGTGGTCACCGGCAGTGGCTGGAGGTGGCCGGGCGCGGCGTTTTTTCTGGCAATGGCGCAGGCGGTCAAAACTGCCATTTAGATGAGTTTGAGAGATGTTTTAAGGGAGATAGAGAGTAGAGGAAAGGGAAAGGAGACTTCCAGGTGATAGGGGGACTTGATGGGAGTCGAGTGGGGGTGGAGGTGGTCGTCGGTGGTGGCGGATGGCCGGCGGTCGCCAGTTTTTCCGACAAGTGCTACTGTGCACAGATTTTTGGCCAAGGGGTAGATCTCTTGGGTTTTGAGGTCTTTGGAGAGGAAAGAGGTTGGAGAAGGAGGAGGAGAGGGTGGTGGCCGACCTAGGGGGCTGGAGGCGGCCATCGGCGGCCGGAGGAGAAGCAAGAGGCGGCCAAAAGCTTGGGTGCGTGGGGTTTCTAGTTTCGGCCAGAATTGTGTTTTGAAGATGGGTTTGTGCTATATGCATTTTAAAGAGGGGTATAAATAAGGGTGACTAGGAGAGAGGGTGAGTGAGGGGGTGTATAAAGTGGGAAAAGTTGGGCGAGGTTAGTAGCAGAATAACAATTGCATGATACATACTAATCCCATGAGATTTGATTAGCAACAGAATTTCG
Source organism: Scilla litardierei (assembly GCA_030789695.1). Taxonomy (NCBI): domain Eukaryota; kingdom Viridiplantae; phylum Streptophyta; class Magnoliopsida; order Asparagales; family Asparagaceae; genus Scilla; species Scilla litardierei. The sequence continues at coordinate 744,511,864 of CM061142.1, forward strand.
AATTTAATTTGGGCTTAATGGGCTTGGATTTTGATTAGTGATTTGGGTGGGCTAGGAGTGTCAGAAAATTACGAAAAAAATATCAGGACGACGTGACGAAGAGATGCTCGGGGACACGGTGGTCGATCGTGCGTTTGGTCCACAAAAAAAGAACTAAAAATAAAAAGGTCCGATGACTAAGTCTAAAGCTATGACGACTCTATAATCAAACCTGATTTGTGGAAGAACGACCCGTGAAATGACGTTCACTAAAAATCCCACAAATAACTACTCTTCCTTGCGGTCACCACGACATATCACATCGTTAGTCCGAATCCAAGAAGAGACCAAATAAAATACGCACACCATAAGAGTCATACGCATAGAAAATACGAACGGTCGGAAAGCAGCCGTTACATTCTACCCACCTTAGAAATGATACCGCCCTCGGAATCACTTATACTAATACAAATAATATCTATAAACCTTATGCCTACAACTCCCATATTCCACATAATGATTGCTAATCATATAACTTATAATCAGTGTCCTCAACAATTCATCATAATTCGTCTCTCCACTGAGTAACGCTACAACTAGAATCACATCCTATCACTTAACAATGAATCCACATTATTGATCGCAAATCAACAATCATCTCGTCCCCCAATATATTCTCCATCATATTTTCTCATAAATTTATCCTCCAAAATCAATGAACCGTCAAACTACATCTATCCTTACCCCTATCATCTAATCTCCTAATCATATAAAATCCGTCTTCCTAACTATCCATTCATCTCAACATGTCGTATTACTTCCAATGTCTTCTCACCCCAACCTAGGTCAAATCTTGATACTATAAGTGTTTTTCTCATTCTCATGATCACCCCAAAACGTACCATAACTCATAGCTACTCCTATCTACCACTCGTCCAAGTTTCAGGTCTGATAAATTCTCATCTCCCTGTATATATTTTCATCCAACCAGAATTCTCCATTGAGTCCATCACACATCGGTACTATAATAGGTCTTGGACACCTCATTCTTTTCATCCAAAGAAATCTAATCTTATATCCTTATGTTCCAAAATCAATTAATCATCGCTACAACATATCACATCTCACTCTATGCCTACCCGCAAACATAATCTTATAGCTATAATAACTAGTACTAACAATATCGCAACAATAAAAAACAACACTCCCGAAGAAGGAACGAAAAGAAAGGAAGTTTAATGCCAATGACATATTTTAAAACATTTGGAGAACGTGTGGAATTGTGGTGTTGGATGAGGGAAGATATGTGGGTTGTGATCTTGTGAGCTAGTTTCAAAAACTTTAAAGATTTGGTTTAAAAGAAACAAAAGTTTTGATACAATCACATACAACCAAAGATAAGCTATACTATAACACGAGGACTAAGTCTAAGGAATTGCCTGTTATGACGCTATCCACACCTATATGAATACCATCATTCAGACAACTCCACATATATATCACGGACCACACTGAGTATACACACATGACACAAGAGACGATCATTAACGTCCTAAGGGTAGCACACTCATACAGGTCCACACACTCTACCTATACACATACACCACGACGACATCACAAAACTAATGGACCCACTAATAAACTAGAGTTGACACAGGCAACGACAAGCTCTAATGTCCTAACAACAGAAAGGAAGCCGAAACCAAAAGTGTACCAGAATAAGATCGGAAGGAACGCGTTCAAATAAGGCGAGATAAAGAGATAGCTGGTTAGGTGGGGCAAAAATATTGCTCAAAATAATTAAATAGATGAAAGAAGAATTACGTGCAAAATATGGTATATACAATTATACTTTAAAATATATAGAAATAGTGAGCAGATGGTAAAAAATATTGCAACTCGGAAAAAAGAGTTAGACGAAGGAAAAAGAGGAGGGTGAGGTAGCGATGGGTGAGTAGCGCTTGTTTTGCAATGAAAATAAATTTATACAAAGATTCCTTTTTTAGTATGAGCACGATGAACATAGAACTGACATATGAAAATTGAAGTTCTTATTTAGTTTTAGAAAATATTCTAAAAGTATGTACGGTAAGTGGCTAAAAACAAATTTCGTAGTTTAGAAAAAAAGAAATAATATATATTGAATTTTCAAAATGGTAACATGGTTTTAAAGCTGAAATACGAAAGATACCGGTTAGAAATAATTACACGAGATAGTAACTAAAAAATTTTTGACCAAGAAGGTTTCAAAAATCCGTGAAAGAATTTTAACTCAACCGAAAGTAAGAAATTTTAATATTTAATAAGGGTTTTCAAAGAAGTTAAACTGAGCAAAGAATTTAAGAATGAATTTCGAAAATACTTTTAAAAGTAGCAGGATTTGCAATGGGGAGATTCGAAGAATTAACGATAATCGTCATGAAGCGATCATGTGAGTCGAGGGCATGGAAAATGATCGCGTGATGGATACGCCTAGGATATGATTCATGAAAGCTACGATGGGACTCTACGGTCGATAACACAGAAGTGTAATGATTGGAAAGATGCTAGAAATCTGAGATTCCTAATTATCGGGCCGTCTAAAGATCAGGGGAAACTCATTACTAAGACTTCCTAATGAATTAGACTGTAATAGAGTGATCTCAGGGAAGGGCCCTAAGAGAATCAAGATTACGCTCTGCTGGGCCAGAAGTCGATGGACCCGATCGAATGACTAACAGAAGGACTCTAGAAATCTAACATGGTCAGAGCCAGGTGAGGGGCTACTAAGGTATCCTAAAACTGGTACGACTAAATCTTAACCAAGGCGCCCGACTATTAAATCTGGACGTCTATCTAAGTCTTCCTACCATCTAAGACAATGAAAACCCTATTTAAACTTGTACATGTTAAACTGGATACATTAAATGAATGCGGTACTCTTATTGTTCCGAACTTTTTGCAAGACCTGCATGGGCCACTACTAAAACCTGTCACGCCCCGCTTCCCAAAACAACGGGAGCGCAACGTGACTAAGGTTCGCTTGGGCCGGAGCTGTTAGGCTCGGACCCAATAAGCATTTGTAGTGGTACCATTTAAAAATTTCAGGTTCTTGCATTTTTAGAATTTGGAACAACAAAAAGTACAGAAATAAAGGATGCATTCATTTAAATTAAGAGATAACATCCAGCGAGTATAAAAGTCTAAAAGAAGCTCAGCGTGGCAACAACTACAGAAAGAAAGTAAACTAAAAGTAGTAACCTTTGAAAGACAGCGACGGAAAATACCCATGCGTCTGGTCCTCGTCAGGAACGTGCTCCAGGTCGTCATCCTCTGGCTCCAAGTACTCAGTACGTCTGGCTCGTCCACATACTCTGGCTCAACACCTGACATACATCACCCAAGAGAAAGGAACTGTACGTCAGGTAAAGTCTACAAAGAAGGGTTAGACTCTACTACAAGTGTAATGTAATAAAGAGCAACATTTTATTGGTTGACTAACATGCTGGGTTATGACATGGCAGTTATAGAAAATAAAATGGTGCAGGAAAAGTAAACGCGTCAGACAGTAGCCGTAGCGTGTGCTACCGGCTACCGGACTAAGCTAGACCGGACAGGACAAGACAAGATGTGTGTGACTCGAAGGGTTCACGCCTTACGGTTTGAGGGCGGGCAGACCCTCTCCCCGTACGACCACTCAACCCTACCCCAAACACAACTGCTCAAGACAAGACAATACAGGGATCACTCTCGCTGGGAGAGTATCCGAAACGTCGGGGGGCTTTTTGTGTAACAGGGATCACTCTCGCTTAGAGAGCATCCGAAACGCCCGGAGGCTTTTTGTGTAACAGGGATCACTCTCGCTTAGAGAGCATCCGAAACGCCCGGAGGCTTTTTGTGTAACAGGGATCACTCTCGCTTGGAGAGCATCCCAAATGCCCGCAAGCTTTTTGTGTAACAGGGATCACTCTCGCTTGGAGAGCATCCGGAACGTCTACATGCTTTTTGTAACACATGGATCATGACACGCCAAGTAACAAGGAGTTATTCATTCTAGGGGGTCCACACGCATGCACACACAGGTGAAACCTATGGTAGCAGTTGTTGTTGTTGTTGATTCTAGGGGGTCCACACGCACGCACACACAGAATAGCCCTAATGTGTCAGTTGTTGTAGTTGTTTGTCTCAGACTTCGTCGTCAAGTCTAAGCTGTCAAGGTGGGGTCCCAGATGCTATCATTTCACGTCCGGTTCTATTTTAAATGTACTTTAACAGTTCGAGGGACAGATGGCCTAAACGTGGCCGAAAGTACACAAGTGAGAAACACTTGTCTGCGGTGGCGAGAGCGTCGTCGGTCCGGAGCGTCCCGTTGAAGTGGTGCGTCAGTGAGGGTCTGTCTGAAACGGATCAACGGAAGTTTCAGGACATGTTTTTCATCATTCCTATTAGAGTTCATTTCTAGGTTCAACGGGGCTATCCTAGCAGTCAAAGTCACGTTTTCGTTTCGGTTCAGCCTAATCGACGATCTATCCTATGTGCACAGAATTTCAGTCCTTCGTCAATGTCTAATATTTGCAACGTTTAAAAGGTGCATGAATAAAATTTAGTTAGTATTGATGATTTTTAGATTAGGTTTTTGTTTTGCTACAGTGGGGGTTCTTTCTACGCGTTTAGAGGACTAACCTTTTGACGACGATCAAAAAGCGGATGTCGGGTCTGAACGGCGATGGGTCAACGTCGTCTGCAACATCTCAGCCGTGGGTAGCATAGTGAGACACCTCTAGACAGTGAGGTGGTGGCACGAACAGTGAGCAAGCAGCGATCTCCCTCCCGTTGCAGGTAGCGCAACAGATCTCCACGACGGCGGTAACGTCAGGTAGAAACAAGTGAGTTCAACAACACGAGTAAACTCCGAGGATCCAAGGGGATGCCGAGGTTGAAGGGGATCATTGGGGGTTTCTCGGCCTGGTGGGTGGCCGACGGCGTCAGTGCACAGCGGTGAGCGGTCGTGAGAAGCCGAATTGGACAGATTCATGCAATGGTCGTTGTCACGCGTCGCAGCGGAAAAGCGGCAACCAGAGGGGTAAAAGGAGACTTGCAGTAATTAAAGAGGTTTCATAGGGATCTAATAGCGATGGAGTGGTTGCCGGAAGTGGCCGGAGATGGCTGGGCGTATGCGTTGAAGAACAGCGCACAGATCTGTCAAAAACAGCAGCTTGGGCTGAGTTTCAACGAGTTTTTGAGGAGATAGAGATGAGAGAAGTAAGGAAGGAGCATTGCAGATGATAGAGGGGTTCTAGAGGAGTCCAACGGTGGTAGGGTGGTCGCCGGCGGTGGCCGGAGGTGACCGGGCGTGGCGTTTTTTTTGCGATGGCGCAGGTTGTCAAAACTGCCGTTTAGATGAGTTTGAGAGATGTTTTGAGGGAGATAGAGAGTAGAGGAAAGGGAAAGGAGACTTGTAGGTGATAGGGGGACTCGATGGGAGTCGAGTGGCAGTGGCGGTGGTCGCCGGTGGCGGCGGATGGTCGGCGGGCGCCAGTTTTTCCGGCAAGTGCTGATGTGCACAGATTTTCGGCCAAGGGGTAGATCTCTTGGGTTTTGAGGGCTTTGGAGAGGAGGAGATGGTGGAGGAGGAGGAGGAGAGGGTGGTGGCTAACCTAGGGGGTTTGGGGCGGCCGACGACAGCTGGAGGAGAAGCAAGAGGCGGCCGAAAGCTTGGGTGCGTGGGATTTCTAGTTTCGGCCAGAATTGTGTTTTGAAGATGGGTTTGTGCTATATGCATTTTAAAGAGGGGTATAAATAAGAGTGACGAGGAGAGAGGGTGAGTAAGGGGGTGTAAAAAGTGGGAAAAAGTTGGGTGAGGTTAGTAGCAGAATCACAATTGAATGATACGTACTAATCCCATGAGATTTGATTAGCAACAAAATTTCGAATTTAATTTGGGCTTAATGGGCTTGGATTTTGATTAGTGATTTGGATGGGCTAGGAGTGTCAGAAAATTACGAAAAAAATATCGGGACAACTGTGACGAAGAGAGGCTCAGGGATACGGTGGTCGATCGCGTGTTTGGTCCATAGAAAAAGAACTAAAAATAAAAAGGTTTAGTGACTAAGTCTAAAGCTATGACGACTCTACAATCAAACCTGATTTGTGGGAGAACGACCCGTGAAATTACGTTCACTAAAAATCCCACAAATAACTACTCTTCCTTACGGTCACCACGACATATCACATCGTATAGTCTGAATCCAAGAAGAGGCCAAATAAAATACGCACACGATAAGAGTCGTACGCGTAGAAAATACGAACGGTCGGAAAGCGTCCGTTACACCTCCTGCTCGATCCTCCTTAGAGCGGTGGACATCATATAGCATGATCGTGCCTGTTTCTGATTCCCTCTTGCCTTTTCAACTCCCTCGGGATCTGGAATTTGATCATCTGATGAAAAGTTGAGACCACATCTTCTATAGCGTTCAGTAGTGGTCTTCCGATGATCCCGTTGTACGCCGAGTTGATCTTCACCACCATGAAACTGGTTACAAGTGATTTGTCGAGGATGCGTGTCGAGGGTCACCGGTAGGGTGATGATGCCTGCTATTAGGGTAGAATGCCCGGTGAATCCCACCAGTAGCCCCGAACAAGGCGTCAACTCTACGGATGACAGCCTCATCCTCTCCAGCGTAGTGAAGAAGATTATGTCGCACTAGCTTCTGGTGTCGACAAGTAACCTTTTTACCGTGATCTCCTTGATGGTAGCCGTGACGAAGACGGCATCATCATGCGACAGTTCGACGCCCTACAGATCTTCATCCGAGAAGGAGATATTCAGCATAGAATCTCTGGGGCACTTTAGCCCCACAGACACTGTCATCAACCTTCCGGTGTAGGATTTTTTGAGGGAGGTTGATAGCTCTGGGTGCGGAGGACCTCCCATTATCATGTTGATGAGACCGACACTGGGAGGTCTCATGGAATACACGAAGGACGTTGATGGATGAGTCGATAAGGTCGAGTGGGTCATTCGATAGGGATGTCGACTAGTGGTTTCCCAAAACGGTGCCAAACTGTTAAGGCCAAAATTGACCGAGACAGTTGTCAAGCTGACGTAGACTCAAGACGCTGAGTAGGAGCCTTGTCAACAGATGAAGTGGGACCCTGGTTGGAAGAATCTCGTTCGGGTGATGGTAGTTAATGATGATGCAGTGCTTGATCAACCTTCGAGCGATAGATGCATCGATCATTAGCGGATAATGAGCTTGATGACAACCCTCGATGTTGGATGATGACCGTCGATCTGTACCACAGGGGGACGTTAGGAGGGTCGGATCTGGGTTCTGACCCAAATCCCCTCTGATGCTTAAGTTAGTATGGGAACTTAATGGGGAGAGGGAGCTTGGTGAAGCTGAGATCAACCCACGGAGGTTTGTCTTAGTACTGGCGGCGCAAGCTCTATAGTATAGGAAATATCAGCTGAGAAAAGTAGAGTTCTATGTCATAGACCCCGTACCTTGGAATTGGAACCCCTTTACCTTTGTCCTTATGTTCATTTATAGGCGGTTCCTCTCTGATTGTGTATAACCATCCCTCATTGATTCGAGCATGATTTCCTCCGAGATTCGGGTAATGGTTGCCTATTTACTCGGCCCCATTAATCTCCCCGAATATTAGCGCATGTCTAATAGTCGAATGACCCGTTTGTCTGACTCAGCAACGCCCCGCTTTGAGCGGCATGTATCGGGTTGTGGGTGCCTAACGGGTCGGGTGCTCGAATACTCCAATAGGATCCATACCCGTGCACTAACAGTTCCCATTTTTCAAGGTCAGTGTTTTTATGAATAGCTGGCTGTATAGTTAAATGATTATGGTGATTTCAACGTGTTCGTTATTGATTACGTTGTAGGATTGCATTGGTCTAATTGATGGGACACATATCGATGTCATGCTGCCTACCAAACTCGTACCACGATTTAGAGGACGTAAAGGGGTTACATAAAATGTGCTTGCAGCTATAACGCCAACAAAAGATTCAGTCACATAATAGCTGGGTGGGAAGGATCAGCGATTGATTTCACGGTTCTGAAAGATGCGTAGTCATTACCCCCACCCCACGGGCTGCGTGTGTATAATGGTAATAGGAAAAAAATTTCGTAAATATCATGTATACGTCTATATGATACCATATGATTATAAATCGGGTTTAATTTTTCGTTTGTAGGGAAATATTACCTATGTGATGCATGATATACAACAATGACTAGTTTCATATCTCTATACCGGGGCATTAAATACCATCTGAAGGACCATAGTGATCGAGTTCCTTGAAATTGCAGAGAGATCTTCAACCTAATTCTTCATTAAGAACAAAGATCGAGTCGACGTTTGGAATACTAAAGAACAAGTTTAAAATTTTGACTGCAAAGCCTCACTATCCATTCAAATCTCAGGTCGATACCGTCCTTGCTTGCATAGTTTTGCATAATTATATCCAAATAGCAGATCCACATGATCCACAACTAAATGAGGAAGGGGATGTGATTGCAGAGGATGGGGATGTGATGGATGAGCTGGATAACTCGATTATGGATCTTTCACAACTGTTGCCTATACGTGAACAAACTTCACAAAGGGAACAATGGAAATGTCGCATGGATCAGTTAGCACGGGAAATGTGGATGGACTATGGTAACATACATAACCATGGAAACACAAATGAACATGGTCGATGAGGGAAGATGTCACGGTCGCTTTTCGATCGTGTGTTCTCTACGCGTGCCTTCTTTTCTGTACGCGTATTTATTGTGACCTTTTCTTGTATCCCGAACGTGCGAATTTATATGTCGTTGTGACCCTCTGAGAGAGTACTTATTTGTGAACGTCATTTTATGGGTCGTTCTCCCACAAATCAGCTTTGATTGAAGGGGTGTCGTAACTGTAGACTTCGACGTTGATCTTTTTATTTTTAGTTCCATTTTCCATTAACCTAGCACGTGACCGATCATCGTAGCCTCGATCCTCTCGTCGACACAATCGTACAGATATTTTTCTTGTATTTATCGGACACCGTTGACCGACCCATCGACCTAATCACTTTCGTCCAATACTTAGCCCTAATTAATTCGAATTCGAATCTTAATCAAATCTATATGTTATCATACGTATCATGAAATATTCTCCTACCTAATTATACCCTAGTTGTACCCTTCCCCTCTCGCACACACTCTCTCCAATCAAACCTAAGTCTACCCCTTTCCTACCCTATTTAGCAACTTCCTTCTATTATATCGTAACCCAAACCCTAGGGTTTTTGTTCTCAAACGCAGCTGCAACCCACAGCTGTCATCTTCCTTCCACCAAGTCCCTCACCTCCGGCCACCTTCCATTGTCACCGACCACCCCCCCTGCACGGCAGGCCGCACCCCCTTCTCTCTCCTATCTCTCCTATCTCTCCCCTCTCTCCGCAAAAACTGTCGTTTTCCCCCGATAACTCACGGCAGCCGCCCCCTTAGCAGCAGGCCGCGCCCCTACGCATGGAGACCTCCTTCCGGCCATCCCCAGGCTGCGTGCTCCACGACCACCACCCAGGCTGCAAGCCCAGGCCGCATTCCCCTTGATCCGACAGCCACCACCCCTTGCTTCCATGGCCACCAACTGTCGTAAGCCCGGATCTGCACGCAACCACCACCTCAAGCCACGCCCTCCCTTGCACAACGATCCCACGACAGCCCCCTGCCATTCGTCTTCCTCCTGTGGCCACCTTCGTCGCTGTCTGTTGTCTCTAGTTGTCTCCGTACCTTGCTCGTTGCGGGAGTCCAACCCCTGACGTCGCTACCCGACGTCAGTGTAGCTCTCGCGTCGTGTTGAAGTAATCCTAATCTGTAGGAACCCACACCTGCATGTTTAAACAAGATAAAAATCGTAATATTTCATTGTTTTTGGTTAAATCAATAATTGAAGATAAATGAATACAGGACTGTAGGTTGGACGTTGACTTGAGCACATAAGGAGATTCTGGGCTGTTGAACTGAGGATTACGGACGTTGTTACAGGCAAGTGAAACTTGTTCAGTTGATTGTTAGGCCATATTTAGGTCATTCTGTGATTTTTGTGTAAAATAGGCTAGGCGATGAAATGATAGTCGCCTAGATACCATACTTGATCTAGCTTGTAAACGAAGCTAGATCCGACACCCTTGCCATGCTATGATTCATGCATATCACATGTCATGTTTATTTTGATATAACTTATGCAATTCAATATCTGCTATTATACTATCATGTTGCATATTTCATGTTATTTCATGCATTGAATGTTTTGTCGTGAATGTGTAGCACACGCTACTAATGAAATGTAAGCTGCGGCGAGTAGGATTTTGACTCCTACATCATGAATGAGGCTAGATGCACCCCTATAACAAATTAAAAATACTTCATGGCTCGTGATCCAGAAGATGAGCGTCAGTTCATACACACATGGATGGGTAGGGTTAAGCGATCACTCAGCGTAGAAGTGTACCTAATCAGCAACTTCAGCTGAAAGGCGTAAACCCTGTGCACATTGTGAATGCATGTTTTTTGTGAAATCGTGAGATCGTGAATATTGTTTAGTAGCTCTTGCTACGACGTGTCATGCATTGCAAAATATCATGTTCATGTTTAAACTGCTACATTCATTAAAATATCATGCCATGTCTTCATCATTTTAAACTACTAAGTTGCTTTCATCTTATAACTGCTATACTTTATGTTTCCTTGCACAAAGTCTCCTTTTCCTTTTGGAAATTTTTGCTGACATGTGCCTTTTTCTCTTTGGGTATCACATGTCAGGTTTTGAGTCTGAGGATGTCGCTGAGGACGACCAGTTTGCTGACGTCGAGCCTGAGGCTTTTGTTGACGTCCAGTTCGAGGACACCGGAGACCAGCCTTAGTCTCAGCAGGAGGCTTTCTTAGTTGCTGTTGTTTCACCTAGTTGTTGCTGTTAGTTTTCGGTGCGTAGCACCCTTTTCTTGTTTTAGTTTCGGCCATGCTTCGGCCTTCTTTTAGACTCTTATATTTCCTTTTTTGACTATCTCTGGATGTTTTAATTTTAATTTGGATGTTGTTGAATGTTGGTTAATCTTTAACTACTTTCAATTATTATTGTTGTTGGTGTTTCATTGCAATGCAAGAATCTGCGAATGGATGAACACATAGGCGCTTATCAGACTGTAGCTTCACAGTCTCAAGTCTGAGCGCTCTTCGCATCTCGCCTTCCATACTTGGGAAGCGGGGCATGACAGGTTTTTTGTGGTGGCCCATGCAGGTCGTTGCACCTGCAAAATATCGAAACAACGATAATAATAAAACATCCATTAAAACATTCGAACATTCGAGTCATAAGATTTGAGTCTAATCTGAACGTTTTCCTTATCTTAGATAGCTAGAAGACGTATTACCCGAGCTGGTGGTGGATCAAGAGATGGTGTTCAAGCTGATGGTGCTGATGGAGAAGCTACCATTCCTGAGATGATGATGCTGATGTAGCAGATGATGCGAGTACAGCAAGGCATGCTTCAGAATGCCCCTCGCTTCGAGCCTGAAGTGAAGCAGTTTCGGGAGCTGGGACCGACGTACTTCACTGGATCAGAAGGACCCTTGGCTGCTGATGAATGGATGAGGAACACTGAGGACAACATGTGTAACGGTCGCTTTCTGATCGTACTTTGTTCGTGCACGTGCTTTTGACCGTGCACGTACTTATTTTAGACTCTGTTTGTTTGTGAACACTTTGGTGTGATATGTCGTTGTGAACGTCTCTGAGAGTATTAAATTGTGGCACTAATTTGGAACAACATTTCTCGGGTCGTTCTCCCACGATTTGATCTTATTCGAAGAGACGTTGTGATTTTCACTTTTGACGGGAGACGTTTCTATTTTTAGTTTTGTCACTCGACGTCAAAATTGAGATCCGTCTTCTTAGTTAGCTTTCTTTCGTCATCACGATCACCCTGATATTTATTTTATAATTTTTGGAGTTCATTTGACCTACATTATATTTTTAGCAAGGTTTAAACTATTTTTAATAACTAGGTTTTAAATTATTTTCGGCCAAATAAAATTTATTTAAGTTTAAAATGTTTTAAACAATTTTTGAACCAAATCTTAGCCCCTATCTTGGCCGCACCCAATCCCTATGTGATTAGGAAGGAGAGATTTGAATTTTAAATTATTTTTAAATCTTAATCCTATTAGATTTAGCCCTAGACCATATCAACCCCTCTACACTATATAAACAACCCCTAGGAAGACATATTTTCGCAAGAAAATAACCCTAGCCGCTTCCAAAACCCCAAAACCCACTTGCAACGATTCGTCGCAACCCCGTTTAGCCGTCGCAAGTGTCCGACCAAGGTTTTCCCTGGGTTTTCCCCACACCGACCGAGAGCAGCCCCCGCACCATCGCCGCTCCGCACCACTGCCCATTCGCCCGCACCGACCGAGAGGAGCTCTCAGGCAAGAAAATAACCCTAGCCGCTTCCAAAAGGCGTAATCTCTGTGCACGACGTGCTTACTAGATTTGTACTTGTCCTTGTGAATGTTTCTTGTAAAACTTGATATCCATGCCATGATTTAAATGCCATGCTCGTACTTTACTTTACCTGTTGCACTCATACTTTAACTGCCATGTCATTATATCATGCTAGAACTGCGAGGTTGTTTTACTTCCACTTTCAGTTTCCTTGCACAAGTCTCTTGTAGACTTGCTGACATGTGCCCCTTGCTCTTTTGGGTGTCACATGTTAGACCCTGAGCCAGAGACCGTTGCTGGGTAAGTGATGTTTTGCTGATTCTGAGCCCGAGCCCAAGTCTGTCCAGGAGGAGTTTTGCGGACACCTGTGACCATTCTTAGTAACCACGCTGAGTTCTCTTTTTGTTTTAGGATTTCTGTTAGTTGTCGGTGCGTGGCACCTTTGTTTTGTACGTTGTACTTTTGTTGGCCATGTTTGGGCCTTAGTCTTCTTTTCTTTTAGCCTGGTGGATTTTCTGCGATGTTGGAATGTATTATTATGGATATTCTGATATTTCTCTTTTGTCTCATTTCCTTATTATTATCTTTGTTTCGTTTCGCGTTGCAAGGACCTGCAGTTTAAAGTTGATTGACGCTTATCGAACTTGCAGCTTTGTAGCTTCAAGTCTGAGCGGGCCTTCTCACGTCTTGCCTCCACATTTTTGGGAAGCGGGGCGTGACAGGTTTTGTGGGTGGCCCATGCAGGTCCCGTCTTGCAATTGCGAATTAACGGAACAACGATAATAACGGAATGTCCATTAAATAAATTGCAACATCCGAGTCATAAGCCTTGAGTCTAGTCGTTTTCTTATGTCACTAGGTGGTAAGAAGACTTAGTTAGATGTATGTGCTTGCTAGTTAGAGGCCTCTATTGTTATTTAGATTCCCTGCTAGCAATTGATTTAATCGTCGTAGGAGTTACCTTAGTGGTTCTTGTCTAACTCTGACCATAGTAGACTTCTAGAATTTCTTTAGTCGTTCGCTTGGGTTCATCGATTTCGGACCAAGCTGAACGCATTTCATTACCGTTTAGCCCCTTAGAAAGTCTTAGCGCTTAGTTTCTTAATCCTTGGTTGGTCGACTGTAGGAGTTTTTCCCGTAGATTTTCCTGGTTCATATCCTAGGCGTATGTATGTCATGACCACCCTACCATTTTCCTTGACTCGATTCACGAGATCGCCTCATGACGATCGTAGTCAATTTTCGAATCTCTCCGTTACAAGTCTTGAATCTTCCGAAAGTATTTTTTTGATTTCCTTTTCCCTAAGTTTAAATTTGTTCAAAATTTTACTTCGTGCTCTTTCGTTGATATACTTTGTTATTATTATCTTTCCGACCACCATACATGCTTCTAGAAAAATTTCTAAACTAAATAGAATTTCAAATCTCTTTATGGACAAATCCTCGTTCCTCTAAAAGTAGTTTCAATATTGATTATTTTAAATTTTTCCTAGCCTAAAGACTTTGAAGGCATTTAACATGAGTTTAAATTCTTCAGTTACTTAATTTCATTCTTTGACTTTCAAAACTTTTGCCAACATTATATTAAATTACTGACGTATAATATTTTCTAAACCACGTCCTTAATATTCGTGTAAATGATTTACTTCCTTTATAATGATTTTATATAAACCAATAGACCATTTTCTCTTATTATGTATATTCGACTCAAACTTATTTTGAACAACTCGTTTTATCGACCTCCAAATATTTTTATACAGACGAGGACTCCAACTTTTGAATTACAACAGTTTTCAAATTTCACGTATTTTAGTTTATGCTATTTATCCTATTTTCTTTTCTGTATCCTATAAAAGTATCACTACATCTCCCTTTCCTCTACCTAAGCCTTCACAAGTAAATCGCTGCTTCACCTAACCAAGCTGTCTCATTGTATTCGTCATATCTGAACTCGTGCTTATCGGTCCTTCCCTCGTCACGCTTCGACCTCTAATCTTCCTCTATTGCTTAGGCTTTAGTGCCCGTCAATGTCTGTGTCAACTCTAAGTTGTTAGTAGGCCCTTGGACCTTGTGATGTTGTCGTGGTGCATGTACCTAAGTTGTGTATGTGGGCTGGAATGAGTGTACCCCCCATAGTATATTAATGTTTGCCTATTGTGTGATATATATATATATATATATATATATATATATATATACTAGTCATAACCCGTGCCCGTAGGGCACGGTTCATTCACGTGTTAAATCAAGCACCAAGTTGAATACATATAACATAAAATAGACACAACAATCTAAACTGAGGAAGGCTAACCTTTATCTCAATATGAGTTCTACCAAAAAAAGAAACACAGAAGAACCCTTCATAATACAAACTTGATCAACATCTCCATCTTTTAACATACTGATAAACATAGCACTAACTTGAACATAAAGACACAGAAATGACCATGGCAGCTATATGTACTGAAAAGAATCACAAAAATGCAAGTTTACATCCTTTAACATACTAAACTTGACATGTCTTACCTAGTAGCGAGCTCTTCCTCTTGGCTTATTGGACACTGAACTTTTGGACACAATGTATTGGACACTGAATGTGTCCAATATATTGTTTATTGTTTATTGTCTAATGTATTTAGTTAACATGTATTGGACACTGGATATATTCGACACTGAACTTTTGGGCTGGAAATGGATCCTAGCAAAGAGGAAGAGCTTTAGTTGAAAGAGCATTAAGATGACTCCCATTCAAACTTGGCCCACCTGAAAAGTTTCACATTCAATTTCAGTTTCAGATTAAAATGGAGTATTTTCATAATTAATTCTCCATTTGCATTCAGTTTGCGTCCAACTGTGGATATTTAGTTTCACTTTCAGTGTGCATTCAAAAAACTAATACTCCATTTCACTTCGTGTTTGAATTAATTCAGTTTGCATTCAACTTTCAGTTTCAGTTTGCATTCCAATTTCAAAAAAGAGTGGATATTCAAAAATAATAATTTTCACTTTCAGTTTGCATTCCACTTTCAGATTCCACTTTCGATTTGCATTAAAAAACTAATTTTTCACTTTCAGTTTGCATTCCACTTTCAGATGTCACTTTCAATTTGCATTAAAAAAACTATTACTCCATTTGTTTGCATTCAGTTTGCATTCAACTTTCAGTTTAAGTTTGCACTTTCAAATTCAGTTTGCATTCCACTTTCAAAAAAGAGTGGATATTTAAAAAAAACTAAAATTTCACTTTTAATTTGCATTCCACTTTCAGATTTCACTTTCAGTTTGCATTCCACTTTTAGATTCCACTTTCATTTTGCCTTCAAAATTCCATTTACATTTGTATTCAAAAATTCCAGTGATCGATATTCCATTTGCATGCAAAAGAGTGGGTGTTATTCTTTACATTGACAATTTTGATTCAGAATTTAGTTACTTGAAGATTTCTGTTTTGAACTGAAACATTCCAATTTGCATTGTCATTGAAGTAACATTTGAAGTAACATTTAGAACATTGCTTTCCAAACTGAAATTGTCAGTGAAGTAACATTGAAGTAACATTTGGAACATTTAGAACATGTTACTTCAAAAAACATTTAGAACATGTTATAGTTTCAGTTTGCATTCAAAAAGATTAGTTTGCATTCACAGAGTGGATGCTATGCATTCTAAATGTTTTTACCTGCACTCTTTTTTGAATGTTTTTTGAATGACTGTCATTTAGAAGTAACAATTTTTTGAACATGTTTAGAAGTAACAGTCTGCACTTTCAAATTTAGAACAATTTTTTGAATGTTTAGAACATGTTTAGAGCAAAGTTTTTTTTTGAAGTAACATGTTCTAAATGCAAACTGAAATTGAAGTAACATGTTCTAAATATTCCAAACTGAAACTATAAAGCAATGTTCCATTTCCAAAAGAATGTTTTTGAATGCAGACTGAAACTCCATTTGCATTGTCATTTAGAGAGAGTCAGTTACTTCAAGGCATGAGTACATGACAGTAGAACTGATTAAAAAGAATTTTGACTTACTTTTTGTTTGCCTTTTGCCCTAAAACCTGAACCGTGTGGATGGCTGTCAGCAAAATGAAATTTTTTTTCATCAAAATGAAATTTTTTTTCATCAAAATGCACAAACGCATCAATTCAATGTCCAATATTATCATATTCAATGCAAACTGAAATTGTGCAGCAACCAAGTATAATTCTGTATTGAATACAAACTCACTTTCAGCTAACACCGTGGTTGAAAGGTAAGGTGCAGGTTGTTTGAATGGAAGTGAAATTGGAAGTGAAAATGTGAAAATTTGAAACTGAAAGTCAAACTGAAAGTGAAACTCAGCTAACACCCTGAAACCTGAACCGCGGCAACACTGGTGATGTTTGGCAGGAAAATGAAAGGTGAGGTGCGGGTTCAACTATTTACTTCAAGCCACAGAGAGGTGCAGTTCCAGAGGTCCATGCATTCAAAATGAGGTCCCTGCATTATAAGCAATTGGTTACACAATTACACAATAATTAAAGATCAATAATTATTATTCAACTACAAAAAAATTTTAGTTCCTTGCAAAATTTAGTTCTTCCAGAAAATTTAGTTCACCCAAAAATTTTAATTCCCCTAAAATCCAGTTTTTAGTTTTCAAAGAAGAACAATAGACAATGTTCAAGAATATCTGATCAAAATACAACTTTCATTAAAAACCAGCCCCAATTGACAATTATACGAAATATTAACTGAATACACTATAGTAAACACAAATTGCACATTGTCTGATCAAAATTCAATATTTCAGCAATAAAAATAACACAAATCAACAAACTAAGAAACGTAAGTGAAAAACAGAAATGAGGCCTCAGAATTGGACCTAAACCCAAAAAAATCAAACGTTAGCATGGAGAGAGAGAGAGAGAGAGAGAGAGAGAACGAACTTACAACGGGAAACCAAGTATCAAGCTTCTTCCTCATATATTACATGGTGACTTAAAAACATCCCTCAATCTATACAGAGTAGAGAAAATCAAACGTTGGAAGGAAGGTCTCCCAAATTCTCTTAACTTCGAGTAAGTATATTCACATGTGATACTTCTTAGCTTCCTTGATGATATGCCTAATTAACTGTTAAGTCATAGACTCATAAATCCAGCTGACACTCCACATTGCATAAAGGTAACTAAACCACTGAGGATCTAGTGTGATACTTCTTAGCTTCCTTGATGATATGCCTAATTAACTGTTAAGTCATAGACTCATAAATCCAGCTGACACTCCACATTGCATAAAGGTAACTAAACCACTGAGGATCTAGGGATATTTAAAATGATAAAATTCGAAACTTACTGTAGTTAATTCGAATAAGAGTGGCTTGCCATTTGTTTTTTAGTTGTAGCCAAAGTTATGGTTTAGAATGTTTTGATAAGATGGCCTAATTTTTATAATTTAGCTTTAGGATGGCCAAAATTCTTATAATCCATTTGATGACTCTGCTGAATGTCCTATTGTTTATCACCTCCAAAGACAGCTAAAGGAATGTTGCATTATGAGCACCATACAGTGGTATTTCTGTGAGCATGTTGTGAACCCTAATTGTTAGTCTTGTTGCAGCTGTTAGTTTGTCGATTAAATTTAGATGCTAATGTTGCTTAACATTTGGAGATTTTAGCTACCTGAAAGAAAAACTTAAATATATTAATTTCTAAAAGAAGAACTTGGAAAAATTGGAAAGTGGATTAAAAGTAACATAGAACGCACATATTTCAAATAATGGGAGGTGATACTTGAAATTCATTTTGTTTCAAAATTTTAACAATTTTCCCATTTTTATTAAACACAACTGTAATGAGGACTAACTAATGTGTTTGTTTAGGTCTCTTCTAAAGGCAGTTGGGGTACATGATCCTAAAGTTGAGGCGATATGTTTATGTATTTGAAGTGTGCTCTTGTTGTCATATCTGGAAATAGATGTTTTATGGCAACATTACATATGAAGAGAAAATTCAAAGAATTAAAGTCTTAATCAATGTGTTTAATTTCTTGCTTCAGAATCTAATCCTGATCCGTGGATGTCCTTCAATTGACTTTAGTATGCTGAGTAGAAGAAATAAATTAAGAAGAATATTTAAAAGAAAGACAATGAAATCAAAAATATTAATTTCTTGCTTCTATTTTAAAACAACATATTGACATCCATGTTGCATTAAGATTAAGATTTCGACCACTGAGTTAAGTGATAATCTTAATTGGAAGGCGCTAGTTTGATCATATTATGATAGATACTTCTACAGTTGCAACATGATAATCAACATGCTTTAATTTCCAAATGATTCCAGAATTTCTGTGATAAATTGACTTTAGCATTGTTTATTTCCAAATGCTAAACAATTTATCACCAACATAAAGCTAAATTAGCATTGTTCCAAATGCTAAACAGTTTAACAGCATTTGGAAATAAACAACACTTTAGCAATGTTCCAAAATCAACATACTTATACATATTGAAGGACTGGTGATAAATTTCTGTGATTAAGACAAACAAAATTTTACCATTATCCGCATCTTCTTCAAGGACTGCTACTACCATTATCCGCATCTCCTGTTCCAGTACGGAATATTGTAAAACTAATGTCTTTCCCCTCACTTCCCTCTGCAGCTGCTGCGTCTCCTGAAAGGAGAAACAACAAATAGCTGGTATTGAAATATCAAATTTCTCAGTATTTCACCCATTACCTGTTAACCTATTTCAAAATTAACATTTCCTTTTAAGATAAAAACAACTCATAAAAATCAAATAAATAATTTACTCAGTAATTAAATGGTGTATTTCAATGTGTAGACCTGTTAACCATTAAATTGTAAAGAGGAAAATGTCAAATTTTGTTTTAAAAAATCTGCATTGTTTATTTCCAAATGATTCCAAAATCAGCTCATCACTTTATCACCAGAAATTTGTTTTTGGAAAAGATCATTACGTTAGTTCCATAATTACCTCGATCATTACGTTGTTTGTGGAAAAGATCATCAGAAATCAGCTCATCACTTTATCAACAGACCTCGCCTTCTGAAGCTTTCTCTCTGATCATGTGCGAAACATTGGCACACCGCCGCTGTGATTATCGCCGTCATGGTCACCTCCGTCATGATCTAGAAGCTTTGGATGAGCTGAGAAATCGAAAAATGATATTGAGAATTTGCTATCAATATGGAACATTCATTTTGTTTAATGGATTATATCAATATGCATTCGTTTCGTTTAATGGAACTGGCAATGTGCGAACCTTGGACGTGAAGCGAGAACCTACGGTTTTTGAAGATCTGTGTAGCTAGCGGTCAAGTTCTCTACAGGCGAAGCACGTCAACACCTCTGGCGTCGTCGGCACCTCTTTTTTAATTTTCCCCTGTCCACAGTTCTTCTTTCTTGCTTCCACGGCTTTCTAACTTCCACCGAGCAAGTCTCCTATGGGAGGCAGCCAAGGTAAGCACACTGTCGGAGCTGATGGCGTTTTGAGAAGGGAGAGAATGGGGTTTACCCCCCAGTTTTCAGTTTTCAAAATTTTTTGTTTTCCCCCCACGTTTTGAGAGATGCCATGGGTTTTTGGGGAGGGAGCTGATGGTTTCCCATAGTTTGAGTGTTCAAAATTTTAAGTTTTCCAACATAATGTTTTCCCCCCAAAACACAAACTTTTCCCCCTAGTTTGATTTTTTGTCCTAGTCAGCATATACTTATCCCAGTCAGCTTGTCCTACTGGGACAAAATTCAAATTATTCATGCTTTATAGAATAGATATATATATATATATATATATACTCGGAGTTATTCGTGATATTATGAAGTTGTTTATATGTTAGTATTTATAGATTTGTGTGTGGTTAGCTATACCATACTAGGGATGCCTGTGTATATAAGAATTAGTGTTGGAATATCTAATGGGGTGTATGTAGTTAGAGATACTTATAATGATTGAAATAAAATGATTGGTAAAGCTATGTGTATGTTAGGTGTGACAATAATAGGTATGCGTATAGATAAGTGAGTAGGCCTATTAAGTGACCCATATGTTAGTACGTGTGAGCGCGTGCTCGTACGTAGATATGTATTGTGCTTAGACGTAAGTAGTTATGTTTTGTTGCATGAGTATATAGGTGATATACATATGGTAGTAGGATTATAATTTTGATTGGTATTGCTTGCTTTTACGGGATGTTGTATGCGTGCATACCGTGAGGTATACACGACTATTGCACATCTTAATTATGTATGTGTAGATGTGTGGGTATACTAATTATAGGTAGTAGGCTATGGTGTGAATATATATGTTACATGTGTGTGACTATACGATGAATGCGTATGTATTAGGGAGTGTATTATAATTATACATGTGCTGATGTCTGTACTATTATTATGGTATATAGAGTGATTGAACTATGTGAGTATTACCTGACTAAATATTAAGTGTGATTGACTTATGGTATGTATATAGTTATATTGGTAGACGTATATATATTGGAGCGGTATTAGTATAGGTATAGATACTGTGTTACGTATATAGAATATTCTGATCTGTGTATTGAGTCTCACTCAAGCTTGAGTGGGTATACTCTAAGTATATTGTTATGTATGTCTGAAGTTGCATATAGCGATGTTTGATGTATGTTTAGTGATAGGAGTGTTTGTGCCTGGTTGTGTTACGCACATGATTGTGGGTCGCTATACCAGTATATAGTTATAGGTGTTGGACTTGCGGTATAGTAATTACTAAGGACTTGCTTGTGTGAACATATGTGTGCTAGCTAAACTAGGTGCGTAGATGTGCTAAGTATATAGTGGAGTGATTGGTATATATATGAATGAAATGTTAGCATGTATGGGTTTGCACCATGCACGGGTAAGTATGGGCTTAGTTATAGTTATTGGTGACTAGGGTATATGTGGCGTGTCGTAAATACAGTTATAGGACCGTACGTAATGTGAATGAATGGTGAAATATTTGGATGCATTTGAATGACTATATATATTGTGAAAATATAGTAGAGGTGAATGTGTATTAGATATAGTAAAACTTGAATTAATAATGGTATGGTGTGACTACATGAGTTGATGTGTTTGGTGTTGGATGTACACTAGGAAATATTAGGGAGTCGTATACCCATGTTTGTATCGTGCATAGGTAGCTATCTATACGTAGAGTAATGATTGTATTTGCTAGTGTGAGACCAGTCTTATGTGAGTATCTGAACTATTGTTTGAACTAGGATAGTAATAGTTATATAAGGGATGTATACACATATAGATGATTGAAATATGTGAATAAATGTATACATGTTAGCAGATTTATTGTTTGATTATCTAGCGTATGTATAAGCATTTGTAATGACTATACCCGGTGGAATTATAGCGTGATGTGATCGGGATAGCTGCAAGTCTAGCTTGAGTTATACTTATAGTTAGAAAGTCCGAGGACGGACTTAATTCTAAGGCGGGGAGGATGTAACGGTCGCTTTCCGATCGTACTTTGTTCGTGCACGTGCTTTTGACCGTGCACGAACTTATTTTAGACTCTGTTTGTTTGTGAACACTTTGGTGTGATATGCCGTTGTGAACGTCTCTGAGAGTATTAAATTGTGGTACTAATTTGGAACGACATTTCTCGGGTCGTTCTCCCACGATTTGATCTTATTCGAAGAGACGTTGTGATTTTCATTTTTGACGGGAGACGTTTTTATTTTTAGTTTCGTCACTCGACGTCGAAATTGAGATCCGTCTTCTTAGTTAGCTTTCTTTCATCATCACGATCATCCCGATATTTATTTTATAATTGTTGGAGTTCATTTGACCTACCTTATATTTTTAGCAAGGTTTAAAATATTTTTAATAACTAGGTTTTAAATTATTTTCGGCCAAATAAAATTTATTTAAGTTTAAAATGTTTTAAACAATTTTTGAGCCAAATCTTAGCCCCTATCTTGGCCGCATCCAATCCATATGTGATTAGGAATGAGAGATTTGAATTTTAAATTATTTTTAAATCCTAATCCTATTAGATTTAGCTCTAGACCAAGTCAACCCATCTACACTATATAAACAACCCCTAGGAAGACCTATTTTCACAAGAAAATAACCATAACCGCTTCCAAAACTCCAAAACCCACTTGCGACGATTCGTCGCAACCCCGTTCAGCCGTCGCACATGTCCGACCGAGGTTTTCCCTTGGTTTTCCCCGCACCGACCGAGAGCAGCCCCCGTACCATCGCCGCTCCGCACCGCTGCCCGTTCACCCGCACCGACCGAGAGGAGCTCTCGGTCTGACCGAGAGCTTCGCCCGCTCCGCACGCCCGCTCCGCACCCAGTCGCCCCCGCTTCGCAGACCCGCACCGCACCCCGCCTCGCCCCGTGTCTGACCGAGGCGCCCGCCCGCTCACACCCGCACCCCGCTCCGTTGCACCGTTGCAACGTTGCAACGCCCCGCCCAAGCGCCCGATCGGCCCGCTCTCCTGCACCGACCAAAGAAATCTACGCACCCGTCGCTGTGACCGACCCGTTGCGATGTGCACAGCGCCGTCCCCGTGTCTGATCGAGCCAACTCCCCGCACCGACGGTGTCTGACCGAGAGACATTCGTCGCAACCCCGCACCCGTCGCACCGCTTGCCACCGTGGGGCCTCCCAAGTTCTCCAGAGGTATTGTGGGTCCCCTATTGGTCCCTAGGACTACTGTGGGCCCCACCTAGGAGCTTTCTCTCCGACGATTTGCCGTTTACGACGTTGCGATACGTCGTAGCCGTCGTCGCACGTGCAAGCTTTGGAATCTTGGCTCGTTGCTCTAGTTGCTGATCTAATTATTCGAGCGAGGAATCTATATTGGAATCTGGACTAGGAGCGCGTTCTTTTATTCCAACCCCTGGCGTCGCTACCCGACGCCAGTGTAGCTTTCGCGTCGTGTTGAGGTAACGCTTTGCACCCTTAGGACCCCAACCCCAGCCTGATAATCAAGACTAAAAATTGATGTTTTTTAAAGTATTTTAAATGTTTTAGAATTCACTAATCAAGATTAATAAAACGGATGTAGGCCGATGGACTTGTGCACGTAGGATATTTGTGTGACTTTGGACTCGTTGGACGGTGATACTCAGACGTTATACTTGCAGTCAAGTGAAACTTGCCAATTCTTGCTTAGGACCATGTTTTTAGTCCACTTCCTTGTTTTTAGCGTAAAAGAGACTAGACAGTGAAATGATAGCTGTCTAGACGCAACTTTGAGATCTAGCTTGACAACGAAGCTAGATCTATCACTCTGCCATGTCATTCATGTATTGTTAACTGCCATGTTTAAATTCCTTATCTGTACGCACTTTTAACTGTCATGCATTGCATCTTACATGTCATCCGAGTTGAGTGTTGCATTCGTAGCACACGCTACACTACTTGGACTTCCTTGTCCGGCTAGGTGCACCCCTACGCCATCATGAACAATACTTCCTGGACTCGTGATCCAGAAGCGGGCCTAATGTGTTGGTCAAAAACCAATGCCCGATTTCCTTGTTGAGGCTAGGTGCACCCCTATGCCATATTGAAATACACTTCCTGGCTCGTGATCCAGAAGCGAGCATACGCGTTCGGGGGTAAGGCCCTGGCTAGATACACGTGGAGGGGTAGGGATAAGCGATCACTTGAGCTAGGAGTTGGCCACGCAGCCACTCTAGCCAAAAGGCGTAATCTCTGTGCACGACGTGCTTACTAGACTTGTACTTGTCCTTATGAATGTTTCTTGTAAAACTTGATATCCATGCCATGATTTAAATGCCATGCTCGTACTTTACTTTACCTGTTGCACTCATACTTTAACTGCCATGTCATTATATCATGCTAGAACTGCGAGGTTGTTTTACTTCCACTTTCAGTTTCCTTGCACAAGTCTCTTGTAGACTTGCTGACATGTGCCCATTGCTCTTTTGGGTGTCACATGTTAGACCCTGAGCCAGAGACCGTTGCTGGGTACGTGATGTTTTGCTGACGCTGAGCCCGAGCCCAAGTCTGTCCAGGAGGAGTTTTGCGGACACCGGTGACCATTCTTAGTAACCACACTGAGTTCTCTTTTTGTTTTATGATTTCTGTTAGTTGTCGGTGCGTGGCACCTTTGTTTTGTACGTTGTATTTTTGTTGGTCATGTTTGGGCCTTAGTCTTCTTTTCTTTTAGCCTGGTGGCTATTCTGCGATGTTGGAATTTATTATTATTGATATTCTGAGATTTCTATTTTGTCTCATTTCCTTATTATTATCTTTGTTTCGTTTCATGTTGCAAGGACCTGCAGTTTAAAGCTGATTGACGCTTATCGGACTTGCAGCTTTGTAGCTTCAAGTCTGAGCGGGCCTTCTCACGTCTCGCCTTCACATTTTTGGGAAGCGGGGCGTGACAGGTTTTGTTGGTGGCCCATGCAGGTCCTGTCTTACAATTGCGAATTAACGAAACAACGATAATAACGGAATGTCCATTAAATAAATTGCAACATCCGAGTCATAAGCCTTGAGTCTAGTTGTTTTCTTATGTCACTAGGTGGTAAGAAGACTTAGTTAGATGTCTGTGCTTGCTAGTTAGAGGCCTCTGATTGTTATTTAGATTCCCTGCTAGTAATTGATTTAATCGTCGTAGGAGTTACCTTAGTGGTTCTTGTCTAACTCTGACCATAGTAGACTTCTAGAATTCCTTTAGTCGTTCGCTTGGGTTCATCGATTTCGGACCAAGCTGAACGCATTTCATTACCGTCTAGCCCCTTAGAAAGTCGTAGCGCTTAGTTTCTTAATCCTTGGTTGGTCGACTGTACGAGTTTTCCTCATAGATTTTCCTGGTTCATATCCTAGGCGTATGTATGTCATGACCAACCTCCCATTTTCCTTGCCTCGATTCACGAGATCGCCTCAAGACGATCGTCGTCAATTTTCGAATCTCTCCGTTACAATACTTTAATCTTCGATTTCCTTTTCCCTAAGTTTAAATTTGTTCAAAATTTTAATATATATACTTATACTTCGTGCTCTTTCGTTGACTTAAAATTTTTAAAACTTTGTCGAAATTTGGAATACTAGCTTATGATATTTTTCCAGCCTATGCTTTTCGTACCGATGTAAATACCGTGTCCCTTCATATATTAATTTTATTCTGCACAGTACTTTTATTTTGCCCAATTCGATTTAT
This sequence comes from Scilla litardierei, assembly GCA_030789695.1. Taxonomy (NCBI): domain Eukaryota; kingdom Viridiplantae; phylum Streptophyta; class Magnoliopsida; order Asparagales; family Asparagaceae; genus Scilla; species Scilla litardierei. Next base: position 744,537,508 of record CM061142.1, read on the forward strand.
AACGTTCCTTCCTGATTTATGACATTCATATACTTTTCAAGTCACTTGGGATTTCAGCTTCCAGCAAGTCAAAGTTATGCTCATCGTTTTCCCTATTTCAGATTTTTGTAAAATTACTATTTCATAACCATTTCCTAATCTGGACCTTCCATAGTTTGGTTTAAAAGATTATTGCCAATTTTGATAATTCTACTACTAAAGTTATTATTATCTTTCCGACCAACATACATGCTTCTAGAAAAATTTCTAAACTAAATAGAATTTCAAATCTCTTAATGGACAAATCCTGGTTCCTCTAAAAGTAGTTTCAATATTGATTATTTTAAATTTTTCCTAGCCTAAAGACTTTGAAGGCATTTAACATGAGTTTAAATTCTTCAGTTACTTAATTTCATTCTTTGACTTTCAAAACTTTTGCCAACATTACATTAAATTACTGACGTATAATATTTTCTAAACCACGTCCTTAATATTCGTGTAAATGATTTACTTCCTTTTATAATGATTTTATATAAACCAATAGACCATTTTCTCTTATTATGTATATTCGACTCAAACTTATTTTGAACAACTCGTTTTATCGACCTCCAAATATTTTTATACAGACGAGGACTCCAACTTTTGAATTACAACAGTTTTCAAATTTCACGTATTTTAGTTTATGCTATTTATCCTATTTTCTTTTCTGTATCCTATAAAAGTATCACTACATCTCCCTTTCCTCTACCTAAGCATTCACAAGTAAATCGCTGCTTCACCTAACCAAGCTGTCTCCTTGTATTCGTCATATCTGAACTCGTGCTTATCGGTCCTTCCCTCGTCACGCTTCGACCTCTAATCTTCCTCTATTGCTTAGGCTTTAGTGCCTGTCAATGTCTGTGTCAACTTTAAGTTGTTAGTAGGCCCTTGGACCATGTGATGTTGTCGTGGTGCATGTACCTAAGTTGTGTATGTGGGCTGGAATGAGTGTACCCCCCATAGTATATTAATGTTTGCCTATTGTGTGATATATATATATATATACTCGGAGTTATTCGTGATATTATGAAGTTGTTTGTGTGTTAGTATTTATAGATTTGTGTGTGGTTAGCTATACCATACTAGGGATGCCTGTGTATATAAGAATTAGTGTTGGAATATCTAATGGGGTGTATGTAGTTAGAGATACTTATAATGATTGAAATAAAATGATTGGTAAAGCTATGTGTATGTTAGGTGTGACAATAATAGGTGTGCGTATAGATAAGTGAGTAGGCATATTAAGTGACCCATATGTTAGTACGTGTGAGCGCGTGCTCATACGTAGATATGTATTGTGCTTAGACGTAAGTAGTTATGTTTTGTTGCATGAGTATATAGGTGATATACATATGGTAGTAGGATTATAATTTTGATTGGTATTGCTTGCTTTTACGGGATTTTGTATGCGTGCATACCGTGAGGTATACACGACTAATGCACATCTTAATTATGTATGTGTAGATGTGTGGGTATACTAATTATAGGTAGTAGGCTATGGTGTGAATATATATGTTACATGTGTGTGACTATACGATGAATGCATATGTATTAGGGAGTGTATTATAATTATACGTGTGCTGATGTTTGTATTATTATTATGGTTTATAGAGTGATTGAACTATGTGAGTATTACCTGACTAAATATTAAGTGTGATTGACTTATGGTATGTATATAGTTATATTGGTAGACGTATATATATTGGAGCGGTATTAGTATAGGTATAGATACCGTGTTACGTATATAGAATATTCTGATCTGTGTATTGAGTCTCACTCAAACTTGAGTGGGTATACTCTAAGTATATTGTTATGTATGTCTGAAGTTGCATATAGCGATATTTGATGTATGTATAGTGATAGGAGTGTTTGTGCCTGGTTGTGTTACGCACATAATTGTGGGTCGCTATACCAGTATATAGTTATAGGTGTTGGACTTGCGGTAGAGTAATTACTAAGGACTTGCTTGTGTGAACATATGTGTGCTAGCTAAACTAGGTGCGTAGATGTGCTAAGTATATAGTGGAGTGATTGGTATATATATGAATGAAATGTTAGCATGTATGGGTTTGCACCATGCACGGGTAAGTATGGGCTTAGTTATAGTTATTGGTGACTATGGTATATGTGGTGTGTCGTAAATACAATTATAGGACCGTACGTAATGTGAATGAATGGTGAAATATTTGGATGCATTTGAATGACTATATATATTGTGAAATTATAGTAGAGGTGAATGTGTATTAGATATAGTAAAACTTGAATTAATAATGGTATGGTGTGACTACATGAGTTGATGTGTTTGGTGTTGGATGTACACTAGGAAATATTAGGGAGTCGTATACCCATGTTTGTGTCGTGCATAGGTAGCTATCTATACGTAGAGTAATGATTGTATTTGCTAGTGTGAGACCAATCTTATGTGAGTATCTGAACTATTGTTTGAACTAGGATAGTAATAGTTATATAAGGGATGTATGCACATATAGATTGTAACGACCACTTTTCGTCGTACTTTGTTCGTGCACGTGCTTTTGGCCGTGCACGTGTTTATTATAGACTTTATTTGATTGCGAACACTTTTGTGTGATATGCCGTTGCGAACGTCTTTGAGAGTATTAAATAGTGGCACTACCTTGGAACGACACTTCTCGAGTCGTTTTTCCACAATTTAAACTTACTCGATGAGACGTGACGATTTTCACTTTTGACGGGAGACATTTCTATTTTTAGTTTCGTCGTCCGACGTCGAATTTGAGATCCGTCTTCTTAGTTAGCTAACATTCGTCATCACGATCACTACGATATTTATTTTATAATTTTTGGAGTTCATTTGACCACTTTTATATTTTTAACAAGTTTTATATTATTTTTAATAATTAATTTTTAAATTATTTTCGGTCAAATAAAATTTATTTGAGTTTAAAACGTTTTAAAGAATTTTTGAGCCAATTTTCAGCACATTTGGACCAAGTCAAATCCTTGGGTGAGTTGGAGAAGTTGAGATTTAAATTTTAAATATTTTTAAACTTCTAATCCTATTAGATTTAGCCCTAGACCAAGTCAACCCATCTATACTATATAAACAACCCCTAGGAAGACCTTTTTTCGCAAGAAATTAGCCCTAGCCTCTTCCAAAACCCAAATTTGACGTTGCGACGATTCGTCGCAACGTTGCGACGTTCAGCCACCGCACAGACCGAGAAAACCAAGCAATTTTCCCCGCTCCGACCGCTAGCCGCCCTCGCATCCATCGCCGCTCGCATCGCAACGCATCGCCCCGCTCCGTACCCTCGGTCTGACAGAGGGCTTGGCCCGCACCCCGCTCGCATCCCCGCTCCGCATCAGCTCCGCACCGTCGCCCGCAGCTGTCGCCCGCATCGCCCCACGCCTGACCGAAGCGCCCGCTCGCATCGACCGCTCGTCGCTCGTTGCAACGTTGCAACGTTGCAACGACCCGCTCCCAAGCGCACGACCGACCCGCCCTACCGCTCTGACCGAAGGAGACCGCCCCGCACCGCTGCTGCGACCGACCCAAACGCTGCACAGCCCCGTTTCCCCGCAGCGACCGAGAGAATCTCCTGCATTGGCTGGGTACGACCGAGAGCCATTCGTCGCAACCCCGCATCCATCGCACCACTTGCCTCCGTGGGCCCCCCAAGTTCTCCAGAGGTATTGTGGGTCCCCCAAAGGTCCCTAGGACTACTGTGGGCCCCACCTAGGTGCTTTCTCTCCGACGATTCGCCGTGCACGACGTTGCGACACGTCGTAGCCCGTCGTCGCACGTGCTACCTTTGGAATCTGGAACCGTTGCTCCGGTTGATGCTCTGAACTTTCCAGCGAGGAAACTATATTGGAATCAGGACTTGGAGCGCGTTCTCTTATTCCAACCCCCGGCGTCGCTACCCGACGCCGGTGTAGTTTTCGCGTCGTGTTGAGGTAACGCTTTGCACCCCTAGGACCCCCAACCCATTGCCTGCTAATCAAGACTAAAATCAGTATTTTTAAAGTATTTTAAATGTTTTAAATTCACTAATCAAGATTAATAATATGGACTTTAGGCCGGTGGACTTGTGCACGTAGGATAATTGTGATTTTTTGACTCATTGGACGGTGTGCTCAGACGTTGTACTTGCAGGCAAGTGAAACTTGCCAACTCTTGTGTAGGGCCATGTTTTTAGGCCACTTCCTTGTTCCTAGCGTAAAAGAGACTAGTCAGTGAAATGATAGCTGGCTAGACGCCTACTTGATCTAGTTTGACAACGAAACTAGATCCGTCACCTAATTGATCTAGCTTGACAACGAAGCTAGATCCAACCCCTTAAACTTGTTGTTCATGCATACTAAACTATCACGTTTACTTTCCTTATCTGTACGCACTTTTAACTGCCATGCATTGCATTCTACATGTCATCCAAGTTGATTGTTGCATTCGTAGCACACGCTACAATACTTGTACTCCTTGAATACTACTTCCAGGGAAACGGGCCTCATGTGTTGGTCAAAAGCCAATGCCCGGGTTCCTGGACCGGCTAGGTGCACCCCTATGCCATACTTGTTAAAAACACTTCCTGGCTCGTGATCCAAAAGCGAGCATTCCCGTTCGGGGGTAAGGCCCTGGCTCGACACACGTGGAGGGGTAGGGATAAACGGTTACTTGAGCTTAGGAGTGGCCTGATCAGCCCTCTAGCCAAAAGACGGAATCTCTGTGCACGAGGTGCTTACTTTCCTTGTCTTGTACTTGTCTTGTGAATGATTCATGTAATACTTGTCATCCATGCCATGTTTAAATGCTATGCTCGTACTTTACTTTACTTTACCTTACCTGTTGCACTCATACTTTAACTGCCATGTCATCTCATTCATGCTAGAACTGCTAGGTTGCTTTACTTTTGCCTACCTTCAGTTTCCTTGCACAAGTCTCTTGTAGACTTGCTGACATGTGCCCCTTGCTCTTTTGGGTGTCACATGTTAGACCCTGAGCCAGAGACCGTTGCTGAGTACGTGGTGTTTGCTGACGCTGAGCCTGAGTCCATGCCTGCCTAGGAGGAGTTTTGTGGATGCCAGTGATCTTTCTTGGTGACTTTGCTGAGCTTTCTTTTGTTTTAGGTTTTCTGTTAGTTGTCGGTGCGTAGCACCGTTGTTTTGTACGTTGTACTTTTGTTGGACATGTTTGGGCCTTTAGACTCTTTTTCTTTTAGCCTGGTGGCTTTTTCTGTGATGTTGAAACTTATTTTATGGATATTCTGAGATATCTCTTTTGTCTCATTTCAATATTATTATCTTTGTTTCGTACGCGTTGCAAGGACCTGCAGTTTAAATTTGATTGACGCTTATCGACCTTGCAGCTTTGTAGCTTCAAGTCTGAGCGGACCTTCTCACGCTTCGCCTCCACGTTTTTGGGAAGCGGGGCGTGACAGGTTTTGTTGGTGGCCCATGCAGGTCCAGTCTTGCAATTGCGAATTAACGAAACAACGATAATAACGGAATGTCCATTAAATAAATTGCAACATCCGAGTCATAAGCCCCGAGTCTAGTCGTTTTCTTAGGATACTAGGTGATAAGAAGACTTAGTTAGACGTCTGTGCTTGCTATTTAGAGGCCCCTGATTGATAGTTAGACCCCCTTCTAGCAATTGACTTAATCGTCGTAGGAGTTACCTTAGTGGTTCATATCTACCCCTGACCATATTAGACTTCTAGAATTTCCTTCAGTCGTTCGCTTTTGGGTTCATGGATTTCGGACCAAGCTGAACGCATTTCCTTACCGTCTAACCTTTAGAAGTCTTAGCGCTTAGTTTTTAATCTTTAGTTGGTCGACCGTATGAGTTCCCCGTAGACTCTTCTGATTCATATCCTAGGCGTATGAATGTTTTGATCATCCGACCAATTTCCTTGCATCGATTCACGAGATCGCCTCATGACGATCGTCGTCAATTTTCGAACCTCTCCATTACGAACCTTGAAACTCTTGAAAGTATTTTTTGACTCCCTCCTTTCCGAAGTTTAACCTTGTTCCAAATCTTAATGTATATGTATTTACACTTCATCCTCCTTCGTTGATTTAAAATTTTAAAAACTTTTGTCGGAAATTTTGAACTCTAGCTTATAATATTTTTCCAGCTTATATTTTTCGTACTTATGTAAATGTGTTGCCCCTTCATATATTAATTTTATTCTGGACCGTACTTTTGCTTTGCCCAATTCGATTTACAATTTTCCTTCTTATTTGTGTTATACGAATGATGCGTCATGTTTACTTTAATATACTTTCAAGTCACATGGAATTTCAGCTTTTAGCCAGTCGGTTTTATGCTCATCGTTTTCGCTATTTCAAAATTTTAAGAAATTACTATTCCTAGCCCAGACTTCCCCTAGTAGGTTTTAAAGCTTTACCACAGTTTTTGATAATTTCACTACCAAGTTAATATTATTTTTCTGTGCACCATACATACCTTCAATTATTTTTATATCCGTACCAGACTTGTTGTGCTCGTATATTAAGAACCTTGTGTAAATCAGTCTCTTAATTTTTGGCAAACCCTGGTTCTCTAAAAGTAGTTTCAAAATTGATTATTTTAAACTTTACATAGCCTAAAAGTTTGAAAGCATTTAACACGAGTTTAAATTCTTCCGTTACTTGATTTCATTCTTTGACTTTCAAAATTTTTGCCAACATTATATTAAATTACCGACGTATAATATTTTCTAAACCACGTCCTTAATATTCGTGTAAATGATTTTACTTCCTTTTAAAATTTTTAAAACCAATAGACCATTTTCTCTTATTATGAATATCCGACTCAAACTTATTTTGAAACACCACGTTTTATCGATCTCCAAATATTTCTTTCCAGACGAGGATTTCAACTTTTGGAAGTACGACAGTTTTCAAATTTTGCGTATTCCAACTTATGACATTCCATTTCTCCATCCCATATAAGTATCGCTACATCTCCCTTTCCCCTACCCAAGCTGTCTTCTTTGGTCGTCCCATCGGAACTCGTGCTTATCGATCCTTCCCTCGTCACGCTCTCGACCTCTCTTTAGTGCTTAGACCTTAGGGTCCGTCAATGTCTGTGTCAACCCTTAATTGTTAGTAGGCCCTTGGACCTTGTGAGGTAGTCGTAGTGCACGTACCTAAGTTGTGTACGTGGGCTTGAATGAGTGTACCCCCATAGTATATTGATGCTTGCCTATTGTGTGGTATATATATATACTAGTCATAACCCGTGCCCGCGGGCACGGTTCATTTAACATTTCCCCGCGAAATCTTTGTTCCTCGAAAAATTATTTAAACATTCAAAATTTAACAGAACAATATATTAGCGTAAAAATATTTAGCGACACGGGCACCTTCGGCGCAGGCGTCTTCGGCGTCGAACAACAAATTTGGCGTCCGCGCCTTCGACGCAGAACAACAAATCTTTGTAAAAAAATGTAGCGCGGCACGGGCGCCTTCGATTTCCCCCGCGAAATCTTTGTTCCCCGAAAATTATTTCCACAGCCAAACTTTAACAGAACAATAAATTAACGTAAAAATATTTAGCGGCACGGGCATCTTCGGTGCGGAACAACAAATTCGGCGCAGGCGTCTTCTGTGCGAACAACAAATTCGACGTCGAACAACAAATTTGGCGCCCGCGCCTTTGATGCGGGACAACAAATTAGTCTTAAAAAATTTAGCGCGGGTGCCGGATTAACAAACATCAGGGTATTTTTACGCTAATTTGTTGTTCTGCTAAATTTAGCGCGGGTGCATGGATTATGATTCTCCACAATCTTTCCCAAGGCAGTTTTAGTTTCAAAGTTTACGTTTCCAAGGCACTTTTCCCCCAAATTTAATCTTCACAATCTTTCCCAATGCACTTTTTCCCCCAAGTTTAATTTCCATGCTCTTTCCCAAGACACTTCTAATTTCAAAGTTTATGTTCCCAAGGCTTTTTCCCCAAAAAAATTTCACAAAACCCAATCTCAACCATTGATTTACCAAGATCAAATCTCAGCCACTCTTTATCTTGTCATAGTCAGCCCTAGAATTCAAAAAACGCTGTCAAATGTATAATAGATATATATGTGTATGTGTGTGTATATAAATGTATAGTATATAACCCGTGCCCGAGGGCACGGTTCATTTAATATTTCCCATACAAAATCTTTGTTACCCAAAAAATAATTTCCACATCCAAAATTTAAAAGAACAATAAATTAGCGTAAAAATTTTGGCGGCGCTGGCGCCTTCGGCATTTCATTTAATGACTAAGGTCATTATCATGCCATTTTTTGGTCCTCTCTCATTTCTTTTGCATTGGGAATAGATCCTCTCTCTTTTATTTTGCAACTTTGGGAAGAGAACCGTAACCAATAAAAACCCATTTCCCTTTCCACATGACCCCACCTCAATTTACCATCAAGTTTCAAAAATTTTAGTTTTACAACTACTCATCTCAACCTTTCAGTCCCAAAGATGAAATCATGGCCACTCTCAATAATATGTATGGAAAGAAGACCCTTTAATAGAATAATATGCCTAATGCAATGTAAAGAAAGATTCCAACTTCTTACAGAAATCACAAAAGCCCATCATCCCAAAACCAACTTTACAACGAAACACCTGAGAACTCGATCTCACTTTGACGAAATCAGGATCGATGATTGCGCATGCCTGAATACAATGAATTGTAGAGCCAACATTATGAATAGCGTGAATACTTACAGCTCCACTATCATGTGGGTGATTGTATCTGCACACCCCCCCATAAGCACAAAATCCAGTTCGAATGAAGTAACTGCAGTCATGGTCCTCGGTACTTTCTGTGTACATGCAATCCACGCTATTACTGTCCAGTCCCAATCGCCTCACATAGTCTACCAAAATGCAAGATTCCAAAATAACCCTTTAGTAGAGAATGCAAAACCTAGCACCAACTATATCAGCTCAATGATCGACTAAAAAAGTACAAATCCATTGCAATTCACCTTGCAGCAAAAGCACACATGAACACATGCACAAAAGTTGGGTATAAATTAGAGACTTTGGCAAATTTCGACAATATTTTTACATGAAAGTAACTAACAAATTTACAAACATCTGTTGCCTCAATTCCAGATACAAATAGAGCAAAATTTCACTTGTAAGACAATAGTTTTTTAACAACGCAAAATTCCCATTTTTTGGAATACAAAACCCTCTCGCAATTCCATATTTCACTGCTGAACAAACCAGGTGAAACAAAATAAATAAGTTGACAGAACTAAGTTCTTGTTCCCAGCAATGGTGTTGTTCCCAGCAATGTGATCCCCCCTGATAACATTCTTGTTCCCAGCAATGTGCTGCATGACAAACGATTAATAAAATAAAATAAAAGTCAGCAACATATCAATGATATACTATTGAAGAACAATAAAATCATGAGTGACAGGGACATGGTAGAACAGAATCTTCTTCATACTGGCTCCTGCCTTGCATACGGCAAGTGACACAGCAAGTATGGCATTTGCACCAAGCTGAAATAGATCAAGAATATTGATCAATATGATATATAATAAAAGGAAGCAAAACATAACAAACAGGCTGCCAATAAAATCTATGTCCAACCCCTAAGATACCTTCTACTTGCACCAAGCCTGCTCGTTTTTGGTGACACCAAGCTCTTGGACTATAAAGGTGTCAATCTGGGTCTGCTCTGTGGGATCCTGTGATAAAGAGAAGCAAAGCAAATCATTACTACTAATCTCTATTAATTTGGCTACAATTACCCCCTCTAACCAAAATAATGTGTGCATACCTTGCCAACCAACGCTGGTCTATTGATGGAATTCACATTATCAATAGCCTAAAAGAAAAACTACATTTTCTGATACTCCTGCCACCTATGCAAATGTAAAAAAATTATACTATGCCATGTAAACCAGAAACAGTAATAAAAACAGCAAAAAGATTATATCATGCTGAATTTTTACAAAATTCCAACAGAAATAAAAATATCTAATCAAATACTGGTGCCTTAAATGCATATAAAATAAATTTTAGCAAAGAAAGTAATTCCTTTGACGGGAGCTTGAACAACATGATCCTAGAAAGAATGCACATAAACTTTTGAAGTATTCCAAATTGACCAAAATTTATCAAGCATTTGTACTGCTAACACTTTATGTTGACAAACTCAAAATGGCATTGAGAAGAAAGTAAATTGAACACAAAAGGGCAAACCTAATATGAAGTCACAAACATCTAAATTGCGATTGAACTCGGTCCAGCAGTCATCTAAGAAACATTTTAAATTTTAATAAACAAAAACAAAATCATCATCATATTTACTAAAATCAAGTTACCAATATACTTTATCTAGCAATATCTCCTTGAAAATATCAGTGAATTACCAATATTTACATAGCGATATCCACGCTCAGCAAGCGAGTTGACACCAATGCATCAGCTATCAGAAAAATCAAGCAACAATCAATAGGAAAAGAACACATCACTATACGTATGTATGTAATCAGAACAAAGTTTGAATGTTTTTTGATAGAGGAACGTGTGGCAAGTTAAGGTTATGCCCTAAACCCCATGCTCAAGTATTGGGCTGATGTTTGTGGATGTAGCTCCACATAGTTATGCTGATTTTATAAGTGAAATATCATCATTATTTATACATAATTGGGTTTCCTCTCTTCAAGGCATTCCTTCACCTATTCTGTTGGTTTTTTTCTGCCTTGTAAAGCATTGTAGTATGTAGTCTGCATATATATGTTTCTCTAGACTCTACATCACCATGGCCTGCATCAGCTACCATACTGCGCTTTAATAATTCAAAGGTTCATTGTTGCATGTTTTTGGGTTTTGTTGCCTTTTGGGGTATTTTATTGGCCCTTTGAGGTAGCATATTTCTGATCATGGTTCTGGATGAGGGAGTTAGTTCAATAAAAGTCCCTGCACATCGTAATATGACTAAAATTTTGTGCTTGCCATTTTTTTCCTTATAGAATCTTTTTCTTCGAAAAGTCGAAACATTATGTTCTCAATAAAACTGAATTCCTTTCTAACCTTATAAACTTATCTTCTGACTTTATTCTCTTTTATGTAGGTTATCCAATACTAAAATATCTCAATCATGGCGAATTATGAATTAGTGGAGTTTGTCCGTGTTTTACTTGTGGTTAGTTCAGCCATTTATTTTCTTTGCATTTCTGATGAAGCTCATGTAAATCTTGTTTAATCTTCTTCTGTCATTCCACGTTTCCCTTTTCCAGGTGTCATGGTGCAGATATCTGTTATTATCACCACCACCACGCGTGTGCATAACATGTCTCTCCAAAGAGATCTTCCTGAGATGCAGTAACTTGTCTTGCGCCTCATCGCGAATTGTGCACAGAGGGGATGTATTACATATGTATTATTGTTGCCTAATTTTACAACGATGAATGCCTATTTTGATTATCAGTTTTCTCATGATCTATTGTCACAATAACTATCAGAGACTCACTGCATGGGAAGCATTCTTATCATCATCATGTTGTATGTGGTTGCAGACATGTAATACTGTACTATTTACAGATCAAAAGCCTAGTTCAATGTTTAATGTTATGTGGTGACATTGCAGTCATCATGCATCAACTGAGTTTTTGGCTTAGAAATAAAACATGGTTCAAGAATTGCAGTCATGTGATCCTCTTGCTCTACATTTTGAAATTTTATAAGAGCTCACAGATAAATTTTCTTTGCCTCACTCAGCTAGTCATGTTTGGCAGTTCGCCCCATAATTCCCCTTGAAGAATATGTCAGTTTGCACTGTTGACGAACTTCTAGTTTGCTGGTAGTTTATCGTCAAAAGTTGAGCAATCTTCATACCTAGTTTGATTTATATTGTTTCATCTTAAGGTTGCCTTCAGGGGTCTGGGAAATAATGCCAGTTTTCCTGTTGACTGATATGGTATAATTTTGGAGAATTTGGTATCAGACTCTCAATGGTTATTCCTTGTATTTCGATTCTTTTTGTTTGTATATAATGGAGATGGGAATTTGCTGCAACTAAGAAGGCATAATCTATCTGTTGCAATAAGACTGATTGAATCTCTATAATAAGTTCATAGATTCTTGAGGAAAGAAACTTGCAGGTGTGCAGATTTGTTAACTAAGTTGCTGAGAAAACTTACTCTCAAATAAATAGGAGGCATTCCCTGGGGAGCCCCAAAATTGTTTTTTTACATTCTTTAAGAGACAAAAACAGATATCCAACTCTAAACAATCCTTTTCACAACACTAATCTACAATAGAATAAATATACTGATTTAATAAATAACTTTTCAGCCTTGGTTTTTTCTGAAATGTAAAACATAACATGCTTTGACCAACATTGATATCAAGTATGCAAAATGATAAGACAGTAAAGGCACTTGGGATGATAAATACATTTTGCATTGAAGTTTGAAAACATTACAGTGCCTGCAAACCAATGGTAGGTTTGTATTTTGCGACTCCACGGTGTGCAAAATGTACTGCTCCTACAAAAATAATAAACCAAAACTTTGTTGTCAAGCTTCAATTTTTTTAGAAGAAGACACATTTTTTAGAAGAAGACATATTTTTCCCAATGTAATGTAATTAACCATAATACAAAAATTTATCAAGATGAACGAATTTCTCATCGGAGATTTTAGCGGAGCAATGCTAAAATTGAATTAAGCTTTTTTCGAAAAAGCATTCTTTACTAATTTAAATTATATCTATAATCGAGGAGTATCAAAATAACCAAAATCGACCACCAAATTTCTAAAATTTAAGATCATTGGCCTAAATTAGCAAAACAAATTTATAAGAAAAATTTTTAAAAAGAAAAATGCTGGAAACTCACATGAACACTCGAATGAATGATTTTCCCTTCCCGTCTTCGCAAGCAGTGATCCTCATCAAATTAATGCTCTTAAACCCAAATCACCCAACTTGGTTCTATCCATTCACAGCATTCACCTTGGTTGGCATAGAAGGAACAACTGTTTGGTCTTTAAGCCTAGACCCAAGTGAAATCGCATTGTATAGAAATTGAAACTGCTATGTTTCCTGTAAAATATTGCAGCAAACAATGAAAAGGCACTCGGTTCATTCAATGGAGGCTCCTAACCCTGCTAACAATCAATCAACGAAATGAACAACGAAACGGAAGGCACTCGGTTCATTCAGCAAACAACGAAACGAACGGTTCATAACCTTACCAACAATCAATCAATCAAATGCCCTGTTTACGAACAAAGAAAGCTACCAACTTTCTTCCCACCTTAGCGTAACCGTGAGGATACACGCTGAAGACATGCTGGCAAAATCCGTCATATCCGAATATATATGATCCAAATAGATGGCAAGGCCATCGCCCAGGAAAGATTCAAGGATACAGTTAGGTACTAACCTTTGGATCCAGATAATTGGCCCCGAATTCATAAGTTGCATGAGGAACCTTGCAGAAGATGGAACCGGCACTTCCATTGAGCCCATAAAGACACTGATTACAAATTCATGTAAATGGTTTTAAAGCTAATACTTGAAAAAATTATAGCCATCCGGTATAATAAAGCCTATGTTACCTGTGACTCAGAGAGAACTTCTGGCAGGCCCTTTGTAAAGTCAAAATGCAGTCCTTCAAATGTCTCTGGTTTCAAAGACACTGCAAAAAAGTATACTCGAAATAAAACAAACTATCAATAGAAAATGGCACTGTTACTCCCTAATCACAGTAACAACTTTCTTTGCAACAAACATATTATTAATTATTACATCTAGATAGCCAATAGCTTCTGCATCTATCAGGCACCACATAAAAATGGAAAGATAGGTTCCTTATCTCCCAATAGGTTTATCAATCCTAAGCAAGTCACAAAAACCAGCTATGTTAAAATTTTGTTTTACATTAGGCTCAGCAGAGCATTTGCTTCCAAAAAATAGATTGCTATGTATGGAACTTTCATCTACAGACAAAAAACCATGTAAATCCTGAAGGATTTATTGCATCAGCATGAACCAGCATGAACCAGATGAACTTTAGAAATAAAGACATGACCAATAGAAAATCGTTTTTATAACAAAAATTCCATAAACTGGTCTAAAGTTTATTTCTTTTGCAAATTTAGAGGATGACACCATGCAAAACTCTAGCCACAATACATAGATATAGTGCAAATAATTTTTATTTTCACATTGGTCAAATAATATAAGCAGCCAAATCAGGCTGCTGAACAGAGAAGACGGCACGTAGATCTCCGAGATCCATCTGGCACTCGATCCATCTGAACAGAGACGACGACGACATCGAACCCACCGGCTACAATATCGCAGAACTGAGGCCTCGAAATAAAAAGAAAATCAGAGAAATTCCAATGTAAATCAATACATTAAAAGAAAATCAGATAAATTCCCATGTAGATCACTGAACAACTGCCTGGGCTATTTGGATATGCACACATGTTATAACATTTGTATGAAATATGTTAGAGAGTCAGTGGTTCAAGTTGATCAACTGAGGACTTGTAGCTCAGTTCAAACTAATTTCAAGCTTATTCTAAGCTCATGCTGATACTGTTTGTAGCCAGTCTCTCACAATTTAGCTCAGCTAAATTAACATCCAACTGAACATAAGCAAATACACATACAGATCATTTAATTATTGTATTAATTTATGGTGCCTCTTCAACATAATTATTGTTACTTCTTAAGTAAATGATGGAATCAGGCTCGGTCTAACCCATAATAAAAAGGGCCAACATGGTCATCCATTTAAGCTTAATTGCACATTCTTGGGGCTAATTAACCCTGACTACTTCTCTTGTTAACATCCCTCTTTTATAATATAGATATCTCTTATCCAATTTCTCATGTCCAATATCTCTTATCCAATTTCTCTTGATAACATCCCTCATTTATAATATAGATATCTCTTATCCAATTTCTCTTTTCCAATATCTCTTATCCAATTTCTCTTGATAACATCCCTCTTTTATAATATAGATATCTCTTATCCAATTTCTCTTTTCCAATATCTCTTATCCAATTTCTCTTGATAACATCCCTCTTTTATAATATAGATATCTCTTATCCAATTTCTCTTTTCCAATATCTCTTATCCAATTTCTCTTGATAACATCCCTCTTTTATAATATAGATAGATATATATATATATATATATATATATATATATATATATATATATATATATATATATATATATATATATATATATATATATATATATATATATATATATATATATATATATATATATATAGACACACACACACACATATACTCGGAGTTATTCGTGATAGTATGAAGTTGTTGTGTGTTAGTAGTTATAGATTTTTGTGTGGATAGCTATACTATACTAGGGATGCCTGTGTATATAAGAGTTAGTATTGGAATATCTAAGTTGTGTATGTAGTAAGAGATACTTATAATGGTTGAAATAAAATGATTGGTAAAGCTATGTGTATGTTAGGTGTAATAATAATAAGTGTACGTATGGTTAAGAGGGTAGGCCTATTGAGTGACCTATATACTAGTACGTGTGAGTATGTGCTCGTAGGTAGATATATATTGTGCTTGGGCGTAGGAAGATATGTTTCGTTGCATGAGTATATAAGTGATATACATATGGTAGTAGGGTTATAATTTTGATTGGTATTGTTTGCTTTCGCGGGATGTTGCATGCGTGCATACCGTGAGGTATACACGACTATTGCACATCTTAATTATGTATGTGTGGATGTGTTAGTATACTAATTATAGGTAGTAGGCTATGGTGTGGATATATACATTACATGTGTGTGACTATACGATGAATACGTATGCATGTATTAGGGAGTGTATTATAATTATACGTGTGCTGATGTCTGTATTACTATTATTATGGTATATAAATTGATTTAACCATGTGAGTATTACCTGACTAAATATTAGGTGTGAATGACTTATAGTATGTATACGGTTGTATTGGTAGACATATATATATATATGTTGGAGTGGTATTGGTATAGGTATGAATGCAGTGTTACGTTTATAGAATATTCTGATATGTGTATTGAGTCTCACTCAAGCTTGAGTGAGTATACTCTAAGTATATTGAATGTATGTTTGTAGTTTGAATATAGCAATGCTTGATGTATGTATAGTGATAGAAGTGTTTGTGCCTGGTTGAGTTACGCACATGACTGTGGGTCGCTACACCAGTACATAGTTATAGGTGTTGGTCTTGTGGTATAGTTATTTACTAAGGAATTGCTTGTGTGCTAGCTAAACTAGGTGCATAGATGTGCTAGTAATATAATGGTATGATTGGTATGCGTAAATGAAATGTTAGCGTGTATGGGTGTGCACCATGCACGGGTAAGTATGTGCTTAGTTATAGTTATTGGTGACTATGGTATATGTGGTGTGTCGTAAATATAGTTATAGGACCGAATGTGATGTGAATATACGGTGAAATTATTGCATGCATTTGTATGACTATATAATGAGTGAGATATGGTAGTAGTGAATATATATTAGATATAGTAAAATTTGACTTAAAAATGGTACGGTGTGACTATATGTGTTGAGATGTTTGGTATTGGATGAATATTAGAGGGTAGTATACCTTTGATGTTTGTGCATAGGTAGCTATCTATACGTAGAGCAATGATTGTATTTGCTAGTAGGAGATCATACTTATATGAGTATCTGAAATATTGTTTTGTGATTAGGTAGGTAGTAGTTATATAAGGGATGCATGCTTATATATAGGATTGAAATACGTGTATGAGTCTGACTGACTATAATAAGTATAAGTATATGACGTACGTGAATATATATAAATATATATACGTGTTGGTAGTATTAATGTTTGACTACTTAGTGCATATATAAGCACTTGTAATGACTATACCTGGTTGAATTATTATGTGACTTGATTGGGGTAGTTACTAGAGTGACTAGCTATATTAGAAAGTCCGAGGACGGACTTTATTCTAAGGTGGGGAGGATGTAACGACCACTTTTCATCGTACTTTGTTCGTGCACGTGCTTTTGGCCGTGCACGTGTTTATTTTAGACTTTATTTGATTAGGAACACTTTTGTGTGATATGCCGTTGCGAACGTCTCTGAGAGTATTAAATAGTGGCACTATCTTGGAACGACACTTCTCGAGTCGTTTTTCCACAATTTAAACTTACTCGATGAGACGTGACGATTTTCACTTTTGACAGGAGACGTTTCTATTTTTAGTTTCATCGTCCGACGTCGAATTTGAGATCCATCTTCTTAGTTAGCTCACATTCGTCATCACGATCACCACGATATTTATTTTATAATTTTTGGAGTTCATTTGACCACTTTTATATTTTTAACAAGTTTTATATTATTTTTAATAATTAATTTTTAAATTATTTTCGGCCAAATAAAATTTATTTGAGTTTAAAACGTTTTAAAGAATTTTTGAGCCAATTTTCAGCACATTTGGACCAAGTCAAATCCTTGGGTGAGTTGGAGAAGTTGAGATTTAAATTTTAAATATTTTTAAACTTCTAATCCTATTAGATTTAAACCTAGACCAAGTCAACCCATCTATACTATATAAACAACCCCTAGGAAGACCTATTTTCGCAAGAAATTAGCCCTAGCCTCTTCCAAAACCCAAATTTGACGTTGCGACGATTCGTCGCAACGTTGCGACGTTCAGCCACCGCACAGACCGAGAAAACCAAGCAATTTTCCCCGCTCCGACCGCTAGCCGCCCTCGCATCCATCGCCGCTCGCATCGCAGCGCATCGCCCCGCTCCGTTCCCTCGGTCTGACAGAGGGCTTGGCCCGCACCCCGCTCGCATCCCCGCTCCGCATCAGCTCCGCACCGTCGCCCGCAGCTGTCGCCCGCATCGCCCCACGCCTGACCGAAGCGCCCGCTCGCATCGACCGCTCGTCGCTCGTTGCAACGTTGCAACGTTGCAACGACCCGCTCCCAAGCGCACGACCGACCCGCCCTACCGCTCTGACCGAAGGAGACCGCCCCGCACCGCTGCTGCGACCGACCCAAACGCTGCACAGCCCCGTTTCCCCGCAGCGACCGAGAGAATCTCCCGCATTGGCTGGGTACGACCGAGAGCCATTCGTCGCAACCCCGCATCCGTCGCACCACTTGCCTCCGAGGGCCCCCCAAGTTCTCCAGAGGTATTGTGGGTCCCCCAAAGGTCCCTAGGACTACTGTGGGCCCCACCTAGGTGCGTTCTCTTCGAGGATTTGCCGCGTACGACGTTGCGACACGTCGTAGCCCGTCGTCGCACGTGCTAGCTTTGGAATCTGGAACCGTTGCTCCGGTTGATGCTCTGAACTTTCCAGCGAGGAAACTATATTGGAATCAGGACTTGGAGCGCGTTCTCTTATTCCAACCCCCGGCGTCGCTACCCGACGCCGGTGTAGTTTTCGCGTCGTGTTGAGGTAACGCTTTGCACCCCTAGGACCCCCAACCCATTGCCTGCTAATCAAGACTAAAATCAGTATTTTTAAAGTATTTTAAATGTTTTAAATTCACTAATCAAGATTAATAATATGGACTTTAGGCCGGTGGACTTGTGCACGTAGGATAATTGTGATTTTTTGACTCATTGGACGGTGTGCTCAGACGTTGTACTTGCAGGCAAGTGAAACTTGCCAACTCTTGTGTAGGGCCATGTTTTTAAGCCACTTCCTTGTTCCTAGCGTAAAAGAGACTAGTCAGTGAAATGATAGCTGGCTAGACGCCTACTTGATCTAGTTTGACAACGA
Organism: Scilla litardierei; assembly: GCA_030789695.1. NCBI lineage: Eukaryota > Viridiplantae > Streptophyta > Magnoliopsida > Asparagales > Asparagaceae > Scilla > Scilla litardierei. The sequence goes on from CM061142.1 coordinate 744,556,304, forward strand.
AACTAGATCCGTCACCTAATTGATCTAGCTTGACAACGAAGCTAGATCCAACCCTTTAAACTTGTTGTTCATGCATACTAAACTGTCACGTTTACTTTCCTTATCTTTACACACTTTTAACTGCCATGCATTGCATTCTACATGTCATCCAAGTTGGTTGTTGCATTCGTAGCACATGCTACAATACTTGTACTCCTTGAATACTACTTCCAGGGAAACGGGCCTCATGTGTTGGTCAAAAGCCAATGCCCGGGTTCCTGGACCGGCTAGGTGCACCCCTATGCCATACTTGTTAAAAACACTTCCTGGCTCGTGATCCAGAAGCGAGCATTCCCGTTCGGGGGTAAGGCCCTGGCTCGACACACGTGGAGGGGTAGGGATAAACGGTTACTTGAGCTTAGGAGTGGCCTAATCAGCCCTCTAGCCAAAAGACGAAATCTTGGTGCACGAGGTGCTTACTTTCCTTGTCTTGTACTTGTCTTGTGAATGATTCATGTAATACTTGTCATCCATGCCATGTTTAAATGCTATGCTCGTACTTTACTTTACTTTACCTTACCTGTTGCACTCATACTTTAACTGCCATGTCATCTCATTCATGCTAGAACTGCTAGGTTGCTTTACTTTTTCCTACCTTCAGTTTCCTTGCACAAGTCTCTTGTAGACTTGCTGATATGTGCCCCTTGCTCTTTTGGGTGTCACATGTTAGACCCTGAGCCAGAGACCGTTGCTGAGTACGTGGTGTTTGCTGACGCTGAGCCTGAGTCCATGCCTGCCTAGGAGGAGTTTTGTGGATGCCAGTGATCTTTCTTGGTGACTTTGCTGAGCTTTCTTTTGTTTTAGGTTTTCTGTTAGTTGTCGGTGCGTAGCACCGTTGTTTTGTACGTTGTACTTTTGTTGGACATGTTTGGGCCTTTAGACTCTTTTTCTTTTAGCCTGGTGGCTTTTTCTGTGATGTTGAAACTTATTTTATGGATATTCTGAGATATCTCTTTTGTCTCATTTCAATATTATTATCTTTGTTTCGTACGCGTTGCAAGGACCTGCAGTTTAAATTTGATTGACGCTTATCGGCCTTGCAGCTTTATAGCTTCAAGTCTGAGCGGACCTTCTCACGCTTCGCCTCCACGTTTTTGGGAAGCGGGGCATGACATAGATGATTGAAATATGTGAATAAATTTATACATGTTTGCAAATTTATTGTTTGACTATCTAGCGTATGTATAAGCATTTGTAATGACTATACCTGGTGGAATTATAGCGTGATGTGATCGGGATAGCTGCAAGTCTAGCTTGAGTTATACTTATAGTTAGAAAGTACGAGGACGGACTTAATTCTAAGGCGGGGAGGATGTAACGGTCGCTTTCCGATCGTACTTTGTTCGTGCACGTGCTTTTGACCGTGCACATACTTATTTTAGACTCTGTTTGTTTGTGAACACTTTGGTGTGATATGCCGTTGTGAACGTCTCTGAGAGTATTAAATTGTGGCACTAATTTGGAACGATATTTCTCGGGTCGTTCTCCCACGATTTGATATTATTCGAAGAGACGTTGTGATTTTCACTTTAAGTTTAAAATGTTTTAAACAATTTTTGAGCCAAATCTTTGCCCCTATCTTGGCCGCATCCAATCCCTATGTGATTAGGAAGGAGAGATTTGAATTTTAAATTATTTTTAAATCCTAATCCTATTAGATTTAGCTCTAGACCAAGTCAACCCCTCTACACTATATAAACAACCCCTAGGAAGACCTATTTTCGCAAGAAAATAACCCTAGCCACTTCCAAAACCCCAAAACCCACTTGCGACGATTCGTCGCAACCCCGTTCAGCCGTCGCACGTGTCCGACCGAGGTTTTCCCTTGGTTTTCCCCGCACCGACCGAGAGCAGCCCCCGTACCATCGCCGCTCCGCACCGCTGCCCGTTCGCCCGCACCGACCGAGAGGAGCTCTCGGTCTGACCGAGAGCTTCGCCTGCTCCGCACGCCCGCTCCACACCCAGTCGCCCCCGCTTCGCAGACCCGCACCGCACCCCACCTCGCCCCGTGTCTAACCGAGGCGCCCGCCCGCTCACGCCCGCACCCCGCTCCGTTGCAACGTTGCAACGTTGCAACGCCCCGCCCAATCGCCCGACCGGCCCGCTCTCCCGCACCGACCGAAGAAATCTCCGCACCCGCCGCTATGACCGACCCGATGCGCTGTGCACATCACCGTCCCCTTGTCTGATCGAGCCAACTCCCCGCATCGACGGTGTCTGACCGAGAGACATTCGTCGCAACCCCGCACCCGTCGCACCGCTTGCCACCGTGGGCCTCCCAAGTTCTCCAGAGGTATTGTGGGTCCCCTATTGGTCCCTAGGACTACTGTGGGCCCCACCTAGGAGCTTTCTCTCCGACGATTTGCCGTTTACGACGTTGCGATACGTCGTAGCCGTCGTCGCACGTGCAAGCTTTGGAATCTTGGCTCATTGCTGTAGTTGCTGATATGATTATTCGAGCGAGGAATCTATATTGGAATCTAGACTAGGAGCGCGTTCTTTTATTCCAACCCATGGCGTCGCCACCCGATGCCAGTGTAGCTTTCGCGTCGTGTTGAGGTAACGCTTTGCACCCTTAGGACCCCAACCACAGCCTGATAATCAAGACTAAACTTGATGTTTTTTAAAGTATTTTAAAAGTTTTAGAATTCACTAATCAAGATTAATAAAACGGATGTAGGCCGATGGACTTGTGCACGTAGGATATTTGTGTGACTTTGGACTCGTTGGACGGTGCTACTCAGACGATATACTTGCAGGCAAGTGAAACTTGCCAATTCTTGCTTAGGGCCATGTTTTTAGGCCACTTCCTTGTTTTTAGCGTAAAAGAGACTAGACAGTGAAATGATAGCTTTCTAGAAGCAACTATGAGATTTAGCTTGACAACGAAGCTAGATCTATCACTCTGCCATGTCATTCATGCATTGTTAACTGCCATGTTTAAATTCCTTATCTGTACGTACTTTTAACTGCCATGCATTGCATCTTACATGTCATCCAAGTTGAGTGTTGCATTCGTAGCACACGCTACACTACTTGTACTTCCTTGTCCGGCTAGGTGCACCCCTACGCCATCATGAACAATACTTCCTGGACTCGTGATCCAGAAGCGGGCCTAATGTGTTGGTCAAAAACCAATGCCTGATTTCCTTGTTGAGGCTAGGTGCACCCCTATGCCATATTGAAATACACTTCCTGGCTCGTGATCCAGAAGCGAGCATACGCGTTCGGGGGTAAGGCCCTGGCTCGATACACGTGGAGGGGTAGGGATAAGCGATCACTTGAGCTAGGAGTTGGCCACACAGCCACTCTAGCCAAAAGGCGTAATCTCTGTGCACGACGTGCTTACTAGACTTGTACTTGTCCTTATGAATGTTTCTTGTAAAACTTGATATCCATGCCATGATTTAAATGCCATGCTCGTACTTTACTTTACCTGTTGCACTCATACTTTAACTGCCATGTCATTATATCATGCTAGAACTGCGAGGTTGTTTTACTTCCACTTTCAGTTTCCTTGCACAAGTCTCTTGTAGACTTGCTGACATGTGCCCATTGCTCTTTTGGGTGTCACATGTTAGACCCTGAGCCAGAGACCGTTGCTGGGTACGTGATGTTTTGCTGACGCTGAGCCCGAGCCCAAGTCTGTCCAGGAGGAGTTTTGCGGACACCGGTGACCATTCTTAGTAACCACGCTGAGTTCTCTTTTTGTTTTAGGATTTCTGTTAGTTGTCGGTGCGTGGCACCTTTGTTTTGTACGTTGTACTTTTGTTGGCCATGTTTGGGCCTTAGTCTTCTTTTCTTTTAGCCTGGTGGCTTTTCTGCGATGTTGGAATTTATTATTATGGATATTCTGAGATTTCTCTTTTGTCTCATTTCCTTATTATTATCTTTGTTTCGTTTCACGTTGCAAGGACCTGCAGTTTAAAGTTGATTGACGCTTATCGGACTTGCAGCTTTGTAGCTTCAAGTCTGAGCGGGCCTTCTCACGTCTCGCCTCCACATTTTTGGGAAGCGGGGCGTGACAGGTTTTGTGGGTGGCCCATGCAGGTCCCGTCTTGCAATTGCGAATTAACGGAACAACGATAATAACGGAATGTCCATTAAATAAATTGCAACATCCGAGTCATAAGCCTTGAGTCTAGTCGTTTTCTTATGTCACTAGGTGGTAAGAAGACTTAGTTAGATGTCTGTGCTTGCTAGTTAGAGGCCTCTATTGTTATTTAGATTCCCTGCTAGCAATTGATTTAATCGTCGTAGGAGTTACCTTAGTGGTTCTTGTCTAACTCTGACCATAGTAGACTTCTAGAATTCCTTTAGTCGTTCGCTTGGGTTCATCGATTTCGGACCAAGCTGAACGCATTTCATTACCGTCTAGCCCCTTAGAAAGTCGTAGCGCTTAGTTTCTTAATCCTTGGTTGGTCGACTGTAGGAGTTTTCCTCGTAGATTTTCCTGGTTCATATCCTAGGCGTATGTATGTCATGACCATCCTACCATTTTCCTTGCCTCGATTCACGAGATCGCCTCATGACGATCGTCGTCAATTTTCGAATCTCTCCGTTACAATTCTTGAATCTTCCGAAAGTATTTTTTCGGTTTCCTTTTCCCTAAGTTTAAATTTGTTCAAAATTTTAATATATATACTTATACTTCGTGCTCTTTCGTTGACTTAAAATTTTTAAAACTTTGTCGAAATTTGGAATACTAGCTTATGATATTTTTCCAGCCTATGCTTTTCGTACCTATGTAAATACCTTGTCCCTTCATATATTAATTTTATTCTGCACCGTACTTTTATTTTGCCCAATTCGATTTATAACGTTCCTTCCTGATTTATGTCATTCATATACTTTTCAAGTCACTTGGGATTTCAGCTTCCAGCAAGTCAAAGTTATGCTCATCGTTTTCCCTATTTCAGATTTTTGTAAAATTACTATTTCATAACCATTTCCTAATCTGGACCTTCCATAGTTTGGTTTTAAAGCTTATTGCCAATTTTGATAATTCTACTACTAAAGTTATTATTATCTTTCCGACCACCATACATGCTTCTAGAAAAATTTCTAAACTAAATAGAATTTCAAATCTCTTTATGGACAAATCCTGGTTCCTCTAAAAGTAGTTTCAATATTGATTATTTTAAATTTTTCCTAGCCTAAAGACTTTGAAGGCATTTAACATGAGTTTAAATTCTTCAGTTACTTAATTTCATTCTTTGACTTTCAAAACTTTTGCCAACATTATATTAAATTACTGACGTATAATATTTTCTAAACCACGTCCTTAATATTCGTGTAAATGATTTACTTCCTTTTATAATGATTTTATATAAACCAATAGACCATTTTCTCTTATTATGTATATTCGACTCAAACTTATTTTGAACAACTCGTTTTATCGACCTCCAAATATTTTTATACAGACGAGGACTCCAACTTTTGAATTACAACAGTTTTCAAATTTCACGTATTTTAGTTTATGCTATTTATCCTATTTTCTTTTCTGTATCCTATAAAAGTATCACTACATCTCCCTTTCCTCTACCTAAGCCTTCACAAGTAAATCGCTGCTTCACCTAACCAAGCTGTCTCCTTGTATTCGTCATATCTGAACTCGTGCTTATCGGTCCTTCCCTCGTCACGCTTCGACCTCTAATCTTCCTCTATTGCTTAGGCTTTAGTGCCCGTCAATGTCTGTGTCAACTCTAAGTTGTTAGTAGGCCCTTGGACCTTGTGATGTTGTCGTGGTGCATGTACCTAAGTTGTGTATGTGGGCTGGAATGAGTGTACCCCCCCATAGTATATTAATGTTTGCCTATTGTGTGATATATATATATATATATATATATATATATATATATATATATATATATATATATATATATATATATATATATATAATATATATACTCGGAGTTATTCGTGATATTATGAAGTTGTTTGTGTGTTAGTATTTATAGATTTGTGTGTGGTTAGCTATACCATACTAGGGATGCATGTGTATATAAGAATTAGTGTTGGAATATCTAATGGGGTGTATGTAGTTAGAGATACTTATAATGATTGAAATAAAATGATTGGTAAAGCTATGTGTATGTTAGGTGTGACAATAATAGGTGTGCGTATAGATAAGTGAGTAGGCCTATTAAGTGACCCATATGTTAGTACGTGTGAGCGCGTGCTCGTACGTAGATATGTATTGTGCTTAGACGTAAGTAGTTATGTTTTGTTGCATGAGTATATAGGTGATATACATATGGTAGTAGGATTATAATTTTGATTGGTATTGCTTGCTTTTACGGGATGTTGTATGCGTGCATACCGTGAGGTATACACGACTATTGCACATCTTAATTATGTATGTGTAGATGTGTGGGTATACTAATTATAGGTAGTAGGCTATGGTGTGAATATATATGTTACATGTGTGTGACTATACGATGAATGCGTATGTATTAGGGAGTGTATTATAATTATATGTGTGCTGATGTCTGTATTATTATTATGGTATATAGAGTGATTGAACTATGTTAGTATTACCTGACTAAATATTAAGTGTGATTGACTTATGGTATGTATATAGTTATATTGGTAGACGTATATATATTGGAGCGATATTAGTATAGGTATAGATACCGTGTTACGTATATAGAATATTCTGATCTGTGTATTGAGTCTCACTCAAACTTGAGTGGGTATACTCTAAGTATATTGTTATGTATGTCTGAAGTTGCATATAGCGATATTTGATGTATGTATAGTGATAGGAGTGTTTGTGCCTGGTTGTGTTACGCACATGATTGTGGGTCGCTATACCAGTATATAGTTATAGGTGTTGGACTTGCGGTATAGTAATTACTAAGGACTTGCTTGTGTGAACATATGTGTGCTAGCTAAACTAGGTGCGTAGATGTGCTAAGTATATAGTGGAGTGATTGGTATATATATGAATGAAATGTTAGCATGTATGGGTTTGCACCATGCACGGGTAAGTATGGGCTTAGTTATAGTTATTGGTGACTAGGGTATATGTGGCGTGTCGTAAATACAGTTATAGGACCGTACGTAATGTGAATGAATGGTGAAATATTTGGATGCATTTGAATGACTATATATATTGTGAAATTATAGTAGAGGTGAATGTGTATTAGATATAGTAAAACTTGAATTAATAATGGTATGGTGTGACTACATGAGTTGATGTGTTTGGTGTTGGATGTACACTAGGAAATATTAGGGAGTCGTATACCCATGTTTGTGTCGTGCATAGGTAGCTATCTATACGTAGAGTAATGATTGTATTTGCTAGTGTGAGACCAATCTTATGTGAGTATCTGAACTATTGTTTGAACTAGGATAGTAATAGTTATATAAGGGATGTATGCACATATAGATGATTGAAATATGTGAATAAATGTATACATGTTAGCAGATTTATTGTTTGACTATCTAGCGTATGTATAAGCATTTGTAATGACTATACCTGGTGGAATTATAGCGTGATGTGATCGGGATAGCTGCAAGTCTAGCTTGAGTTATACTTATAGTTAGAAAGTTCGAGGACGGACTTTATTCTAAGGCGGGGAGGATGTAACGGTCGCTTTTCGATCGTACTTTGTTCGTGCACGTGCTTTTGACCGTGCACATACTTATTTTAGACTCTGTTTGTTTGTGAACACTTTGGTGTGATATGCCGTTGTGAACGTCTCTGAGAGTATTAAATTGTGGCACTAATTTGGAACGACATTTCTCGGGTCGTTCTCCCACGATTTGATCTTATTCGAAGAGACGTTGTGATTTTCACTTTTGACGGGAGACGTTTCTATTTTTAGTTTCGTCACTCGACGTCGAAATTGAGATCCGTCTTCTTAGTTAGCTTTCTTTCGTCATCACGATCACCCCGATATTTATTTTATAATTTTTGGAGTTCATTTGACCTACCTTATATTTTTAGCAAGGTTTAAAATATTTTTAATAACTAGGTTTTAAATTATTTTCGGCCAAATAAAATTTATTTAAGTTTAAAATGTTTTAAACAATTTTTGAGCCAAATCTTAGCCCCTATCTTGGCCGCACCCAATCCCTATGTGATTAGGAAGGAGAGATTTGAATTTTAAATTATTTTTAAATCCTAATCCTATTAGATTTAGCCCTAGACCAAGTCAACCCCTCTACACTATATAAACAACCCCTAGGAAGACCTATTTTCGCAAGAAAATAACCCTAGCCGCTTCCAAAACCCCAAAACCCACTTGCGACGATTCGTCGCAACCCCGTTCAGCCGTCGCACGTGTCCGACCGAGGTTTTCCCTTGGTTTTTCCCGCACCGACCGAGAGCAGCCCCCGTACCATTGCCGCTCCGCACCGCTGCCCGTTCGCCCGCACCGACCGAGAGGAGCTCTCGGTCTTACCGAGAGCTTCGCCTGCTCCGCACGCTCGCTCCGCACCCAGTCGCCCCCGCTTCGCAGACCCGCACCGCACCCCGCCTCGCCCCGTGTCTGACCGAGGCGCCCGCCCGCTCACGCCCGCACCCCGCTCCGTTGCAACGTTGCAACGTTGCAACGCAACGCCCCGCCCAAGCGCCCGACCGGCCCGCTCTCCCGCACCGACCGAAGAAATCTCCGCACCCGCCGCTATGACCGACCCGCTGCGCTGTGCACAGCGCCGTCCCCGTGTCTGACCGAGCCAACTCCCTGCACCGACGGTGTCTGACCGAGAGACATTCGTCGCAACCCCGCACCCGTCGCACCGCTTGCCACCGTGGGCCCCCCAAGTTCTCCAGAGGTATTGTGGGTCCCCTATTGGTCCCTAGGACTACTGTGGGCCCCACCTAGGAGCTTTCTCTCCGACGATTTGCCGTTTACGACGTTGCGATACGTCGTAGCCGTCGTCGCACGTGCAAGCTTTGGAATCTTGGCTCGTTGCTCTAGTTGCTGATCTGATTATTCGAGCGAGGAATCTATATTGGAATCTGGACTAGGAGCGCGTTCTTTTATTCCAACCCATGGCGTCGCCACCCGATGCCAGTGTAGCTTTCGCGTCGTGTTGAGGTAACGCTTTGCACCCTTAGGACCCCAACCCCAGCCTGATAATCAAGACTAAAATTGATGTTTTTTAAAGTATTTTAAAAGTTTTAGAATTCACTAATCAAGATTAATAAAACGGATGTAGGCCGATGGACTTGTGCACGTAGGATATTTGTGTGACTTTGGACTCGTTGGACGGTGCTACTCAGACGTTATACTTGCAGGCAAGTGAAACTTGCCAATTCTTGCTTAGGGCCATGTTTTTAGGCCACTTCCTTGTTTTTAGCGTAAAAGAGACTAGACAGTGAAATGATAGCTGTCTAGACGCAACTTTGAGATCTAGCTTGACAACGAAGCTAGATCTATCACTCTGCCATGTCATTCATGCATTGTTAACTGCCATGTTTAAATTCCTTATCTGTACGCACTTTTAACTGCCATGCATTGCATCTTACACGTCATCCAAGTTGAGTGTTGCATTCGTAGCACACGCTACACTACTTGTACTTCCTTGTCCGGCTAGGTGCACCCCTACGCCATCATGAACAATACTTCCTGGACTCGTGATCCAGAAGCGGGCCTCATGTGTTGGTCAAAAACCAATGCCCGATTTCCTTGTTGAGGCTAGGTGCACCCCTATGCCATATTGAAATACACTTCCTGGCTCATGATCCAGAAGCGAGCATACGCGTTCGGGGGGTAAGTCCCTGGCTCAATACACGTGGAGGGGTAGGGATAAGCGATCACTTGAGCTAGGAGTTGGCCACGCAGCCAGTCTAGCCAAAAGGCGTAATCTCTGTGCATGACGTGCTTACTAGACTTGTACTTGTCCTTGTGAATGTTTCTTGTAAAACTTGATATCCATGCCATGATTTAAATGCCATGCTCGTACTTTACTTTACCTGTTGCACTCATACTTTAACTGCCATGTCATTATATCATGCTAGAACTGCGAGGTTGTTTTATTTACACTTTCAGTTTCCTTGCACAAGTCTCTTGTAGACTTGCTGACATGTGCCCCTTGCTCTTTTGGGTGTCACATGTTAGACCCTGAGCCAGAGACCGTTGCTGGGTACGTGATGTTTTGCTGACACTGAGCCCGAGCCCAAGTCTGTCCAGGAGGAGTTTTGCAGACACCGGTGACCATTCTTCGTAACCACGCTGAGTTCTCTTTTTGTTTTATGATTTCTGTTAGTTGTCGGTGCGTGGCACCTTTGTTTTGTACGTTGTACTTTTGTTGGCCATGTTTGGGCCTTAGTCTTCTTTTCTTTTAGCCTGGTGGCTTTTCTGCGATGTTGGAATTTATTATTATGGATATTCTGAGATTTCTCTTTTGTCTCATTTCCTTATTATTATCTTTGTTTCGTTTCGTGTTGCAAGGACCTGGAGTTTAAAGTTGATTGACGCTTATCGGACTTGCAGCTTTGTAGCTTCAAGTCTGAGCGGGCCTTCTCACGTCTCGCCTCCACATTTTTGGGAAGCGGGGTGTGACAACATGCTTCTTTCGAAGATTGACCCGGCTGCATGGGTCGAGTTGGTGAAGAAGCAGCTGAAGGACACAATGCCCGTAGTTGGTGGATGTTGAGGAACAGACGCTGGTGAGGCCTATCCCTTGGGCCACTTGCAAAGCTAGATTTAATGAGGAGTTCTTCCCTCGAGCTGCCAGGAGGGAGTTGATGCAGCAGTTCATCAACTTGAAGCAAGGAAGTCTGACGGTGGACCAGTACCACCAGGAGTTCACCAGGTTGTGTCGCTTTGTGCCAAATTTGGTGCGGACCACCGAGGATCGAGCTCAACGATTCCTGCAGGGTCTTTCCTTGGATCTGTAGAGTTCGATGTCTTCTTCAGACTTGGACTTGTACCAGAGGTTGCTGATAGCTGCGAAGAGGCAGGAGTTGTTTGCCAATCAGAAAAAGGTGCAGTTTTCAGGAAGAGGCAAGAGGCCTATGGAGCAGGCCAGAGCTGTGGTTAGGCCTGTGTTGAAGCCTAATCAATCTATACAGTTTAAGAGGCCAGGTGGGCCTATTCAGAAGGTGTGATATCACTGTGGCAGAGTTAGTCACGTGAAGGAGCAGTGCATGAGGTTGCTGGGCCAGTGCTTACTTTGTGGCGATGCTACGCATTCATTGAAGGATTGTCTGTATGCTAGTCAATAGCAGAGAGCACCAGTAGCTGCCAAACGTGGAGCGCCTCTTATATCCCAGAAGCAGGCCTTCCAGCATGCAGCTCAGCCTAGGAAGCAGGCTTTCATGATGACTGCTGTAGAGGCAGATGCTGAGGACGGAGTTATTACAGGTAATCCTCAGACTATCTTTACTTTTCATTAGTTGATCTTGTATGATAGATTAGATCTTGTTTGCTAGAATAGGTTTTGATTGCTATCTTGTTTGCTAGGGGTTATCCTTGTTTGTGCTTTTCCTGCTCTGGTTCTTTTCGACTCCGGTGCATCCATGTGCATCTTATCTCGGAGCTTTGTGGACAAACATTCTCTGTCGACTTTCCTCTTCCCAAGAGTTGGGATATCGTTGCAGGAAATGGTGTGATCTCAGTGTCCCTTGGTTGCCGATCTTGTCCTTTGGTTGTCTGTGGACACGAGCTGTATGCCGATTTTATCGTCCATGACATCACCAATTATGTGCCATTCTTGGGATGAATTGGCTTGGTTGTTTCTTTGCTATGATCGACTGTCGACGGAAGAATGTGGTGTTTGAGATTCCTGGTCATCCGATCTTCGAGTTCAGCAGCGGTAGCAGTTTGCTTGGGCATGTTAGGTTTCGGGCAAAGCCAGTGGTTGAGCTTGTAGCTTTGCAGATGGAGGAGAGTAGACCAGCTGTGGTGAGAGATTTCGATGACGTCTTTTCCGAGGAGATGTCAGGACTATCGCCCGATCGATGTTTTGAGTTCTCGATTGATCTTATCCCGGGAGCGCAGCCCATTTCGAAAGCACCATATCGTATGGCTCCAACATAGTTGGAGGAGCTGCGTAGACAGTTGGACGAGCTCTTGCAGAAGGGTTATGTTCATCCTGGCATGTCCCCGTGGGAGCACTGTTCTGCTGGTGAAGAAGAAGGACGGTTCGTGCCGGATGTGCATGGACTACAGAGAGTTGAATGTCGTCACCATCAAGAACAAGTATCCATGGCCGCGTATAGATGACATTTTTGATCAGCTTGGAGGATCAAGGGTATTCTCCAAACTGGATCTCAAGAATACAGATCACCAACTGAGAGTGAAGAAGGATGATGTGCAGAAGACAGCGTTCAGAACGAAGTATGGACACTACGGGTTCGCGGTTATTCCTTTTGGTGTGACTAACGCACCCGCAGTTTTCATGAACCTGATGAACCTGATTTTCTATGACTTCTTAGATAAGTTCATCGTTTTCTTTATTGACGACATCATGATCTATTCGGAGTTGGAAGAGGAGCATGCCGAGCACTTGAGGACAGCTCTGGAGATTCTGAGGAAGCATCGTCTGTATGCGAAGTATTTTAAGTGCGAGTTCTGGTTGGATAGAGTTTCCTTCCTTGGACATGTGGTGTCAGGAGATGGCATATCCGTGGATCCGGAGAAGTTCAAGGCTATCAAAGAGTGGCCGATTCCACGGACAGCGTCAAAGATCAGAAGTTTTCTTGAGCTAGCAGGATTTTATCGGCGCTTTGGTCGGAGCCCCGAAGAGTGCGAATACGCAACCGGGGCACGCGACTCGCTAGTCTTACCGCAAGTGCACGGTGTAGCGGCGAGCGGGTATCGAACACGAGGAGGGCAAATGACAGTGTCTTCTTTAATCCACCTGGCTATAAGAATAGTCGAGAATTGTTCGCAATAAAGCAGTCACAGTCGTTCAATTGTATAAAAGGAATATTAAATTAATAAAGACGCCTAGGGATAGGGAATCCCCACTACAAACCGTATCTCATCATTGTGATTCGTAGGTTTCACAATTGCTAGACTTGAAATTCAGGTGAACTAGTTGCAACTAAATGTAGAACCAAGCTCACGCTCTCGCGCTATTGCCGGTCTATAGCAAACCTAGGGTAGGGTCCAATCTCTTGCAAACCCTAACCTAGGCAAGCTAGCGTGAAGAACAACATCATCGTTCAATCGTATCTCGAGCCCACTCTCGTGCAAACTCGAGGTACGACCTAGGTTGGGATAGTTCCTACCCGTCCAATCTCTTGCAAACGGGTATTGGCATAGAATTGCAATCGAAAACCCTAGTTTCGGTCCAATCTCTTGCAAACCGATTCCGGAGAAATTCAATTATAAACCAAACCGAATATCTAGGGCTTCCTATCGAGTTGGGATCCAATCTCTTGCAAATCCCAATCGGTATGAATCCCTAGCTATTCGTATTAAATCAATCCCAAACTAACCCTAATCAATTCTAGCAACAATTTCACCAATTCATCAAAAATTAGAAATAGGGTTCGTAGGGTTCATCCCTATGCCCTAAGACGATAAAAATACTCACAATTCATAATGAAATTCAATAGAAATTCACAAATAAAATCAATAGAATTCATGGCTATATTCAATATATCAATAAAAATGGAGTTTTTGATAGAGGAAGAGACAAACCAATGAAGAATCAATAGCATCCAACAAAATAACACTTTTCTCTCTCCCCTAAAAGCTCAATCTAATCTCCTAAAAGTAATCTAAAAAAGGCTGCAAAAAGTTCTGAAAAAATCCTCCTAAACTAGGATAAAAACTGGGGTTAAATACCCCCCAAAATCGCCCAAAAAACTGTGACGAAAATGCCCCTGCGCAGCCTCAAAATCGCAGTTTACGCTACAGGCAGCGCGGCTCACTCGGCCGAGTGACAAATGTCATTCGGCCGAGTGACAAACCCTGACAAATTCCAGTAACTTCGGACTTTTGGGGGTCGGCTCCTCGGGAGTCACTCGGCCGAGTGACTTTCTTTGCTTTGGCCGAGGGGACTTCTTCACTCGGCCGAGTCGGAACTCGGGAATCGACTGTAAAATTACAGTAAGTCTGGACTTTTTGTTGCCGTCGTCTTGATGCCACTCGGGCGAGTGGTGTCTCCGTGGTTCGGCCGAGTGGGATGGCGATGCTCGGTCGAGTGCACGCTGATACTCAGTCTTCTGCGTGTCAGATCTGGCCGGCCGAGCGGGCTCTCGATGGTCGGCCGAGTGACTCCTTCACTCGGCCGAGTGACATGCTCAAAATACCCAATCTTCGTATTTTTGCTCCCTCGTCGCTCCTACGACGTTCTTTCTTCTTCCACTCCTCTCCAATAGCAAAATTCCCCTCGGAAGAGTCACGGGTGACACTCCAGAGTGGGTGCATCTCAGAATCACTCCAAATCGCTCGAAATCTCCTGAAATTCGACAAAAACAAGAAATCGTGAAAAGCATCGCAATATTGCCGAAAAATCATGAAAAGCGCGATTCGAGCGATCAAAATGGCATGCAAACATGCAGAAAAAAGGTGTAAAATATGGAGTGATCAAAATCCCCCAAGCTTACCTCTTACTCGTCCTCGAGGAAGATGAGTAAAAAGCGAACCCGGTGGATAAAGAAAATAGAAACGATGGAAAGGCGGAAAGTGAAAAACGAAAAACAAAATAGAAAACAAAGAGGGAAGCTGCTAGATCATTTTTCTCAGGACGTGGGTTTTGCTTACTCGTATAGCATGCATCAAATATAAAACACATATCAAAGACTTTTATTTCGATATCATAGTATAATGGTGCATTTGAAATAGAAAACCCAAGAATATCAATATAGCATGAAAAATGGAATAATTCTAGAATTAGCATCGTCTGAAGCATCTAAAGCGGTATACAATATCGTAGATCACACACTTTTCAATTGAATGCTTTCTATAAGGAGTATAAGAGATATCACACAATAGAGTAGTAAGAATAGAAAAGTGTGGTTTTCATGAAATGAATGCTAAGCGTAGATTTCTGGATTTCATAAAACTTTAAGCAATCTCACCCAGTATAAAATATTACTTAGCCTAGGTTGTCATGCACCGTCAAGTATCCACTCTCTCACACATCATTGGATTCTCTCCCCCAAGCTTATCCATAAGCGTGGTGGCATATACAAAACAATATTTACATTCCCCGTTTCTTATGAAGCTCCAAAAGTCAAAGAAAACAAAAATAAAAGCAAAAGAGGGAAGAAAGAGAGAAAGGATATGAGATGGGATCGTTTTCGAACTTCTTTTCTCTTTTCTTTCCTTATTCTCAAATCTTTTTTTTGTTTTTTGTTTTTTCAATATGACATATATACACAAATGATCCCAAATCAAAGAGAAGGATATACAAGTATTTTTTTCTTTGGGTTTTGGGGAATTTGGAGCATGTGATATAATAACGGGGGGATGCCAATAATAGAATTGCTAAGGGGAGATTCACCAATGAATTTAAAATAGAGAAATGATGTTCAAGATATGTGGAGAAAGAAATAAATGTATCTCTCGGTTCACTCTATAGGACGTGCATGACAACTTCAGCAGGGTAATCTAATCTACTCAGTTTGATCTCAATAAGTAAACTATTCCAGATTTATCAATGCTAGCAAACATTCAATCAACCTGAAGTGAAGCGTACAAATCATGCAATAAGAAGTGATGTGAGAAAAGAAAGCAGTACTCCAGACATAAGCATCAATGCGTGAATCTTGGTGTGTTTTCTACGATAGCATACAAATGAATCATCAGACATCAGCTAATAATAGAATTTCATTCATTTTCATACAGAAAAAAAAGTGGGTTACTATTTCTAAATGCAAAACAGGACATAGCATATGATATCAGAAACAAAAGCTATGCCATGACAAAATTAGCATGCATATAGAGAAAAGCTAACACCACGTCATCGTCATCATAGAAAAATCATCTCTAGCAAAAGATGAAAGAAATAAAGATAAAGGAAAACAAAGATATTTACAATGCAGCACACAAAGAAAAATAAGAAAAAACGTGATACATGGTAAAAAATGAAGAAGTGATAAAAAATGGGTGAAAAAGCGGAAAAACGTGAAAAAACTAAAAATAAAGGTGATAAAAGTAAAAAGTGTGAGAACTCACTCCCCCAAGCTAAAGTGAACAGTGTCCTCAATGTGCAAAGTGTGGCACACCGAGAGACGTGAAATGGGGAGAGGGTGAGGATGCATGCATGATAAAAAAAGTAAAAATAAAAAGAAAATATGATGATCTGAATGATGCATGCAAAGATGGGAGTGATGCAGATATGTGTCACCAAAAATACTCTCCCTCTCTCCCAAAAAAGATATATAATGATGTGAGCAAGATAGGGACAAAAATAATGAGGGGAGGAGGGGGTGGGTAAAAAATCGATCGACAGGACCAGCAGAGAATGGGCAGCATAACGACAAAAAAGATCAATAGCATCAAGGGTGTGCCTAAGCTGGTGGTGCTGCGCCATCTCCGTCATGTGGCGGAGGTGGAGGTGGTGGTGGTGGTGGTGGTGGACGTGTCTGCTGGTTAGGTGGGTGTAGTGGAGGCAGTCGCGCCAGGATCTGATTCAGGCAAGCCTGAATATCAGGAAGCATGGCGACGCAAGTCTGCACGGAACTGGCCGTGGCAGAGAGAGCCCTAAATCGCCCCTGAGTCCACTCACAGCCCCCTCAAGAGCATGAATGCTCTGAACTAGGGCGTCAGGGGGTGGTGGAGCGGAGGGACGGACAGGTCTAGGCTGTGAAGGTCGGGGCTGTCTGATACGGGCGGTGTAAGTAATCGGGCCAGCAGGTATGTGCAGGAAAGGTGTTGTGCTCACTAGTGGATGTCCAGCCTCAGTGCGAGGCTGGGACACAGGCTGGGACGAGGAGGCAGCAGCAGTGGTGGTGGAAGACAAAATCGGCAACGAGGCAGCAAGAGAGGTCGGTGACACAGAAGCAGGGACAGATGTCACGACACTCTCGGATAGGACAGCTGCGGTGGAGACAGAAACGTCGACCACTGGGGAGGAAGTGAATGGACCAAAAGGTGACAACCCAGCGGAGATCATACTGGACATGGTCTCTACGACGGCAGCGCCAGCGAAGGAAGGCTCGCCGTTCTCTAGTATGGTGGGTGGACGCTCGGGAAGAAGTGAGGAAATAGGCTCAACCGAGATAGGCACAGCAGTGGTGGGGGTGGTGGTGGACGTGGTGGATGGCTCAGCAAGGGTACTCCCGACACTGGCAGAAGTGGGGACAGAAGTGCCGGGAGGTGCAGAAAGTGCAGGCTCGGGCTGAGGGATCACGGGGTCAGTAGGAGGTGCAAGGTGTGCAGGGGGTGCCTGCTCAGCACCCTCAGCCTCAAGAACGTAAGCAGCTGGGATGAGGAGATCCATCGCTGGGATCCAATCCTCGTGGGCCGGTCCTATATGTGTCCGAGCTAGGCTCGGGAGGATCATGTAATCGGCACTAAAAGGACCGTGCAACCACACCCAGTACCGCTAGCTGTGGGGACGAAGCATCTTCATCCGGGCCATGACGTCTATCGAGAGTGTAGTGGGGCCCGGGGCCTGGGGCTCGTCTAAGGTCAGCAGGTAGGTCCGCACCGGTCATCAGGGCTAGCAAAGTAATCAGACCGACGCAACAAATAGGTGAGCGAGCGCCCACCGAAATGATGATGCGGTCTAAGAACCAGCTAGCAATATCAATCTCTACGGTGGGGACTAGGTCATCGCTATCCCTATCGAGAACTCTGGGGCGAGTCATCGCGTAGAGCATATAGAGCTCAGGGGTAGACATCGTCCCAGGCTCGTACCTTGCCAAGAAAGTGGTTGCCATGAGGCGCTGGGCTATGTGGAGGCAGGGGTGTAGGATGGCTAAGGCCTTGGCCCTACTAGGGTCAAATCCATGGTGGGAGCCCGTGATACATGTCCAGAACGTGGAAGTGTCAAACGATGGTGGTGGGATGTGAGTGGGTTCGTAGGCTCGGTCGGGGATGGGGACAGCGGGCCACTGGAAGAATGCATGAAGCATGTCGAGAGTGACCTCGCACTCTCGATCCATAAGGCGAAATGTGCATCCTCCAGGGGTCCGGGCTATCGAGCTGAGTACCTCAAGTGTCGGACGGACGTAGGTGTCCGCCGACACTGATAAGAAGTCGCGCCAACCCACGTTGTGGTACAATGTGAGCATCCTCTCTAGCACCCCTAGGCGGTCCAGGTCTGCTAAGTGTGCGAACCTAGAGGGCACTATAGATCGCTGGGCGATACGCTCAAATCGGACGCGCTGTGTGTTGTCTCTGAACGTGATCCCCATCGGCCCAACAACAGGAGCCGGTGGTGGGATAGGATCGGCAGGGATGGGCTGTGCGTGGATGGTATCGGTGGGAAGCGGCTGTGTGGGGGGTGGTGGACTAGGTGGAGGGGAGTCCTCCCTAGCGTGAGAGGGACCGGCGTCATCGGTCCTCTTCCGCTTGGAAGAGGCTCCCCGCGTGTGTGGCCTAGTGCGAGGCGGCATGTGTGCCGCGAGTGCTCACCCAACAAAAATATAGTGCGGCGTGCTCAATAAAAGGGACGAGTGTACCTGAACACGCCGCGAGAGCAAATAAGCAAGTGCGTGCGAAGAGCGCCGCCTCCGTGAAGCAAAAAATGCGTCCTGAAGCTCCCCTAAGCTCCCCCAAGATAGCCGGATGTCGTCTTGCGGTGGGGGGTGTCACCGGAGGTCAGCGATGGGCGGCCGAGTCGTCGCCGGTGGTGGTGCGGCGATCGGGGCCAGCGGCGATGGGATTCGGGTGAGGGGGCAGTGGTCGCGGGAGAGGGAAGATGAAAAGTCTCGGGCTCGGGTGAAATTGGGGGATTAATCGTGTTGAAATTCACGCCGAGCCCGCAGCGGCTTATATAGGTGCGGAAACGACTCGGCCGAGTGACTATGTTGCTCGGCCGAGTGACATATCGATAAAAAAATTTAAATTTCTCCCCGCCACTTACGACTCGGCCGAGTGGGTTCTGTCCACTCAGCCGAAGGGGAAAAACTCCTTCGGCCGAGTGGCACAAGCTACTTGGCAATATACAGGCTAAGAGGGTATCCGTTTCCCTCGGCCGAGTGACTAAACGTACTCGGCCGAGTGACAGTTAATTCGAAATGCACAAAAAAGACAGAGAGTTGGGTTCAGCAGACTTCCCTTGTTGGTACCCCACTCGGTCGAATGGGGTCCATTGCTCGGCAGAGTCACATATGATACTCGGCCAAGTGGCATACTGTTTTCTGCTTCGGGGCTCCGTTTTCGCTCTACTCTCTGTTTTTCTTCCTCCAGTTGGTTTTTTCCTCCTCCCAAGGCCTGAGCGCATTCCTGGAGTGCTCTTCCTTCCCTCTATCTTCCTCCACATGAGAGATCTCCTTTTCTCTTCTCCTGTCATAGAAATTAAGACCCGTCGTCACGATTTTTATGGGCGAAAAGACTCAAAACACTAATAAAATCTAGAAATAAAAATAAAAACCAAGTAAAAATAATGCAAAAACCATCGGGTTACCTCCCGATAAGCGCTCGTTTAAGGTCTTGAGCTCGACCCCTTTGGATTTTCAATTAACGCTTGATGTTGGGTGCATATGAAATGCACCCGTCGAACTTACCGAGAAGACCGCTCGGATTTGGATCGTGGTGGTGCGTGGCCTTCCTCAGCGCCCCTTCATCATGAGCAATGTTGGGGGATGGCTCCCCCAAGCTTGAGCTTGTTCCGGTCCTTGGCTTCATCGGTGACACCGATCTTCGAATCGGTGGAGCTTTCTTCGGATTCTTCAATGTCGAGAGCTTGCAAAGCTCCCGTATTCTCGCGACATCAGCGTCACCATCATCATTCACCGTGGAGCTATCGGGAGAGTCCTCCATCTTATCTTCTTCGCTCAAATCTTGGCCTTCTTCGAAGCCGTCATCATGGAGCGCACTGATGGAGTAGGGGATAGCCTCTTCAATGACCTCATCAAGGAGGTCCAAATAATCTAGCTCCTCATGATACGGCATGTGCTTCATAGCCGTTGGTATATGGAGCTTGACTTCAATGTTGCCTACATTCAAGGTAAGAGTCCCTTCCCGCACATCGACGATTACACCGGCGGTGGCGAGGAATGGGCGTCCAAGTATGAGCGATGTGTCACCCTCTTCCTTGATGTCCATGATCACAAAATCACAAGGCAAGCATATGCCTCCCGGAACTTGGAGTGGGATATTCTCCGCGATCCCAACCGGCCTTGTAATCCGACCGTCCGCGAGTTGAATCCTCATGTCGGTTGGCTTTAAATCAGTGCCGGTGTTCAACTTCCAGAACATGGTGAGGGGCATGAGGCTCACACTAGCACCCAAATCAACCAATGTTGTTTGTAAGGGGACGCCTCTGAGTGTGCAAGGAATCCGGAAACTCTCGGGATCTTTAAATTTGGTGGGCTCCTTCTCCTTCCTAGTGAACCACGTTCCTTGTTCCGCGATCATGATCTTCTCCTTCCTTTTCCTTCCCATAATCAAGTCCTTTAAGAACTTCGCGTAGGACGGGATTCCACTAAGGCATCAAGAAAAGGGATATTTAGGCTCACCCCTCTCAAGTATTCGAGGAACTTGGCTAGCCTCTTCTCGATCTTGGCTCTAGCTAGCCGTTGTGGGAAAGGCACCGGTGGTATGAATCGGCACTCATCAATAGGTTCCTCCACTCTAGATTTTGCTCCTTCTTGCGGCTCCTTCTCCTTTTCCACCTCAATTATCGGCTCGCTCTCTTCTAGATTCTCCACCACGGGTTCTTTGATTTGGGTCATAGGAGGAGTGGTATCCTTCCCCCCTCTTGTTGTAACCGCAACAACCGCGTTGATATGGCCGGTGTTGCCCCGTGGATTTGGCTCGGGTTGAGCCGGCAATTGTTGGTTATTTCTATTGAGCAACGCAAGTTGCTCCCCGATTTGGGCGATGACGGTGGTCAGAGAATCTTGTCCCGCCTTCAACGTGGCGTTAATCTTTCTTTGCGCTGCCATAAACTCATCCACCTTAGCTTCAAAATCTGAACGTGGTTGAGCTTGCGGAGGGTTTGGATTTCTCCACCCTTGATTATACCCGGGTGGCCTATAAGGTCTCACTTGGTTCCTAGGTGGGAATTTTTGTTGCGGTGGCCCCCTTGGTTGATAATTCAGTTGTGGTGGTGGAGCCCGAGCTTGAGGAGGTTGTTGAGGCGGGGGATTCAAGGCACCATCATTATTAGCATAAGAAAAACCCGGATGGTTTCTAGCGGCAGGGTTGGCCCAATATCCGGAATTCCCCGCAACATATTGAATTTGCTCCAAAGCTCCTTCTTCTTGCTCTCCTCCTACATACATGGCTTGGGATTGGTCTTGCCAATCACTCATATGGTTTGTCGGTGCGGATGTAGTAGGGGCTCCTTGCGGCTTGGTGATGTATTTTTCCAACCTCTCCACTACCTTGTGGAGAGAGTCAAACTTGCTAGCAAGCTCCGCCACGGCCTTGGCCTCATAAATACTCGTGGGCTTCAAGGAGGATAAGAATGTCCTCGCTCGTCCCCCCATTGTTTGTTGTTGGAGGCCATCTCCTCTAGCAAGGCCGTAGCTTCATCGGGAGTCTTTGACAAAATGGCTCCATTTGCGGTAGCATCAATAATCTGTTTTGTGCCTGGTTGGAGTCCATTGTAGAAACTGTGGACAAGCTCCCAATCCTCAATGCTGTGATGGGGGCATTGATGTTGCAAGTCCTTGAAGCGCTCCCATGCCTCATAGAGAGTCTCATGTGGTCCTTGCTTGAAGGACATAAGAGCACTTCTTATCTCCACCGTCTTGGAGGGCGGATAAAATTTGTCGACAAAGGCACTCGCCAATTCATCCCAAGTGGTGAAGATTCCTTCAGCTTGCGCCCTCAACCAATATAAGGACTTGTCCTTGAGTGTGAAGGAGAAAATGCGCAGTCTGATAGCATCTATGGAGACGCCCGGCATCTGGAAGGTGGCACATTTTGATAGGAAGAGCTGGATGTGGTAATGAGGGTTTTCATGGGAGTTCCCATGAAAAGGATCTTGTTGCATAAGAACTACCAATCCGGTCTTCAATTCAAAATTTTTTTCGGCCGCCAACTTCGACATAGCTATGGATGAGGTCGTGGAAGAAGTCTTAGGCCGAAGCCTATCTCTTATGGAAATGATCCTCGCCATTCGCTCCGCCAATTCTTCGGGTGTCTCAGGATGGGTCATAAAATTCCCTTCCGTATCGAGTCTCCTCTCCGCTCAGATCCTCCTCAATGTACGCTCGATCTCCGGATCGTATAGTATTTCTTCGGGATTCGCCGAGAATCTCGTGTACATGCAAGGGAGAACAGAGTTTCAAAGAAATAGTTAGCACAAAGGAAGGGTAAAATAAAAATAGAAATAATAGATCAAAAAGAAAAATAGCTAGATAGGTAGAATCAAACACTATCACCTCCCCGGCAACGGCGCCAAAAACTTGGTCGCTCTAAAATGCAACCCAAGAGCACAACCTAGTATGGCGCAAATGCACGGAGATAACTCCCCGGCAACGGTGCCAAAAACTTGATCGGAGCCCCAGAGAGTGCGAATACGCAACCGGGGCACGCGACTCGCTAGTCTTATCGCAAGCGCACGGTGTAGCGGCGAGCGGGGTATCGAACACGAGGAGGGCAAATGACAGTGTCTTCTTCAATCCACCTGGCTATAAGAATAGTCGAGAATTGTTCGCAATAAATGGGTCACAGTCGTTCAATTGTATAAAAGGAATATCAAATTAATAAAGACGCCTAGGGATAGGGAATCCCCACTACAAACCGTATCTCATCATTGTGATTCGTAGGTTTCACAATTGCTAGACTTGAATTTCAGGTGAACTAGTTGCAACTAAATGTAGAACCAAGCTCACGCTCACGCGCTATTGCCGGTCTATAACAAACCTAGGGTAGGGTCCAATCTCTTGCAAACCCTAACCTAGGCAAGCTAGCATGAAGAACAACATCATCGTTCAATCGTATCTCGAGCCCACTCTCGTGCAAACTCGAGGTACGACCTAGGTTGGGATAGTTCCTACCCGTCCAATCTCTTACAAACGGGTATTGGCATAGAATTGCAATCGAAAACCCTAGTTTCGGTCCAATCTCTTGCAAACCGATTCCGGAGAAATTCAATTGTAACCCAATTCGAATATCTAGGGCGTCCTATCGAGTTGGGATCCAATCTCTTGCAAATCCCAATCGGTATGAATCCCTAGCTATTCATATTAAATCAATCTCAAACTAACCCTAATCAATTCTAGCAACAATTTCACCAATTCATCACAAATTAGAAATAGGGTTCGTAGGGTTCATTCCTACGCCCTAAGACGATAAAACTACTCACAATTCATAATGAAATTCAATAGAAATTCACAAATAAAATCAATAGAATTCATGGCTATATTCAATATATCAATAAAAATGGAGTTTTTGATAGAGGAAGAGACAAACCAATGAAGAATCAATAGCATCCAACAAAATAACACTTTTCTCTCTCCCCTAAAAGCTCAATCTAATCTCCTAAAAGTAATCTAAAAAAGGCTGCAAAAAGTTCTGAAAAAAGCCTCCTAAACTAGGATAAAAACTGGGGTTAAATACCCCCCAAAATCGCCCAAAAAACTGTGACGAAAATGCCCCTGCGCAGCCTCAAAATCGCAGTTTACGCTACAGGCAGCGCGGCTCACTCGACCGAGTGACAAATGTCATTCGGCCGAGTGACAAACCCTGACAAATTCCAATAACTTCAGACTTTTGGGGGTCGGCTCCTCGGGAGTCACTCGGCCGAGTGACTTTCTTTGCTTCGGCCGAGGGGACTTCTTCACTCGGCCGAGTCGGAACTCGGGAATCGACTGTAAAATTACAATAAGTCTGGACTTTTTGTTGCCGTCGTCTTGATTCCACTTGGGCGAGTGGTGTCTCCGTGGTTCGGCCGAGTGGGATGGCGATGCTCGACCGAGTGCACGCTGATACTCAGTCTTCTGCGTGTCAGATCTGGCCGGCCGAGCGGCTCTCGATGGTCGACCGAGTGACTCCTTCACTCGGCCGAGTGACATGCTCAAAATGCCCAATCTTCGTATTTTTGCTCCCTCGTCGCTCCTACGACATTCTTTCTTCTTCCACTCCTCTCCAATAGCAAAATTCCCCTCGGAAGAGTCGCGGGTGACGCTCCAGAGTGGGTGCATCTCAGAATCACTCCAAATCGCTCGAAATCTCCTGAAATTGGACAAAAACAAGAAATCGTGAAAAGCATCGCAATATTGCCGAAAAATCGTGAAAAGCGCGATTCGAGCGATCAAAATGGCATGCAAACATGCAGAAAAAAGGTGTAAAATATGGAGTGATCACGCT
Organism: Scilla litardierei; assembly: GCA_030789695.1. Taxonomy (NCBI): domain Eukaryota; kingdom Viridiplantae; phylum Streptophyta; class Magnoliopsida; order Asparagales; family Asparagaceae; genus Scilla; species Scilla litardierei. The sequence continues at coordinate 744,580,693 of CM061142.1, forward strand.
TCATCAAGGATTTCTCTCGTATTGCAGAGCCGATGACTAGACTGACGAGGAATGATATACCGTTTGTTTGGTCCGATGCTTGTAAGGAGGCATTTTCTATTCTGAAGTAGATTGACGTCAGCACATGTTCTAGTTATGCCTGATCGGATTGGTGGTTTCGAGATCTTTTGTGATGCTTCTGGCAATGGTCTCGGTTGCTTTTTGCATCAGCATGGACACGTGGTCGCGTACGCTTCTTGACAACTCAAGGCTCATGAGAAGAACTACCCAATGCACGATTTGGAGTTGGCTACAGTCGTATTTGCGCTCAAGATCAGGAGGCATTTCCTGCTGAGTGAGAAAGTGAAGATTTTCACTGATCACAAAATCTTGAAATATATCTTTACGCAGAAGGAGCTCAACATGCGGCAACATCGATGGTTGGAGCTTCTGGCGGATTACGAGATCGACTTGCAGTATCATCCTAGTAAGGTGAACGTGGTTCCTGATGTGCTGAGCAGACTTCCAGCAGTTATGATTGTTAGGATTCTCTTGTTCGTACTGTTGTCATTAGTGGCACAACACGCTCTATTTCAGATCTCAGCCGTGTCATGGAGAATGTCGAACATATTGTTGAACATTCTGTCAGTCATAAATGTTCAACACACTGTATCTGATATATTGGTTTTCTATAGATGAAAGGTTCTCCGGTTGACTGGTTGTTTTTGGCAACGATCTTGTGAGTTATGCCATCTGACGATTCATTGAAGATCCTATTGGTTTCCTAATATCTCTCGCTGTTATTATGTTAGTTGAAAATAAGAGAGAGACCTTCGCCCGCTTTTTATCTTCTGTTGTTGGTTGTTGCAGCGAAACAGTTTTCCTAGCTGGGCTTCGTTTAATTGCGGGAGCCTAATCTTTTGAGATTGGGTCGCGTTGAACTTCCTGTAACTGCTTTCTAATTGAGGGGGAGTTCAGATAAAAAGGAAACGAAGTTCGACGGCTAGGTGTACACTGATTGGCGTCAGCTTTTGGTGAAAGCTGAAAAGTGACTCTGGGAGGAGGCTGACTTCTACAAGGTAGGAGATCAAGGGAGTTGATCAGAGTCAGTTCTACAAGGGGATCTTGCACGCAAGGGGATCTTGCGTAAATTACTCCATGGGGTTGATTGTGATCGCCCCTCGCAGTTTGTATTGAGGGGGAGTTTGTTCTCCCTAATATGCCAAGATATTAGTGTTTGTATTCATTAATATTTAGTGGAGTAATTTGATTTTCTGGGCGAGGCCCCGCAGATGTAGGTGTGCCCACCGAACTGCGTTACCAAGTTCTCTGTGTTATCTTGGTTATTTTTATTTGTCTTTATCGCCTTCATTTATGCACAGTACTAAATATCAATTGGTATCAGAGCAGGTCACCCGTGCTTCTTTGGTTGTCAAAGTGGGTGCGATTCTGTGCTTTAGTATGCAAATCATGAATACGAATGAAGGAGCATCTGTGACTCGTCCTCCTCTACTCACCGGTATGAACTACACGTACTGGAAATCCCGGATGAGAGCCTTTATCAAGTCTCTGGATGAAAATGTGTGGGTAGCTACTATAGAAGGGTGGACTCCTCCAACTCAAGAAGACAAAGAAGGAAAGGAACATCTCATAACGGCAAAAGACTGGAGTCCTTAAGAAGACTGTGCGGCACTGGAAAACTCAAATGCCGTGAATTCTATCTTTACTACCGTGGATGAAGAACAGTTCAAGTTAATCTCTACTTGTGAATATGCAAAAGAAGCTTGGGATATTCTTCAGAATATCCATGAAGGAACTAGTATTGTAAGAGCCTTTAAACTTCAATGCTTGCCTCTCAATTTGAAAATCTTAGAATGAATGATGATGAAACTGTAGCCGAGTTCAATGGAAGATTGCGAGATATAGCCAATCAGGCCTTTCAATTGGGGAAGAAGTATTCTCAGAAGAAGTTGGTATAGAAAACTCTGAGATCTCTGCCTGACAAGTTTTCTGCCAAGATTGCAGCCATTGAAGAAGTAAGAAACACATCTACCATGAGGTTGGATGAACTAATGGGGTCACTTCAGACTTACGAAATGAATCTAAAGCAAAACAATAGGGACAAAGGAGTGGCTCAAAAAATGGATGCTAGCAATGCTCAAAAATCAGAGAATGAATTCGAACTTGAAGATGATATTGCGCTACTGACCAAAACTTTAGCAAGATGATGAGAAAGATCAGTAACAGAAATCAACATTTCAGATCTGTCAACAAGGAAACCTGGCCGAGTTTTCACACAGCTGGAAAAGTAATCAGTCGTCCAACACAGAAGTATGAACCCCAAGAGCAAAGGTAAAGGAATACAGTGCAGGTAGTGTGAAGGGTTTGGTCACATACAAGCCGAATGCGCAAATACTCTCAAGAAGCAGAAAGGAAAATCTTTAGCCAGCACCTGGAGTGATGAGGACTCAGAAGGAAGTACTGGAGATGAGGACATTGTCAGCAATTATGTTGCGTTCGCAACTATTCTGGTCTATATGCAACTTCAATAATGTTGGACCTAATGTTGTGACAACATGTACAACATTGGGAAATAGAGTTGACAATGTCAGAAAAATTGTTGCAACATATAGTACAACATCTGATAGTTATTCTGATTCTGAAGTAGGCAGTAATGAGGAAGTTGGTGAAGATGACATCTGATCAGTCTATCAAACTATGTTCAACAATTGGATAAAGATCTGCGAGATCAACAAATCCTTGAAGAATGAAAATGTCAAACTGAAAGGTGAAAAGGATTGTGTGGAGGCTAAACTGTTGAAAACTGAGTTCAACCTCAGGAATCTTGAGAACCAACTCAAGAAATCTCTCTTCAGAGCTGAGAGGGCAGAAAACACTCTAAATAAATGGAACTTTGGGAAGGCTAAGCTCAACGAAATTCTGAACATGGGAAAAATCTCTGGAGATCGCACAGGTGTAGGTTACAACAGAGGTGGATATCTACTTGGTTCCAAAGGAAGGCTAGCTCATGTCACTAAAAATCTAGCGGAGATGAGGCATGACAAGCAAGGTGAACGAAAGCTGAAGCAGAAGAGAAGTGATACATCTAGGCGTCATGTGTGCGACTACTGCCAGCATATAGGACACACAAACAGGAGTTGCTTCAGTCACTTGAGACATCAGCATGAAGGAAGAAACCATGGACAATCTAATGAAAGGTCAAAGAAAAAGTGGGTGAGGAAGACTGAATTGTTCAGCGTGGTTGCCTACACTTCTCTGATTGCCTTTTCCAAGAACAAGTGGTACTTCGACAGTGGGTGCTCTCGACACATGACTGGTAATCGAAGTCTTCTTACTGAGTACTCAGTTGGAAACAAAGGTTATGTTACATTTGGAGATGGTCAAAGGAACAAAGTTATTGGGAAGAGAGACTTAAAGATGACGGGATCTATTACCCTCAAGGACGTGATGCATGTAGCAGACTTGAAGGAAAATCTTATTAGCATAAGCCAGCTATGCGATCAAGGTCTGTTTGTTCAGTTCACCAAAAATAAGTGTGGTGTTGTTAATGAAGCTGGAGATTGCATCTTGACTGGGAAAAGATCTACTGATAATTGCTACTTACTTCAAGAAACTAACAACTGTCTCAGTGTTGCTGTTGATGCAACTGATCAGTGGCACCAGAAACTGGGACATCTCAACTACAAGACCTTGATGAAGATTTCTAAAGTGTGAGCTGTTAGGGGATACCGAAAATAAACAGGAGAAGAGATGGTGTCTGCGGTCCCTGCCAACTAGGGAAACAAAAGAAGATAAGGACAGTCACCACAACTAAGAACTTGGAGATGCTGCACATAGATTTAATCAGACCCACAACAGAAGTTAGCGTGGGGGGTAAGAAATATATCTATGTGTGTGTTGATGACCACCCTCGGTTCACTTGGGTAGACTTTCTCAAAGAAAAGTCAGATACATTTGACGCATTCAAGAAGCTCTGCACTCGTCTTCAAACAGAAAAAGGGGATATCATTTGAAAGATTGTCAGGATTCGAAGTGATCATGGTAAGGAATTTGAGAATCACTCCTTTACCAAATTCTGTGAAGCTCGAGGAATCTCTCATGAATTTTCTGCTCCCAAGACTCCTCAACAAAATGGAGTGGTTGAAAGGAAGAATCACACCTTACATGAAATGGCGCGTGTAATGCTAAATGGCAGGCAAGTCAGTGCTAGGTGGTGGGCAGAGGCTGTCAACACGGCTTGTTACACTGCAAATAGAGTGTATCTTCGTCCCACAACAGAGAAAACTCCGTACGAAATCTGGAAAGGTAAGAGACCAGATGTATCTTACTTTCATATTTTCGGAAGCATGCAGGATTGCACTCCAAGGGGGAAATTTGATGCTAAGAGTGACGAAGGAATATTTCTTGGATATTCAACAACTAGCCGTGCTTTTAGAGTGTTAAATAATCGTACTAACGTCATGATGGAGTCAATTAACGTGATCGTAGATGACTTCAATCAGGGAGAAGGTGTTATAAGAGAAGGATCCATTTCTCAGGAGGAAAGAGCTGATGAGGAAGATTGTGTTGAACAAAGTGCTGTAACATGTGATATATAGCAAGGCAATATTGAACATAATGTTGTAACACAAGGTTCAACATCCGTAGAGGAATCTCTGCCTGAGGCAAATGATGCTCATGTCTCTCAGGGAATTACTAAAATCATCCAAAATCATTCGCTAGAACTAGTTATTGGTGATGTCCAAGATGGCCTTCGCACCAGGGGTACTAGTCAAGTCAATTATCGTGACCTTGCTGGGTATGTATGCTTTCTCTTAGTAATTGAACCGAAGAATGTAAGGGAAGCGTTACTTGATGAATTCTGGGTTATAACTATGCAAGAAGAGCTGAATCAATCTCAGCGTAATGATGTCTGGTGTCTGGTTGAGAGACCTAAAGGAATGAATGTTATTGGGACAAAGTGGATTTTTAAAAACAAAACCGATGAGAAGGGCAATATCACTCGCAATAAGGCCCGTCTGGTGGCTCAAGGCTATACTCAGGTTGAGGGGATTGACGTGATGAAACGTTCGCTCCAGTGGCACGATTGGAATCTATCAGACTACTTCTGGCTGTTGCCTGCAGTTTCAAGTTCAAGCTTCATCAGATGGATGTGAAGAGTGCCTTTCTGAATGGGATTCTAAATGAAGAAGTATACGTTGAACAGCCTAAAGGTTTTGAGGATCCTTTTCATCTGAAACATGTCTACAGGATCAAGAAGGCTCTCTATGGATTAAAGCAAGCACCAAGGGCATGGTACGAAAGGTTAACCAAATATCTTCTTCAAAAAGGATATGAAAGAGGGGGAGCTGATAAGACTTTATTTGTTCTGAGAACCAAATCAGCGATCATGATTGCTCAGATTTATGTTGATGATATAGTTTTCGGATCTACTTCAAAACAGCTGGTGGATGAGTTCATTGCGCTCATGCAGACAGAATTTGAGATGAGTATGGTGGGGGAATTAAATATGTTTCTTGGACTACAAGTAAAACAGTCTAGTGACTGCCTATTCATCTCTCAAAGTAAATATGCCAAAAATCTTGTTAAGAGGTTTGGTTTGGAAAGTGCTCGACAAGTTCGAACACCCATGTCCACGAGTGAAAAACTATCCAAGGATGATGGTGAGAAGTCAGTGGAAGTTACATTATACAGAAGCATGATAGGGAGTCTACTATACCTGACAGCGAGCAGGCCTGATATCAGTTTCAGTGTGGGGGTTTGTGCACGCTATCAAGCATGTCCTAAAGAATCAGATATTACTACGGTTAAAAGGATCACAAGATATGTCAGTGGGACAGCTGATTATGGCATTTGGTACACTAAGGACACTAACACTCTTCTCTCAGGATATAGTGATGTTGACTGAGCTGGAAATGCTGATGACAGAAAAAGCACGAGTGGTGGGTGTTTCTATGTTGGAAATAATCTTGTTTCCTGGTATAGTAAGAAGCAAAACTCCATCTCTCTATCCACGGCTGAGGCCAAATACATTGCTGCAGGAAGCTGTTGTACACAGCTTCTTTGGATGAAACAGATGATGTCTAATTATGGAGTAGAGCAGAGTGTTGTAACTATTTTATGCGACAATCAGAGCGCCATCAATATCTCAAAGAATCCTGTTCAACATTCCAGAACCAAGCACATAGATATTCCTTATCATTTCATCAGAGAGCTGGTTGAAAAGAAAGTTCTGATCATGGACTATTTTACTACTGCCAATCAATTAGCTGATATTTTTACTAAACCATTGGACTTCAGCGGATCTGAAGAATTACGACGGCTCTTGGGCTGTGTCGTCTATAATGTTGCACACTATGTTGTACTTTGTGTTGCATGGGCTGTCGCAACACAAAAGAGGTATTTATGAGGCCTTTGTTGTAAGGGTAATTGTACTTTTCACCCTTTTTACTATCAGCTGATTACTATCGTGTCCTCGCAAATTCTCTTCGGTGCTCGTTTCATTCATAAACCTCTTCAAGTTCCAGTGTGCCTCTAGGGTTCTTGTTTTTCCCTTCTTCTTCAGAGAAATTTTCTCTTGTGCCGGTTCTCATGGATCGCGATCATAGCAAGAAGCCCGCTCAGAATCCTCGGCGTTCCTCTCGACAGGTCGTTTCATCTAAAAGATCAACCTCGTCATCTCCTTCTCCTCGTGTTGGACGGAAGAGGACTGCTTCTCGCTCCTCTAACGCCTTCTTGTCTGGTATTCCTTTCTCCACATCTTCTTCTGGGTCTTCTGAGCACATGCATTATGTATCTTCATTGAATTTGGCTATGGTACCTTTTTTCCCCAATTCTTGAATTTCCTTGTTTACCGGTTAAACCCTCAATGTCGGATTCAGAAGGTGATAAGAAGTTTTCACACCCCGTCACGGTCCGAGATTGGTTCCGGTACCTTCGTCGAACTGGACGCAAATTGAATGTTTCTTGGCTGTATTTCTCTAGAGTTCGTGTAGGTTTTTTTAAACTTTACAAGGTAGAGGGAAAATTGATTAGTGTACAGGTACCCGTTGATGATCTCATTATCCTCAAAACTTGGATTCCTCCTTGTCCATCTGTGAGAAATGAAGTGGTTTTTGTGGAAATTTCTGACTCTGAATCGTCTTTGTCCGCTGATATGCCCAATATCAATTGTGCTGGAGATGCTGTGTAAAATCTCTAAGAGAGAGAGAGAGAGAGAGAGAGAGAGAGAGAGAGAGAGAGAGATTTTTCACTAAAGGATATTCCACTGATATGAGAGAGCCATTCTTAGTGAAAAATCTCTCTTTAAGGAGACCAATATCCTTTAGTGAAAAATCTCTCTCTCTCTCTCTCTTGTCTTTTGAAAAGACCCAGTTTGTCCCCTTTCTAAAGGATATTGGTCGCCTTCATGCTTCCAGCGGTTTCAAGACATTCTACCCTGTCTTAGTGCGTGAATTTTACTGCAACCTGTTCAAGTCATCTGGTGAGTCCAAGTCTAGATGGGATTTCAGAGCGTTTATTCGAGGAAAAGTTATCATGTTTTCTCCTTCTCTGCTAAACAAACTGTTGAAGTGGCCATGCTCACAAAGTCTGCCAACGTTTGGCTCTTCAGTTGGTGATGATTTTGACCTGTTTGCAAGGACTGTCACGGGGGGGAGATCAACTGTTGGCCCAAGTCGTTTGCTTTTCCTTCCTCTGCCCTGACGACCAAATTTTTCCTACTCTATAGGATTGCTACTCGGAATTGGCTTCCTACTTCCAATATGTCAGTTGTCACCAAGTCAATGTGCAAGTTAACCTTTGCTGCTGGAACTCAGAAGCCCTTCAACCTTGGTCGTATCATTTTTGACACTGTCTTAGGGCTGTCTGAGTCTTCATCGTCCTCATCCTCCCTGCCCTAAGCGTCGCTTATCTCAATGGTGTTGATTTCTCAGAAGATTATTCTTACTCCTTCTGATTTTGCATCTACTTGTGAAGGAATTTCTTTCATTGTCAAGTCCGTATCCGGAAAGCTTGATGATATATCTGGTGGTGCCTCATCCTCGCAGGTCGCTTCCCGTGCCTCTCCTATATCTCCTCCTCCTATGTCCTCTCCTATTGATGGGGAGCCTGTTGATGTCTCGTGCCCGGCGGACTCTAAATCTCCTATCTTAGACGATATCCTTCTGCTTGAAAAGGCCGTACAAAGCATGGAAGATCATCTCCTCCTCCTTCATGGTCAGAAGGCCCTACTTGAAGCCAAGAAATGTATGTTTACGGAAAGACTCACTCAGTTGAATTCCAAGTTGCCTTCGGGTAGTTCTGGAGATGCTCCTAAAATGTGTCTTTGCCTTTCAGTGGCTCAAAGGGGGGAGACTACTGTTATATGATGTGTATGATGTATGATGTTGGTGTTGTGTTTTGTCTCTGGGATGTTATGGGATGTTATGGTGCTGGTTCTGTCAAGAGTGTGTTGTTCAAGACTTCATATCTCAGATGATGCAATCTCGTTTGCGCTTCCATCTTTGGTCTTGTCTCTAGAGTTTAAGATTGTGCCACTAAAAGCCAAAGGGGGAGATTGTTAGGATTCTCTTGTACGTACTGTAGTCATTAGTGGCACAACGCGCTCTATTTCAGATCTCGACCGTGTCATGGAGAATTTCGAACATATTGTTGAACATTCTGTCAGTCATAAATGTTCAACACACTGTATCTGATATATCGTTTTTTCTATAGATGGAAGGTTTTCCGGTTGACTGGTTGTTTTTGGCAACGATCTTATGAGTTATGCCATCTGACGATTCATTAAAGATCCTGTTGGTTTCCTAATATCTCTCACTGTTATTATGTTAGTTGAAAACAAGAGAGAGACCTTTGCCCGCTTTTTATCTTTTGTTGTTAGTTGTTGCGGCGAAACAGTTTTCCTAGCTGGGCTTCGTTTAATTGTGGGAGCCTAATCTTTTGAGATTGGGTCGTGTTTAACTTCCTGTAACTGCTTTCTAATTGAGGGGGAGTTTAGATAAAAAGGAAACGAAGTTCGACAGCTAGGGTTACACTGATTGGCGTCAGCTTTTGGTGAAAGCTGAAAAGTGACTCCGGGAGGAGGCTGACTTCTACAAGGTAGGAGATCAAAGGAGTTGATCAGAGTCAGTTCTGCAAGGGGATCTTGCACGGAAGGGGAGCTTGCGCAAACTACTCCATGGGGTTGATTGTGATCACCCATCGCGGTTTGTATTGAGGGGGAGTGTGTTCCCCCTAATATACCAAGATATTAGTGTTTGTATTCATTAATATTTAGTGGAGTAATTTGATTTTCTGGGTGAGGCCCCGCAGATGTAGGTGTGCGCACCGAACTACGTTACCAAGTTCTCTGTATTATCTTGGTTATTTTTATTTTTCTTTATCGCCTTCATTTATGCACACGTACTAAATATCAATGATGTTGACTTTACAGTGGAGGTTGCAGCAGGAGTTATGTGAGTCAAGCATTGAGATTGTGCTTCCTGGAGAGGTTTCGTCGCTGATGTGTATGCAATTACAGTCGACGATCGTGGATCGGATCAAGGCAAGTCAGGCTGGAGATCCGAAGCTGAAGAAGATCCGTGTGCAGGTAGAAGCCGGTCTACAGACTGAATTTTTGATTCATGAGGATGGCTCGCTGAGGTATGGAGCGAGAGTTTATGTGTCAGCTGGAGATGTCAGAGAGGAGTTGCTTGTTGAGGCACATATTTTGCCGTATTCCATACATCCCGGAGGCACCAAGATGTACAAGGACATTCACCTAAACTACTAGTGGCATGGCATGAAGCGGAGTGTGGCACGGAGCATTGCCAAGTGTTTAGTGTGCTAGCAGGTTAAGGCAGAGCATCATCGTACGGCTGGGTTGCTACAGCCGCTTCCGATTCCAGAGTGGAAGTGGCAACACATCACTATGGATTTCGTGACTGGACTGCCTCGGAGTCCGAAGTAGAATGATGTGATTTGGGTAATCGTAGACCGATTGACCAAATCTGCGCACTTCATCCCTTTCTGAGTGGGACAGTCGATGGAAATACTAGCCAGGAGATAGATGGAGGTAAATTCTTTTACTCTCCGTTTTTATTTCCTTTCCCTAGTATAAATAGTGATGCATCGTGAATCGTGCAGGAGATCATGCGAATTCACGGAGTCCCCGTGAATATCGTGTCGGACAGAGACAAGAGATTCACATCTCAGTTTTGGCAGAGTCTGTAGAAGAGTCTGTGTACGAGCCTGAATTTCAGCACCGCGTACCACCCGCAGACAGATGGCCAGTCCTAGAGGATGATTCAGATTTTGGAGGACATGCTGAGAGCGTGCATGTTGGAATTCAAAGGATCGTGGGAGGATCATCTTCATCATATGGAGTTCGCCTATAATAACAGCTACCGGGCGAGCATTGGCATGGCGCCATTTGTCGTGCTTTATGGGAAGAAATGTCGATTGCCACTGAGCTGGGATGACATTGGCGACAGGGAGCTGTTAGGGCCAGAGATGATTGTTGAGGCGGTGGATGTTGTGAGGAACATCAGGGAGAAGCTGAGGATCGCTCAAGACCGTTTCAAGCATTGGTCAGATGCTAAATGGCGACCGTTGGAGTTTCAGCCTGAAGACGATGTTTTCCTCAAAATCTCTCCGAATCGAGGAGTTATTCGATTCGGAAAGAGAGGCAAGCTGAGTCCGATCTATATTGGACCATTTGACGTCCGAGAGCGTGTTGGAGCAGTGGCTTACTGCTTAGCGTTCTCGCCATCACTAGAGGGAGTTCACGACGTGTTTCACGCATCTCAGTTATGTCGATACATCAGTGATCCATCTCACGCTGTGGATTTCTCGGAGATCACGTTTCGCCCGGACCTGACCTATGAGCAGCAACCAGTAGAGATTCTGGATCGACGGCAAAAGCAGTTGAGGAATAAGACCGTCGACCTGGTTAGAGTGTAGTGGCGTCATGGTTCACCTGGGGAGTCTACCTCGGAGCGCGAGGAAGAGATGAGAGAGCGCTTCCCGCACTTATTTCCTGAGCAGTAGATGATGTTGATTTCGAGGGTGGAATCATTTCTTAAGGTGGGTAGTATGTCAAGGTCGCTTTTCGATCGTGTGTTTTGTACACGTACCTTCTTTTCCTTACGCGTATTTATTGTGACCTTTTCTTGTATCCCGAACGTGCGAAGTTATATGTCATTGTGACCCTCTGAGAGAGTAATTATTTGTGAAATTTTTTGTGAACATCATTTTACGGGTCGTTCTCCCACAAATCAGCTTTGATTGAATAGGTGATTTGTAGCCAAGAAGGTTGCTACGATGGAGAGGTCTAGGGTGGATGCGGGAGGAGAAGGGGACGACGATGATCAAACATGGAATTTGTAAATTTTTGGTGGCTTTGAAGAATGTTGGGATATTTTTGATGGGAAATGAGTTGGATTTGGGCACTACATAGCTTCTATTGGGAATTAGCTTGCCTTGGTATGTTTAACTGTATGTGATCTTTTATGTAACTGTAGTATGTTTAACAATATTTTTTGTGGGTTTTGAGGTGGATTTGGGCACTGTGATGATTGCAGTGGGAATTTGCTTGCATATGTAGTTTTAACACTATGGGCTCTTTGCTGTATTTGCAGAGGGCATGTGAAATTTGTTGTGTCTAGTTTGAATGTTACGTTTTGTTTTTTGATGTAATTGGGTTGGAGTAGGGAAATCGGATGCTTGCATTGTGATTTAGCTTGCCTTGAGATTTTTTTTCCAGTATGGTATCATATTCTGTAGCTGAAGTGGGATGTTGGGTTTTTGGTGGATTTTTTGAATGTTGAATTATGTTTTTTTGATGGAATTGAGGTGGATTTGAGCAATCTGATGCATGCATTTGGTTTATAGCTTGCCTTGGTATTTTTCCTAGTATGGTATCATATTATGTATCAGCGGTGAGATGTTGGTATTTTTGGTGGCTTTGTTGAATGTTGGGTTTTGTTTTTTGATGGAATTGATTTGGAGTTGAGCAATTTGATGCTTGCATTTTGTTTTAGCTTGCCTTGAGATTTTTTCCAGTATGGTATCATATTTTGTATCAGCGGGATGTTGGGATTTTTTGTTGGCTTTGTTGAATGTTGGGTTTTGTTTTTTGATGAAATTGATTTGGAGTTGAGCAATGTGATGCTTGCATTGGGTTTTAGCTTGCCTTCGATTTTTTTCCAGTATGGTATCATATTATGTAGCAGAAGTGATGTTGGGATTTTTTGGTGCATTTGTTGAATGTTGGGTTTTGTTTTTTGATGGAATTGAGTTGGATTTGGGCAATCCGATGCATGAATTGTGTTATAGCTTGCCTTGGGATTTTTTCCAGTATGGACTCATATTATGTTTCATCAGTTGGTTGTTGGGATTTTTTGGTGGCTTTATTGAATTTTGGGTTTTGTTTTTTGATGGAATTGAGTTGGAGTTGTGCAAACGGATGCTTGCATTGGGTTTTAGCTTGCCTTGGGATTTTTTCCAGTATGGACTCATCTTCTATTTTAGTAGTGTGTTGTTGGGATTTTTGGTGGCTATGTTGACTGATGCATTTTGTTGTTTGATAGAATTGAGATGGAGTTGGGCAAACTGATGCTTGCATTTTGTATTAGCTTGCCTTGGGATTTTTTTCCAGTATGGTACCTTTGTTGTATCGGTAGTGGGATGTTGGGATTTTTTGGTGGCTATGTTGAATGTTGGGTTTTGTTTTTTGATGGAATTGAGTTGGAGTTGGGCAATCTGATGCTCGCATTATGTTTTACCTTGCCTTGGGATTTTTTTCCAGTATGGTATCTTTGCTATTTCAGCAGTGTAAAAGAGCCCAATGATGAAACATAAAATATAACACTACGTGTGTGATCTTGCTAATTAACTCATGTTATATTGTATATCCTTAATAATGGCTAGCTGTCATTTTGGTTCCTTCAGTCCCCAAGTTAGAGATGACATTGATTGAGCTTCATATGTATTGTTATAGGATTTACATCACTTTGAAGTTTTTGCTTATTATATTAACTGGAATTTTGGGTGTATATGCAATGAGCCAATGCCATGCAACCTTATGGAAAAAATGAAAAAAAAATTTCTGAGGGCTAGCTATATCATGAATGCAATGGTACCATGCTGGATTCCATCTAAAAACACAACCCAACATTCATCAAAGCCAACAAAAAATCCCAACATCCCACTAGTGATACAGAATATGATACCATACTGAAAAAAATCCCAAGGCAAGCTACAACCCAATGCATGCATCAGATTGACAATGCCATGCAACATTGATTGTATTTTCCTTGCCATTTGATTTTGCTTGCCGTGGTGGTTTTTATATGGACAACAGATTTGTTTTTGGTGGAGCCCGATGATGACTGATGCGTAGTTTCTTTTCTGTGTGCAATAATAATTGCTTATACCCATTTCCTTGCTATGGCGTGCTTATCATTACTCTCCTCTCCCCCCACAAATAATTGAGCACACATCTAAAAAAATTGTCCTACATTTTATGCCTTCTGTCAATTTTATTGAAGGGTTGGATGCTGAATTGGGCTTTTGTATTTTGTGTTGGAAGTGTTATGAATTTGGACAAATTTTTTCTCCCTTGGTAGTATATGTTAATTTTTTAGATGTGTTGCATATTTTTTGTGCCTGTGAAGATGAGGCAGCTTATCACATATCTGATGATAAGAAACCAGTATGGAATGGGCCGCTTTATATTTCTGAGGGCATCCTTTACTTTTTATTTTTCATTTATAACTCTGTTTTCAATCTCTTGATTTTGTGCATTACATGGAGATCTCAAAGATGACGACAACATTACCATGCGTCGATCTTTACTTTTCATAGGTACGCTTTTAACTCAATTTACTCACATTATCACTCTTTTATATGATCGATGTTATATGTTACATGTCTTTTTTTGTTAACTTTGCTAAGTACAAATGAGTTACGGATCGAGCTCTTCTAGTCGATCTCGACATAGAAATGAGATCTGTGGGGACTTTGATGCCAATGGCGATGACTACAACATATGCCACTATGGTCTGCGGGTGCCAAGGAGGACTTCATGGACAAAAGCAAAACAGGCCGTAGATTTTGGAGTTGTACATCTCGAGAACGGCCATGCACATTTCTTCCAATGGATGGATCCCACACATACTGAGCTGTCCGTGATCATGCATTTCATGGATGAGATTGAAAGATGGCCCAATAATGTCAGTACGATGACACCATTGTCCGAGAGTAGGCTATTAGTGATAGAGGGACGTATGGTAATGGTGGTAGGTCTACTTGAGAGAAACAATGTGAAATTGGATAGCATTGTATCCGATTACCGATCCATTAAGGTGGGATTGATATATCTCTTAGTTCTATTTGTTTTTTATTTATTGTTGATGTATAACATGAGCGGTTGATGGTGTCTTTTCTGAATGCTTGCTTTTGTATTCTATAAACTATGGTGACTTTGCTTTAACTTCATTAATGGTGGGTTTTGTTTTTTGGTGTAATTAAGTTGGAGTATGGCAATCTGATGCTTGCATTGTGTTTTAGCTTACCTTTGGATTTTTTCCAAGTATGGTATCATATTCTGTATCAGCAGTAGGATGTTGGGATTTTTAGGTGGCTGTGTTTAACGTTGGGTTATGTTTTTTGATGGAATTGAGTTGGAGTTGGCCAATCTGATGCTTGCCTTGGGTTTTATGCCTTGAGAGTTTTTCCAGTATGGTATCATATACTGTATCAGCAGTGGGATGTTGGGATTTTTAGGTGTATGTGTTGAATGTTGGGTTATGTTTTTTGATGGAATTGAGTTGGAGTTCGGCAATATGATGCTTGCATTGGATTATAGCTTGCCTTAGGATTTTTTTCCAGTATTGTATCATATTCTGTATCAGCAGTGAGATGTTGGGATGTTTTGGTGGCTGTGTTGAATGTTGGGTTATGTATTTTGATGGAGTTGGGCAATCTGATGCTTGCATTTTGTTTTTGCTTGCCTTGGGATTTTTTCCAGTATGGATTCATCTTCTGTATCAGCAGTGGGATGTTGGGATTTTTTTGGTGGCTGTGTGGGATGTTGGGTTTTGTTTTTTGA
Organism: Scilla litardierei; assembly: GCA_030789695.1. NCBI lineage: Eukaryota > Viridiplantae > Streptophyta > Magnoliopsida > Asparagales > Asparagaceae > Scilla > Scilla litardierei. The sequence goes on from CM061142.1 coordinate 744,595,784, forward strand.
TGGAATTGAGTTGTAGTTAGGAAAGTTGGGTATGCTTGCATGGGCTGATGGATTCGTCCCTCTGTTGCGTGTCATGTGATAATACATGAATTGGGATTTTGTAAATACGGGTGTCTTTGTTGTAATTGCTTTGGGCTTTTGTATAATGCCTTGGATATGTGGGGGTATTTGGAAATCTGTTTTAAGGCTTGCTGTTGGCATATTTTTTTGTTGCTGCTCTGTTTGGTATTTATTTTGTGTTGGATATAAATTACATAAGAAATGCAAGGGGAGTCATAGTTTCCATATGTTCACCACTTTCCACTCACCACTTTCTTCATCCAATTTTCTAAACACCATTCTCAACAAAAAAAACACACAATAAAGTTGTGGGGGACCCACAAAACTTTCTCAACTCCACTTTCCAACCCTACTTTCCAACAAAAAACACAATACCCAACTTTCCCCAATACTATTCACAACTTTCTCAAAACTCCATTCTCACAAACAAGAACAGGCCATTAGTGAAAGTTTTTGAGAATTACTGTACACACCTCAATTGAGGTGTATGTAGGTGACTATTTGCCTAAAATGGAAAGAAAAAGCACATCATTGGTCACATCTCCTCCTCTCTTTCCCAATTTCTTTCCATTTTTGACAAAGTGTCACCTCCATGCACCTCCTTTTGAGGTGTATATAGTCATTCTCAAGTTTTTTCATTGTTTTATACTATAGTTGACTGACAGACTATTAGATCGTCAAAAATGGAAATATTTATAAAATGCAAGAGTGGTGGATGACGTACACAATATAGAAAAATATATAGAGATAAGCAGAACCAGAATATGAACTATTTAGGGCATGTTCCACCAGTTGTAAATGGCCTTGAAAGTGGAAAATTTTCACTATTCACACACTGTCGAAGCACTATTCAAGACTTTCTGTAGCACTTTGAAGAAATGGCCGTTTCTTTCTTTGTAAATTTTTAAGGGAAAATTTCCCTACGTGGCGCCTAGTCGCTGAGGCGGAGCCAAAATATTCCACACGAAAACCCACGAAAAATCTGCGGATTACAACGTTTAAAGTTTCATATGGGCCCCTCCCATTTCTGTCCTTTCTCTCGGCCAATAGCTATGCGCGTTTGTATTTTATTTATTTATTTTTATCGCTCGGGGCATTGTTCACTAAGAAGTGAACAGTGCCTCCGATAATTTTTTGTCTAATTATCAGAGGCACTGTTCACTGCTCAGTGAACATGGCCGGTTAATTGAAATTTAATTATTTTAATTATACATTATATAATTAGCTAAAAATATGTTAGTTTAATCATAAATTTAGTTCAAAATAATTATTTATAACTAAATTAGATTTAATTATTTCTACTAATATTTATAATTTCCATTAAATAAAATAATCATTATCATTATCATTTATTAATAACTAAAAAATAATTTAAATTAATTAAATTAGGATAATTACAAGTAATTATTTATTATTTCAAAACCGTGGACCTCACATCAAACATTTCCATGAAATTTTCAAAACCAAAGAAACACCAAAAAGTTTCGTATGACCCGCAACAAACTTTCAAACCCACTTTTCACGCCACTTGCAAGCCCAAAAACACAACTTCACTTTTCTCAATACAAGATTCCACACCCCATCAACTTTCCAAAAACAACTTTCAACTAGCAGAACAACCCCTTTACATCCAGGGGCGGATCCACTCCAGGGCTGACCGGGGCTACAGCCCAAGTCAGTTTTGGGGCAAAAACTCTATATATGTATAAAATACTCCCATGCCCAACCAATTAGCCCAGGCTTAAACTTTCGAGCCCAGGCCCAGCCCAGGCTTCGTATACAGCCCTAGACTCTCTCCCCTCTCTCATGATCTCATCCTTTCTACCCGAAATCGAATCCCCAAATCCATCGACAATTGTCAAATAGCCTTCCTCAGTTCCTCGTCGAGTCGACGTCGCCCATCCGACCCCACCGCAGGCACCGCCCCCCATTCGATCCGACCCCTCCAGGCTCTGCACTCCGCAGGCGCCGCCATTGGCCTGGACCATCGTCAATCTCTGCCACTTCGTTGAATGTGTATTTTTCATCTTCTTTCAACTTTCTGATCTGCTGGGTATTGCTTATTTCGTCATTTTTTGCGATTTGTTAGCAGGTCTGGTATATGGTTTTAGACTGTTAAATTTTTTGTTTTGATTCGTTTTATTGATTAAAGTTCAGATTTTATCCAGGACGTCAAACGGCCCAATGTACCTCGGACTCAGCTTGCCTCTCTTTCTAAAACGGATAACTCCGCGGTTCGGAGAAATCTTCAGAAAGACATGATCTCCAGGCTGAAACTCCAAATGCCTCTGTTTAGCATCGGCCCAATGCTTGAAATGGTCCTGTGCAGTCCTCAGCTTCTCACGGATGTTCCTCACAATATCCACAGCCTCCACGATCATCTCCGGTCCTAACAGCTCCCGATCTCCAATGTCATCCCAGCTCAGTGGCGATCGACATTTCTTCCCGTATAGCACGGCTAATGGCGTCATGCCAATACTTTCCTGGTAGCTGTTATTATAGGCAAACTCAACATGATGGAGATGATCCTCCCAAGATCCCTTGAAGTCTAACATGCACGCTCTCAGCACGTCCTCCAAAATATGAATCGTCCTCTCGGACTGGCCATCCGTCTACGGGTGGTACGCCGTGCTGAAACTCAGACTCGTACCCAAGCTCTTCTGTAGACTCTGCCAAAACTGAGACGTGAATCTCGTGTCTCTGTCCGACACGATACTCACGGGGACTCCGTGAAGTCGCATGATCTCCTGCACGATTCACATTACATCACTATATAAACTAGGAAAAGGAAATGAAACAGAGAGTAAAAGAATTTACCTCCATGTATCTCATCACTAGCGTCTCAGTGGACTGTCCTACCCGGTAGGGAATAAAGTGTGCGGATTTGGTCAATCGGTCTACGATCACCCAAATCGCGTCATTCTGCTTCGGACTTCGAGGTAGTCCAATCACGAAATCCATAGTGATGTGTTGTCACTTCCACTCCGGAATCGGAAGTGGTTGTAGCAACCCTGTCGTACGCTGATGATCCGCCTTTACCTGTTGGCAAACCAGACACTTGGCTACACTCCGAGCCACACTCCTCTTCATACCATGCCACAAATAGTTCAGGCGAAGATCATTGTACATCTTGGTACCACCAGGATGCACAGAATACGGCGAACAGTGTGCCTCAACCAACAACTCCTCTCTGATATCCCCAGCTGGCACACACAACCTGGCTCCAAACATCAACGAGCCATCCTCATGAATCAAGAAGTCAGTCCGTAGACCGGCTTCCACCTGCTCCCGAATCTTCACCAACTTCGGATCTCCGGCCTGTCCAGCCTTGATCCTATCCACGATTGTCGACTGTATCTGCATACACATCAACGAAGAAGCCTCTCTAGGAAGAACAATCTTAATACCAGACTCGCAAAAATCCTGCTGCAATCTCCACTGCGAATTCAACATCATCACCGCTGGAAGTCTGCTCAGCGCATCCGGAACCACATTCACCTTGCCAGGGTGATACTGCAAGTCAATCTCATAGTCGGCCATGAGCTCCAACCATCGATGCTGTCGCATGTTGAGCTCGTGATCGGTGAAGATCTTCACCTTCTCACTCAACAAGAAGTGCCTCCAAATCTTCAGTGCAAACACGAATGCAGCCAACTCCAAATCGTGCGTCGGGTAATTCTTCTCATGAGCCCTAAGCTGACGAGAAGCATACGCAACCACATGCCCATGCTGGTGCAACATCACAACCGAGACCCTTGCTTAGCCTTAATCTTCTCAGGATTCACCGAAATTCCATCTCCTGACACCACGTGTCCAAGAAAAGCAACCCTATCAAGTCAGAACTCGCACTTAGAATACTTAGCATACAAACGATGCTTCCTCAAAATCTCCAATACTGTCCTCAAGTGCGAAGCATGCTCTCCCTCCGACCTTGAATAGATTAAGATGTCGTCAATAAAGATAACGACAAACATATCCAGAAAGTCGTAGAAGATCAGATTCATCAAGTTCATAAAACTGTGGGCGCATTGGTTACACCGAAAGGCATAACCACGAACTCGTAGTGACCATACTTCGTCCTGAACGCTGTCTTCTGAATATCTTCCTTCCTCACCTTTAGCTGGTGATAGCCACTCCTCAGATCCAACTTAGAGAACACTCTCGATCCTTCAAGCTGATCAAAGATGTCATCTATACGAGGCAATGGATATCGATTCTTCATGGTCACTGCATTTAGCTCCCTGTAGTCCACGCACATGCGACGCGAACCATCCTTATTCTTCACCAGCAACACCGGTGCTCCCCACGAAGACACACTGGGATTAATGTACCCCTTCTGCAAAAGCTCATCCAGCTGCCTACGCAACTCCTCCAACTCAGCTGGAGCCATACGATACGGCGCCTTCGAAATAGGCTGCGCTCCCCGGAATAGGATCGATCGAAAACTCGAGAACTCGATTTTGCGGCAGTCCAGACATCTCCTCAGGGAAGACGTCGTTGAATTCTCGCACCACAGCTGGTCTACTCTGCTCCATCTGCATAGCAACGATCTCCACCGGCTTGGCCTGAAACCTGACAGGACCAAGCAAACTGCTGCCTCGGCTGAACTCAAACACCGGATGACCTGGGATCTCGAACACCACCTTCTTCCTCCGGCAATCGATCGTGGCGTAGAAGCTCCCAAGCCAGTCCATCCCAAGGACGGCATCATAGTTGATGATGTCGTGGACAATAAAGTCAGCGTAGAGCTCATGTCCACAGACCACCAATAGACAAGAATTGCAACCACGATGCACTGAGATCACGCAGCACTGCACGGGTCGATACGCACAGCGCCTTTCCCTGTAACGATATCCCAACTCTTGGGAAGAGGGGAAGTCGACAAGGAATGCTTGTCCACGAAGCTCCGGGAAATAATGCACATCGATGCACCCGAGTCGAAGAGGACCCATGCAGGAAATGTGTAAACCAAAATCACAACTAACAAACAATCTAAAAATCAAATCCTATTCTAGCAAACATAACATATTCAAGCAACCATACATATTCTAACAAACAAGACTGTCTAAGGAAAGAAAACAAACTAGACTGAGAGTTACCTGCAATAACCTCTTCCTCAGTCTCAGCCTCAACTACAGTCATCAGGAAAGCCTGCCTCCTCAGCTGAAGAGCCTGCTGAAAAGCCTACTTCTGTGGAACAAGGGCTGCTCCATGTCTAACAGGTACGGGTGATTTTCGTAGTTGAACTCCGACTGGCGCTTTCCCCGGAAGCTTAGCTCTCGGACAGTGCTTTAAGGTATACGCTGCGTCGCCACAGTTCAAGCACTGGCCCAGCTTCCGCCTGCACTGTTCCTTCACATGACCAGTCTTGCTACAATGATAGCACACCTTCCGACTCGGCCCAGCTACTGGTGCTTGCTGCTACGGAACTCCATCCGATGCTTTCCGCAGTTGATTTGCATGCCGACAATCCTTCGCTGAATGAGTAGCATCGCCACAAATCAAACACCGGCCTAGAAATCTTCTGCACTACTCCCTGATATGACCAGTCTTGCCGCAGAAATAGCAAGTCTTCAGAGTAGGCCCACCACCAGCTCGGGTCTGTCGTCTTCCAGCCATCTAATGACATAGAAACGATAAAATTAGACTCAGCCGGATGACTTGGATGTTTTAATTTATTTAATGGACTTTCTATAATTATTATCGTTTTTCCGATAATTCACAGTTGCAAGAGGACCTGCATGGGCCACCAACAAAACCTGTCACGCCCCGCTTCCCTAAAATGGAGGCGAGACGTGAGAAGGTCCGCTCAGACTTGGAGCTGTGAGGCTCCAGTCTGTAAAGCGTCTGGATTTAAACCAAGTAGAGGTCACTGCAAGTGCGATACGGAACAAAAATAATAATAAAGAAAGAGACATAAAAATAACCAATCTCAGAATGTCCATAACAAATTTCAACATCCCAGAAAAGTCACCAGGCTAAAAGAAAAGAGTCTAAAAGGCCCCAGCATGGCCAACAAAAGTAAACAACGTACAGAAAGAAAGGTGCTACTCACCAACAACCTAACAACAGACTAAGCAAAGTAACGACGAAGGAAAACTCTACGACTGGTTGCCGGTGTCCTCGTACTCCACGTCAGCTGTGGACCCAGGCTCAATGTCCACGAACTCCTCGTCCTCAGCAACGGACTCTGGCTCAGCAACTAACATGCGACACCCAAAGAGACGAGGGCGCATGTCAGCAAAGTCTACAAAGACTTTGTGCAAGGAAACTAAAAGGAAAGTAAAGCAACCTAGCAGTCCTAAAATAATGCGATGACATGACATTTAAAGTATGGATGCAACTATTAAATAAATGCGACAAGTATGACATGGCAGCAAGTTTAACAAGGCATAAGTACATCAAGGCATGGGTAGCAAAGCTACTAAATAATCACACGGATTTTCACAAGTCAAGTAAACACGTAGTGCTCAGAGATTACGCCTTTTGGCTGGAGTGGCTGTACGGGCCAACTCCTAAGCTCAAGTGATCGCTTATCCCTACCCCTCCACGTGTATCGAGCCAGGGCTTTACCCCCGAACATGGAATTCTCGCTTCTGGATCACAAGCCAGGAAGTGTTTTTGGCATAGGGTTGTGCCCGCAAAAGCAGGTGCCTAGCCTGAACAAGGAAGTACAAGTATAGTAGCGTGTGCTACGAATGCAACACTCAAACATGGATGACATGGCATGGAAAGTTGTAATTTAAATGCGTACAGTTAAGGAATTTAAACGTGACAGGCAGAGTACAATTAAAAAGCATGCAGTTACGAAAATTAAACGTGACAGGCAGATATGCATGAATGGCATGGCAGGGTGACAGATCTAGCTTCGTTGTCAAGTTAGATCTTAAAATTGCGTCTAGGCGAGTATCATTTCGTCGCCTAGTCTCTTTTACGCCTAAAGCAAGAAAATGGCCTAAGACATGGCCTAAAGCACTAATTGGCAAGTTTCACTTACCTGAATTCAAACGTCCAGCAAATATCGTCCAACCAGTCCAGTCTACCTATGTTCTTGGATCCACCAGCCTACAGTCCCAATTTAAGTTATCTTCATTAGTGAATTATCAGACAACCAAAATACCGATTTTTATCTTGTTTAACAGGGTTGGGTTGGGGGTCCTAAGAGTGCAGAACGTTACCTCAACACGACACGAAAGCTACATTGGCGTCGGGTAGCGACGCCAGGGGTTGGAATAAAAGAACGCGCTCCAAATCCAGATTCCAAACAAGATTCCTCGCTCGCCAATTCTTGGGCAGCATCCAGATCAGCAATCAAGATTCCAACAGCGATTAGGGTGTCGGTAGGCGTTTCTACGACTTTCGCAAAGCCGTATCAACTAACCGGGACGAACGGTTTGACACACGCAAAGTTTACAACTTTGAGCATGGTAGGAGATGTCCGTGACGTCGGAAATCACCCCTAGGAGAAGTAGGGGGCTGTCGGAAGACCCCAACAGCAAGTAGGAGGCGAAGCGACGATACGAAGCGACGATACGTCGGTAAAACACCAAAAGAGCGAGGTCCTTCGCTGTTTCGAGGCAAAGCGGCTGAGGAACGGCCGCGGGAAGTGAAGCAACGGCATAGGGGGGTCATAGGGGACTCACGGCGAGGTCAGGTGGCGGCCTGCGGTGGCACTGCTAGCGGCTGTGGCTGCTGCGAGGTGTTCTGCGGGTTGCAGCAGCCTGCGACGGTTTTTCCAGCGACCAACGGCGGGGATGCGACGGCCTGAAGGATGAGGGGAGTCGGGGAAGGTGAGAGGGGCTCGTCGGTGTTGGGTTTAGGCCGGAGCACACGAGGAAGCGGCGGTTGCGGGGTGTTTGCGTGAGAAAGTTTGAGGGCAGCGGGTTTCTTCTTTTGATGCTGTGAAATTGTGAAGCCCTAGGGTTATATTAAAGGCTAGGGGTCACGTGTGTAGGGGTAGGGTTGCTGAACATGGGTAGGATGCTAGCTAGGGTTTGGGTTTAATATAAAAAGTGTTATACAAAAATTATTAAAACTCTAATACACATACTCTCTCTCTCTCTCTCTCACCCTCGCGTGGGTTTGTGTGCGGTCAAATAATGTGGGCTGAGTCAAAGAATGTTATAAGGATTATAATAAAATACTAGGGGAAAATGTATCACATGAAACTTGGGGTTAACAACTAATAGGATGGCGAAAAAGTGAAAGTGGGTCAAACGATGTCCAAAAATTGTAAAATAAATACTGGGGTGACCGAAACGACAAGAGAAAGAAGGTGGAGAAGACGGATCACAATTTTGACGACAAGAAATGAAATTAAAAATAGAAAGGCCTCGCGATAAAAGTGAAAATCGCGACGTCTCGTCAAATAGGATCAAATGGTGGGAGAACGACCCGTGAAATGACGTTCCGAATCAACACCACAATTTTAATACTCTCAGAGACAATCACAATGACATATCACACCATAGGGTTCGGATACAGACAACGTCTAAAATAAATATGTGCACGAACAAGACTACGTGCACGACAAGGCGTACAAGCGAAAACAGATCGTTACATCCTCCCCACCTTAAGAATGATTTCATCCTCGGAATCAACATCAATCACTACTCGAAAACAAGTGCGGGAAGCGCTCTATCATATCATCCTCACGCTCCCATGTGGACTCCCCAGGGAAACCATGATGCCACTGCACTCGAACCAAGTCAACGGTCTTATTCCTCAGCTGCTTCTGCCGTCGATCCAGAATCTCAACTGGCTGCTGATCATATGACAGATCCGGACGAACCGTGATCTCCGAGAAATCCACTGTATGGGTCGGATCACTAACATATCGACATAACTGAGATACGTGAAATACGTCGTGAACACCCTCTAGTGGCGACGGCAACGCCAAGCGATAAGCCACCGCTCCAACTCTCTCCAGGACGTCAAACGGCCCAATGTACCTCGGAATCAGCTTGCCTCTCTTTCCAAAACGGATAACTCCGTGGTTCGGAGAAATCTTCAGAAAGACATGATCTCCAGGCTGAAACTCCAAATGCCTCCGTTTAGCATCGGCCCAATGCTTGAAACGGTCCTGCGCAATCCTCAGCTTCTCACGGATGTTTCTCACAACATCCACAGCCTCCACGATCATCTCCGGTCCTAACAGCTCCCGATCTCCAATGTCATCCCAGCTCAGTGGTGATCGACATTTCTTCCCGTATAGCACGACGAATGGCGCCATGCCAATACTCGCCTGGTAGCTTTTATTGTCGGTAAACTCAACATGATGGAGATGATCCTCCCAAGATCCCTTGAAGTCTAACATGCACGCTCTCAGGATGTCCTCCAAAATCTGAATCGTCCTCTCGGACTGGCCATCCGTCTGCACGTGGTACGCCATACTGAAACTCAGACTCGTACCCAAGCTCTTCTGCAAACTCTGCCAAAACTGAGACATGAATCTCGTGTCTCTGTCCGACATGATACTCACGGGGACTCCGTGAAGTCGCACGATCTCCTGCACGATTCACGTTACATCACTATCTAAACTAGGAAAAGGAAATGAAACGCAGAGTAAAAGAATTTACCTCCATGTATCTCCTCACTAGCGTCTCAGTGGACTGTCCTACCCGGAAGGGAATAAAGTGTGCGGATTTGGTCAATCGGTCTACGATCACCCAAATCGCGTCATTCTGCTTCAGACTCCGAGGTAGTCCAGTCACGAAATCCATAGTGATGTGTTGCCACTTCCACTCCGGAATCGGAAGTGGTTGTAGCAACCCTGCCGTACGCTGATGCTCCACCTTTACCTGCTGGCAAACCACACACTTGGCTACACTCCGAGCCACACTCCTCTTCATACCATGCCACCAATAGTTCAGGCGAAGATCCTTGTACATCTTGGTACCACCAGGATGCACAGAATACAGCGAACTGTGTGCCTCAACCAACAACTCCTCTCTGATATCCCCAGCTGGCACACACAACCTGGCTCCAAACCTCAACGAGCCATCCTCATGAATCAAGAAGTCAGTTCGCAGACCGGCTTCCACCTGCTCCCGAATCTTCACCAACTTCGGATCTCCAGCCTGTCCAGCCTTGATCATATCCACGATTGTCGACTGTATCTGCATACACATCAACGAAGAAGCCTCTCCAGGAAGAACAATCTTAATACCAGACTCGTAAAAATCCTGCTGCAATCTCCACTGCGAAGTCAACATCATCACCGCTGGAAGTCTGCTCAGTGCATCCGAAACCACATTCACCTTGCCAGGGTGATACTGCAAGTCAATCTCATAGTCGGCCATGAGCTCCAACCATCGACGCTGTCGCATGTTGAGCTCCTTCTGCGTAAAGATATACTTCAAGCTTTTGTGATCGGTGAAGAACTTCACCTTCTCACTCAACAAGAAGTGTCTCCAAATCTTCAGCGCAAACACGACTATAGCCAACTCCAAATCGTGCGTCGGGTAATTCTTCTCATGAGCATTAAGCTGACGAGAAGCATACGCAACCACATGCCCATGCTGGTGCAACATCGCAACCGAGACCCTTGCCTAGCCTTAATCTTCTCAGGATTCACCGAAATTCCATCTCCTGACACCACGTGTCCAAGAAAAGCAACCCTATCAAGCCAGAACTGGCACTTAGAATACTTAGCATACAAACGATGCTTCCTCAAAATCTCCAATATTGTCCTCAAGTGCGAAGCATGCTCTCCCTCCGACCTTGAATAGATTAAGATGTCATCAATAAAGATAATGACAAACTTATCCAGAAAGTCGTAGAAGATCAGATTCATCAAGTTCATAAAAACTGTGGGCTCATTGGTTACACCGAAAGGCATAACCACGAACTCGTAGTGACCATACTTCGTCCTGAACGTTGTCTTCTGAATATCTTCCTGCCTCACCTTTAGCTGGTGATATTCACTCCTCAGATCCAACTTAGAGAACACTCTCGATCCTCCAAGCTGATCAAAGATGTCATCTATACGAGGCAATGGATATCGATTCTTGATGGTCACTGCATTTAACTCCCTGTAGTCCACGCACATACGACGTGAACCATCCTTCTTCTTCACCAGCAACACCGGTGCTCCCTACGAAGACACACTGGGATTAATGTACCCCTTCTGCAAAAGCTCATCCAACTGCCTACGCAACTCCTCCAACTCAGCTGGAGCCATACGATACGGCGCCTTCGAAATAGGCTGCGCTCCCCGGAATAGGATCGATCGAAAACTCGAGAACTCGATCGGGCGGCAGTCCAGACATCTCCTCAGTGAAGACGTCGTCGAATTCTCGCACCACAGCTGGTCTACTCTGCTCCATCTGCATAGCAACGATCACCACCGGCTTGGCCCGAAACCTGACGGGACCAAGTGAACTGCTGCCTCGGCTGAACTCAAACACCGGATGACCTGGGATCTCGAAAACCACCTTCTTCCTCCGGCAATCGATCGTGGCGTAGAAGCTCCCAAGCCAGTCCATCCCAAGGACGGCATCATAGTTGATGATGTCATGGACAATAAAGTCAGCGTAGAGCTCATGTCCACAGACCACCAATGGACAAGAATTGCAACCACGATGCATCGAGATCACGCCATTCCCTGTAACGATATCCCAACTCTTGGGAAGAGGGGAAGTCGACAAGGAATGCTTGTCCATGAAGCTCCGGGATATAATGCACATCGATGCACCCGAGTTGAAGAGGACTCATGCAGGAAATGTGCAAACCAAAATCACAACTAACAAACAATCTAACAATCAAATCCTATTCTAGCAAACATAACATATTCAAGCAACCAAACATATTCTAACAAACAAGACTGTCTAAGGGAAGAAAAAAAACTAGACTGAGGGTTACCTGCAATAACCTCTTCCTCAATCTCAGCCTCAACTACAGTCATCAGGAAAGCCTGCCTCCTCAGCTGAAGAGCCTGCTGAAAAGCCTGCTTCTGTGGAACAAGGGCTGCGCCATGTCTAACAGCTACGGGTGCTTTTCGTAGTTGAACTCCGACCGGCGCTTTCCCCGGATGCTTAGCTCTCGGACAGTCCTTTAAGGTATGCGCTGCGTTGCCACAGTTCAAGCACTGGTCCAGCTTCCGCCTGCACTGTTCCTTCACATGACCAGTCTTGCTACAATGATAGCACACCTTCCGACTCGGCCCATCTACTGGTGCTTGCTGCTGCGAAACTCCATCAGATGCTTTCCGCAGTTGATTTGCATGCCGACAATCCTTCGCTGAATGAGTAGCATCGCCACAAATCAAACACCGGCCTAGAAATCTTCTGTACTGCTCCCTGATATGACCAGTCTTGCCGCAGAAATAGCAAGTCTTCAGAGTAGGCCCACCACCAGCTCGGGTCTGTCGTCTTCCAGCCATCTAATGACATAGAAACGATAAAATCAGACTCAGCCTGATGACTTGGATGTTTTAATTTATTTAATGGACATTCTATAATTATTATCGTTGTTTCGATAATTCGCAGTTGCAAGAGGACCTGCATGGGCCACCAACAAAACCTGTCACGCCCCGCTTCCCTAAAATGGAGGCGAGACGTGAGAAGGTCCGCTCAGACTTGGAGCTGTGAGGCTCCAGTCTGTAAAGCGTCTGGATTTAAACCAAGTAGAGGTCACTGCAAGTGCGATACGGAACAAAAATAATAATAAAGAAAGAGACATAAAAATAACCAATCTCAGAATGTCTATAACAAATTTCAACATCCCAGAAAAGCCACTAGGCTAAAAGAAAATAGTCTAAAAGGCCCCAGCATGGCCAACAAAAGTAAACAACGTACAGAAAGAAAGGTGCTACTCACCAACAACCTAACAACAGACTAAGCAAAGTAATGACGAAGGAAAACTCTATGACTGGTTGCCTGTGTCCTCGTACTCCACGTCAGCTGTGGACCCAGGCTCAATGTCCACAAACTCCTCGTCCTCAACAACGGACTCTGGCTCAGCAACTAACATGCGACACCCAAAGAGACGAGGGCGCATGTCAGCAAAGTCTACAAAGACTTTGTGCAAGGAAACTAAAAGGAAAGTAAAGCAACCTAGCAGTCCTAAAATAATGCGATGACATGACATTTAAAGTATGGATGCAACTATTAAATAAATGCGACAAGTATGACATGGCAGCAAGTTTAACAAGGCACAAGTACATCAAGGCATGGGTAGCAAAGCTACTAAACAATCACACGGATTTTCACAAGTCAAGTAAACACGTAGTGCTCAGAGATTACGCCTTTTGGCTGGAGTGGCTGTACGGGCCAACTCCTAAGCTCAAGTGATCACTTATCCCTACCCCTCCACGTGTATCGAGCCAGGGCTTTACCCCCGAACATGGAATTCTCGCTTCTGGATCACCAGCCAGGAAGTGTTTTTGGCATAGGGTTGTGCCCGCAAAAACAGGTGCCTAGCCTGAACAAGGAAGTACAAGTATAGTAGCGTGTGCTACGAATGCAACACTCAAACATGGATGACATGGCATGGCAAGTTGTAATTTAAATGCGTACAGTTAAGGAATTTAAACGTGACAGGCAGAGTACAATTAAAAAGCATGCAGTTACGAAAATTAAACGTGACAGGCAGATATGCATGAATGGCATGGCAGGGTGACAGATCTAGCTTCGTTGTCAAGCTAGATCTTAAAATTGCGTCTAGGCGAGTATCATTTCGTCGCCTAGTCTCTTTTACGCCTAAAGCAAGAAAATGGCCTAAGACATGGCCTAAAGCACTAATTGGCAAGTTTCACTTGCCTGAATTCAAACGTCCAGCAAATATCGTCCAACCAGTCCAGTCTACCTATGTTCTCGGATCCACCAGCCTACAGTCCCAATTTAAGTTATCTTCATTAGTGAATTATCAGACAACCAAAATACCGATTTTTATCTTGTTTAACAGGGTTGGGTTGGGTGTCCTAAGAGTGCAGAACGTTACCTCAACACGACGCGAAAGCTATATTGTCGTCGGGTAACGACGCTAGGGGTTGGAATAAAAGAACGCGCTCCAAATCCAGATTCCAAACAAGATTCCACGCTCGCCAATTCTCAGGCAGCGTCCAGATCAGTGATCAAGATTCCAACAGCGAGTAGGGTGCCGGTAGGCGTTTCTACAGCTTCCGGAAAGCCGTATCAACTAACCGAGACGAACGGTTTGACGCATGCAAAGTCTACGACGTTGAGCATCGTAGGAGATGTCCGTGATGTCAGAAAGCACCCCTAGGAGTAGTAGGGGGCTGTTGGAAGACCCCAACAGCGAGTAAGAGGTGAAGCGACGATACGACGCGATGATACGTCGGTAAAACACCAAAACATCGAGCTCCTTCGCTGTTTCGAGGCAAAGCGGCTGAGGAACGGCCGTGGGAGGTGAAGCAACAGCGTAGGGGAGTCAGAGGGGACTCACGGCGAGGTCAGGTGGCAGCCTGCGGTGGTGCTGATAGCGGATGTGGCTGCTGCGAGGTGTTCTGCAGGCTGCAGCGGCCTGCGGCGGTTTTTCCGGTGACCAACGGCGAGGATGCGACGGCCTGAAGGATGAGGGGAGTCTGGGAAGGTGAGAGTGGCTCGTCGGCATTGGGTTTACACCGGAGCACGCGAGGAAGCGGCGGTTGCGGGGTGTTTGCGTGAGGAAGTTTGAGGGCGGCGGGTTTCCTCTTTTGATGCTGTGAAATTATGAAGCCCTGTGGTTATATTAAAGGCTAGGGGGTCACGTGAGTAGGGGTAGGGTTGCTGAACGTGGGTAGGATGCTAGCTAGGGTTTGGGTTTAATATAAAAAGTGTTATACAAAAATTATTAAAACTCTAATACCCATACTCTCTCTTTCTCTCACCCTCGCGTGGGTTTGTGTGCGGTCAAACAATGTGGGCTGAATCAAAGAATGTTATAAGGATTATAATAAAATACTAGGGGAAAATGTATCACATGAAACTTAGGGTTAACAACTAATAGGTTGGCGAAAAATTGAAAGTGGGTCAAACGAAGTCCAAAAATTGTAAAATAAATACTGGGGTGACCGAAACGACGAGAGAAAGAAGGCGGAGAAGACGGATCATAATTTCGACGACGAGAAACGAAATTAAAAATAGAAAGGCCTCGCGACAAAAGTGAAAATCGCGACGTCTCGTCAAATAAGATCAAATCGTGGGAGAACGACCCGTGAAATGACGTTCCAAATTAACACCACAATTTTAATACTCTCAGAGACGATCACAACGACATATCACACCATAGGGTTCGGATACAGACAACGTCTAAAATAAATACGTGCATGAACAAGACTACGTGCACGACAAGGCGTACAAGCGAAAACAGACCGTTACAACGACAATCACTTCGTGTTCATTTGCGGCCATCGCATTTGTACACAGACTGCAACCATCTAGCGCCTTGATCTTGGTATGATCCTAATTCATTATTACCTTCTTCTTTTATTTTTCCTTTTTGGTGTTAGACTCTTATAATCTAGGGCTTTGATTTGGTAAAAATACACATATTAACTCATGTATCACTTTAATGGGTTCTTAATTGTAATAGAAAATCAACGAAAAACCGGAGAAATTTTTTTTTGTTTTCATTCTTTATTAATGGAAAATCAAGGGCTTTTTATTTTTCCTTTTTGGGTCTTAGACTCTTATAATCTAGGCTTTTAGTTGAATGATACACAGAAACTCATATATCACTTTAATAGATTATTAGTTATAATGAAAACTCCTGGAAACAAGAGAGGAAAAACTTTGTTCTTATTCTTTAAACCAAAAGAGCACCCATTGACTAGTGAAGGGACTCCATCTAATGTTGATTTGTCAAATGTTAATGAGCAACCACTTTCTAAATCTCGAAGAATTGAAATTGATCTTGGTACTCTTGAGCAGGATCCTGGGATTTGAATTCCTATATGGCAACATCCTGTTAATCAACGAGATGAAATACGGAGAGCTTACATTAAAATGGGTCCATATCAACCTAAGCTGGCAGAGTATCCGAGAACTGAATCAGGATCACAACATCGTAAATTTCAATATTCTTGGTTTGAGAACTTTCCTTGGTTAGAGTAATCTCCATCAAAGGATGCAGTATTTTGTTTTCCATGTTTTGTTTTTCAAGAAAATACGCCTCGCCAAGCTGCATTTATCATAGAATGGTTTTATAGTTGGAAGAGGGTTCACGATGGAGTTAGATGTGCATTTCTGATGCATGTGGGATGTCCTACATCACCGCATAATAATGTTGTGAAATCTATTAAAGATTTAATGAAAGGAACTCGACATATTGATAAAGTGCTAAATGCACAGACTGCAGAAGAAGTTCAGAAGAATCGACTGCGACTTACAGCAACAATTGAGAGTATTTGGTGGCTTAGCCTACAAGCTTGTGCATTTAGAGGTCATAATGAATCTCAAACTTCTAGCAATCGTGGAAATTTTATAGAGATGATAAGACTTATGGGAAAATTAAATGTTAACATTGATTATGTTGTCTTGGAAAAAACTCCGAAAAATGCAAGCTATACTTCACCGACTATTTAGAAAGAAATTTTGCATATTCTTGCAAACAAAGTTAGGAGAAAAATCCGTGACAAAGTTGGAGATGCAAAGTTATGCATTTTGGTTGATGAAGCTAAAAACGCATCAAATAAAGAGCAGATGGCTATTGTTTTGAGATTTGTTGATAATCATGGTTTTTACGAGAGCATTTTTTGAGATTGTACATGTTTCAGACACTACTGCTTTAACACTGATAAGAGAAATACCTACTGTCCTTACCCAAAATAATTTGCATATTCTCAATATGCGAGGTCAAGGATATGATGGTGCTAGTAATATGTGTGGTGCGTGGAACGGACTTCAGGCTCTATTTCTTAAAGATTACTCATATGCATATTATGTATATTGTTTTGCTCCTCGATTACAACTAGCATTGGTTGTAGCTGCTGTAAAATGAGATGTCTATTTGGTTATTTTTTTCAAAATTAACATCCATTATCAATCTTATTGGTGCTTCTCACAAACGACAAACTGAGTTACATTCTGCTCTAGCAAATGAAATTGCATGTATGTTAGCTTCTGGTGAACGTGAGACTAGTAAAGGGAATAATCAGATTGTTAATTTACATCGAAGTGGAACTACTCGATGGAGCTCTCATTTTAATTCAATTTGCAGTTTAATTGATATGTATGGTATATCTATGACAGTGCTTGAAAGTATTATTCAAGAAGGATCCTCAAACTCTATGCGTGGAGAAGCTTGTGGCTGTTTGATAGTGATGAAGTCTTTTGAATTTATTTTCATCTTATATATGATGCATAAAATTATGGGGATCACCGATTTGCTTTGTCGAGCTTTGCGGCAAAAATCTCTTGATATCTTAAATGTTATGGATTTAGTCTCCTCTACTAAAGCATTGATTCAAACTCTGAGAGAAATGGGATTCGATCATCTTCTTGAACTTGTGCAATCTGTTTGCACGAAGTATGATATTGACAAACCAGATATGAATGCTCCATACAAAAGAGCCACCGGTTGTTCATGCCAACAAAAAGATTCGATGACAGTTCACCAACACTATCATTTTGATATATTTAACTCAGCAATAGATTTTCAGTTGGAAGAGTTAAATTCAAGATTCAGTGATGGAGCAGTGGAACTCATTTTACTTAGCACCGCTTTGGAACCTAAAGACAATTTTAAATCATTTAAAATTGATGATATTTGCAGGCTTGTTGAGAAATTCTATCCTGAAGATTTTACTGAACAGAAAATGCATTATTTAAGATATCAATTAGAGCATTATAAGATTGATGTGCTTCATCATAAGATTTTTCAGAATATGTCTACAATTTCTGAATTATGTCGAGTACTAGTTGAGACAAATAAATCACAACACTATCATTTCTTTGATAGACTGCTTCGTTTTAGTTTGACTCGATTGGTTTCCACTGCTACTATGGAACGTGCATTTTCAGCTATGAAACATGTTAAAACGGCTCTATGCAATAAGATGGAAGAAGAGTTCTTGGCAGATTCTATGATGATTTACATTGAACGAGAGCTCGCTAAAGATATCGATTCGGATTCGATAATAGATGAATTCTATTCTATAAAACATCGACGGGTGCAACTTAACCAAAACAAGTCCAAACTTTCAACCCCATTGCAAGTCATCCTTTCATTAGGATTCCTCATGATGCAACTCATCCTAACCCTTGGATGACTCTAGCCACACCATACCCTATACCATCCTATATAAGCTTGCAATCAAAAGGCTCTTTCTTTGGGACGTCAGCCTAAAACTAATTCACATACCCTAGCACGAAAAAGAAGAGCCAGTCGTAATTTTGAAGTTGAAGATCAAGAGCCAACCGCAATTTTCAAGTTGCAAATCCTCAAGAGCTGGCCGAAGTCAAAAAGACCAAGAGCAGCCGTAATTTTTTCTATCCAATCCTCATGAGCTCTTCAATGAACCCCAAGCATAGAATTAGAACAATTGACCTTTTGAAAACCACTTTGCCGCAAGCTTGTGAAACCCTTAACAATTCTCCAATTCTCCAATAGCCCACGATTGAACCTGACCGCAAATTTTGACTTCCTGAAATCCCAAGTACATTTTACATCTCCAGCTGCAGAAAATTGATCATCAAAAATCCCCCAAGAGGAGCCGCACTTTGCATTTGAAAACCCCAAGAGCAGCTTTTGTCTTTTCTTTGCAATTCAGATGTTCAGAACTTCAGCTGCAACATGGTGCTTGATTGATCCTGTTGCAACATGGTGCTTGATTGATCATGTCGCAACATTGACATTGCCGTAACTTGGTGTTTTCATTACTCCTGCCGCAACCTGCTGTTCACAACTACATGGCGCAACTTGAACTCCAAGCCGCAACTTGCTGATTAAAGGGACTAGGGACTACTATTTGTCAAACGACTTCTGACCACACGCTGAACGACAGAGACACCAACGCCGTCACAACTGAGTGATTCTAAACTTTATACTCTATTATATTTGTGATTGTGGCATTGTGATCTTTGTAGAACTATTTTATTATCTTTTTGGGGACTTGACTAGTTGGGACTAGCCAAGAGAGAGCTTTACTTGGATTGTTATCGTTTGGCACTTTGATGAGTGCAGGTACTGAGAGCCAGGTGAGTGTAGAGTTGGTGCTCTAGCTACATGTTGTACCAGTTAACTTTAATAATCTAGTATTGCTTTTGGGGTTGGACGTAGGTCGTTGGGCCGACTGAATCAGTGTATATCGCATGTGCATGTTGTGACTGCTTTTCTATACTATGCTTTTGTTATAACTGCCTGAGATTTCGTGTGGGTTACATGAATATTTTTTTTATAAGCCTATTCACCCCCCCTCTGGGCTTACATCCAGATCCAACAAGTGGTATCAGAGCCAATTTAGAAGATCTAGCCGAGTTAACCATGTCTATGAATATGTCTGATTCTGCTTTTGCTGAGGGTCAGTCTATTTTCCGTCCCTCTAAGTTTAACGGTGTTGATTTTGCTTATTGGAAAACTAGGATGAGGATATACTTAGCTGCTATTGATTATGATGTGTGGAGCATTGTAGAAAAAGGGTATAAACATGTCGCGCTCCACTTCCCATTATACGTGGGAGCGAGAACGTGAACGAGTCCGCGTGTGCTTAAAGTAAAGAAGAAGTACTTTTTCATTTTCTTCCTTCTTTGAATTAAGCACAATAAGCGTCTGTGTATGACTACTTGGTAGATTCTGGCTTGCAAACGATCGAAACAACAAATAATGTCATTATTATACTTCAATATCCAGATTACATGTACACAAAGAATTAAGGCCTAGCATGGCCATTACAACAGTTACATGAAGGAAAAACACCTGAACAAGAATACACCACCAATATTAATTTTATTACAAAGCTGCGAAAGCACGTCGTTCCTCAGCAATGGGTCTCAGCGTCCTGGTTGTCCTGGTCCCTCTGCTCAGTCTACAAGTAAACTCTTCAGTAAACTTTGCTCAAAACCTAACGTATATTTCACAAGATAGACAAGGAAATATATGTCAGTGAGGGTCGCTCGGAAAGGTTTAAAACGTTAGTAACAAAAAGGACCCTCGACAAGATGATAATATAGTTTACAAAGCTTTGGGGATGAATGACACAATATGATTCCAATAAGATGAAACATGGTAGCATAAGGAAACATGTGAGCATAGCAACATGTAGTGTGCAAAGTAGTAAGCAAGCGAAGTGTAGTGCACAAAGTAGCGAACATGGCAAGGTGTAGTGTGAAATGTGACAAGCATGGAAAGTGTAGTGTGTACAGCAATAAGTATGGCAAGTGTAGTGTGTACAACAATAAGTATGGCAAGTGTAGTGTGTACAGCAATAAGTATGGCAAGTGTAGTGTGTACAGCAATAAGTATGGCAAGTGCAGGGTGTACATCAATAAGGATAGCAAGTATAGTGTGTACAGCAATAAGCATGGCAATTGTGGTGTGTACAGCAATAAGCATGGCAATAAGTTTATCAGGTTTCCCAATAGCATCAGCAGGGGTAAAAGAGTGCATCAATCAATCTCCTATCTAGTGACAAGCCCAGTGTCTGAGGGGGAAGTGACTAGCATTACACCCAAGCCAACAGGAGCTACCCGTGGCTCTCTACTCACTGACCCAGCCAGGTGTCGGTCAAGTTCACCAATAGAGTGCAACCCAGAATTCCGACCTCTACTACATTGGACTACCCCATCCAAAGCGTCCATAAGTGTATCCGTATAGTCCAATGTCTGTCGTATGGCAAACATTCCGTAAATGCTCCGCGGGCCCAATATCTGTAATGCCTGAAGGCCCAATAGTCCGTAATTGCCCGAAGGCCCAATGTTCCGTAAAATGCCCGAAGGCCCATTACCACATTTCATTCGGGTGCACATCACATAATAAATGGAAAACATGGAAAGATAGCATTTCATGTGCATTATTTAAGGGACTAAAACAAACTAACACATCAACATGATCCATTAAAACAATTTCGATTATAAAAGTTGTTACTTGACATTTTGCGACATATGTTATCTTAGGAAGTTTAAATACAATAAAAATACTTGCATCTTTGAAAATTAGTAGAAGATAATATACTTGCAAGGGGTAAATACTTGCCTGGAACGATGCATTTCTGGGTGTCCACGTGATCGTATAAGGGGCGAGGATATATCTGCGAAGTCAGATTCTTGATATTTAGTTAAAACTTATTAGTCGATTAAAATAATATTAGAACTCACACTAATATGCATATACATGTTTATATGCAAGTACTTAAATATATCTGTGTTAACTAAGTTACTAACATACCTTTCATAATTAATAATTAGAAGACTAACATGTTGGTACTAAGGGGATATACTAGCTTATAGAAAAATAGTACATGGTAGTATTGCAGGTGATGAGTCTAATACTTAATAATATTAGGTATATAAAATACAAACTACTGCTCACGAGTTATAAATTAAGTATGATATTAATATATGCACTTTATATATACAACTGACATCTCATAACCTATATGTTTTAACAAATATATAGACTAGTAGAGATATTGTTTACATTGCAGCTAAATCAACTTACTTGTACAACGGGTTCTGTTAAAAAGAAAACACCAGTACATATATAGCATGGGGTGATGTCATACGCATGCATTCACATCATTTATATAAGTAACATACACTTCCCTTGGCTATGCACTGTTAATAATATATAATAACTTACGTATAGCATAAAACACATGCAATCACTCACCGCTGCCTGTTGTTGAGCTCGCAGGTGGGGGACTCGGGTCAGAGAGCGTGGGCGGGGTCTCGAAAGAGGGTGGTGGCGCTAAAGAATGGAGGGCTGGCGTGATGCTTGGGATGGGTTGCTGGCTGCTGGGTTGGAGAGGCGGTACGGGAGGAAGAGGAAAGTGGGGGTCCGGCGGCTGTCGAACGGAGTGGAAGTCAGTGGCGGACGTCAAAGAGAGGGCGGAGGAGATGCGGCTTCCTGGGTTCGAGAGGGGGTTTCCTACGGCGAGGGTGGCAGGGAGCAGGAGGCTCGGCGTGCGGCGGTGTTTGGTGGTTGGGAGAGGGCGCAGCGGAGGGGGTGCACTGCTGAGCGAGTGGGGTACGGTGGGTTTCGGGAGGCTGGTGGCCAGAGTGGGGATACGTGGCATGCGGGCTCACCGGCGATGGCCTGTCGGAGAGAGGAGGGTGGCGCAATGGCGAGAGGAGGAAGGCGGGAGGCGGTGTGAGGGTGAAGTGGGTTGCGGCGTCCGGCGGTGTGGGTTAGAGGTTCTCGGGCGTGTCACGGCTGCGGTCGATTTCATGAGGAGGTGAAATGCGCCCTGGGCTCTGTAAAGAAGAAGAAGAATAAGATAGAGGAGGGGGGTTCGACTGGCTTGCGGAAGAGTATGGCTGAGAGTTTAGAGGGCCAGGGTTTTCTTTAATATAGGACGAGAGAGCCCCGGAGAGTTTGGCATGCACCAAAATGAAAAGGGTTTAGAGTTTAAAATTTTAAGCAAATGGAAAGATTTTGTTTTAAAATGTTGTATTTAAAACTTAAGAGAACGTGGAAAGAAACAAGCACTAATTGTTAATAAGAGGGGATTTAATTGCAAGGAAGAACAGGAAGGATTTTGAATTAAAAACAATTATTAGGGAGATTAATGGCTAAAGAAATTAAGGAAGGTTGAATAAAATAATAATTTAAGGAGTAATCAGGGGAAATTAGTGAGAGGAAAAACTTCCTATTTAGCTATAGGTTTTATTAGGAAGGTATTTGAAAAAAAAATTTGTTTGAAATGAAATGAAATTTGAATTTGAATTAAGTGAATTGAATTCTAATTTATCATAGCTTACTTAAAATAATTATCCTAATCCTACCAGCTTAGTAATAATAATAATGGCATGCATAACATACTAAGTCTTAATAATATGTACGGACGAAGTATAGATACGTATATAAATATAGTACGAGTACGAAGTACAAATACGTATAGGAGTTACGGAAGGTCGTAAGACAAACATGGAAATACATATGAAATACATACGTATGGGAACATGTCGTTGCAAAACATCCCAATATTAAAATTGAAGATAATGAAATGTTAAAACCAGAAGATAAGTTGGATGATCATGATAATAAACGTTTTTCTTTAAATAATAAAGCTATGAATGCTCTGATTTGTTTTTTAGATAAAGATGAGATTAACCGTATATCTCAATGTCAAAATGCGCCGGAAATTTGGCATACACTGGAGGTGACTCATGAGGGTACATCGGAGGTGAAGGAGTCCAGGCTTGCATTGCTCAGCACTGAATATGAAAGCTTCCGCATGCTTCCATTAGAGTCAATTAAGGAGATGCTTGTGAGGTTCACAGACATCGTCTACAAATCTACCTCTCTTGGAAAGCCGTACTCGAGTCTGGAGCAAATCAGAAAGATCTTAAGAGCATTGCCTAGCAGCTTTCGTCCCAAAATCATAGCTATTCAGGAAGTAAAAGATTTATCGCAGATGAAAGTGGAAGGCCTGATAGGGAACCTGATGTCCCATGGGCTGAAGCTGTAGAGCATTGAACTTAGAGAGAGATGAAATCAAGACTTCAACCGCACTAGCCCTTCAGGCTAAGGAGGATGAAGATGGAGATGAAGAGGAGGATCTCTTGGTGACAAGCTTTAAGAAATATATCAGAACAGGCAATGGGAGATCAGAGATGCTAAAAAGGTTTAATCGCTCTAACAAGTTTGATTCTGCAAATAAATTTTTTGAGCAGATTACTACTGATCCTATTATATGTTTTAAATGTAAAAAGCAGGGACACTCATTAAGCAATGCCCTCAATCAAAGAACAACGATGCGGATCAAAAATGGAAATCTCTAGTTCTAACATGGGATATGGACAGTAAGGATGAATCTCAAGAGGAAGTTGCGCTCTCCTCCCTTTTCCTGATGGGAGAACTAGATGAGGTAAAATCTCTAACCAAAGCTCAACTTGTGACTACATTTAAAGAAATGGAAGATGAAATCAAAGCTTAGAATCAAGTGTTGAGTTACTTGAATCCCATGTAGAGAAGTTTAAAATGCTAACTTTGAACTGCAATAAGACAACTATAACATGTCATTAGAAGTTGATGAAATAAAAGAAAAGCTTGCGGAATGTAATTCTACAATTAGTTCATTGGAAAAAAAGGAAAATCTAGCATGCCTGCTGAAACTGAATGCCATAGTTGCTCTACTTTACTTAAAGATATTAGCATGTTTAAACAAAATATGATAAAGCTAGAAACTGAAAATGATTTTCTAAATGAGAAGATTTGCATGCTAATCAATGAAAATAAAAGGCTAGAAAAGAAGATGGCTAATCTAAAAAAGAGTGAGGAAGAGAACAAAAAGGCCTTTATCAGTAAATGTACCATGCTTGTTAATGAGAACATGTACTTGAAATCTAAAATATCTGATCTTGAGTTGTCTATTGAAAAATTTGGTGTTGAAAAGCATTCATTAGACATTATTCTATGAAATCAGATACATGGTAATAATAGGCGTGGTTTGGGCTATGGAAACAAAATTGATGAAAGGCCAAGAATTAACAGAAAAAATAAAAATGAAACTGATGTAAGAAGAAGTGTGTTTGGTAAATGTTATACATGTGGTGGTGTTGGTCATGCTTATTATAATTGCAAGTATAGGAACACAAACATTAAATTTAAACAAGTTTGGGTTTTGAAAGGTATAGTGACTAACACCAATGGACCAATTTGGATAACTAGGTCACACTTATCATGTTCTTCCTATGTGTATGTACATGACACTGCTAAGGGACAACGGTGTGAGTGGTACTTAGACTCTGGCTGCTCAAGACACATGACATGTTATAGCGAAAAGCTCATTAGTCTTGTAAAGCATGAAGGTGGAAGTGTTACTTTAGGAGACAATTAAAAATGCAAGATAATTGGTAAAGGTGTTGTAGGTAACGACACCTTTCAGCTTACAGATGTCCTATTGGTTGAAAAGCTTAAACATAACCTCATTTCTATCAGTCAGCAGTGCGACAAAGGCATGAAAGTTGAATTTGATGCAAAACTTTGTAGAGTCATTGATAGCTCAACAGATGACACTATTATTACTGCAAATAGAAAGAATAATGTTTATACTCTTATGATTGAAGAACTAACTTTTTCTAAATGTTTGCTTGTAGGTGAAGAAGATGCCACACTATGGCATAGACGATTAGCACATACAAGCATGGGATTGATAAAGAAGCTGGAAAACAAAAATCTAGTAAGAGGACTACCGCATCAAACAAATGAGAATGGTAAGTTGTGCGTGGCATGCACAAAAGGTAAGCAAACTAGATCTACTTTTTCTAACATTAATGAAGTTGCCACCACACTCATATCGGAATTAGTGCACATGAATCTATTTGGTACCACAGACATTGCTAGCCTAGGAGGTAAAAAGTATTGTTTAGTATTGGTTGATGATTTCTCTAGATATACATGGTTACTTCCTAGCCAAAAAATCAGACTCATTTGACAATTTTAAAAACTTTTGTATATAAGTTTCTAATGAGAAAAATTCTTCCATTGTAAAAATTAGAATCGATCATAGAGGTGAGCTTGAAAATGCTATTTTTGAAATTTTTTGCCTTGAAAAAGGAGTTTTACATGAATTCTCTTCTCCTAGAACACCTCAACAAAATGGGGTGGTCGAAAGAAAAAATCACACATTAAAAGAGATGGCTAGGAGTATGTTAATTGTTAATTGAATATAGTTTGCTTATGTCTTTTTGGGCTGAGGCCATTAATACTGCATACCATATATGCAATAGAGTTATGCTTAGACCTATACTAAATAAAACTTCTTAATAAAACTTCTTATGAACTATGGCATGGTAACACTCCGAAAGTTTCTTACTTTAGAGTTTTTGGATGCAGGTGCTATATACTAATTACTACAGATCAGCTTGACACATGTGAATCCAAAGAGGGAGTGTTCGTGGGATATTCAGCAAGGAGCAGAGCATGCAGGATTTATAATAAACACACACTTGCTATTATTGAATCTATAAATGTTAAATTTGATGAATCGGATATAAATTCTTTGGATTGCAGGCAGAACGATGAAGAGGAAAATGTAGAACAACAAAGCATTCCAAGGAATAATGAGGAGCAACCTGAAAGAGAATGGGAAACTGAAACTGGCACGGCAGAAATACAAGATGTAGCAGTTACCAGAGGAGAGCTGAGATTCAATACAAACCACCCATTAGACTTGATTCTAGGTGAGCATATGGCCGGTATTCGCACACGTTCCTCTTTTAGAAATCTATGCACTCTATGTATTTACGGTGATTTTATTTCTGAAATAGAGCCTAAAACATTGAAACTGCTTTAGAAGAGGAAAGTTGGGTTTTGGCCATGCAAGATGAATTGAATCAATTTGTTAGAAATAATGTTTGGAAACTTGTGCCAAGACCCACTGATTATCCTGTAGTTGGTACTAAATGGGTGTTTAAAAATAAGCATGATGAATCTGGTAATGTTATTAGAAACAAGGCTATGTTGGTAGCTAAAGGTTATAATCTAATTGAAGAAATTGATGTGGATGATACTTTTACACCAGTTGCTAGGCTTGAGTCCATTAGAATATTGCTAGCTTTTGCAAGTTATAAAGGACTCAAACTGAAACAAATGGATGTAAAAAGTGCTTTTCTTAATGGCTACCTAAAAGAAGATGTATTTGTTGAGCAACCCCCAGGAGCCATAATTTTCCAAACCATGTTTATAAATTAGAAAACGGCTTTGTATGGTCTTAAGCAAGCTCCGAGCTTGGTATGACCGTCTAAGCACATATTTGTTGAAAATGATTTTAAAAAGGGGAGTGCTGACAATACATTATTCTTGATGCATGATTCTGATGATTTTCTGATTGTGCAAATATATGTTGATAATATTATTTATGGTGCTACTAACGATCTTCTATGTCAAAAGTTTGATAACGTCATGCAGGATCAGTTTGAGATGAGGCTTGTGGGAGAGCTAAATATTTTCTTGGGTTCCAAGTAAAGCAAGGAAAGGAAGGCATCTTTCTATCTCAAACCAAATACATCAAGGAGCTTCTGAAAAAGTTTAGGATGGATAAGTCTAAAGGAATTGGAACGCCGATGTGTCCCAATACAAAAATGGACAAGGATGAACAAGGAGTCGCAGTGGACCAAAAGCTATATCGAGCTATAATTGGTTCCTTATTGTACTTGACTGCTTCTAGGCCTGATATAATGTTTGTTGTATGCTTGTGTACACGCTTTCAAGCGAACGCAAAAGAGTCTCATTTAAAAGCCATTAAAAGGATCTTTAGGTACCTAATTAGTACACCTACTTTAGGCCTTTGGTATCCTTCTAGTGGTAATTTTGATTTGCTGGTTTATTCCGATTCTGATTATGCGAGAAGTTTAACTGATAGAAAGAGCACTAGTGGTACTTGTTTTATGCTAGGACACGCTTTAGTTTCATGGTCTAGCCGTAAGCAAAATAGTGTTGCATTATCCACTACTGAAGCAGAGTACATTGCCTTAGGCAGTTGTTGCGCTTAAGTTTTGTGGATGATACAAACATTATCTGACGACGGACTAGCTCTTAAAAGAGTCCCTCTCAGATGTGATAGCAAGGGTGCCATAGATCTTTCTAATAATCCCGTTCACCACTCTCGTACTAAACATATTGACGTAAGACACCATTTTCTTAGAGATCACCTCACTAAAGAGGATGTGTATGTTGAGTTCGTTCCCACTGAATCACAACTTGCAGACATATTCACCAAACCTTTAGTTGAGGCTCGCTTTTGTCGTCTTCATCTTGAGCTTGGTATTATTGATAAAAATTAGTATGAGGTTTCATGCTTTCTTGTGTGCTTGAACTTTTTTGTTTGTGTGCTAGTAGTTGCATTGTTTTGTGTGCATAATTTTCTTTGTTCTATGTAATAGCATCTCATGTTTTGCTTTAGTACTTCCTGCATAAAAACAAAAAAAAAAATATGAATATATATATATATTATATATATATTTTTGGAAAGTTAGTAATTCTTTATTGATGGACAGAAATTTACAACACTATAGTACGTAGGCGTGAAGATTCTATAAAAAGAGGAGAGGGCACAAGCGTCGTCACTCTCAATTAGAGAATCTCCAGCCTAAGCCAACTATACAAAGCTCAAAAAAACATATATCAATGCCTAGCCCAAATCTCGAAACTCCCAATTTGCAAATACAGATTCCTCCGCAAGGGACGATGGAACCTGCCCCTTCATAGCAATTCTGATATCTACAGGAATGTGTATCTTACTCTTTGTTTCATTAAAGAAGTATTCATGGATGATTTTCATAATCGATGTAGAAATTGGTGTACTATTACTTTTGCTACATGCGCATGTTCATCTTTCTAAATATTCATGGCATGTTCAATGACTGAAAATAACTTGATTTCTACACCTACATTTTCACTTCCACATGTATTATTATTGATGCGCATTTGGAGATATCATTTCTAAAGTTTGGAATGTGAATGTAGGAGAAAAACTTAACTGAAAATCTAAGGGATATGATATACCTTGATAATGGATAAAAATTGAGCAAAAAATGATACTAAAAGTGTAAAAATGGAAAAGAAGGATCATTGCTCCGTATGAAAAATGGATACAATCCTTGGCAACGGTATCACCCACGAGTATCCAACATAAGCTTTATGGGTAAACTTTAGCGTTAGTGTATTTACTCGTCAAGCAATGCCAGCCCCACATCTAAGAGTCCTTATAGGCTATGTCTTAGGGTGTGGTATCTTGAACTCATTTTTAATGAGATGGAGAAAATCAATCCTAGGTGATAGAACGTTATATGGAAAATGAGGATTAGTTTTGGTTGACTTTCGTAAATGATTCTCCTTATGTGCTTCAATTTTAATCATCACACTTATACGTTGGTGTTGAGGTCTTAGTTTGCTTAACATAATTGGATTTGCCTTGATTATTCTATGGTAATATACATGCAGATGTTGGTAATTGTTAATAATGCTCTCTTTCTGCATGTTATATGTTATTGACTTCGTGTTTCAAATTTTGATGATAACAAAGAGGGAGAAAATTGGGAAGATTTGGTACTATGAATTGGTATTGTGTGCTTTACCTTGGTATTTGGTACTATTGTGTGCTTTAACTTGGTATTTGGTACTATGAATTGGTACTATGAATTGGTATTATGTGCTTTAACTTGGTATTTGGTAGTATTGTGTGCTTTAACTTGGTATTTGGTACTATGAATTGGTATTTGATATTAATGCTCATGAGAATCTAAATGCTTAATTAGGGGGAGCACAAATATAGGGGAGCATTCATATTGTTAACTTTGCACATCATTGTTTGCACATCATTATATCTCATTGCATTTCACCCATTATCGTCACACTTTCACACGCACCATTTGAAAACTTATTTCTCAAATCTTATACTTAGTTTGTCATCATCAAAAGGAGGAGATTGTTGGTAGCAATGATCTATGAACTTCGTGTTTGATGATAACAAACGTGTGTGAACGTTTTTAACGTGTGTGTTAAGTGTGTCAGGAATGACCAACTTGCAGATACACAATGGGAGACGTAATCTAAAGGAGGAAGCAATTCAAAGATATTTGGGTTGGTTCATTTCTACTTGAGCCCATTCTTAATCTCAACCAAACCAAGTCCAAACTTTCAACCCCATTGCAAGTCATCCTTTCATTAGGATTCCTCATGATGCAACTCATCCTAACCCTTGGATGACTCTAGCTGAACCATACCCTAGACCATCCTTTATAAGCTTGCAATCAAAAGGCTCTTTCTTTGGGACATCAGCCTAAAATTAATTCCCATACCCTAGCACGAAAAAGAAGAACCGGCCGCAATTTTGAAGTTGAAGATTAAGAGCAAGCCGCAATTTTCAAGTTGCAAATCCTCAAGAGCTGGCCGAAGTAAAAAAGAACAAGAGGAGCCGTAATTTTTTCTATCCAATCCCTTAGAGCTCTTCAATGGATCCCAAACATAGAATCCCAAGGCTTCTGTAACAATTGACCTTTTGAAAACCCCTTTGCCACAAGCTTGTGAAACCCTTAACAATTCTCCAAGAACCCACGATTGAACCTGGCTACAAATTTTGACTTCTTGAAATCCTAATCACCTTTTACATCTCCAGCCACAGAAAATTGATCATCCAAAATCCCCCAAGGGGAGTCGCACTTTGCCTTTGAAACCCCCAAGAGCAGCTGTTGTCTTTTCTTTGCAAGTCAGACGTTCAGAACTTCAGCTGCAACATGGTGCTTGATTGATCCTGTCGCAATATTGACATTGCCGCAACTTGGTGTTTCTCATTACTCCTGCTGCAACCTGTTGTTCATAACTACATGCCGCAACTTGAACTCCAACTCGCAACTTGCTGATTAAGGGGATTATGGACTACTATTTGTCAAACGACGTCTGACCATACGCTAAAGACAGAGACACCAACGCCATCACAACTGAGCGATTCTAAACTTTATACTCTATTATATTTGTGATTGTGGCGTTGTGATCTTTGTAGAACTATTTTATTATCTGTTTGGGGACTTGACTAGTTGGGACTAGCCAAGAGAGAGCTTTACTAGGATTGTTATCGTTTGGCACTTTGGTGAGTGCAGGTACTGAGAGCCAGGTAAGTGTAGAGTTGGTGCTCTAGCTACATGTTGTACCAGTTAACTTTAATAATGTAGTATTACTTTTGGGGCTGGAGTAGTTCGTTGGGACGACTGAACCAGGGTATATCGCATGTGCCTGATGTGATTGCTTTTCTATACTCTGAGTCTGATTGATTATGTTAAAACTGCCTGAGATTTTGTGTGGGTTGCACAAATATTTTTGTAAGCCTATTCACCCCCCTCTAGGCTTAGATCTAGATCCAACACTTGTTACATGCATGTAATCTTGAGATGATAGTTTTTATTAAAACTTATGAAATTTCGTAATTTTGATCATATACCAAATTCATTGCCATGCTAGAATATAATATTTGATCCTAACAAAGATATTCATTATGGGACGAGAAACAAGATTGTAAGAGAACTCGCATCTCATTATAATCTCTTTTTTTGTTATGAATGGTATTATGTAGACCTATCATATGCCCATGTAGGTCTAATCCATGAACTATGTATCACACCATTGTACCATTGTATGAACTCTTCCCAATAAATAAAGGTTTACGGTCTCTCGTAGAAACCACTTCACAACGTGTTATCAGCATGCCCGTCCCTGAGACAGATGTGACATGGTACGAAAGTTTTTACAGACGACGAAGGATCAAAAGATCGTTGATTTCCAGAAGCCAACAGATCAAAGGACGTTCTTGCGCAGGCGTATGACGAAATCGAAATATTCCTTTTGATTTTAAGATACTCCTACAAATTTTTCTCTCTAAAATTATTGGTGGGCTCCGAAAGGTGCTTCTCTCAAGCGCAAGAGTCCGTTCAAGTAGTAAAATCTGGGAGTCCAGAAAAATACAAATAAATAGTCGTTGGAATCGTGAGATCGAGACCAAGCTAGGAAAAATATAAAAAGTACAGAAATACTCCATTAATTGCTGTTTTGTGCTCAAATAGTGTGTTTTCTCTAATAAATAAATGTGTAGCAAATACGTATGTACTAGAGACCAATATAGCATCAATAATAGTCTCAACGAATTATCGAGATCATGATTATTGTGCCCTAGATGTCACGTCCCATTCTAACAAATACCCTATAGGGCAACCCATACCAAGGAAAGGGAGGATGGAACTTGACAAGCCGCAGTTTTGCACCAAGCGTAAGTAGAAAATACACAACAAGCAGGCCTTGCGAATGCTGGGATCATACATCATATACATATAAAAGAAGCAACACATACAGCCACCACAGAAAATACATAACCACAGATCTACATAACCAAAGAAAGTTCTACACACCAGCATTAAGTACAAGTGAAACTAACTCAAGTATACATGTGTAAGACTACAAGCTACCAACAATACCACAGCTACAAAAGACAACTCGCTCACCACTCGACCCAACTCACACTACAAGACACAGCCCAAAAAGAGTGGTGTCCCCAAGTCAAAAACTTACGCCTGAGTAATCTCCTGAGGGAGATTGTGCTCTGGTGTCACCTGCTCAAGACCTGAAAAGTAAAATGAGCACGTCAAAACGTGCCCAGTAGGAAACTAACTAGGATATGGGGAATCATTAAGGGTTATGAGTGTAAAGACAACAGGAGTACAAGCAACCAAAGTAAAGAGTACAACACATATGTGCAACAACAACACATATAAAGTTTATTAGTTAACAGATGTTAGCGACTCTTTGGAAGCCTGTGTATCACCTAAAGATAAGGGCCTGGACCTCACCCCAAATTTGGGGTGAATATAGCACACGACGCAGTGGACACGGGCATTGTACGCCGGGCCTCTCAGCTCCCACGTCCCTGGCAGGAGTGAGGCTTCACATAGTAACACAACCTCCGTATGTCCCCTCCACTCTCGGTAAAGGCGAGTGGGAATAAGTATGACACATCACATATATTTTCTCCCAACTTCTCAGTCTAGCCCCTTATGGTTCAGTAATACACAAACTTCCCACATCCCCATACTAGGATGTTTACCCGCCTTAGAGCAGAACGAGACATCCCAGTTAACATATCATGTGACATAATCCTCAATAGTCATATGCAATTTCATAATGTAGTACATGGCACAACGTTCTCATAGCTATTTCCCAAGTTTCTTCAACTTCCAATTCATTTGGGCATTTTAACAAACATATAGTAGTCACCATATAAATGAAGAGTGTCTCACCATCAATTTTAGTAACAAATAATATAACTAAACTTTTTTTAAAGGTATCAACAACATTCATGCATATTGGAATGGAAAATTAACATTATAGCAAGTTGCAACTCCATCCAAAACAGTCCAGCTTGCTGAAACTTGCTGGAACAGCTATAAAATCAGCAGATTTAATCAATTGTTCTTGGGAATTTGACAAAACACTCTGAATGAAAGTTGAAGATATACCTGGATTCACCCATAAAATGTCATGCAGAAATGTGGAACAGGCAATTTATGGTCATTTATTTGGTGCAACCTGTTCAGTCTGTTTTTAAGACAGATTTCAGGGTCTGTATTAAAAGCCAATTTTGAGCATGTTGCAGCCAGAATTTTGAAAAATATGCACTGATATGAATTTGTAGAAACATTTCTTAACTTTACAACAAGACTAAGAACAAAAAATTCCATAGAGTGTGCAGGTAATGAGCTTTATTTTTCTAAACTGTGTCCAGTTTAACAGAATTTCAGACATGTTGTGAACATTGAATTTTTGCTCCTATTTATTGAACTCAACATATGACAAATTATATAGGGTAGAACCACAAGATATACAATTATATTTTTTTCCAGAAAGTAAATCAACCTACAGAGACCAGAATTGAAGTAGAAACACACAACAGAATTTCTGGATTTTAGGGGAGTGTGATTTGCTAAGGAAAACAAGGAAAATTGTGATCTTTTTAATCTATTGCACACACAACCCATGAATTCAAGACCATGAGCAATCCAATTACACCATAACATCATCATAACCCTAAATAAAAATTCCTTAACCAAGTTAGAATGTCTACCTCAAGAAAGCCTCTTACTTTCTTTCTTCTCTTTCTCTTCCTTCCACCTTTCTTTCTTCTTGAAGTAGCTTAGGGTTTCTTGGATTTTTGAGTTGTAATTAGTGTTTGTGAGCTTGGGTGAAGAGGAAAGGGGGGAAGGGGAATTTCGGCCAAGTTCTAGGAGGGGGAGAGGGATATGAATGAAAAGAAAAAAGCAAAGGAAAGTTAAAGAAGAAGATAGAAATTTCCTAAGAAATATCTATCACTAGACTCCTATTAAGATAAGCATGCACAAGCTAAAATGACTTTAATGCCCTCACAAACTTACCCCTCAAGTTTCAAGTATTTACAAGTTTGTCATTACTTTGTGCACACACTCCTTTACTTTACACACGCCCTTCTTTATGACCAAAAGACCATTTTGCCCCTCATCCTTCTAAATCTTTTCAAGCATGCCACTAATCCCATCCCTTTTTCACACTAGCCCCTCATTTACTAACCCACTCCTTCAAAATTACAAATATGACATTACTTTACACACCCACCATTACTCTACACACACTCCCCCCGTGTTGCCAAATGACCAAAATGCCCCCACACTCTTCACAAAATTACATGACTGCCACCAACCACATACACGCCATATCACCTCTTATCAACTCCTCATACTCCCTCTACTCGTGTATAGAGGACTACTGCGTCAGTCGCCGTATAGGGCTAAACAGGCCATGACATCCTACCCTTCTTAAACTAAAGTTCGTACTCGAACTTTCAAAGTTCAAGGGTTCTAATATAGGAAGATGAATACTTCTAAATTCTAGGAGCCTTCTTCATATAATACCCTACACCACTATTCCCATAAAATTTTGCATTCAAGATTATCAAAAGAAATATCGATACAGGGATAAAATACTTACATAAACAGGTGAGGGTATTTGTCTCTCATCTCGTCCTCACGCTCCCAGGTGGATTCACCAGGAGATTCTTGCTGCCACATAACTCTTACTAGATTAATGGCCTTCTTCTTCAGTACTGTCTGTCTCCGATCCAGGATGGCAACTGGTTGATGTTCATAAGTCAGGTCGGGACGCACTTCAATCTCTGAGAAGTCCACGAGGTGACTAGGGTCTCCCACATATTTCCGAAGCTGAGATACATGGAACATATCATGGATGCCTTCAAGGGAGGGTAGCAAGGCAAGGCGATAGACAACTTCACCAACACGAGCCAAGATCTCGAATGGACCAATGAACCTCGGGCTCAACTTCCCTCATCTACCAAATCGAATTGTGCCACGTGTCGGGGAGATCTTCAAGAACACGTAATCACCTAGTTGAAATTCCAATGGACGCCTCTTTGTATCTACCCAATGTTTATGGCGATCCTGAGCGATACGAAGATTCTCCTTGACTGTCCGAACCACATCGATCGCTTCCACCACTAAGTCAGGTCCTAAGAGTTCACGGTCCCCAACATCATCCCAGCTTAGAGGTGATCTACACTTCCTTCCATACGGAGCAGTAAACGGTGCCATTCCAATGCTTGCTTGATAACTATTGTTGTAAGCAAACTCCACCAAGTGTAAATGATCTTCCCAAGACCCCTTAAAGTCCAGCATACAAGCCCTCCACATGTCCTCGAGGATCTGAATAACTCGCTCGGGCTGTCCATCTGTCTTGGGATGATATGCAGTACTAAACTTAAGATGAGTCCCCAAACTAGACTACAAACTTCTCCAAAAAATGTGAGGTGAATCTGGTGTCCCGATCAGAGATTATACAAACAGGAACTCCATAAAGCCTCACGATCTCCTGCAAAAAAGATTATGTCAAACACCTCACAGTACCAAGTATAGAAGGTGTAAGGGTGACGAAGGAATTTTACCTCCATGTATCTTCGAGCCAATTGCTCGGTGAACTGTCCAACCCGGAAGGGAATGAAATGTGCAGATTTGGTCCAGCGATCAAAGAGTACCCAAATTGTGTCATTTCCTTTGGATGTGCGGGGTAGCCCAGTCACAAAATCCATCGTCACGTGTTGCCATTTCCATTCAGGTATGGGGAGAGGCTGCAACAGACCTGCAACTCTTTGGTGTTTGGCCTTCACCTGCTGATAGACCAAGCACGAGGCCACACTTCTGGCTATACTGCGCTTCATCCCATGCCACCAGTAATGTTGTCACAGGTCATAGTACATCTTTGTTCCTCCTGGATGAATTGAATAGCGGAAGCTATGGGCCTCTTTAAGCAATTCCTCTCGAATAGCACCAACCGCACACATAGCCGAGATCCGAATCTAAGAGAGACATCTTTGTGAATGTGAAAGTCGATTCGAAGTCTGGCCTCTACCTGTTCTCGGATTCTTCTTAGCTTTTCATCTTCTGACTGTGCGGCCTTGATCTGGTCCAGCAGATTGGACTAGACCTGCAAGTTCAACATGGCTACTTTAATGCCCGGAAGAACGACCTTTATCTCTATCTGTCGCATGGCTCACTGGAGCTGAGGCTGAGAGGTCAACATCATCACAGCAGGATATCTACTAAGAGAATCAGGGAACACGTTCACTTTTCCAGGGTGATACTGGATATCGAGATCATATTTTGCCATCAGCTCAAGCCTCCGATGCTATTGCTTGTTGAGCTCCTTTTGGGTGAACACATACTTCAAACTCTTGTGGTCGGTATACACCTTGACATGCTCCAGAGCTTTAGGAAAAAAATCATGCCTGCCAAGTCTAAGTCATGTGTATGGTAGTTTAGCTCATGCACCTTCAGAAGTCTAGAGGCATAAGCTACAACACGTCCATACTGATGTAGGACACATCCCAGCCCTTTACCAGAAGCATCACAAAAGATCTCGAATCCTCCAAAACGATCTGGAATCGTCAGAACTGATGCAGTAGTCAACCTTCTCTTCAATCTCTCAAATGCATACTGACACTCCTCAAACTAGACATAAGCAACATCCTTCTTAGTTAGGTGGGTAAGTGGTGCCACAATCTTGGAGAAATCCTTGATGAAATTTCTGTAATAGCCAGCCAACCCTAAGAAACTTCGGATCTCTGAAACCGACCTGGGAACAGGTCATTTCTCCACTGCAGCCACCTTTTCTGGATCAACTGATATGTGTTCTCCTGAAACTATGTGCCCCAAAATGCCACTTTAGACAGCCAAAACTGGCACTTACTATATTTGGCATATAATTGATGCTGCCTCAAAGTCTCTAGAATAATCCTCAGATGCTCCGCATGCTCTTCCTCATTCTTGGAATATATCAGGATATCATCAATAAAGACTACTACGAACTTGTTCAAATAGTCAAAGAATACCTGATTCATTAATGTCATGAAGGTAGCTTGAGCATTAGTCACACCGAAGGACATCACCAGGAACTCATAATATCCATAACGGGTTCGAAAAGCTGTCTTCAGAACATCGGACCCCCGAACTTTTATCTGATGATAACCACTCCTTAAGTCCAACTTGGAGTAGACTGGGGATCCACCAAGCTGATCAAAGAGGTCATCGATGCGAGGAAGTGGGTACTTGTCCTTTATTTTCACATTGTTCAATTCCCTGTAGTCAATACACATCCTCCGGGATCCATCTTTCTTATTCACCAAAAGGACTGGTGCTCCCCAAGGGGACACGCTTGGCTGTATTAGTCCTCGCTCTGATAGGTCCTTTAACTGATTACGAAACTCAGCCAACTCTGGTGGTGCCATCCGATAAGGAGCCTTCGCAATGGGTTGTGTAACGACTGGTTTTCATGTATCTGGATTTATTATATTATATTATATGTTTTGATGGATTTTCTCCTTATATGTGGTTATCGTCTCCGTAACTTTCATTTTCGATCGTTTCGTCGTGTTTTCTCGTTTCTTCCTTAGGATCGTCGATTTCGGAGTAAGTCATTCGTGACGGGCTTCATATCGGTCATATCTTATTGTTAGATCAAGCCTAGGAGTCTTAGGAATCGATCCCGGAGCTTCGCGCTCCATTTCGGAACTTTTGGTGCACGTTAGTCGGTGTAAGAAGGGGAACCGACCGACTAGATGACGATTTAGTCAGTCGGCAAGCCTTCATGGACCGACTAGCGGGCTTGAAAAGTTATTCAGGAGTTACTGTTTGTCGTTAGTCGGTCTAAGAACGTTGGTTGACCGACTAGGTTGCAAACTAGTCGGTCAGCAATGCTTCTTTAACCGACTAACTCAATTACTAATTTTTGTTATCAGTACTGTTCATTCTTAGTTGGTCTAAGTTCATCTTTCGACCGACTAGTTGTTAAACTAGTCGGTTAAGTTTTGTACTCAGACCAACTAATTCTTAGTTCTTCTGTACAGACGAGTTACTGTTTACTCTTAGTCGGTCTAAGAACGTTCATCGACCGACTAGATGTCAAACTAGTCGGTCAGTAGTTGTTCTATGACCGACTAACTCTTAGTTCAGGTTGTCGACTGGAGCTACTGTTTACGCTTAGTCGGTCTGCGTTGGTCAACCGACCGACTAGTTCTCAAACTAGTCGGTCAGCAGTTGTTCTTTGACCGACTAAGCAGTGCAGGAAACCCTAGTTTTGCCCTAGCCGCCACCAATCTCTATAAATACCCCTCCAAACGTTTTCTTCTTCTTCCTCACGACCTAAAACCCTAATTTCTCCCCCCATTGAGCCCCCTACTACCTCAAACCCTTATTCCTTCATCCCAAGCCCAAAATCCATCATCTAAACCCTCCCTTAACACATTCTACCTCTCATCTTCCTCAAAATCTCATCAAACCCCCAAAATCCCCCTAAACCCTAATTCTCCAAACTTCTCCATCCATTTCCAAATC
This sequence comes from Scilla litardierei, assembly GCA_030789695.1. Taxonomy (NCBI): domain Eukaryota; kingdom Viridiplantae; phylum Streptophyta; class Magnoliopsida; order Asparagales; family Asparagaceae; genus Scilla; species Scilla litardierei. The sequence continues at coordinate 744,634,360 of CM061142.1, forward strand.
TGAACCCTAGGTTCCTCGGAGCATTTCTTTCGTCGCCGTGGTTGCTCGGCATCATTCTTCCGTTTCCGATACGGTAATGATCGATCTCTTAATGTTTTCATAACCCGTTGTGTTTTGTGAAACCCTAATGAAATGAAGGTTGTTTGGATGTTTGTCTCCCCATGACAGCGACTTCCCCGTAGATTAGCGTCCGTGGGACGAACCCTCGTTGATCGTCATCCTCGGTGCTAGGCAAGTGAAACTTGCCACTTAGGGTTTAGGCCATTTGCTTGTTGTAGGCGTAAAAGAGACTAGGCGACGAAATGATACTCGCCTAGGCGCAAATTCCGAAACTAGCTTGACAACGAAGCTAGGACTGTCGTTTACCATGTTGCATAACTACCATGTCATGTTTAATTTTGTTTAACGGTACGTGAATAAATTGTCATCCATGCTATCCATGTTGTATGTCGCATTTGTAGCACACGCTACAATACTTGTGTTTCCTGGCTCGTGTTCCAGAACCGGGCCATGTGTTGGTTGATAGCCAATGCCCGACCTACTAGTTTCCGGCTAGGCCCCCACTATACGTGGGCACAACCCTACGCCATACATGTTAAACACACTTCCTGGCTCGTGTTCCAGAAGCGAGCATTTCGTGTTCGGGGTAATTCCCTGGCTCGATACACGTGGAGGGGTAGAGATAAACGGTCACTTGAGCTTAGGAGTTGGCCCGATCAGCCACTCTAGCCAACAGGCGGAATCTCTGTTCACAACTTGTTTACTTGACTGTTCACTTGACGTGAACCACTTGACTTGTACTTGTCCGTGTTTTACTTGTCGTCCGTGACATACTTGCTACTTGTACTTCCCTTACTTGTCTCTTCCATACTATACTTGCCATGTCATGCATCATACTATAACTGCTAGGTTGCTAGTTTACCTTACCTTCAGTTTCCTTGCCCAAGTCTTTTAGACTTGCTGACATGTGCCCCTTTACTCTTTTGGGTGACACATGTTAGATCCCGAGCCCGAGTACATTGTAGAGGACGAGGTGTTTGCTGACGCCGAGCCCGAGCATGTGTTCGGCGAGGAGTACGTGGACACTGGGGACCAGTCCTAGTGTCTCCGTTGTGCTTTTCTCTTTTGTTTTAGACTGCTGTTTTATTGTCGGTGCGTAGCACCTATACTATGTTACGTTTGTCTTTGTTTGGCCTTGTTCTGGGCCTTTAGACTCTTTCTTTTAGCCTGGTGGCTTTTCTGGATGTTGAACTTAATTTTAATGTTGGACAATTTATGAGATATGAGAATTTTATTTCTGTCTCTCCTTGTGTTATTATTGTTGTTCCGTTGCGGTTACAGGGACCTGCTTATGTTTTATTGACGCTTATCGGGTTTGGGGCTTCACCTCTCCACTCTCGTGCGGACCTCTTCACGTCTCGCCTCCATTTTAGGGAAGCGGGGCGTGACAGGTTTTGTTGGTGGCCCATGCAGGTCCTTCTGTACCTGTGAATTGTCGGAATAGCGATAATAATATTAGAATGTCCAATAAACTAAGTTCGACGTCCGAGTCATAAGCTATGAGTCCAATTGTTTCATTTTCCGTGTCACTAGATGGCAGGCAGGCGAATCACCCGTGGTGGAGGTAGTGGTGCGCCCCCGCGTGATGAGGAGCCTGAGCGGGAACCCACCAATGGGGAGATGATGAGGATGATGCTTCAGATGATGCAGGTGCAGCAAGGCGTGCTCCTGCAAGTCCAGAATGCTCCGGCTGGTCGAGTTCCTCGGGCGACTCCGGAGGCCCCTCGCTCCGAGCCGGGAGCGAAGCAATTTCGGGAGCTGGGTCCCGCATATTTTGATGGGTCTGAGGGTCCTCTGGCAGCCGATGAGTGGATTTGGAACATTGAGGATAACTTGAAGATGGCCAAGATCACCCCGGCTGGATGGGTTGATTTGGCTAAGAGGAAACTTAAGGATAATGCTCGGAACTGGTGGGATGTGGAAGAAAAGATGCTGGTGGAGCCGATAGCTTGGGCTACCTTTAAGTCCAGGTTTGATGAGGAGTTCTTTCTGAAGGCTGCTAAGAAGGAGATGCTGCAGCGTTTCATTGATCTGAAGCAAGGGAGCTTGACGGTGGATCAGTACCACCAAGAGTTCACTAGGCTGAGTCGGTTCGCACCAAAGATGGTGCAGGATGCTGATGAGAGAGCTCAAAGGTTCCTACAGGGACTTGCTTTGGAGCTCCAGAGTTTTGTGTCTTCCTCTGATCTGGACTCTTATCAGAAGGTTCTGGTCGCTGTGAGGAGGCAGGAGCTGAACCTGAGTCAGAGGAGAGGACATGTTTCTGGTGCTGGGAAGAGGCCTATGGAGCAGGCCAGAGTGGTGGTTAGGCCTGGTTTCAAGCCTAATCAGCCAGCTCAGTTCAAGAGGCCAGGAGGGCCTATTCAGAAGACTTTCCATTTCTGCGGCAAGCCCGGGCACGTCAAGGATCAGTGTAGGAGGTTCCTGGGCCAGTGTGTCGTCTGTGAAGATCCTACTCATGCCATGAAGGATTGTCCGAGGTCGAAGCAGCCTTGGAGGGCACCTGTTGCAGCACAGCCGTTGCAGCAGCGAGCGTCTGTTCCTGCTGGACGTGGAGCAGCTCTTGTTCCACAGAGGCAGGCTTTTCAGCAGGCTATTCCGCCGAGGAGGCAGGCTTTTCTGATGACCGCTGTGGAGAGCGAGGCTGTGGATGAGGTTATCGCAGGTAATCCTCAATCTAGCTGTTACTTTCCCATCTGGTTTTGATTGCTAGATTGTGTTGTTTGCTTGAACATGATTGTTTGCTAGACTAGGGTTTGATTGTTAATTGCTTGTTAGGTGTGGTATTGGTGTGCATGTTACCTGCACGAGTCCTCTTTGACTCTGGTGCATCGATGTGCATTATTTCTCGGAGCTTCGTAGAGAAGCATTCCTTGTCGACGTCCCCTCTTCCCAAGAGTTAGAATATCGTTGCAGGGAACGGTGTGGTCTCGGTGTATCTTGGTTGCAATTCTTGCCCGTTGGTGGTTTGTGGACGTGAGCTTTGCGCTGATTTCATTGTCCACGACATCATCAACTATGATGCCGTTCTTGGGATGGATTGGCTTGCGCGCTTCTATGCTACGATTGACTGTCGGAGGAAGAAGGTGGTGTTCGAGATTCCCGGACATCCGGTATTTGAGTTCAGTCGTGGTAGCAGTTCGCTTGGTCATGTCCGGTTTCGAGCCAGACCGGTGGAGGTTGTGGCTATGCAGATGGAGCTGGAGAGGCCAGCTGTGGTGCGTGATTTCGATGACGTCTTCCCCGAGGAGATGTCTGGTTTGCCACCTGATCGAGCTTTAGAATTTTCTATTGATCTTGTTCCGGGTGCGCAGACCATTTCGAAGGCGCCTTATCGTATGGCACCCGCTGAGTTGGAGAAATTGAGGAAGCAGCTGGATGAGCATTTGCAGAAGGGTTACATCAACCCTAGTGTGTCTCCGTGGGGAGCACCGGTGTTGTTGGTGAAGAAGAAGGATGGTTCGCGTCGCATGTACGTGGACTATCGAGAGTTGAATGCGGTGACCATTAAGAATAAATACTCGTTGCCTCGCATCGATGATATTTTTGATCAGCTTGGAGGTTCGAGGGTGTTTTCTAAATTGGATTTGAGGAGTGGTTACCATCAGTTGAAGGTGAAGAAGGGAGATGTTCCAAAGACAGCGTTTAGGACGAAGTATGGACACTATGAGTTTGTGGTTATGCCTTTCGGAGTAACTAACGCACCCGCAGTTTTCATGAATCTGATGAACCTGATTTTCTACGACTTTTTGGATAAGTTTGTCGTTATCTTTATTGACGACATTCTGATCTATTCGAAGTCAGAGGAAGAGCATGCCTCGCACTTAAGGACGGTGTTGGAGATTCTGAGGAAGCATCGGTTGTATGCTAAGTTTTCAAAGTGCGAGTTTTGGCTGGATAGAGTTGCTTTTCTGGGGCATGTGGTGACAGGATATGGTATTTCAGTGGATCCCGAGAAAATTAGGGCCATCAGAGAGTGGCCTGTTCCGTCGTCAGCGTCTGAGATCCGGAGTTTCCTTGGACTTGCCGATTATTATCGGCGTTTCATTAAGGACTTTTCTCGTATTGCTGAGCCGATGACCAGGTTGACACGGAAGGATGTTCCTTTTGTTTGGTCGGGTGATTGTGAGAATGCTTTTGGTGTTCTGAGGGAGAGGTTGACGACTGCCCCTATTCTTATTGTGTGTAACGACTGGTTTTCGTGTAATTGGAATATCTATATTAAAATATATGCTTGGTGGATTTTCTCCTTGGATGTGTGGTTTTCGTCACCATAGCTTTCACTTTTGATCGTTTCGTCGTGATTTTCTAGCTTCTTCCTTCGATCGTCGATTTCGGAGTAAGTCATTCGTGACGAGCTTCAAATCGCTCATATCTTAGAGTTAAAGTGATCTTAGAAGCCATAGGAATCTTCCCGAAGCTCTGCGATTCGAATCGGCACTTTTAGTGCATCTTAGTTGGTTCGAGAAGGGGAACCAACCGACTAGATTGAGATCTAGTCGGTCGGCAACTCTACTCAAACCGACTAGTTCCTTGGATTAATTTTACTTAAGTTACTGTTTCTGTTTAGTTGGTCTAAGTTCATCTTTCGACCGACTAGTTGTTAAACTAGTCGGTTAAGTTTTGTACTCAGACCGACTAATTCTTAGTTCTTCTGTGCAGTCGAGTACTGTTCATTCTTAGTCGGTCTAAGAACGTTCGTCGACCGACTAGATGAGAAACTAGTCGGTCAGTAGTTGTTCTTTGACCAACTAAATCTAAATCCTATTTATGTACAGGAGTTACTGTTTGGACTTAGTCGGTCTGCGTTGGTCAACCGACCGACTAGTTCCCAAACTAGTCGGTCAGTGGTTGTTCTCTAACCGACTAATCAGTGCCAAAACCCTAATTTCTGGGCAGCCGCCAGCCCTTCCTATTTAAACCCCTCCCAAACGTTTTCTTCTCCTTCCTCACGACCCAAAACCCTAGTTTCTCCCCCATTGAGCCCCCTACTACCTCAAACCCTTATTCCTTCATCCCAAGCCCAAAATCCATCATCCAATCTCTCCCTGAACACATTCTACCTCTCATCTTCTTCAAAATCTCATCAAACCCCCAAAATCCCCCAAAACCCTATTTCTCCAAACTTCTTCATCCATTTCCAGATCTGAACCCTAGGTTTCCCCGGATCGTTCTTCCGTTGCCGTGCTTGCTCGGCATCGATCTTCTGCTTCTATACGGTAGGGTTCGATCCTTTGGTTTTCTCATAACTCTCCTTGTGATTTTATTGAAACCCTAATAATAAACTAGGTGGATGTTGTTTGATGATTGTTTCTCCGTGGCAGCGATTTCCTCTCCGTAGATAACTTTTGCGACGTGCCTCGTTGATCATCTTCCTTGGCGTGAGGCAATTGAAACTTGCATCTCTTGATTTGGGCCATGTCTTAGGCCATTTCCTTGCTTTAGCGTAAAAGAGACTAGACGGTGAAAGGATAGCCGTCTAGACGCCATTGACCTAGCTTGACAACGAAGCTTGGTCCGTCACCCTCATCATGCTTGTATGACACGTTTACTTTCTCTTAATGATACGCGTATTAACTGTTCATGTCATCCATGCATCCTTAACTGCTATTGCATTTTAACTGCCATGTTTAATTTAAATAAACGGTACGCGAATATCTGTTCATGTCATTGCATTTTGCCTGTCACGTTTAATTTAAATTAACGGTATGCAAATATCTGTCCATGTCATTGCATAGTGATTATTCATCGTGATTGCGTAGCACACGCTACAATATTATATCCCTGGCTCGTGTTCCAGAAGCGAGCCCTGTAGTTGGAAACCCCAACGCTCGATAAATAAGGCTAGGTGCACCCCTATGCCAAGTGAAATACACTTCCTGGCTCGTGTTCCAGAAGCGAGCTCAGTTAGTTGGAAACCCCAACGCTCGACACATATGGGTGGGGTAAGAGATAAGCGGACTGAGCCCCGAGTTGGCCTGATCCGCCACTCCGGCCAGCAGGTGGACTCTCTAGTGCACAAGTGATAAATAGTGATAAGAGATAAGCGGCCTGAGCCACGAGCTGGCCAGCAGGTGGACTCTCTATGCACTAAGTGATAAACAGTGATAAGTGATAAGTGATTAGTGAATTGGTAGCTTTTGCTACATCGTGCGTGCTTGTCCCTCTTTTAAACCGCTGCATCAAACTAAACTGACATGTCATTGATTAATATTATGAGTGCTAGGTTGCTAGTTTACCTTCTTTTCAGTTTCCTTGCACAAGTCTTTCCAGACTTGCTGACATGTGCCCCTCTCTCTTTTGGGTGTCACATGTTAGACCCAGAGCCAGAGCTTTGTTGCAGGGGATATGGTGTTGCTGATGCTGATGTTTGCTGTGGAGGTGAGTGGACACCAGGGGCCTGTCTTGAAGACCGCTCGTGTTTAATTCTTTGTTTAGGTTTGCTGTTAGTTGTTGGTGTGTGGTACCCTTGTATGTATGTTATACTTTGTTGGCCATGTTTGGGCCTTAGACCCTTTTTCATTTAGCCCGGTGTCTTTTCTGCGATATTGTAATTTGTTTATAGACATTTGGAGTTTCAATAAAATGTCGTCTCATTTCCTTATTATCATTGTTGTTTCGTTTCGCTTTGCAAGGACTTGCCATAATAAGTGTTTTTATACGCTTATCGGACTTGGAGCTTCACAGCTTCAAGTTTGTGCGGACCTTCTCACGTCTCGCCTCCACATTTTTGGGAAGCGGGGCGTGACATGTTTTGTTGGTGGCCCATGCAGGTCCGTCTTGCAATTGCGAACTATCGGAACAACGATAATAATTAAAGAATGTCCATTAAATGAATTAGAACATCCAAATTATAAGCCTTGAGTCTAGTTTTTTTTAGCGTTCCTATGCCTTAGGTAGCTGGTAGACGTGTTAGGGCATCTGTCTCAGCTTAGTAGGAACCCATTAGATCAGGACCCTAGCTAGACTCAGATAGACGTCTGTGCTTACTAGTTAGAAATCCTTGATTGTTAGCTAGACTCCATGTTAGTGATTTGTTTGATGGTCTTAAGAGTTACCTTAGTGGTTCCTGTCTAGCTTTGACTAGGATAGACTTCTAGAATTCTTTGGTCTCTCGCTTGGGTTCATCGGTTTCGGACCAAGCTGAACTCATTTCATCGCTGTCTAGCCCTTAGGGAGTCTTAGCGCTTAGTTCCATAATCTTTAGCTGGTTGACCGTAGGAGATTCCCGTAGATTTTCCTAAGTCATATCCTAGGCGTATTTATGCTTTGATCATCCGACCAAATCCCTTGCCTCAATTCCCATGACCACCACGCTTCTATAATCGTTGATCCTACGAATGTCCCCATTCGCAAAGCTTAATTTATTTTAAAGTTATTTTCTATTTCCCTTATTAAAGTTTTCGCTAAGTTTAAATTTTGTTTTAAACCCGCTACGTATATACTTGAATTTCTCACTTTTCGATTGAGTCAAAATTCCTTGTAGATTTTGGAGTCTAATGGTTGTAATTATAATTGCTATCTCGTAACCATTTTCCTGTCTATATTTTCGCATTTCGGTTTAAAGACTCCAATACTATTTTGGAAAATTCGATATACCATTTTCTAACTATGAGATCCATTTTAATCGCATAGCATACATACTTTAAAATCTTTTCCAAGCTAAATGGAATTTCAATCGTTATATGTATACTTATATCTCGTACTCTTTCGTTGACTTAAATTAATTTTTGAAATTCGAAAGTTTTGACGAGATTTTGATTACTGTTTTATAATGTTTTACAGCCTATACCTTTCATACCTATTTGAATATCTTGTCCCTTTTCATAAATCGATTTAATTCTGAGCCGCAATTCTATTTTCCAAATTCGATTTATGAATTTTCCTTTCTTATTTATGCTATACAAATGACTCGTCGCGCTCCCTTAATATACTTTTCAAGTCACAGATGATTTCAGCTTTCAACAAATCAAAGTTATGTTCAAACATTTTCCCGACTACAGATTTTTGGAAAATTACGTTTCCGTAACCACTTCCCTTGTCCTCAATTCACATGACCACCTCATTACAATTATCCTTGATCTTTCAAATGTTATCCGTTGCAAATCTTGATTCTTCCAAAGTTATTTTCGAATGCTTTCCTTATTTGAAGTTTCACTCAATTTAAATTTTGTTCTAAACTTCTTTAAATATGTCTCCTTAAATTTCGATGGAGTTAAAAGTCGTTCTTGAATTTTGAAGACTTTGGTCGTAATTTTAAAATTACTATCTTGTACTATTTTTTCTAACAATGTATCTTTCGCATTTCGATTTTTTTTAAAACTTTATTACTATCCTGATGGTTCGATATATCGTCCTTTTTCCTAACTACGAAAATTTATTTTAACCACTTATCTTACATACCTTTAGGGGTATTTTTCCAAACTGAATGGACTTCAACTAAATTTTGTATATATCAATTATAGGTTCGTCGTACTCGTACTTCAAAAGTTTTTATACCAACACGTTCTTTTGGCGAATCCTTATTTCCCTAAAAGTATCTTCGATCTTCTTTCGTTAAGTTTAAATTTGTTCGAAACACTTTTGATATATGTAAGGTTTCATGCTCCTTCGCCGACTTAAATTATTGATGTTTTTAAATATCGAAACTTGTGTTGAGATTTTTAGATTAGAAGTTTATAATATTTTCAGCATATACTTTCGTATCGATATAAATGTCTTGTCCCTTTTCATATACCAATTTCATTCTGAACCGTATTTCTATTTTCCTACTCGATTCATAATTTCTTTTCTTACTTGTGCCATTAAAATTTTATTCGAAAATACCTCGTGCTTACTCTTAATAAACTTTTCAAGTCCCTTTGGACTTCGGCTTTTAGCAAGTCGATTTTATGCTCAACATTTTCCATATTTCAGATTTTTGAAAAAAAAAATTATTACTATTTCGAAATCGTTCCTGACTTAGACCCTTCATAAAACGGTTTAAAAGTTTTAATACTAACTTGATGAGTTTAAATATCCTTTTCTTTTTCCATACTACTAAGATATTATCTTTCCATACACACTTTTAAGATAATTTCTAAAATATGACTTCAATTATTTTCATATATCGGTACCACGTTCGTTTTGCTCGTACATTAAGATCTTGTATAAATTAAATTTTGTTGGCAAACCCGGATTTCTCTAAAAGTATTTTCGACATGGTTTATTTGGGATTTCTCTTCAGTTTTAAGATTTGGAAAACCTTTAACATGCGCTTAAATTCTCCACACTATACTTGATCTGATTTCAATCTTCGAATCTCAAAACTCTTCCAAAAATTTTAGATTGCTGCCGCATAACATTTCTGACCTAGGTTTTAATGTTCGAGTAAATGATTTCCTTTTTCCTCATGATGATTTTATATAAGCCAATAAACCACTTTTCCTCTTATTACGTATATTCGTCTCAAACTCGTTTTCAAACAACTTGTTTATCGACCTCTAAATAATTTTATACAAACGAGGACTCCGACTTTTTGAAGTACAACGGTCTTCGAATTCACGTATTTTAACTTATGTTGTTTACACTACCTTCTTTACGTATTCCTTAAGGGTATCATTGCATCATCTTTCCAGCTAAACATTCACAGTCTTACCCTGATTCCCCTAACCAAATTTGGCTCCTTATCTTCGTCCTAGCTGAACCCATGTTTTTCGATCTTTCTATTCGTCATGATCTAGGTTCGGTTCTTTCCTATTGTCTAGCCCATAGAGCTTGTCGTTGCCTGTGTCAACCTTGTTATAGTTTGGTGGGCCCATTAGTTAAGTGGTTATGTCGTCGTAGTGTTGATTTCGTGGATGTGTATGCCTTGGAGTGGTATTGGTATGTGTATGGATACTGTGTTACGCATATAAATGTCCTGCTATGATTTGAGTCTCACTCAAGCTTGAGTGGGTATACTCTATGTACTTTGGTATAATTGTATGTGGTGGTGAATAGTGATGGATGATGTATGTATGGTGTTTGAGTTGTTTGTGCTTGGTTGTGTTACGCACACGATTGTGGGTGGCTATACCAATATATAGCTATAGGACTATATGTGAGGTGAAAATATGGTGAAATATTTGCATGTATTTGAATGACTAAATAAATGTGAAATTATTTTCAAATAAGAGAGGCTTGGTTATTTTCTTACAGTAAGTAATAAGTGTTATTGTTGTATAAATATATTGACTATATATATGTGATTGAAATACGTGTATGAAATTGATTGACTATAATAAGTATGAGTGTACTATGTGCGTGAAAATATGTGTGTAGTGGTAGTAATATTTGATTTCTAGTGCATGTATATATAAGCACTTGAAATGAATGTACTTGGTTGAAATTTTGATGTGATATTGATTGAGGGTAGTTACTAGGGCGACTAGATATGTTAGAAAGTCCGAGGACGGACTTTATTCTAAGGTGGGTAGGATGTAACGATTGGTTTTCGTGTAATTGGAATATCTATATTAAAATATATGCTTGGTGGATTTTCTCCTTGGATGTGTGGTTTTCGTCGCCATAGCTTTCACTTTTGATCGTTTCGTCGTGATTTTCTAGCTTCTTCCTTCGATCGTCGATTTCAGAGTAAGTCATTCGTGACGAGCTTCAAATCGCTCATATCTTAGAGTTAGAGTGATCTTAGAAGCCATAAGAATCTTCCCGAAGCTCTGCGATTCGAATCGGCACTTTTAGTGCATCTTAGTTGGTTCGAGAAGGGGAACCAACCGACTAGATTGAGATCTAGTCGGTCGGCAACTCTACTCAAACCGACTAGTTCCTTGGATTAATTTTACTTAAGTTACTGTTTATGTTTAGTCGGTCTAAGTTCATCTTTCGACCGACTAGTTGTTAAACTAGTCGGTTAAGTTTTGTACTCAGACCGACTAATTCTTAGTTCTTCTGTGCAGTCGAGTACTGTTCATTCTTAGTCGGTCTAAGAACGTTCGTCGACTGACCAGATGAGAAACTAGTCGGTCAGTAGTTGTTCTTTAACCGACTAAATCTAAATCCTATTTCTGTACAGGAGTTACTGTTTGGACTTAGTCGGTCTGCGTTGGTCAACCGACCGACTAGTTCCCAAACTAGTCGGTCAGTGGTTGTTCTCTGACCGACTAATCAGTGCCAAAACCCTAATTTCTGGGCAGCCGCCAGCCCTTCCTATTTAAACCCCTCCCAAACGTTTTCTTCTCCTTCCTCACGACCCAAAACCCTAGTTTCTCCCCCATTGAGCCCCCTACTACCTCAAACCCTTATTCCTTCATCCCAAGCCCAAAATCCATCATCCAATCTCTCCCTTAACACATTCTACCTCTCATCTTCTTCGAAATCTCATCAAACCCCCAAAATCCCCCAAAACCCTATTTCTCCAAACTTCTCCATCCATTTCCAGATCTGAACCCTAGGTTTCCCCGGATCGTTCTTCCGTTGCCGTGCTTGCTCGGCATCGATCTTCCGCTTCTATACGGTAGGGTTCGATCCTTTGGTTTTCTCATAACTCTCCTTGTGATTTTATTGAAACCCTAATAATAAACTAGGTGGATGTTGTTTGATGATTGTTTCTCCGTGGCAGCGATTTCCTCTCCGTAGATAACTTTTATGGCGTGCCTCGTTGATCATCTTCCTTGGCGTGAGGCAATTGAAACTTGCATCTCTTGATTTGGGCCATGTCTTAGGCCATTTCCTTGCTTTAGCGTAAAAGAGACTAGACTGTGAAAGGATAGCCGTCTAGACGCCATTGACCTAGCTTAACAACGAAGCTTGGTCCGTCACCCTCATCATGCTTGTATGACACGTTTACTTTCCCTTAATGGTACGCGTATTAACTGTTCATGTCATCCATGCATTCTTAACTGCTATTGCATTTTAACTGCCATGTTTAATTTAAATAAACGGTACGCGAATATCTGTTCATGTCATTGCATTTTGCCTATCACGTTTAATTTAAATTAACGGTATGCAAATATCTGTCCATGTCATTGCATAGTGATTATTCATCGTGATTGCGTAGCACACGCTACAATATTATATCCCTGGCTCGTGTTCCAGAAGCGAGCCCTGTAGTTGGAAACCCCAACGCTCGATAAATAAGGCTAGGTGCACCCCTATGCCAAGTGAAATACACTTCCTGGCTCGTGTTCCAGAAGCGAGCTCAGTTAGTTGGAAACCCCAACGCTCGACACATATGGGTGGGGTAAGAGATAAGCGGACCGAGCCCCGAGTTGGCCTGATCCGCCACTCCGGCCAGCAGGTGGACTCTCTAGTGCACAAGTGATAAATAGTGATAAGAGATAAGCGGCCTGAGCCACGAGCTGGCCAGCAGGTGGACTCTCTATGCACTAAGTGATAAACAGTGATAAGTGATAAGTGATTAGTGAATTGGTAGCTTTTGCTACATCGTGCGTGCTTGTCCCTCTTTTAAACCGCTGCATCAAACTAAACTGACATGTCATTGATTAATATTATGAGTGCTAGGTTGCTAGTTTACCTTCTTTTCAGTTTCCTTGCACAAGTCTTTCCAGACTTGCTGACATGTGCCCCTCTCTCTTTTGGGTGTCACATGTTAGACCCAGAGCCAGAGCTTTGTTGCAGGGGATATGGTGTTGCTGATGCTGATGTTTGCTGTGGTGGTGAGTGGACACCAGGGGCCTGTCTTGAAGACCGCTCGTGTTTACTTCTTTGTTTAGGTTTGCTGTTAGTTGTTGGTGCGTGGCACCCTTGTATGTATGTTATACTTTGTTGGCCATGTTTGGGCCTTAGACCCTTTTTCATTTAGCCCGGTGGCTTTTCTGCAATATTGTAATTTGTTTATGGACATTTGGAGTTTCAATAAAATGTCGTCTCATTTCCTTATTATCATTGTTGTTTCGTTTCGCTTTGTAAGGACTTGCCATAATAAGTGTTTTTATACGCTTATCAGACTTGGAGCTTCACAGCTTCACGTTTGTGCGGACCTTCTCACGTCTCGCCTCCACATTTTTGGGAAGCGGGGCGTGACATTGTGCCTGATCGTAGCGGTGGATTTGAGATCTTTTGCTATGCTTCTGGCAAGGGTCTCGGTTGTGTGTTGCATCAGCACAGGCATGTTGTGGCTTATGCGTCTCGTCAGCTCAAGACTCATGAGAAGAATTACCCGACGCATGATTTGGAATTGGCTGCTGTTGTGTTTGTGCTCAAGATTTGGAGGCACTTCCTGCTGAGTGAGAAAGTGAAAATGTTCACCGATCACAAAAGCTTGAAGTATATTTTTACTCAGAAGGAGCTCAACATGCGACAGCGTCGATGGTTGGAGCTCATGGCAGATTATGAGATTGATTTGCAGTATCACCCTGGCAAGGTGAATGTGGTGCCAGATGCTTTGAGTAGGCTTCCCGCGGTAATGATTTTGACATCGCAGTGGAGATTGCAGCAGGATTTTTGCGAGTCTGGTGTGGAGATTGTTCTTCCCGGGGAGGCTTCTTCGTTGATGTACATGCAGGTACAGTCGACGATCGTGGATCGGATTAAGGTGAGTCAGGCCGGAGATCCGAACCTGGTGAGGATTCGGGAGCAGGTTGAAGCCGGTCTGCGGACTGACTTTTTGGTTCATGAGGATGGCTCGCTGAGGTTTGGAGCCAGGTTGTGTGTGCCAGCTGAGGATATCAGAGAGGAGTTGATGATGGAGGCACACAGTTCGCCGTATTCTGTGCATCCTGGTGGCACCAACATGTACCAGGATCTTCGTCTGAACTATTGGTGGCATGACATGAAGAGGAGTGTGGCTCGGAGTGTAGCCAAGTGCTTGGTTTGCCAGCAAGCGAAGGTGGAGCATCAGCGTGCGGTCGGGTTGCTACAACCACTTCCGATTCCGGAGTGGAAATGGCAACACATCACTATGGATTTCGTGACTGGACTACCTCGGAGTCCGAAGCAGAATGACGCGATTTGGGTGATCGTAGATCGATTGACCAAATCCACGCACTTTATTCCGTTCCGAGTGGGACAGTCCACTGAGGCGCTAGCGAGGAGATATATGGAGGTAAAATTCTTTTACTCTCCGTTTTTATTTCCTTTTCCTAGTTTGGATGGTGATGTAACGTGAATCGTGCAGGAGGTCGTGCGACTTCACGGAGTCCCCGTGAGTATCGTGTCGGACAGAGACACGAGGTTCACATCTCAGTTCTGGCAGAGTTTGCAGAAGAGTTTGGGTACGCGTCTGAGTTTCAGCACGGCGTACCATCTGCAGACGGATGGCCAGTCCGAGAGGACGATTCAGATTTTGGAAGACATGCTGAGGGCGTGCATGTTGGATTTCAAGGGTTCGTGGGAGGACCATCTACACTTGGTAGAGTTCTCTTACAACAACAGCTATCAGGCGTCTATTGGCATGGCGCCTTTCGCCGCTTTGTATGGGAGGAAATGTTGATCGCCATTGAGTTGGGATGACGTTGGCGATCGGGAGCTGTTGGGGCCTGAGATGATTGTGGAGGTCGTCAGGAACATTCGGGAGAGGTTGAGGATTGCTCAGGACCGTTTTAAGCATTGGGCGGATGCGAAACGTCGTCCTTTGGAGTTTCAGCCTGGAGATCATGTGTTTCTGAAGATTTCCCCTAATCGTGGCGTGATTCGTTTTGGGAAGCGAGGGAAGTTGAGCCCGCGATACATTGGACCATTTGAAATTCTGGAGAGAGTTGGCGAGGTAGCTTATCGCTTAGCCTTGCCGCCATCTTTGGAGGGAGTTCACAATGTTTTTCATGTGTCGCAGCTTCGTCGATACATTAGCGATCCATCTCATGCTGTGGGTTTTTCGGAGATTACCGTTCGCCCCGACATGACGTATGACCAGCATCTAGTGTAGATTCTGGACAGGCGTCAGAAGTCACTTCGGAACAAGGTTGTCAATCTTGTGAGGGTGATGTGGCGACACGGCTCGCCCGGAGAGTCTACTTGAGAGAATGAGGATGAGATGCGAGAGCGTTTCCCACTTTTGTTCCCGGACACGTGAGTGTTGGGAAATTCCGAGGACGGAATTTTTCTTAAGCTGGGGAGGATGTAACGACTGGTTTTCATGTATCTGGATTTATTATATTATATTATATGTTTTGATGGATTTTCTCCTTATATGTGGTTATCGTCTCCGTAACTTTCATTTTCGATCGTTTCGTCGTGTTTTCTCGTTTCTTCCTTAGGATCGTCGATTTCGGAGTAAGTCATTCGTGACGGGCTTCATATCGGTCATATCTTATTGTTAGATCAAGCCTATGAGTCTTAGGAATCGATCCCGGAGCTTCGCGCTCCATTTCGGAACTTTTGGTGCACGTTAGCCGGTGTAAGAAGGGGAACCGACCGACTAGATGACGATTTAGTCTGTCGACAAGCCTTCATGGACCGACTAGCGGGCTTGAAAAGTTATTCAGGAGTTACTGTTTGTCGTTAGTCGGTCTAAGAACGTTGGTTGACCGACTAGGTTGCAAACTAGTCGGTCAGCAATGCTTCTTTAACCGACTAACTCAATTACTAATTTTTGGTATCAGTACTCTTCATTCTTAGTCGGTCTAAGTTCATCTTTCGACCGACTAGTTGTTAAACTAGTCGGTTAAGTTTTGTACTCAGACCGACTAATTCTTAGTTCTTCTGTACAGTCGAGTTACTGTTTACTCTTAGTCGGTCTAAGAACGTTCATCGACCGACTAGATGTCAAACTAGTCGGTCAGTAGTTGTTCTATGACCGACTAACTCTTAGTTCAGGTTGTCGACTGGAGCTACTGTTTATGCTTAGTCGGTCTGCATTGGTCAACCGACCGACTAGTTCTCAAACTAGTCGGTCAGCAGTTGTTCTTTGACCGACTAAGCAGTGCAGGAAACCCTAGTTTTGCCCTAGCCGCCACCAATCTCTATAAATACCCCTCCAAACGTTTTCTTCTTCTTCCTCACGACCTAAACCCCTAATTTCTCCCCCATTGATCCCCCTACTACCTCAAACCCTTATTCCTTCATCCCAAGCCCAAAATCCATCATCCAAACCCTCCCTTAACACATTCTACCTCTCATCTTCCTCAAAATCTCATCAAACCCCCAAAAATCCCCCTAAACCCTAATTCTCCAAACTTCTCCATCCATTTCCAGATCTGAACCCTAGGTTCCTCGGAGCATTTCTTTCGTCGCCGTGGTTGCTCGGCATCATTCTTCCGTTTCCGATACGGTAATGATCGATCTCTTAATGTTTTCATAACCCGTTGTGTTTTGTGAAACCCTAATGAAATGAAGGTTGTTTTGATGTTTGTCTCCCCATGACAGCGACTTCCCCGTAGATTAGCGTCCATGGGACGAACCCTCGTTGATCGTCATCCTCGGTGCTAGGCAAGTGAAACTTGCCACTTAGGGTTTAGGCCATGTGTTAGGCCATTTGCTTGTTGTAGGCGTAAAAGAGACTAGGCGACGAAATGATACTCGCCTAGGCACAAATTCCGGAACTAGCTTGACAACGAAGCTAGGACCGTCGTTTACCATGTTGCAAAACTACCATGTCATGTTTAATTTTGTTTAACGGTACGCGAATAAATTGTCATCCATGCTATCCATGTTGTATGTCGCATTTGTAGCACACGCTACAATACTTGTGTCTCCTGGCTCGTGTTCCAGAAGCGGGCCATGTGTTGGTTGATAGTCAATGCCCGACCTACTAGTTTCCGGCTAGGCACCCACTATACGTGGGCACAACCCTACGCCATACATGTTAAACACACTTCCTGGCTCGTGTTCCAGAAGCGAGCATTTCGTGTTCGGGGTAATTCCCTGGCTCGATACACGTGGAGGGGTAGAGATAAACGGTCACTTGAGCTTAGGAGTTGGCCCGATCAGCCACTCTAGCCAACAGGCGGAATCTCTGTGCACAACTTGTTTACTTGACTGTTCACTTGACGTGAACCACTTGACTTGTACTTGTCCGTGTTTTACTTGTCGTCCGTGACATACTTGCTACTTGTACTTCCCTTACTTGTCTCTTCCATACTATACTTGCCATGTCATGCATCATACTATAACTGCTAGGTTGCTAGTTTACCTTACCTTCAGTTTCCTTGCCCAAGTCTTTTAGACTTGCTGACATGTGCCCCTTTACTCTTTTGGGTGACACATGTTAGATCCCGAGCCCGAGTACATTGTAGAGGACGATGTGTTTGCTGACGCCGAGCCCGAGCCTGTGTTCGGCGAGGAGTACGTGGACACTGGGGACCAGTCCTAGTGTCTCCGTTGTGCTTTCCTCTTTTGTTTTAGACTGTTGTTTTGTTGTCGGTGCGTAGCACCTATACTCTGTTACGTTTGTCTTTGTTTGGCCTTGTTCTGGGCCTTTAGACTCTTTCTTTTAGCCTGGTGGCTTTTCTGGATGTTGAACTTAATTTTCATGTTAGACAATTTATGATATATGAGAATTTTATTTCTGTCTCTCCTTGTGTTATTATTGTTGTTCCGTTGCGGTTACAGGGACCTGCTTATGTTTTATTGACGCTTATCGGGTTTGGGGCTTCACAGCTCCACTCTCGTGCGGACCTTTTCACGTCTCGCCTCCATTTTAGGGCAGCGGGGCGTGACAGGTTGCGTGCCTGGTATCAAATCAATGGCGAACTCCAATGATCGATCAAGAGGAAGTCCATAAATGTCATCAGGAAAGACATCAGGAAAGTCTCGCACAACCCTGGGTAAGACTGGCTCCGCCTCCATGGCCATCGCCAACTTTTCGGCTTCCACTGGTGTCGCTCTGAATCTTACCGGTTCCAATATACAACTACCACTCCTGAACTCAAATTCGGGTTGATCGGAGATCTGGAAGACTACCTTCCTTAATTTGCAATCAATAGTGGCACAAAACATCCCTAACCAGTCCATCCCAAATACAGCTTCAAAGGTGGGCATCTCAATCATAAGGAAGTCAGCATATAACTCCCGACCGCCAATTTCCACTACATAACAACGGAGTCTTGAAGTACTCCTAATTACACCACTCCCTGTGTGAATATTCCAACTAATAGTGAAGGAGTCTACTGGTATAACATGTTTGGCCACAAATTGTCGGGACAGAAAACAGTGGGAAGCCCCAGAATCAAAAAGTACCAAAGCAGGAAAAGATGTTACGTTAACCATACCTAGAAGCCAACAAAGGAAATCAAACCAATGCACAACATAATCAAGCAACAAATCTTATAATGTAAAGTAAGGGGGAGGCTAGAATCATACCAGTGATAGCTTGGCCTGAGTTTTCTGCCTCTACTGTTGTCATAGTGAAAGCATGAGGCTTTGGAGCAGAGTTTGTCTTCTTAAAGGTCTACCGCTGAGGAGGCAAGGAAGATCCTCTAGAGGCTGGTGTGCCTGGTCCAGCTGGTGCTGGAAGGGAAGGTCACTGCAAACCAGATGGAAGAGCTTGATGTTGCATCGGCCTAGCAGCCGCAGGTGCTACGGGGGCTGGGTAGGCACCATGCTGCGAGCAGAACCTGCTAATGTGTCCTCGGCCACCACAAGCGAAGCATTGTCTAGCACAAGCCCTACGCTCCTTCTGTTCATGGCCAGTCTTGCCACAGTATTGGCATGTCAAACGTCTCTGAGTCACTGTAGGGGCTCCTGGCCTCTTGAACTGGGCCGTCTGTACTGGCCAAGATAATGCCTTCTGTAATCCTAATGGTCGTCTGTCACCTGCAGGCATCCTCCCTATGCTCCACAAATGGATCTCATATAATCTTGCCGCCTCGAGCACATCCTCCTGTGTGGCCAGTTTCTGTATAGACATCGCCCCTCTATACTCCGAATCCAGTCCCATATGGAAGCGTCGAGCTCGGGTGGCATCGGTCGCAACAAGCTCCGGGGCAAACTTGCTCAGCAAGGAAAACTCGGCGTCATACTTATCCATGCTCCGTCGGCCCTGAGTTAACTGCTCAAAACGCTGTCTGCGCTCATCCGTGGCCGTCTCTGGAAGGAACTTGGACTCAAAAGGCTCCTTGAAGTTCTTCCAAGAGATAAGACATGTCAGATGCCGCTCCTGGGCATCCCACCAATCTCTGGCCTGATGTATCAACTGCCTTTTTGCCGCATCAACCCAACTCTCCAATGGAAATCCAACAGCTGTGAGGTCATCCTCTGTGCGCCGTAACCACTCATCGACCTCCAATGCAGTCTCCTTGCCAGAAAAAGTCCTCGGCTTCATTGCCCTAAACTACTTGAATCACGGGGTCTTCTGACCCTGCATCTTGACGAGCATCTCAGCCTGCTGACCCAGACTCGCCTGGAAACCCATCAGAATCTTCTCCATCAAAGAGGGCTCGACATGCTCCATCTCTGACGAAGATATCTCGTTTCCACTATCGATTCTGTAGGGAGAGGACATCACAAGAGGAATTAGTACCATATGTGATGGCATCAAAGTGTTTGATGTATCACCCTTTCGCATATCGCATTGAGAGTTGACCTGCATGGGCCACCACTAAACCTGTCACGTCCCATTCTCACAAATACCATATATGGCAACCCATACCAAGGAAAAGGGAGGATGGAGCTTGACAAGCCGCGGTTTTGCACCAAGCGTGAGTAGAAAATACACAACAAGCAGGCCACTGCGAATGCTGGGATCATACATCACATACATAGAAAAGAAGCAACACATACAGCCACCACAGAAAATACATAACCACATATCTACATAACCAAAGAAAGTTCTACACACCAGCATTAAGTACAAGTGAAACTAACTCAAGTATACATGTGTAGCACTACACGCTACCAACACATACCACAGCTACAAAAGACAACTCGCTCACCACTCGACCCAACTCACACTATAAGACACAGCCCAAATAGAGTGGTGTCCCCAAGTCAAAAACTTACGCCTGAGTAATCTCCTGAGGGAGATTCTGCTCTGGTGTCACCTGCTCAAGACCTGAAAAGTAAAATGAGCACGTTAAAACGTGCCCAGTAGGAAACTAACTAGGATATGGGAAATCATTAAGGGTTATGAGTCTAACGACAACAGGAGTACAAGCAACCAAAGTAAAGAGTACAACACATATGTGCAACAACAACACATATAAAGTTTATTAGTTAACAGATGTTAGCGACTCTTTGGAAGCCTGGGTATCACCTAAAGATAAGGGCCTGGACCTCACCCCAAATTTGGGGTGAATATAGCACACGACGCAGTGGACACGGGCACTGTACGCTGGGCCTCTCAGCTCCTACGTCCCTGGCAGGAGTGAGGCTTCACATAGTAGCACAACCTCCGTATGTCCCCTCCACTCCTGGAAAAGGCGAGTGGGAATAAGTATCACACATCACATATCTTTTCCCCCAACTTCTCAATCCAGCCCCTTATGGTTCAGTAATACCCAAACTTCCCCCATCCACATACTAGGATGTGCACCCGCCTTAGAGCAGAACAAGACATACCAGTTAACATATCATGTATCATAATCCTTAACAGTCATATGCAATTTCATAATGTACTACATGGCACACCGTTCTCATAGCTATTTCCTAAGTTTCTTCAACTTCCAATTCATTTGGGCATTTTAACAAACATATAGTAGTCACCATATAAATGAAGAGTGTCTCACCATCAATTTTAGTAACAAATAATATAACTAAACTTTCTTAAAGTTATCAACAACATTCATGCATATTGGAATGAAAAATTAACATTATAACAAGTTGCAACTCCATCCAAAACAGTCCAGCTTGCTGAAACTTGCTGGAACAGCTATAAAATCAGCAGATTTAATCAATTGTTCTTGGGAATTTGACAAAACACTCTGAATGAAAGTTGAAGATATACCTGGATTCACCCATAAAATGTCATGCAGAAATGTGGAACAGGCAATTTATGGTGATTTATTTGGTGCAACCTGTTCAGTCTGTTTTTTCAGACAGATTTCAGGGTCTGTATTAAAAGCCAATTTTGAGCATGTTGCAGCCAGAATTTTGAAAAATATGCATTGATATGAATTTGTAGAAAACCCTCTTAACTTTACAACAAGACCAAGAACAGCAAATTACATAGAGTGTGCAGGTAATGAGCTTCATTTTTCTAAACTGTGTCCAGTTTGACAGAATTTCAGACATGTGGTGAACATTGAATTTTTGCTCCTACTTATTGAACTCAACATATGACAAATTTTATATGAATCTGGGGTAGGACTACAAGATCTACAATTATATTTTTTTTCAGAAAGTAAATCAACCTACAGAGACCGAAATTGAAGTAGAAACACACAACAGAATTTCTGGATTTTAAGGGGGGGTGATTTTCTAAGGAAAACAAGGAAAATTATGATCTTTTTGATCTATTGCACACACAACCCATGAATTCAAGACCATGAGCAATCCAATTACACCATAACATCATCATAACCCTAAATAAAAATTCCTTAACCAAGTTAGAATGTCTACCTCAAGAAAGCCTCTTTCTTTCTTTCTTCTCTTTCTCTTCCTTCCACCTTTCTTTCTCCTTGAAGTAGCATAGGGGTTCTTGGATTTTTGAGTTGTAATTAGTGTTTGTGAGCTTGGGTGAAGAGGTGTCACGACCCGCTTCCCTAAAATGGAGGCGAGGCGTGAGAAGTCTGCTCAGACTTGGAGCTGTGAGGCTCTAGTCTGTAAAGCGTCTGGGATTAACCAAGTATACGTCCTTGCAAATGCGACACAGAACAGAGATAATAATAAAAGAAAAGAGACAGATATATTATTCCAATC
Organism: Scilla litardierei; assembly: GCA_030789695.1. NCBI lineage: Eukaryota > Viridiplantae > Streptophyta > Magnoliopsida > Asparagales > Asparagaceae > Scilla > Scilla litardierei. The sequence goes on from CM061142.1 coordinate 744,656,152, forward strand.
TCAGAATGTCCACAAATAAAATCTCAACATCACAGAAAAGCCACCAGGCTAAAAGAAAAGTCTAAAAGGCCCCAGCATGGCCAACAGAGATAAACAAACGTACAGGAAAGAGAAAAGGTGCTACGCACCGACAACCTAACAAGAACTAAGATGAAAGCAACAGAAGGAAGTCTCTACGACTGATCGCCGGTGTCCTCAAACTCTACGTCAACAGTGGACCCAGGCTCCAAGTCAGCAAACATCTCGTCCTCAGCAACGGGCACTGGCTCAGCAACTAACATGCGACACCCAAAGAGACGAGGGCGCATATCAGCAAGTCTACAAGAGACTTGTGCAAGGAAACTAAAAGAAGGGAGCAACCTAACAGTTCTAAAATGTACGATGACATGGCAGTTTAATGAGTAAGATAATGCAACAAGTATGACATGGCAGCAAGTATAACATGGCATGGGTAGCAAGCCTACTAAAACATTCACACAGATTTTACAAGTCAAGTAAACATGTCGTGCTCAGAGTTTATGCCTTACAACTGAAGTGGCTGTACGGGCACACTTCTACGCTGAGTGGTCGCTTAACCCTACCCCTCTATGTATAATCGGGCATTGTCTTTTGACCAACACATGTAGCCCGCTTCTGGATCACGAGCCAGGAAATATATTTGGCATAGGGTTGTGCATGTAACGCAGGTGCCTAGCCTCAACAAGTCGGGCATTGGCTTTTGACCAACACATTAGCCTGCTTCTGGATCATGAGCCAGGAAATATATTTGGCATAGGGTTGTGCCTGCAACGCAGGTGCCTAGCCTCAACAAGTCGGGCATTGGCTTTTAACCAACACATGTAACCCGCTTCTGGATCACGAGCCAGGAAGTGTACTTAACATAGGGCTGTGCCTGCAACGCAGGTGCCTAGCCTTGACAAGGAAGTGTGTAGTGTGTCCTACGAATGCAACATTCAAGCATGGATGACATGGCATGGCAAGTTATAATTTAAGAGCGTACAGATAAGGAATTTAAACGTGACAGACAGAGCACACGTAAAGAGCATGCAATTATGAAAATTTAAATGTGACAGGCAGAAATGCATGAATGACATGGCAGGGTGACAGATCTAGCTTCGTTGTCAAGCTAGATCTTAAAATTACGTCTAGGTGAGTATCATTTCGTCGCCTAGTCTCTTTTACGCCTAAAACAAGAAATGGCCTAAAGCACGGCCTAAATAAGGAACTGGCAAGTTTCACTTGCCTGCAATCAACCGCTCTGCAAAACCGTCCAATCAGTCCAGTCTACCTATGTGCTCGGATCACCAGCCCATAGTCCCAAATTGAATTATCTTCGTTAGTGATTTATCAACCAATTAAAATACTGATTTTTATCTTGATTAGCATGCATTGGTTGAGGGTCCTAAGTGTTCAAAAAATTACCCTTACACGACGCGAGAGCTACACTGACGTCGGGTAGCGACGTCAGTGGTTGGTTCCGGTAGCGTGCAGGGTAACGGCGTCGGTTCGAGAAAGGTAACGGGTCGCGAAGAAAGGCGTACTATATCTGCGTCATCAGATGTACGGTATAAGCTAAACGTGTTTAACTAATCAAACGATAACACAATTTAGCACATATATACTCTGTCTACCAACTAGTAAAACTAACTGTAGGTTATCTGATAAGTTGTATATGATATCTTACGAAAGTTCCACACCCAAATATCTTAATAATAAACCTAGCTATAATAGGGTTCTGCTCTCAAGAAGAAGAACACAGTTTGAGCATATATACAATAATGAAATGACTGTAACCCTCATAATATTAATAACCCATCACCTTAAAAGTCAGGTGCACAGCTCACGTGTAGGTCGCATATCATGTGCTCCGGTGTCAACAGGAGGGGGAGGAGAAGCGCCGGAGATGTTGGCGGCTCAGCGGTGGTTGCCAGCGGCCGGAGGCAGTTGTGCGGCAGTCAAAGAGGAGGGGGACTGATCTTGCGGCAATCGAGATTACCGTGACTTCAGGTCTGGGCGGGGGAATGGATCGGAAATAAAGAGAGGGTGCCCGGAGCTCTTGACTGCGGGGAGGAGAGGAGGAGGGGTCTGCGACGTGGGGCGGTGCCTAGCTGAGGCGGCGCAATGGTGGTGGTGGTTGATGGGATCCGGCGGCAATGGAATCTTGAGGAGGAGAGGAGCTTCGCACAGGAGATGGCCGCGGATACAAGGAGGATGAGGCGCTCGGCAATGGAGATGGCCGGAGAGATGGCCGTAAAGGGAGGGAGAGATGGAAGTCGGAGAGCCCATGTGTGTTTGCGTGAAGAGGAACTAAAGTTGCAGCGCCAGGGAGCTTGCGTGAAAACAAAATGAAGAGGGCGGCGCAATGTGTTTTGCTGGGAGATAAAACGTTGGGCTAGGGTTTGTTTATTATAAAGAAAGGTAGTAGGGTGTGGGGGCTTGGTTAAGTACGGTAGCAGTTAGCCTAGTGCTAGCTTTTTTATAAAAGTTTAGTTTTATATAAATTAGTATTATAAATGTTATAATATAACAATAGCCCCCCCCCTCTCTCCCCCTGTGTGTGTGGGGCAAAGAGGGGAATTTAATAAGGGGCTAAGTCAACATTATAGAGTAATAAACATCATTAAAATAATGAATAGTGGGTTAAGCATATGAAACTTAGGATTAAACTATAGCTTAAAAGGAAAGAGCGAAAGTGGGTCAAACGGAGTCCAAAAATTGTAAGATAATTACTGGAGTGACCATACCGTCGAGAGAGACAAAACTAAGAAGGCGGATCACAAGTTCGACGACGAGAAACGAAACTAAAAATAAAAAGGCCTCACGACAGAAGTGAAAATCGCGACGTCTCATCAAACAAAGTCAAATCGTGGGAGAACGACCCTTGAAATGACGTTCCAAATTAATTCCACAATTTAATACTCTTCGAGAGGGTCACAACGGCATATCACACCATAGGGTTCGGATACAGACAAGGTCTAAGATAAATACGTGCACGAACAATACTACGTGCACAAAAAGCGTACAAAGGATACGGGGTCCAAAAGCGACAGTAATCCCAAGTTGGGCACACGTCAGGGGTTGGCTTGCTAAGGATGCAACCAAGGTGCTACGGCCCTATCGACTCAACGTCACGACTCACATACAAAGCAACAAGACCAATCAAATACCCGAAATTGCTATACGCACATCCGTATTACGAATAGTGAGTACAGGCCGTTACAAGAGGAAAGGGGGGAAGGGGAATTTCGGCCAAGTTCTAGGAGGGGGAGAGAGGGATATGAATGAAAAGAAAAAAGAAAAGGAAAGTTAAAGAAGAAGATAGAAATTTCCTAAGAAATATCTATCTCTAGAATCCTCTTAGGATAAGCATGCACAAGATAAAATGACTTTAATGCCCTCCCAAACTTACCCCTCAAGTTTCAAGTATTTACAAGTTTGTCATTACTTTGTGCACACACTCCTTTACTTTACACACCCCCTTCTTTATGACCAAAAGACCATTTTGCCCCTCACCCTTCTAAATATTTTCAAGCATGCCACTAATCCCATCCCTTTTTCACACTAGCCCATCATTTACTAACACACTCCTTCAAAATTACAAATATGACATTACTTTACACCCCTACCATTACTCTACACACTCCCCCCCCCCCCGTGTTGCCAAATGACCAAAATGCCCACACACTCTTCACAAAATTACACGACTGCCACCAACCATATACACGCCATATCACCTCTTATCAACTCCTCATACTCGCTCTACTCGTGTACAGAGGACTACCGCGTCAGTCACCGTATAGGGCTAAACAGTCCATGACACTAGATCTATATTTTAAGATTGGAACATTTATTGAAACAATGAAAAATTGGATGATGCAAGCCGCATGCAGCGGCTGATTTGACACCGTGTGACGACGGCCGATCTGGCCACATGCAGCGTCAACACACACACACACACACACACACACACACACACACACACAAGACCCCAGGGGCGGCACCCCCGGCCGCTGACAGCCCCCTCTCTCGCTCCCCATATGACGTCGTCGCCTGCGACGGCGCGCAAATCAACCCGCAAAGCCCTAACGGTTGCGGGCTTGAAACCTACAGACCAGGTCGCGGGCTTCAGCCCGCATGTCAGAAAGTCATTTATAATATATTATAATAATAAATATAAAGGGGAATGGGAAAGGAGAAATATAAATAATTAAATTATGTCCATTCCACCATAGACCTCCACAATTCCTTTTTAGGTTGTACTCCCTAGAGATTTCGGTGGTGTTGAGTCATTGGGCCGGTACTTGAGATGACTCGACCGTTGGATGATTAAGGCCTACGAGGCCCACAAGAGAAGCCCGACATCGACTCCGTCAAAGCCCTTTGGCCAGTCGACCGTTGCGTTTCCTGCACTCGAACGTGGGATTAAAGACGGGCTCGTAATTCGCAGGAACGTGTATAATATTTACTTCTATTAAAGGAAGAAGATCGTGGCCCTATAATGGGAAGCCGCTATCTCCCCAATGTCTCCAAAAGGACCCTGAATGCCTATAAATACAGGAAAGAGTCTCATCTTCAAGGTACGAGGTCTAAGACATATAACTCTACTTTCTCAGTTAATATTTCTTACACTATAGCGCTTGCGTCGCCAGATCTGAGACGAACCTCCATGGGTCGATCTCAGCTGCATCAAGCGCCTTCTCTTCCTTAGGTTCCCATACTAACTTAAGAATCATAGGGGATTTGGGTTGGAACCAAGATCCGACCCCCCTAACATGTCACTGTGGTATAGATCGACGAGTCTTCATCTCCCATAAAGGTCGTTCCCGAGCTTCCCAACCTCGAGCGACCGACATATAAGCTGATCGAGGGTCGATCGAGCTCCTCATCATCATCTACCATCATCACTCGACCCAAGTTCTTCCAACTAGGGTCCCACCTCATCTGCTGACGAGGCTCCGACTCAGCACAAAAAGCCTACGTCAGCCTGACAACTGTCTCGGTCAATTTTGGCCTTAACAGTTTGGCACCGTCAGTGGGAAACATTAACCAGCTCGACATCCCGAAGTAATCGAGAAGCTATGTCAGCTGGACCCAGCAATGTCATACCAATTCAAGGTCCGAAGGAGAAGCAAAAAAGCGAACAGAATCCTGGTGGAGGATGCCGCGAACTCCACCTCGCCATCACAACGACTAGCAAGGACCACCAAGGAACCTGAGGTGACCAGGAAGGAGTTCACCCAGTTCACCGAGTAGGTTGACAGGAGTCTCAGTGTTTTGGCGACCTTGATATGCCAAAACATGGGGAAGACATCGCTCTTGAATGAGTTGTTGCTGCCTCCAAACCCAGCCCAGATACCAATCGAAGGCACGGCCTTCCTCCGAGATCAAGGGGATCCAAGAGCAAACCAACCGGAGATTAGCCTGCACAACATAACCCCTCCATCTCACCAATACAGCAAAATGAGGGTCGACAATTGGGCCTTCATTCTCCTAGGGAAACACACCCCCTCCAATTACAAGGAAGCAACTCGCAACATCCTGAATCAGGTAATGTACGGGGCTCCCCAGGGATATAACTCTCTTAACCCTACATGTGGATTCGGAAGGAGGGATGAAATCCCAAACCGATCCTCAGGAGCCAATTATGTGCAAGCCGGAGAGGGAAGATCTCTACTCGTCCGATACGCGATCCGGAGGACCCTGCTGAGGGAGAATATCATCTCTGCTCCCCCTCTTCCCAAGTTCAAGCTCCATGGCCTACCAGCTTATGATGGCAAAGGAGATCCGAGGTCGAACATTCATAAGTATTTGAATGTCATGATGCTTCACGGGGTCGATGAGCCATACCTTTGTAGAGCCTTCCATGCTATCAAGTTCAAGAGGGTAGAAAGCTGGTACGAAGGGCTATCCCACGGCTGCATCAGGTCGTTCAATGAATTAGCGAAAATATTCCGCAAGCAATTCTCGCAGGATGACGTCCTAAGAAGAAGTCCTCCCACCTCTTCTCGCTCAAACAGAATGAGAATGAGTCGATTCGAGCCTTCGTTCAAAGATTCAACGACGAGAGGCTCGATGTAGAAGAGACGTCGGATATGACTATCATAGCGGCGCTCACTCAGGCGGTCCGGAACAAACAGCTACGAAGGGCCCTGCACCAGTTCCCCTAACACCGTCGCAGAAATGCTCAACATAACGGATAGGTTCACTGTTTCCGAAGAAGCAGACGAACCAACTGGAACTGGTACGAAAGGCACTCCCTCCCACCGCGGAGACACGAGGCGAGAGAAACCAACCATGGGAACCCCTCGACAGGAGTCTCGAGACAAGAGACCCAGAGAGATGAGCCCTCGAAGTAAGGAGTGCCCTACCTATGCTAAGCCGGTCGCTCCATAAACGGAGGTCCTCGCTTACGCCCCACGAGAGGAGCTTATCCAAGAGACAGCAAAGAAGTGCAAATATGAGAAGAGTGACGACCTCAAATTCGGCAAGTACCACAATGACTATGGGCATGATACCAACGACTGTTGGACTCTCAAAAAAGAGATCGATGCACTAGTAAAGCGAGGACACACCAAAAACCCGGCTAACGATCAACCAAGCAAGGATGGATCCTCAAAGCAGAAGGACAAGATGACGGGGTCACCTATCACCAAGGTAATCAACTAGCAAGCCATCTGAGCTCGGGGCAAATAAAGAGGCGTTGGACAACAACAGCTCCGACGAAGTTCAGAAACACATGTACGTCTTCTTTTTCTTTGCCACCCCTTTCAATAAAGCATGTATTTTTCATCAAATAAAGTTTTTGTCACGCCCCACTTCCCTAAGATGGAGGCGAGCCGTGAAAAGGTCCGCACGAGAGTGGAGCAGTGAAGCCCCAAACCCGATAAGCGTCAATAAAACATAAGCAGGTCCCTGTAACCGCAAGCGGAATAACAATAATAATGCAAGGAGAGACAGAAACAAATCTCAATCTCAGAAAATGTCCAACATGGAGAATAAGTTCAACATCCAGAAAAGCCACCAGGCTAAAAGAAAGAGTCCAAAGGCCCAGAATAAGGCCAAGCAAAGACAAACGTAACAAGGTATAGGTGTTACGCACCGACAACAAAACTGCAGTCTAAAACAAAAAGAGGAAAGCGCAACGAAGACACTAGGACTGGTCCCCAGTGTCCACGTACTCCTCGCCAAACACAGACTCGGGCACGGCGTCCGCAAACACCTCGTCCTCAATAACGGACCCAGGCTCGGGATCTAACATGTGTCACCCAAAAGAGTAAAGGGGCACATGTCAGCAAGTCTAAAAGACTTGGGCAAGGAAACTGAAGGTAATGTAAACTAGCAACCTAGCAGTTATGGTATGATGCATGGCATGGCAAGTATAGTAAGGAAGTGACAAGTAAATGGAAGTACAAGTAGCAAGTATGTCACGGATAACAAGTAAAACACGGACAAGTACAAGTCAAGTGGTTCACGTCAAGTGAACAGTCAAGTAAACAAGTTGTGCACAGAGATTCCGCCTGTTGGATAGAGTGGCTGATCGGTCCAACTCCTAAGCTCAAGTGACCGTTTATCTCTACCCCTCCACGTGTATCGAGCCAGGGAATTACCCCGAACACGGAATGCTCGCTTCTGGAACACGAGCCAGGAAGTGTATTTAACATGTATGGCGTAGGGTTATGCCCACGTAAAGTGGGTGCCTAGCCGGAAACTAGTAGGTCGGGCATTGGCTATCAACCAACTCACGTAGCCCGCTTCTGGAACACGGGCCAGGAACACAAGTATTGTAGCATGTGCTACAAAAGTGACACACCACATGAATAGCATGGATGACAATTAATTCGCGTACCGTTAATCAAAATTAAACATGACATGATAGTTATGCAACATGATAGATGACGGTCCTAGCTTCGTTGTCAAGCTAGTCCCTGAAATTGTGCCTAGGCGAGTATCATTTTGTCGCATAGTCTCTTTTACACCTACAACAAGCAAATGGCCTAAGACGTGGCCCAAACCCTAAGTGGCAAGTTTCACTTGCCTAGCACCGAGGATGACGATCAACGAGGGTTCGTCCCACGGATGCTAATCTACGGGGGAGTCGCTGTTATGGAGAAACAATCATCAAAACAACATTCATTTCATTAGGGTTTCACAAAAACACAACGGGTTATGAAAACATTAAGAGATCGATTATTACCGTATCGGAGGCGGAAGAATGATGCCGAGCAAGCACGGCAATGGAAGAAACACTCCGGGGAACCTAGGGTTCAGATCTGGAATAGATGGGGAAATTCTGGGGAATGGGGTTTTGGGGGATTTTGGGGGATTTGATGAAGGTTTGAGGAAGATGAGAAGTAGAATGTGTTATGTGAGGGTTTGGATGATGGATTTTGGGCTTGGGATGAAGGAATAAGGGTTTGAGGTAGTAGGGGGCTCAATGGGGGAGAAACCAGGGTTTTAGGTCATGAGGAGGAAGAAGAAAACGTTTGGGAGGTGTTTAAATAGGAAGTGCTGGCGGCTGCCCAGAAATTAGGGTTTCGACACTGATTAGTCGGTCAAAGAGCAACAACTGACCGACTAGTTTAGAAACTAGTCGGTCGGTTGACCAACGCAGACCGACTAAGTCCAAACAGTAACTCCTGTACAAAAATAGGATTTAGATTTAGTCGGTCAAAGAACAACTACTGACCGACTAGTTTGACATCTAGTCGGTCGATGAACGTTCTTAGACCGACTAAGAGTAAACAGTACTCGACTGTACAGAAGAACTAAGAATTAGTCGGTCTGAGTACAAAACTTAACCGACTAGTTTGACAACTAGTCGATCGAGAGATGAACTTAGACCGACTAAGAAGGAACAGTAACTAGTACCAAAAATAGTTAATGAGTTAGTCGGTTAAAGAAGCATTGCCGACCGACTAGTTTGCAACCTAGTCGGTCAACCAACATTCTTAGACCGACTAACGACAAACAGTAACTCCTGAGAAATTTAGAAAGCCAACTAGTCGGTTCAAGAAGGTTTTCCGACCGACTGGATCGTCATCTAGTCGGTCGGTGCCCCTTCTTACACCGGCTAATAAGCACCAAAAGTTCCGAAATGGAGCGCGAAGCTCCGGGATTGATTCCTAAGACTCCTAGGCTTAATCTAACAATAAGATATGACCGATATGAAGCCCGTCACGAATGACTTACTCCGAAGTCGACGATCAACGGAAGAAGCTAGGAAAACGCGACGAAATGATCGAAAATGAAAGCTACGAGGACGAAACCACACAAGAGGAGAAAATCCATCAAAACATATAATTTAACATAATAAATCCAGATACATGAAAACCAGTCGTTACATCCTTCCCAACTTAAGAAAAATTCTGTCCTCGGAATTTCCCACCACTCACGTGTCCGGAAACAAAAGTGGCAAACGCTCTCGCATCTCATCCTCATTCTCCCAAGTAGACTCTCCAGGCGAGCCGTGTCGCCACATCACCCTCACAAGATTGACAACCTTGTTCCGAAGTGACTTCTGATGCATGTCCAGAATCTGCACTGGCTGCTGGTCATACGTCATATCAGGGCGAACGGTACTCTCCGAGAAAACCACAGCATGAGATGGATCGCTAATGTATCGACGAAGCTGTGACACATGGAAAACATTGTGAACTCCCTCCAAAGATGGCGGCAAGGCTAAGCGGTAGGCTACCTCGCCAACCCTCTCCAGAATATCAAACGGTCCAATGTATCGCGGGCTCAACTTCCCTCGCTTCCCAAAGCGAATCACACCACGATTCGGGGAAATTTTCAGAAACACATGATCTCCAGGCTGAAACTCCAAAGGTCTATGTTTAGCATCCGCGCAATGCTTAAAACGGTCCTGAGCAATCCTCAACCTCTCCCGAATGTTCCTGACAACATTCACAGCCTCCACGATCATCTCAGGTCCCAACAACTCCCGATCACCAACGTCATCCCAACTCAATGGCGATCGACATTTCCTCCCATACAAAGCGGCGAAAGGCGCCATGCCAATGGACGCCTGGAAGCTGTTGTTGTAAGAGAACTCCACCAAATGTAGATGGTCCTCCCACGAACCCTTGAAATCCAACTTGCACGCTCTGAGCATGTCTTCCAAAATCTGAATCGTCCTCTCGGACTGGCCATCCGTCTGCGGATGGTACGCCGTGCTGAAACTCAGACGCGTACCCAAGCTCTTCTGCAAACTCTGCCAGAACTGAGATGTGAATCTAGTGTCTCTGTCTGACACGATACTCACGGGGACTCTGTGAAGTCGTACAACCTCCTGCACGATTCACGTTACATCACTATCTAAGCTAGGAAAAGGAAATGAAAACGGAGAGTAAAAGAATTTTACCTCCATATATCTCCTCGCTAGCGCCTCAGTCGACTGTCCCACTCGGAATGGAATAAAGTGCGCGGATTTGGTCAATCGATCTACGATCACGAAATCGCGTCATTCTGCTTAGGACTCCGAGGTAGTCCAGTCACGAAATCCATAGTGATGTGTTGCCATTTTCACTCCGGAATCGGAAGCGGTTGTAGCAACCCGGCCGTACGCTGATGCTCTGCCTTCACCTGCTGGCAAACCAAACACTTAGCTACACTCCGAGCCACACTCCTCTTCATGCCATGCCACCAATAATTCAGACGAAGATCCTGGTACATCTTGGTCCCACCAGGATGCACAGAATACGGCGAACTGTGTGCCTCCACCATCAACTCCTCTCTAATATCCCCAGCTGGCACACACAACCTGGCTCCAAACCTCAGCGAGCCATCCTCATGAATCAAAAAGTCAGTCCGCAGACCGGCTTCTACCTGCTCCCGAATCTTCACCAGCTTCGGATCTCCAGCCTGGCCAGCCTTGATCCGATCCACAATCGTCGATTGTATCTGCATACACATCAACGAAGAAGCCTCCCCCACGAAGAACAATCTCAACACCAGACTCGCAAAAATCCTGCTGCAATCTCCACTGCGAAGTCAAAATCATCACCGCTGGAAGCCTACTCAGCGCATCGGGAACACATTCACCTTGCCCGGGTGATACTGCAAATCAATCTCATAATCTGTCATAAACTCCAACCATCGACGCTGTCGCATGTTGAGCTCCTTCTGAGTAAAAATATACTTCAAGCTTTTGTGATCGGTGAAGATCTTCACTTTCTCACTCAGCCGGAAGTGCCTCCAAATCTTAAGAGCAAACACAACGGCAGCCAATCCCAAATCATGCGTCGGGTAATTCTTCTCATGAGTCTTGAGCTGACGTGAAGCATACGCCACAACATGCCCGTGCTGATGCAACACACAACTGAGACCCTTGCCAGAAGCATCGCAAAAGATCTCAAATCCACCGCTGCGATCAGGCACAACAAGAATAGGGGCAGTCGTCAACCTCTCCCTCAGAACGCCAAAGGCATTCTCACAATCACCCGACCAAACAAAAGGTACATCCTTCCGTGTCAACCTGGTCATCGGCTCAGCAATACGGGAAAAGTCCTTAATGAAACGCCGATAGTAACCAGCAAGTCCAAGGAAACTCCAAATCTCAGACGCAGACGACGGAACAGGCCACTCTCTGATGGCCCTAATCTTCTCGGGATCCACTGAAATACCATCCCCAGTCACCACATGCCCGAGAAAAGCAACTCTATCCAGCCAAAACTCGCACTTCGAAAATTTAGCATACAAACGATGCTTCCTCAAAATCTCCAATACCGTCCTCAAGTGCGATGCATGCTCCTCCTCCGACCTCGAATAGATCAGAATGTCGTCAATGAAGATAACGACAAACTTATCCAAAAATTCATAGAAAATCAGGTTCATCAGATTCATGAAAACTGCGGGTGCGTTAGTTACGCCGAAAGGCATAACCACAAACTCATAGTGTCTATACTTCGTCCTGAACGCTGTCTTCAGAACATCATCCTTCTTCACCTTCAACTGATGATAACCACTCCTCAGATCCAACTTCGAAAACACCCTCGATCCTCCAAGCTGATCAAAAATATCATCGATGCGAGGCAACGGGTATTTGTTCTTGATGGTCACCGTATTCAACTCCCGATAGTCCACGCACATGCGACGCGAACCATCCTTCTTCTTCACCAGCAGCACCGGTGCTCCCCACGGAGACACACTGGGATTAATGTAACCCTTCTGCATAAGCTCATCCAACTGATTCCGTAATTCCTCCAACTCAGCGGGTGCCATACGATACGACGCCTTCGAAATCGGCTGCGCTCCCGAAACAAGATCGATAAAAAATTCTAAAGCTCGATCAGGTGGCAAACCAGACATCTCCTCAGGAAAGACGTCATCAAAATCTCGCACCACAGCTGGCCTCTCCAACTCCATCTGCATAGCTACAACCTCCACCGGTATGGCCCGAAATCTGACAGGACCAAGCGAACTGCTACCTCGACTGAACTCAAATACTGGATGTCCGGGAATCTCGAACACCACCTTCTTCCTTCGACAGTCGATCGTAGCATAGAAGCTCGCAAGCCAGTCCATCCCAAGAACTGCATCGTAGTTGATGATGTCGTGGACAATGAAATCGGCACAAAGCTCACGTCCACAAATCACCAACGGACAAGAATTGCACCCACGATGCACCGAGACCACACCGTTCCCTGTGACGATATTCCAACTCTTAGGAAGAGAGGACGTCGACAAAGAATGCTTCTCCACGAAGCTCCGGGCCAAAATACACATCGACACACCTGAGTCAAAGAGGACTCGTGCAGGAAATGTGCAAACCAAAACCACACCTAGCAACAGTCTAACAATCAAATCCTATTCTAGCAACAAACATGAGCAAGCAACATAATCAACAATCAAACTAACTAAGGAAGAAAATAGCTAGAATGAGTGTTACCTGTAATAACCTCGTCCACGGCCATGCTCTCCTCCTCAGTCATCAGAAAGGCCTGCCTCCTCGGCAGAACAGCCTGCCGAAAGGCCTGTCTCTGTGGAACAAGGGGCGCTCCACGTCCAGCGGGCACAAGGGTTCTTTGCTGCAACGGCGCTGCTGCAACAGGTGCCCTCCAAGGCTGTTTTGACATCGGACAATCCTTCATGGCATGGGTAGGATCCCCACAGACGACACACTGGCCCAGGAATCTCCTACACTGATCCTTGACGTGCCCGGTCCTGCCGCAGAAATGGCAAGTCTTCAGAATAGGCCATCCTGGCCTCTTGAACTGGGCTGGCTGATTAGGCTTGAAACCAGGCCTAACCACTGCTCTGGCATGCTCCATAGGCCTCTTCCCAGCACCAGTAACATGTCCTCTCCTCTGACTCAGGTTCAGCTCCTGCCTCCTCGCAGCGACCAGAACCTTCTGATAAGAGTCCAGATCAGAGGAAGACACAAAACTCTGGAGCTCCAAAGCAAGTCCCTGCAGGAACCTCTGAGCCCTCTCGTCAGCATCCTGCACCATCTTCGGTGTGAACCGACTAAGCCTAGTGAACTCTTGGTGGTACTGGTCCACCGTCAAGCTCCCTTGCTTCAGATCAATGAAACGCTGCAGCATCTCCTTCTTGGCAACCTTCGGAAAGAACTCCTCATCAAACCTGGACTTAAAGGTAGTCCAAGCTATCGGCTCCACCAGCATCTTCTCTTCCGCATCCCACCAGTTCCGAGCATTATCCTTGAGTTGCCGCTTCGCCAAATCAACCATCCAGCCGGGGTGATCTTGGCCATCTTCAAGTTATCCTCAATGTTCCGAATCCACTCATCGGCAGCCAGAGGACCCTCAGACCCATCAAAATATGCGGGACCCAGCTCCCGAAATTGCTTCACTCCCGGCTCGGAGCGAGGGGCCTCCGGAGTCGCCCGAGGAGCTCGACCAGCCGGAGCATTCTGGACTTGCAGGAGCACGTCTTGCTGCACCTGCATCATCTGAAGCATCATCCGCATCATCTCCCCATTGGTGGGTTCCCGCTCAGGCTCCTCGTCATGAGGGGGCGCACCACTACCTCCACCACGGGTGATTCGTCTTCCTGCCATCTAGTGACACAGAAAACGAAACAATTAGACTCATAGCTCATGACTCGGACGTCGAACTTAGTTTATTGGACATTCTAATATCATTATCGCTATTCCGACAATTCGCAGATACAGAAGGACCTGCATGGGCCACCAACAAAACCTGTCACGCCCCGCTTCCCTAAGATGGAGGCGAGCCGTGAAAAGGTCCGCACGAGAGTAGAGCTGTGAAGCTCCAAACCCGATAAGCGTCAATAAAACATAAGCAGGTCCATGTAACCGCAAGCGGAATAACAATAATAACGCAAGGAGAGACAGAAACAAATCTCAATCTCAGAAAATGTCCAACATGGAAAATAAGTTCAACATCCAGAAAAGCCATCATGCTAAAAGAAAGAGTCCAAAGGCCAAGAACAAGGCCAAGCAAAGACAAACGTAACAAGGTATAGGTGCTACGCACCGACAACAAAACTGCAGTCTAAAACAAAAAGAGGAAAGCGCAACGAAGACACTAGGACTGGTCCCCAGTGTCCATGTACTCCTCGCCAAACACAGACTCGGGCACGGCATCCGCAAACACCTCGTCCTCAACAACGGACCCAGGCTCGGGATCTAACATGTGTCACCCAAAAGAGTAAAGGGGCACATGTTAGCAAGTCTAAAAGACTTGGGCAAGGAAACTGAAGGTAAGGTAAACTACCAACCTAGCAGTTATGGTATGATGCATGGCATGGCAAGTATAGTAAGGAAGTGACAAGTAAATGGAAGTACAAGTAGCAAGTATGTCACGGATAACAAGTAAAACACGGACAAGTACAAGTCAAGTGGTTCACGTCAAGTGAACAGTCAAGTAAACAAATTGTGCACAGAGATTCCGCCTGTTGGCTAGAGTGGCTGATCGGGCCAACTCCTAAGCTCAAGTGACCGTTTATCTCTACCCCTCCACGTGTATCGAGCCAGGAAATTACCCTGAACACGGAATGCTCGCTTCTGGAACACGAGCCAGGAAGTGTATTTAACATGTATGGCGTAGGGTTATGCCCACGTAAAGTGGGTGCCTAGCCGGAAACTAGTAGGTCGGGCATTGGCTATCAACCAACTCACGTAGCCCGCTTCTGGAACACGGGCCAGGAACACAAGTATTGTAGCGTGTGCTACGAATGCGACACACCACATGAATAGCATGGATGACAATTAATTCGCGTACCGTTAATCAAAATTAAACATGACATGATAGTTATGCAACATGATAGATGACGGTCCTAGCTTCGTTGTCAAGCTAGTCCCTGAAATTGTGCCTAGGAAAGTATCATTTTGTCGACTAGTCTCTTTTACACCTACAACAAGCAAATGGCCTAAGACATGGCCCAAACCCTAAGTGGCAAGTTTCACTTGCCTAGCACCGAGAATGACGATCAACGAGGGTTCGTCCCACGGATGCTAATCTACGGGGGAGTCGCTGTTATGGAGAAACAATCATCAAAACAACATTCATTTCATTAGGGTTTCACAAAAACACAACGGGTTATGAAAACATTAAGAGATCGATTATTACCGTATCGGAGGCGGAAGAATGATGCCGAGCAAGCACGGCAATGGAAGAAACACTCCGGGGAACCTAGGGTTCAGATCTGGAATAGATGGGGAAATTCTGGGGAATGGGGTTTTGGGGGATTTGGGGGGATTTGATGAAGGTTTGAGGAAGATGAGAAGTAGAATGTGTTATGTGAGGGTTTGGATGATTGATTTTGGGCTTGGGATGAAGGAATAAGGGTTTGAGGTAGTATGGGGCTCAATGGGGGAGAAACTAGGGTTTTAGGTCATGAGGAGGAAGAAGAAAACGTTTGGGAGGTGTTTAAATAGGAAGTGCTGGCGGCTGCCCAGAAATTAGGGTTTCGACACTGATCAGTCGGTCAAAGAGCAACCACTGACCGACTAGTTTGGAAACTAGTCGGTCGGTTGACCAACGCAGACCGACTAAGTCCAAACAGTAACTCCTGTACAAAAATAGGATTTAGATTTAGTCGGTCAAAGAACAACTACTGACCGACTAGTTTGACATCTAGTCGGTCGATGAACGTTCTTAGACCGACTAAGAGTAAACAGTACTCGACTGTACAGAAGAACTAAGAATTAGTCGGTCTGAGTACAAAACTTAACCGACTAGTTTGACAACTAGTCGGTCGAGAGATGAACTTAGACCGACTAAGAAGGAACAGTAACTAGTACCAAAAATAGTTAATGAGTTAGTCGGTTAAAGAAGCATTGCCGACCGACTAGTTTGCAACCTAGTCGGTCAACCAACGTTCTTAAACCGACTAACGACAAACAGTAACTCCTGAGAAATTTAGAAAGCCAACTAGTCGGTTCAAGAAGGTTTTCCGACCGACTGGATCGTCATCTAGTCGGTCGGTGCCCCTTCTTACACCGGCTAATAAGCACCAAAAGTTCCGAAATGGAGCGCGAAGCTCCGGGATCGATTCCTAAGACTCCTAGGCTTAATCTAACACTAAGATATGACCGATATGAAGCCCGTCACGAATGACTTACTCCGAAGTCGACGATCAACGGAAGAAGCTAGGAAAACGCGACGAAATGATCAAAAATGAAAGCTACGAGGACGAAACCACACAAGAGGAGAAAATCCATCAAAACATATAATATAACATAATAAATCCAGATACATGAAAACCAGTCGTTACAGTTTTCTTAAGCCTTCATGAAGTTAACAAAAACTATCCCATCAAAACTCCCCTCTAAAAGGATCTGATCCTCGGGAAGCTTGGGTAGAATGAATTCATGTTGATGAAATCCATGCAAGTGACGCCTAACGGTCGTCAGCCATCGGCCGAAAGGGCCACCTGTTCGCTAATAAACGGCTCACCTAAAGGTCATCAGCCGTAAGTCAAAGGGGCCACCCCTTCGCTACTGAACGGCTCGCCTAACGGTCGTCGGCCGTAAGTCGGAGGGGCCACCCCTTCGCTACTGAACGGCTCGCCTAAACGGTCGGCAGTCGTAAGTCAAAGGGGCCACCCCTTCACTACTGAACGGCTCCCCTAACGGTCGTCAGTCGTAAGTCGAAGGGGCCACCCCTTCGCTAGTGAACGGCCCTCCTAATGGTCTTCAGCCGTAAGTCGAAAGGGCCACCCCTTTGTTAATGAACGACTCGCCTAACGGTCCTCAGCCGTAAGTCAAATGGGCCACCCCTTTGCTACTGAACGACTCGCCTAACGGTCCTCAGCCGTAAGTCGAAGGGGCCATACCTTCGCTACTGAACGACTCGCCTAACGGTCGTACGCGTCAGCCGTAAGTCGAAGGGGTCACCCCTTCGCTACTGAACGACTCGCCTAACGGTCCTCAGCCGTAAGTCAAAGGGGCCACCCCTTCTCTACTGAACGACTCGCCTAACTGTCCTCAGCCGTAAGTCGAACGGGCCACCCCTTAGCTACTGAACGACTCACCTAAATGTCGTCAGCCGTAAGTCGAAGGGGCCATCCCTTTGCTACTGAACGACTCACCTAACGGTCGTCAGCCGTAAGTCGAAGGGGCCATCCCTTTGCTATTGAACGGCTCACCTAAAGGTCGTCAGCTGTAAGTCGAAGGGGCCACCCCTTCGCTACTGAATGACTCGCCTAACGATCATCAGCCTTAAGTCGAAGGGGTCACCCCTTTGCTACTGAACGACTCACCTAACGGTCATCAACCGTAAGTCGAAGGGGCCACCCCTTCGCTATTGAACGACTCCCCTAAACGTCGTCAGCCGTAAGTCGAAGGGGCCACCCCTTCCCTACTGAACAACTTGCCTAACTGTCGTCATTTGTAAGTCGAAGGGGCCACCCCTTCGCTACTGAACGACTTGCCTAAGGGTCGTCATTTGTAAGTCGAAGGGGCCACCCCTTCGCTACTGAACGACTTGCCTAACGGTCGTCATTTGTAAGTCGAAGGGGCCACCCCTTCGCTACTGAACGACTCGCCTAACGGTCGTCAGCCGTAAGTCGAAGGGGCCACCCCTTTGCTACTAAACGACTCCCCTAAACGTCGTCAGCCGTAAGTCGAAGGGGCTACCCCTTTGCTACTGAACGACTTGCCTAACTGTCGTTAGTTGTAAGTCCAAGTGGCCACCCCTTCGCTACTGAACGACTCGCCTAACGGTCGTCAGTCGTAAGTCGAAAGGGCCACCCCTTCCCTACTGAACGGCTCGCCTAACGGTCGTCAACCGTAAGTCGAAGGGGGCACCCCATTTGCTACTGAACAGCTCATCAAAAGGTCGTCAGCCGTAAGTCGAAGAGGCCACCCTTTCTCTACTGAACGAATCGCCTAACGGTTGTCAGCCGTAAGTTGAAGGGGCCCACCTTCGCTACTTAATGACTCGCTTAACAGTCGTTAGCCGTAAGTCAAAGGGGCAACCCCTTTGCTACTGAACAGCTCCCTTAAAGGTCGTCAGCCGTAAGTCGAAGGGGCCACCCCTTTGCTACTAAACGACTCGCCTAGCGGTTGTTGGCCGTAAGTCGAAGGGGCCACCCCTGCGCTACTGAACGACTCGCCTAACGGTCGTCAGTCGTCAGTCGAAGGGGCCATCCCTTCTTTGTTGAACGACGCACCTAAACATCGTCAGCCGTAAGTCGAAGGGGCCACCCATTCTCTACTAAATGACTCGCCTAATGGTCGTCATCTGTAAGTCGAACTGACCATCCATTCTCTACTGAACAACTCGCCTAACGGTCGTCAGTGGTAAGTCTAAGGGGCCACCCCTTCGGTACGGAACGACTCGCCTAACGGTCGTCAGCCGAAAGTCGAAGGGGCCACCCCTTCGCTACTGAACGACTGGCCTAACGGTCGTCAGCCGGAATTCGAAGGGGCCACCCCTTCGCTACTGAACGACTCGCCAAACGGTCGTCAGCTCAAGGTGTCCAACGGGCCGGCCCGGGCCCGGTCGGGCTTTGGCCGGGGCTCCGGGCCGGGCCGGGCCGGGCCCGGGCTGCGGGCCAACAGAATTTTTTTAAAAAAAAAATTAAAAAAAATTTGAAACTTGGTTAAAAAAATCTAAAAAATATTTAAAAAATATTAAAATATTCTACTTATTTACAACTTACCCTAAGTAGATAAATAACCCTTAAATACTAAAATAATAAGTACTAATGTGAACAAGTAGATAATTAAGTAATAAAAATTTTCCTAATAACTAACATTCAAGTTTCTTTGGAAGTAGATATTTAAGCCCAAAATTTTCCTAAGGTCCCGGGTTGAACCTTTAAATTTTATTACTTAAAAACTTTTTAGAAGGGTGGACTTACATCGGCCAACCTTACCCTTCATACAATGGCGAAAACTAAAACAATACAACTTAGACAATAAAAATTTATGACTCAGCTTCTTCATCGGAATCTTCAAATAGGTCCTTGTTCTGTGAGCGACTTTCAGCATGGAACCAATCCTTCGCGCATACCGCTACTTCAACAATGTCTTCCTTCAGCCGCGATCTCTTGTTGCTCAGAATGCGACCACCTGCACTAAAAGCAGACTCCGAAGCAACTGTAGAAATAGGTAGAGATAACAAATATCGTGCCATAATGGAAAGAATAGGATAAACGGATTCATACCCTTTCCACCAGGCAAGAGGATCAAAATACTCATCATCCATGGCTTCCTCCGAAAAGGGAAATGTATTAGCTAAATATTTGGATAGTTCACTAGTAGAACAATCCGAACTAACGGTTTTTTGTTTCTTCTTTCCTAACATTTGGCGAATCTTACTAGACGCCGAAGCAGAAGCACTAGCAGAGACAGATGAATGGTGTGAAACATTACCATATTTAGCCTCATAAGATGCATACAAAGTTCTTAAGCTATTTTTAGCAGCAGATACATATTCAACATGGGAAAATCCCATGTTTTCAGAATACAGTTCTAATAAACCTAATGCAGCATCCTCTTTAAAACGAGGATCAAAAACTTTAGATAAAGAGTAAAGAAAAGGAACCAGATACCAATACTTAGCAAGTTTTGCAAACATTTCAATTATCATAGGCATTATAGCAGGGTGTGTACTTTCTCTATGCGTAGATATCTGATGAGAAATTAAAACTAATTGTTCTAATCCTAAATAAGATGTTGGGTAGTAAACCCCAGAAAATTTGTTTGAAGTAGTAAAAAAAACTTCCAAAAAGTCATGCAGATGCTCTACAGTTAACCACTCTATATCAGTAATGTCAAAAGCATGATCATGTGAAAAATATGTAAGTGCATAATCTGTAATCTGCTCTCTATTTTTTAAGCATGGATCGCAGCATTAAGTAAGTTAAGTTCCACCTTGATGCAACATCGAATTTAAATGACAAGTATGGTTTTTGTCTAGTACGACACAGTTGTTTGTACTGAAGTCGTCTAGGGCCAGAAATATGTATAAACAACATGAGATTTCTAATTTTTTCGTAATACGGTGAACAAGTGGCAAGTCCATCGCGAACTATCAAGTTCAAGACGTGACATGCACATCTTTGATGGAACAACCCGACCACATCAAGGGGCAAAGATCTTTTTAAAACGTTAATTGCACTAGTGTTATTAGATGCATTATCAAACGTAATTGAAAAAATTTTGCCTGCAATATTAAAATCATGAATAACATCCATTATTACATTAGCAATAGCACCACCAGAATGTGATTCCGCTAACATTCTAAAACCAATAATCATTTTATTCAGCAAGTATGAATTATCTACATAATGAGATGTAACACATAAATATGATGCACCCCATTTTGTGGTCCAAATATCAGAAGTCAACGTTATTCTAGATTTTAGGCCTGCAAAAGTTTCAATCAATTTAGCTTTACCAGCTTTAAAAGCTGCCATAACATCTCTTCGAAGAGTGTTTCTAGGCACTCTTCTAAAGGCATGGTTAAGGGCCAACTGATTTAATCTTTCTAAATCGGAACTTTCCCCATAAGTAAATGGTAATTCTTGACATATTACAAATCGTGCCATCTCTTTTCTCAAAGTCTCAGTAGAGTATGCGAAATTTGATAAAGAGGAAGAAGCGCCAGATAAGTTTAGTGTGGTCTGTTTAAGGTCCTTTTTAAGTGAGAGGCATGGTGTCTCTTTAGGTGGGTTGTGCCATCAGAAGGTTTGCAAGTAAAATCCGATCTACATATTTTGCAAACTGCCCGCGTGCCTCTGCCCGGGACAGTTTCAATTGAAAAGTGCTCCCCAACCGCAGATTTTGTTGATCTGGGTTGGGTTGGTGGTGTTACTTGTGTAGGTGGAACAGCAGAAGGAGTAGGTTGTGATTGTGTAGCAGCGTGTACAGAAGAGGTTTGTGCAGACATGGTATAGGCAGGTTGCATATTTGGGTACTGAAACGATTCAGTACATTCATTTTGGGACATTTCCAAATGGTCATAATTTTGGGTTTCAGGGATGTTATCCCTCATCATGGCAAAGTTATCTTCCTCCTTAGTGTTGAGGTAGAAAGTATGAGGCCGGCCCCTACGGTTTGGTCCCGACATTATTCTAAAAATTTAGGAACCTGATTTGTTGACAGCGGATTGAACTGAGATGATGCTGACAGCGGAGGAAGATGAGCGCAATATCGATTTGGGCCGCGAATCTTGATCTTGCTTGAGTGGGTTGATCTTGCTTGCTTGAACAATTGAACGTATGAGAGAGTTTGAGAGAGTTTGAGAGAGTTTAAGAATTTGAGAGTATGAGAATTGTGAAAAAAAAATGAGAGGGGTGATATTTATAGGGATTTTTCGGTGTAAAATACCCAAAATACTCCTCCAAAATAGCCGTTTATGACCGTTGGGAGGGGTATTTTTGGTCAAAATCCAAAGAAATTACCAAACCCCCCCACAAAAAATCTGCCCCCTTTAATTAAAATTTTAAAAATATAAAAAAAATGCAACGGTCATAAGACCGTTGCAGGCGAGCCGGGCCGGGCCGGCCCGGCCCGCAGAAAGCTTCGCCCGGGTTTGGTCCGGGCCCGCTGCCGGGCCGGGCCGGCTGGGCACCCGAAAGCCCGGCCCGGGCACCGGGCCGGGCCAGGCCCATGGCCCGGTCAACGGCACCGGGCCCGGGCCGGGTCGGCCCGTTGAACGGGCCGGGCGGGCCGGGCCTTAGGCCCGCGGGCCATTTGGACACCTTGATCGTCAGCCGTAAGTCGAAGGGGCCACCCCTTTGCTACTGAACGACTCCCCTAAACGTCGTCAGCCGTAAGTCGAAGGGGCTACCCCTTTGCTACTGAACGACTTGCCTAACGGTCGTCAGCCGTAAGTCGAAGGGGCCATCCCTTCGCTACTGAACGATTCGCCTAACGGTCGTCAGCCGTAAGTCGAAAATCATTCAAGTGCATGTCTTATCAGCACCAAAATCAATGCCTCTAGTTATCTACAAAGCCATTGCCTCAGGATTGCTCATAAACAACTCTTTTGTTATGACAGAAATAAGTTAATGAAGAGTAACATCTAATACAAGCTTAAACAAAGAACAAAGAAAAAGTGGAGGCGTAGAAGATTGAAGATGCAACAAAGGACAGAGTAAAGCCCACCACCCATTCATTCTATAGTACTTGACTGATAAATTTCACAGAAGTTATTTAAGTTGTAGAGTTGGGAATTAAATTGGCTCACACTCAAGTTTTCCTAAGAGCTGCAGGAGTCACCGTGAATGGCAACAATAGCATACCTGAAAGTAAACCTTAATGAACTTGTCATAAGAGGTTGGGCTCTTAGGCTGCATTCTATCAGTGAGACAAGCTACATGGCTTTGCATGATTAACTCTCATGTTTGGTCATTAGACATGTTCCTAATTTAAAGCCAGTGTGTTGGATCGATATTATGGACCTGATTCACACCGAACAATTTATATTAAAAAAATAAAGCTATTGTTATGAATGAGGGAGGCCTTTGGCCTCCCCTCCTTCATTACCCATTCATTAGGCCCCCATTACTTAGAGTAATGGGGACCCTTGGTCTCCTAGAGGCTTTTGGCCTCCCCACTGTGAGATATATAAATAGAGCACCATGGCTCTTAGCTATGGTGACTTATTCTTAGCAATGAAATTCTCTCTCTCTCTCTCTCTCTCTCTCTCTCTCTCTCTCTCTCTCTCTCTCTCTCTCTCTTGAGTTCATTATCATACAACACGTTATCAGCACGTGTCTTCTACAAATTTTGAGCCACTAAAATAATTCCAAATCTCCTCTAAATCAACCTCCTACGCGAAGGAATCTAATTATTGTTGCGGCGATCCATTGCGGTCTTTCGTTGCGGCGTTTTCTAGGCGTTTGGGAGCGGGATTTCTATCTACGGATTAATCTTATTACGATCGTCCATAGATCTTTGATCTAAAGGTAACTTTTTCGATCCCGTAGATACTTACACAATATTATTAGCTATAATTTTACATAGCTTTTCTTGAGGCATATAGATGGAACATTACCCGTAAATATTTGCCCACCAAAGGATGAAAAAGACGGGTAATGGACCCAAAAAAGAACAATTGTAAAAACAATTGTAACAAAATTTTGTCAATCTGTGATGAAACAAGCCAATTCAGTGAAAGAACAACGAAACACCATCCGCTTAAAGCAATCCAACCAGAATTGAATCCATAAACAACTAAGAGCTGCCAACAAGAAGAAAAAATGATTCATAAACTTGCTATTCTTCATGATCTCGCCTTGTATCATTTTTAGCACAAGAAACAACTGAACAAATCTGAAATTACTCAAAATAGAAGAGAACCCTCTTGCCAAAATCCCAACTTTAACAACAATTCCACCTCCATTCATCTCAACACCAAACAAAAACATGAACTTTTGCCGTAAAACTCACTAAAGGATGAAACCACTCACATGGGTCTGAGCTAAATCAGGACTTTTCTCCATCTGCGCCTTCCCAAAACTTGATCTTTCAAGCACTTGACCAGTTTCTTCAAGCTCCTCAACGCACGCGACTCCTCCTCTGAACCCAGAGATACAACTGCAGGACTCCACACAAAGACCAAACAGAGAAAGAGCGAGATAGAGATAGAGAGAATAAATTAAGGTCAAGATCCGATCGGAACATCTTGAAAAGCTAATAATTTTACACAATATTCTGTTTCCGGTCAGTGGGAGGAATAGATGGAACATCTTGATGTTTTGCCTTTGGTAATGTATACTTAGCTAATAAGCCCAGACGGGATTAAGAGTCAGGCAGTTTACCTAATCTTTTGATTCAATAAGTGGATTTGGACCATCACTTCTATCCCATAGTCTATAACAAGAGTACCCACAGTGTGGTATAACATGAGTCACCAAAATCTCTATTTGCCAGCTATGTATGGGTATGTCCATTTATAGCTGATAAAAGTCTAAATACAGCTATCCAATTAATTTTACAAATAAATCAGATGTACACCACTAGATAATCTGAAAGATACCTCCATGCACTGGAATCCATAACGTGTAGAACATTCTGTAATACACGTTATCGGGGGCAGTTGTGTATACTCATTGCACCTTTGTTGCCCACTTGTGCCTATCAATAACTAAATAAATTAATTGGGCATGCAGCCCCAATTACTTAACGGTTATTATTTTGCCCACTAAATAATGGCCTGAAGCCAATTACTTAAAATGGACTATCCTCTATGTTAATAATTTATATATTCCATGTTGACAAATTGTTTTAAACATCCCTCTTGCATATTATAATCTATGGTTTACTAGGACTCTATTTTTCAAAATATAATTATCTTAAAGATCCTGAGACCGCTCTGCCGTTAGTCAACTAACCTAACGGTGTATGACGTTTCCACGTGGTCTACAAGATATTTATATTTTCTAGTTTCCCTTACCATATGTTTTGCTTGAGATATATGCGTGGTTGTTTACTTTTATGCCCGTAGCATATTTAGAACTGCGTGGATGTTTAAATCAGTAAAAATGTGTTTTTCGGGATCGGCCATTGTATACCTATTTACTTTCCTTGCACTTTTATTTTCTTTTGAGAGAATTTGTAAGTGAGTAAATTTGTATTTTAAAGCCAAAGCTCGATGCAACAGCACATAGAATTGATGAAAACTCCTTCAATGGATCATGATGTCGGTCAATGTGCTTGGCTAAGTTTGCTGGACCAACCTAGCTTGACTCGGTAACAAGTGGTCTTGGCTTAGTCAATTCCCTGGCCGCGTCCGCTGGACCGCAAGGAGTCGATTCATGACTGTGTAAGCCAAAGCTCGATGCAACAGCATATGAAGACGGAGATATAGGGACCCAGTTCAGTTTGGGTTTCCAAAGTTGTATTATTATTATTATTTTTATTATGGACTTTAAACGAACTTTGGACTGTGTACTATTTTGGGTATCTGGCCGATCCCCGCATTTTTACTTGTTTATTTCTTTATGCATGAATTTTTGAATTTTAATTAATTCATGCTCATTTTAAAATACGTAGATAAATGGCAAAATTGGCAAGCGTCGATTTCGAGGTCCTCGATTCTGCAGGGACAAATTACTTGAGTTGGCGAGTGGACCTGAAGTTCCACTTGCGTTCAATGGCCCTCCTTGGGTCCATTTTGGCTCCTTCCTCGGCCCCAGCAGCGGCCGAAGCTTCTGCTACAGCTAGCAGCAGCCCCACAACCACTGTATCCGATGTAGATAAGGCGAAAGCCATAATCTACATTAGGAAGCATATAGATCGGACCTTAAAGGCCGAATACTTAACGGTTGAGAACCCGAAGGACCTGTGGACAGCACTGGAAGCACGGTATAAACATCAAATTGATGTTATATTACCCCGTGCCAGTTATGAGTGGGAAAACCTCCGACTTCAGGACTATAAGTCCGTCGCTGAGTATAATTCTGCACTTCATAACATCACCTCACGCCTGAAGTTGTGCGGTGTAGAAGTGACAGAACAACGCATGTTGGAAAAAAACATTTACCTCGTTTCACGAGAAAGATGCAATCCTCATGCAGCAGTATCGTGAACGCAACTTCACGAGATTCTCCGATCTGATCTCATGCCTACTTAGAGCAGAGCAGAATCGAGATTTACTGCTAGCAACTCATAACTTACGTCCAGCTGGCACTGCCCCTATCCCTGAAGCCCACCACGTTTCTCCCCAGAAGTGGAAAAACAAGAGGAAGACTAAAAATACTAAAGGGAAAGCGGTAATGAAGCAACCAAGAGGTGCAGCTCCCCAGACAAACAAAAACAATAAAGGGAAAAGAAACTTCACTTGGAAGCGAAAGGACACCAAGCACGTGTCACTTCCAAAGAAGACCTGGGAGGACAAATGCCATAGATGCGGCATGACTGGCCATTGGTCCAGAAACTGCCGCACTCCTCGCCACCTACAGGATCTATACCAGGCGAGCCAGAAGTCTCGACCTGAAACAAACTTGGCAGGTGTACAGCCGCCAACAGTCTTTACTGCTAAAGACTTCGAGAACGACGACCTTCTCGATTGAGCACCATCATTTATCTATGCTTTTTAGAATTCAATGTATCTTCATCTTTATTTGCTTAAGTACGAACTTTTATTTTCGAATGAATGTTTACATTTTCGCTCAAATAAATTTTCGTTTTTTTGCTTATATAGATGATGTCTGAGTGCCTAGTGGACAGTGCCTCAACGCACACAATCCTTCGCGATCATTGCTATTTTAATAGCTTAAATAAATATGACGGTCCTGTTATCACAATTTCAGGACTGTCCCAAATAATCGAAGGATCTGGTGAAGCAATTATATTGCTCCCAAATAACACAAGACTTCAAATAAAAAATGCATTATTCTCTCCTAAATCAAATAGGAATCTCGTAAGTTTCAAGGATTTCCGTTTAAACGGATATCACTTAGAAACCAGAGATGAAAATACGGTAGAATATCTGTATGTAACTCGTCAGAAAGATGACCGGAAGATCATCTACGAACGATTCAAGGGACTCCCGTCGGGTCTCTACCAAACATACATTCAACCAATATAAGCCAATATGACTGAGCACCAGACGTGCCAATCACTGCCAGAGTTCAAACTCTGGCACAATAGACTTGGTCACCCTGGAACAGCAATGATGCGACGCATCATCTCTGGATCCCGTGGACACAAATTGAAGAACCTGAAGATTCTTCAAAAGGGTGAATTTCCATGTCTCCCTTGTTTTAAGGGAAAACTTATAACGAGACCATCCCTCCTGAAAGTGGGATTAGAGTCTCCTGGCTTCCTTGAGAGAATTCATGGTGATATTTGCGGGCCTATTCATCCCGCAAGTGGCCCATTTCGGTACTTCATGGTACTGATTGATGCATCGACCAAATGGTCTTATGTGTGCCTCTTGTCCACCCGCAACCTAGCTTTTCCAAAGCTATTGGCACAAATAATAAGGTTGCGTGCTCATTTCCCCGATAACCAAATCAAGAAACTACGTCTTGATAATGCGGGAGAATTTACTTCACAAGGCTTCGAAGACTATTGCCGGGCAACGGGTATTGAAGTTGAACATCATGTAGCACATGTTCACACCCAAAACGGATTAGCTGAGTCCCTTATAAAGAGACTCCAATGGATTGCACGTCCATTGCTTATGCAATCCCAGTTGCCTGTGGATGCTTGGGGGCATGCTATTTTACATGCCGCATCACTTATTAGGATAAGACCCTGTGGAGGTAATACTTTATCCCCGATGCAATTAGCATATGGCGCACCTCCGGATATCTCTCATTTGAGAGTGTTTGGTTGTGCGGTATATGTCCCAATAGCACCACCGCAGAGGACCAAAATGGGTCCTCAGCGTCGTCTAGGTATATATATTGGGTTTGATTCGCCCTCTATTATCAGATACCTTGAACCCCTGACGGGTGACGCATTCAAGGCACGTTTTGCAGACTGTGAATTTAATGAGAAATTTTTTCCAAAACTGGGCACACAGTCTAAGAAGCCAGAAGCTTCTGAGACCATTAGTTGGGACCAGAAGTCTTTGTCCCTATATGATCCGCGTACTAATCTGTGTGAAGATGAGATCCTGAAGATCATTCACATCCAGAATACAGTACATCTTTTACCGGATAAATTCACGGACAACCAGAAGATTGTCCGTTCACAAGTCCCTGCTGCCAATACGCCAGCTAGGATTGACATCCCCATAGATGGATGCAGCCCACCGACAGCAGAATTGGTTGTACCTCAAATGAAAAGAGGACGCCCACCAGGTTCAAAAGATAAAATTCCTCGAAAGAGGAAGACTCCTGGCGATACTAAGATTATCCCTCCACAGGATGCTGAGCTCAGACAAGCTACTTCTCCCCTCCTGATTTCCCCAGCAGAGGAAACAATAGGAGAAACATCATTAAATTTTGTACGTGCTGGAGAAGTACTGGACAGAAATAGCATAGTCGTCGACGACGATTTTGCGTTCGATATTGCCGTTCACGTCACTGAATATGACGATGACGTCGAACCACGATCTCTAGCGGAATGTAAACGCAGAGATGATTGGCCAAAGTGGGACGAGGCAATAAGAGTAGAGCTGGACTCACTCTTGAAACACAAAATCTTTGGACCAGTAGTCCAAACACCAGTAGGTGTAAAACCTGTGGGATATAAGTGGGTTTTCATAAGAAAAAGAGATGAAAATAATGTGATCGTTCGCTATAAGGCACGCCTTGTAGCCCAGGGGTTTTCCCAAAGACCGGGGATTGATTACGAAGACACGTATTCCCCGGTCATGGATTTGATCACCTTCCGATTTTTAATCAGCCTAACTTCTCTGGAAAGCCTAGAAATGCAGCTCATGGACGTTGTGACTGCATATCTATATGGCGATATAGATAAAAATATCTATATGAGACTTCCTGATGGGTTTAAACTACCCCCAGAGATGAAAGAGATACCTCGGGACGTATTCTCTGTAAGGCTACATAGATCATTATATGGTTTAAAACAATCAGGCAAGATGTGGTATAACAGACTAAGTGATTTTCGTGCACAGCAATGATTCACGAATAACGAAGTCTGCCCGTGTATCTTTATCAAAAGAACGGGAACAAGATTTGTCATCATAGCTGTATATGTAGATGACTTAAATCTCATAGGATCTCCTGCAGTGATCATAGAGATATCTGAAAGCCTTAAACATACTTTTGAAATGAAAGACCTAGGCAAAACAAAGTATTGTCTTGGCTTACAGATAGAACACCTAAGAGGTGGAATCCTATTATACCAATCTAATTATACAAAGAAACTTCTACGCAAGTTTCATATGGATAAATGTCATCCTTTAGGTACTCCTATGGTCGTAAGATCACTAGATGTACATAAGGACCCCTTCCGGCCACTGGAAGAGGGGGAGGAGATACTGGGTCCTGAAGTACCCTACCTCAGTGCCATTGGAGCACTTCTATATCTGGCTAACTGTACGCGTCCCGATATAGCGTTTACAGTTAATCTACTAGCCAGACACAGTGCTGCGCCCACAAAGCGCCACTGGAACGGAGTAAAGCATCTTCTGCGATACCTTCAGGGTTCCATTGATCTTGGACTTTACTACCAGAGAGGTGCCTCCCCCATATTGTTTGGTTATGCTGATGCAGGTTATCTCTCTGATCTGCACACGGCAAAATCTCAAACAGGTTTTGTATTTACCTACGGAGGTACTGCTATCTCTTAGAGATCGGTAAAACAAACCACTACTGCTACATCTTCCAACCATGCAGAGCTCATCGCGATCCATGAGGCGAGCAGAGAATGTTTTTGGCTACGCTCCGTCGTCCAACACATCCTCCAATCCACTGGCCTGAAGACCAGTGATCTGGAGTCTACTGCCCTATTCGAAGACAACGCCGCATGCATTGCTCAGCTTCAGAAGGGCTACATCAAAGGCGACAGGACAAAACACATTTCTCCCAAGTTTTTCTGGACGCACGAGCAGAAGAACGACAAGCAGATTGAAGTTCGACAGATCCAGTCATGCAACAACTTAGCTGATCTTTTTACTAAGGCATTACCTAAATGTACTTTTGTAAAGCTTGTAAAGAACATTGGTATGCGACAGTTGAAAGACCTGCAAGCCTGAAGCTTGTACGGATCAGGGGGAGTAACATGTGGGTTGCACTCTTTTTCCTTAAGCTGTTGGGTTTTCCCACTGGGTTTTCCACAGCTAAGGTTTTAACGAGGCAAACACACTTACTCTGGATCCAGAAGTATCCACCCCTTGCCTCAGTAGCTGAGACCGAAGTGATGAATGTGTAAGGGGGAGTGTTATGAATGAGGGAGGCCTTTGGCCTCCCCTCCTTCATTACACATTCATTAGGCCCCCATTACTTAGAGTAATGGGGACCCTTGGTCTCCTAGAGGCTTTTGGCCTCCCCATTATGAGATATATAAATAGAGCACCATGGCTCTTAGCATGGTGACTTATTCTTAGCAATGAAATTCTCTCTCTCTCTCTTTCTTGAGTTCATTATCATACAACAGCTATCTATAATTAAACCCGGGTCCGGCTATCGGTTCTCGGTACACGTTCACTTTAGATGGGAACCGGATCCGAACCCGAACCCGAACCCGATTCCGAACCCGATTCATACCGGTTCCTAATTTCCTACCCGAAACCTACCCAAAACTATTAAGTATTTATTGGAAACCTACTCGTTTGGATAGGTTCAAATCAAATATCTGAGTAACTCGTATCCGTGCACACCACTACATGGCCTCTGCTCTCAACACCGCAACAAAACGTAAACTCCATTAGAGCCCGAAACCCACAGGCTCAACCCCAAAAGCCAAAAATCCAAAATCCAAAATCCAAATCTTATCTCATGTCGGTAGAGATCCCATCGGCCCTGATCCGCCAAATTCAGGCCAAGCTTCGCAAGAACGCCGGCGTCCCCTCCTCATACGACCCCCGCGATCATTCACTCCGCTCCTCTCTCCCCAACCTCGACGATGCCATCTCCGACCTCGACGACGACGACGACGATCCATCCCACCTCCGTTGCTGCAGATGCCTGCGAGGTTCCGGCCTCCTTCGAGGTCCCAGGTCCACCCTCTGCATCTTCTGCGGCCACGACCGGAGAAGGGACGGCGTCGTTCAATCCATCTCCTTCAATTCCACTGCCGCGTGCAAGAAGCTGCTCCAATCCGTCCAATTGGATGGATCCGTAAGTAATTTTCGCAGCCGTTTCAATTTTGAAAACTCGATAGATTGGTAGTAAAGAGACAAAAGGTCTTTTTCATGTAGAATGTCTTATTTTTGGAATGCTTCATTTGAACAAGGGATTGACGAATAGTCTGTTATTAGATGCCCGCTGACCATTCGATAACATGGCATTGAACCAGAAGAAGAAGAAGAAGAAGAAGAAGAAGAAGAAAAAGAAGCAATGTTGTAGCCCGCATACCTTGACACCGACTTAGCATATCTTCATCTTTAGAAAAGTTCCAAAAGCATGAAATCTTGTATATGACCAAAATCATAAACAACGAA
The DNA here is from genome assembly GCA_030789695.1 of Scilla litardierei. Taxonomy (NCBI): domain Eukaryota; kingdom Viridiplantae; phylum Streptophyta; class Magnoliopsida; order Asparagales; family Asparagaceae; genus Scilla; species Scilla litardierei. The sequence continues at coordinate 744,687,618 of CM061142.1, forward strand.
AAGATGTTATAAACAAAATGAAAAAATGAAATAAAATGTAAACCTTAGCTTGTTTTTTGAAAACATACAAAAAAATTTAACAAGTTCTAACCATCCTTGCAAAAAAAAAAGTTTCAATAACAAATACATATACATACATACATACATAATAATGGGCATTCTCATATGCTAAGCCTCATATACATCTCCAAAATTCCACACTCAATTATTTTTTGGAGAGTCGAAACTGTTCAGATCTACATATTCTAAAACCCCAAAACACCGAACATTGGGTGAATCCAAGAGGGTTTGCATGTTTTTCCACTCGTTTTAAATTTAATGGTTTTGCATGAATAGAACTTTTATGACGGGTGGATGAATGGACAAATCTCCTTGGGTTTACCCGATATTTGATGTTTTGGAGTTTTGGAATATGAACATCAAAATCAACGGTTCCAATTCTATGAAAACTCAGCGATGGTGGAAGTTTTGGAGGTGCAGATGAGGCTTAGCCTCTTGTCACATGATACCCATTACTCTCATATTTATATGATAGTAATGTGCATCATATGACATATGAGGCTAAGCCTCTTCTACACCTTCAAAACTCCACACTCCATTATTTTTTCGATGATCAGAATCGGTCCTTTCGATTCACATATCCTAAAACCACAAAACACCAAATATGAGATGAACCTAATGAATTTTGTTTGTTTATCTACTAGTCACAAATTTAACGGTTTTGCATGAATTGAACTTTTACAACATGTGAATCAACGAGTAGAATCCCTTCGGCTCACCCAATATTCGGTGCTTTAGGGGTTTAGAATATGAAAATCAAAATGAACGTTTTAGAACCCAAAATTAATAACGGATGTGAGATTTTTGAAGGACGCATGAGGCTTAGCTGCATATGTCAAATTATACACATTATTTTATATTAAAATAATGAGTATCATATGGCATATGAGGCTAAACCTCATATATACCGCAAAAACTACACACTCAGTTATTCAGAGGATCGGATCGGAACCGTTCATTTTGATCTACATATTCTAAAACACCAAAATATTAAATATCGGGTGAATGCAAAAGGTTTTACACGTTCATCCACACGTCACAAATTGAATGATTTTGCATGAATAGAACTTTTGCGACGGATGGATGAATATGCAAAACCCCTTGGGTTCTCCCCATAATCGGTGCTTTGAGGTTTTAAACTATAAACATCAAAATGAATGGTTCCGATCCTTCAAAAAATATTGGAGGGTGTAGTTTGGAAGGTCGCATTTGAGGCTTAGACGCATATGTCAAATGATACACATTATATATAAATATATATATGTGAAAAATGGAGGAGTGCCGACAGCGCTGGAAATTTTTCCAGCGTTGTCAGCGATCTGATCACCCTACACATTTTTTTAAAATTTTTTGCAGTAGTTAGATAAACTTGTTACCTAGCTCCCCACAAAATTTCAGGTCGATCCAACACCGTTTGAGCATCCGTTTATTGATTTCAAAAACATTGCGTAAAATCTGGACGGTTTTGTGCAACGTTTTTAAAATTGATGAACGGAGGCACAAACGGTGTTGGATCGACCTGAAATTTTGTGGGGAGCTAGGTAACAAGTTTATCTAACCACTGCAAAAAAATTTAAAAAAATGTGTAGGGTGCCCAGATCGCTGACAGCGCTGGAAAAATTTCCAGCGCTGTCAGCACTCCTCCATTAACCTATATATATATACTAGTCATAACACGTGCCCGCGGGCACGGTTCATTTAAGATTTTCCCCGTAAAATCTTTGTTCCCCAAAAAATTATTTCCACAGCCAAAATTGCGTGAAATAACAATTAGTGTAAAAATATTTAGCGACACGGACACCTTCGACACAGAACAACAAATTCGGCATAGAACAACAAATTCGACGCGGAACAATATATTCGGCGTAGAACAACAAATTCGGTACGGTCGCCTTCGGCGCGGAACAACAAATTCGGCGTAGAACAACAAATTCGACGCAGCCGCCTTCGGCCCGGAATAACAAATTGGGCGTAGAATAACAAATTCGGTGCTGAACAACAAATTAGCGTAAAAAAATTGCACGGACACCTTCGACGCGGGAAATTATTCTCATCTTGTTGCCACATAAGTCAAAGAGGCGGTGGGCCCCGCGTTGAGGGAAAGATCATTCGATCTGCAACAACATTCGATCTGCAACATTAAGTGCAAGTTAAAGTTTTTTTCCAAAATGTACACTGCTATTCCACAAAAACTTTCATTCCCTATAAAGGTCATTCCCCAGAAACTTTTCCCTAGAAATGTTTTTCCTCCAAAACTTTCCACAAAATCTCATCTCAATCATTCATTTCTCAAGATTAAATCCAAGCCGTCTTTCTATCAACCTGCTTGTCCTAGTCAGCCCTAGAATTCAAAAACAGTTGTGTTTTAATATATATATATATATATATATATATATATATATATATGCAAATGACCATTTGCAAAAACTTTCCCATGCAAACAATATGAGCAAAGAGTCTTTTTGATATTTTTTCCTAAATCTAAACCGTTGGATGTTATCTACACATCTTAATATCCTCTTAAATCAAAAATAAAAAAACCACCCCTATTTGCCTCTCGACTCGGTATAAAATGTTTTATTGTACTGAAATCGTTAAATGTGTAACGACTTGATCGAGGATCAAAACCTCCTAGGATTCATCCATTATTTTTTACACATTGAAAAAAAGTTTTAAAAAAGTTTTCACACCATATTCCTATGCAAAATGTTTGCATAGGAATATTACTATGTATGTATGTGTATGTATGTATATGTATATGTATATATGTAATATGTGTGTGTGTGTAGGGCAACATGATACTACAAATTGTCGTAGTTAGCTTTCGGGTTAAACCACTTTAGTGACATTTTTATTATAACTTGAGGCATGGCAGAGTTGGCCTTGAATTTGCCCTCTTTACCAAAGACGAACAAAAACACACAAGATGCAATGCTCATTAGATGGACCTTGCTAGAACACTATTCTTCATGCTCGACTACTTTAAAAGAGTTATTAGGATGAGAAATGACCACAAAGGAGGAAACCCTCAATAAATGGAGCAACACGTCTTTAGTTCTTTATCTTTATCTCTTCATTCTCTTGTTCCTGGTATTGATAGTGTTTAGCAATGTGATAATAACTGTAGTTGTAACCATTAAAGAGACTAAAAGGGCGGCAATCATATTTTAAAAAAACCCAAAACATGAAATCTTGTATATGACTAAAATCCTAAACAACGAAAAGATGTTATAAATGAAATGAAATAAAACAAAAAACTTAGCTTTACATTAAAAAGATCAGAAAAGCATAAAAAATTATAGCCACCATTTCAAAAAAATCAAGTTTCAATAACAAATACAAATATGAATTTATATATATTGGGAACCTTTTCTATGAATTGACATAATTACCATTCGGCTTGAATCTACCTTAGTGACATTTTTATTGTAACCTGAGGGCATAGCCGAGTTGGCCTTGAAGTAGCTCTATTTACCAAATATTAACAAAAACACACAATATGCAAAACTTATTAGATTGACCTTGTTGGAGCACTGTTCTCCATGCTTTTCTACTTCAAAAGAGTTATTATTGATCAACCTTAAGTCTCATAACCATTGCATTCACAATTCTGCTCACATAGGTATGTCGTCAAAAGGCATTTGCCTGCCATAAATATAATGTGACCTGGACTTCATCAGGAATCCAAGCTCATCCTAACAATGGTTAAATGTTTCATCGGAAACCATTACATTTCGGATGTTTTGTACCAGTTTTAAAAGGGACCCGTTCGAAACATCGCAATAATTTCGGTTGTAGATTGTTGAATTAAAAACACAAAAACCCTAAATTAATAAACAAAAATAGGCTTTCTTATGCAGATTTATGAAAGCCCTTAAGAAATGTGTAAAAATGGAAATAAACGAGAAAGAATCTACAATATCCTAAACAGAATATCAGAAGTCCAACAGAAGAATAAGGAGACGAAGAGGAGAGATATAAAGGATGATGACTCACCTGCCTCTTTGATCGATCGCGGCCCCATAATGTTTTGTCAGACGCACGCGTCCTATGTATTTTTTAGAATTTTGGGCATGCCGGCATGTTGTGTCCATCTTGGCTCAGCTGTGTCCGTGCAACATGATATGCATGCATGCATATATTTATGTATGTATAGTGTTATGTTTTGAAGGGGTTTGGTTGGTTGGTTAGAAAACACTATCTTTTGTTGCAACTGAATTTTATTTCCTGTGTTTATTTAGCATCATGGTAAATAGAAATGATAAATAAACTACAAAATGTAGAAAGAAAAAGTGTACCAACTGCTATGGTTATATTGATGCAACAAATGTGGCAACTTGCCGCACATAAAAGGTGGTTTCCATGTCAACAACCTAATTCTTTTATTTCCTAAATGCCCCCCCCCCCCCCCCCCCCCCCCCCAACTCACTCTTCAAACCACCTACTCTATCACGTTAGAACAATTACCATTTTAATTGTTGAAGTCTTTGCAACAAATATTACTGAAGTATAACAAACGAGGGATATGAAAATTTTTTCTTGCAACAATGAATTGATAATAGAGCCATTGCAAGAAAGACTAATGTAGTATATCTAACAAGTGTTTTGAATCTTATTTTTCTGCAACAAATGCTGCATGGTGCATTTTACAATAATTGCTACATTTTCATTGCAGCAGACCAAACAAACCTTAAGACTTGTTTAGTCATTGTCATGTTCCATTTCTATGATTGTTTGAGTATGCATTAACAATTTCTGAGATGCTTACAAGTTTTATGCAACTCTGATGCTATATGAAAAATCTACTCTGTAATTATATCATCTTCTCAATGAGTGCTTAAGTAGCCATTGTTTATTCAAGTACTATGCAACAATCTAGGCCTTTTTGTTTTTTAAAAATGGATAGTTTGTGTAATGGCGTGCTTGAATAATTTAGCAATTTCCATACATGGTAGACATTATTCTCCCTTTATATATCATCAAGTAAATCTTTAACCATGCAAACCTAGTAAAAGATTTTAAGCTATTTCCTTCTTTCAGCCTTAGACATGTCATGTCGTAGAAAATATCATGGAACAACTTGTTGGATATTGGATATTCTCAATATTAATTTTGATGATGAGCAAACCATATGCTTAAGCAGCCATTGTTTATTCAAGTACTATGTAACAATCTAGGCCTTTTTGTTTTTTTAAATGGATAGTTTGTGTACTTGTGTGCTTGAATAATTTAGCAATTTCCATACATGGTAGACATTATTCTCCATTTATATATCATCAAGTAAATCTTTAACCATGCAAACCTAGTAAAAGATTTTAAAGCTATTTCCTTCTTTCAGTCTTAGACATGTCATTTCGTAGAAAATATCATGGAACAACTTGTTGGATATTGGATATTCTCAATATTAATTTTGATGATGATCAGACCATATGCTTGTGCTAATATATTTTATGCAACATTAGGTGAAGTCAGGGTTGAAAACGGGTTGGGCTGGAGTGGGCCGGTGTTAGGCGCGACATTGACCCCAATATACTTCGGGCTTAAAATTCAGTCCCAGCCCCAACCATTGGCCTTTTAAATGGCAACCCTAATCTTACACTATGGGCTTTCTGTTGAATATTGGACTCCCCGGATTTGGTTTTGGATGATGAGCAAACATAAATAATTCATGAACTAACAATTTGTGAGCGCAGTATTGGAGATCGTCGCCAATTTCACGTGAACATTCAAAGCGACGTCTCAACACTTTCCAAAGCTCATTTTCATGACTAAAGCTTCGTTGAAGCTCTTGTGACGCTTTGGAAAATATGAAGATTCAATCGAAGCTATCGAAGACCGTTTATTAAGGTTTTATTTATAGTCTTTTAGCTTCGATATATAGAATGTTAAGCCTTGAGTATATCTTACGTCTATATCTTCATTACGCTCATTTCGTAGCTCTAGGATCCTTGCACAAGTTCATTCTAACTTCCTCGAAGCGTCGCGCTTCGATTCGGACTTTGTTGTGCATGTTAGTTGGTACAAGAACAAGTACTGACCGACTAGATGGTGATCTAGTCGGTCGGCAACTGTTCTTGGACCGACTAGTTTGATTCCTTAAATTCTTGGACTTTACTGTTTACAGTTAGTCGGTCTACGTTGACTCACCGACCGACTAGTTTGTGAACTAGTCGGTCAGTGATGCTTCTTTGACCGACTAGTTGAGACTTACTGTTCACTCTAAAATTCTCCTAAGCTACTGTTTACCGTTAGTCGGTCTAAGAACGTTTGATGACCGACTAGTTGACAATCTAGTCGGTCAACTTTTGTTCTTGGACCGACTAAGTCAACTTGCCTTCAGACTATGTTGTTTTGCCTATTAGTCGGTCTACGTTCATTGGATGACCGACTAGTTGTGAAACTAGTCGGTCAGACAGTGTTCTTGGACCGACTAGTTTTCTAGGTCTGAAATTCTATCTCTTCTCAGATCTGCTCTTAGTCGGTCCATGCTTTGTGACTGACCGACTAGTTGATGAACTAGTCGGTCAGTGAGTGTTCTTTGACCGACTAATTATCACAGATTTCTTTCCGTTGGAGATTGACCTAACTTGTTTTTATGGGACCCTATAAATACGAACCTAGGTCATTTCTATCTTCAATAGAGCTGCCATTAAGAGATTCATTGAGTTCTAAAGAGATAGCTATTCTCCCTCAAATCTAAAGCTCTCTTCCTCATAAGAAACCCATTCTCTCTCATTTCTAGATCTAGAGAGAAGCTTGTTCTTGGTGAGCTCTTCAAGCTATTGCTTGATTCAAGTTTCCAAATCTTCCCTAGGCACCCATTGCTGCTCATTTCCTTGGTGCTAGGGTTTGGTAACTTCATCTTCCTCAAATCCTTCATTCCACCTATTGGGTAAGAAAAACTCAAGGTATAGGATTTTGTGGTAAGCTTGTTTATTTCATATTAAACTCTTTAATATTACTTTGTGATTCTCTCGGTTGTGAGAGAAGGTTGTGATCCCGGGTTGTGGGATTCACGTTTGCTATTGCATGTATGATTTGATCTTGTGAAGGTTTTTCACAAGATATTCATAGTGGAAATCTTGAGTTAGGGTTTCTAACTCAAGTGTCCGGAAGGGATCCGGGTGGTTGGGACGTAGGATCACCGGGAACAAGTCGGGGAGACTTGGGTGGATCCGAACCCATTAACATCGTTTGTTAGCATTGTTAATTTCTTTGTTGTCATTCAATTTAAGCTTCCGCAAATTGATTTGGTAGTTGTGTGCAATTTAATTTGGAATTATACGCCTTATTATTTTAAAGTACTATTCACCCCCCCTCTAGTACTTGTGCAGTAGCTGGTAGGGCATTACATTTGGTATCAGAGCCAGATACTCAGCTATGTCTGCCAACGACAACAAGACCGTGCCTCCACCTTCCAACTACGACACCTTCAGGAACCGTGAAGGAGCGTCATCGGTGATGGAAGGACATTCCTCTACAAGGCCTCCATTCTTCAACGGTACCAACTACGGGTACTGGAAATGTCGGATGGAAACCTTCCTCCGAAGTGCATCTTTATGGAGGACTACAATGAAGGAGTACATCGAGCCCGAAGAAGAAGATTTTGAGAAATGGACTACCGCGGAGGTCGCCGCGGAGGTAAGCAATGCCAATGCAATGAACGCCTTGCAATGCGCATTGGAGCCCGAGGACTTCAATAAGATATGCACATGTAAGAGTGCATATCAAATTTGGAACTCTCTCCTCATACTAAATGAAGGGACGAGTCGGGTAAGAGACTCTAAACTCGTTGTCGTAACCAAAGATTACGAAATGTTTCATATGCAACAGGGCGAGAAGATGAAAGAATATTACGCTCGCTTCGTTGACATAATAAACGAGTTAGAGGCCCTCGGCAAGATCTACACTCAAAAGGAGAAGTGCTTAAAGCTTATTGAAGGACTTCCCTCTTCTTGGGAAAAACGTACCTTCGCCATCGAGGAAGGTAATGACATGAACAAATATACCGTAGTTCAACTAATGGGTACTTTGATGTCATACGAGGTACGCAAAGATAGCAAGGTGAAGCTACAAGAAAAGATGAAGTCATATTTGAACCTAGATGCGCCTAAGAAAAAGGCGATTGCATTCAAGGCGGCTTCATCCACATCTTCCGATGATGAAGACTCGGAAAACGAGTTGGACTTGGAGTCCATGGCACTCATGGCCAAGAAGTTCAACCGTTTCTTCCGGAAAGGTAACTTCAAGACCAAAGGTAAATTTGGTTCTTCTAACGCCTCTTCCTCTCCTTTGTGTTTCAAGTGCAATAAGCCAGGACACATGAAAGCGGAGTGTCCTCTCAACAAACAAAAGGAGAAGTGGAAGGCGCCAAAATTCGATAAGTCCAAGAAATACAAAAAGGGGTACAAGAAAGGACTTGTCGGAGCAACATTCACCGACTCCGAGGATTCCTCAAGCGGAGAGTCGGATGATGAGAAAGTGGAGCAAGCACATATGTGCTTCATGGCAAGAGAGGAGAACGATCAAGGATCCTCCTCTTCCGATGATAGTAATGATGAAAGCGATGAGGTAACGATGGATGATCTTAGAAATGCTAACTCTCAACTTTGGTCAAAATACACTAAGTTAGTAAATAGATATACTAAGGTAAAAGATGACCTAGCTAGCATTCAAACATCGCCTAAGAATATCATCACCAACAACGACACCGTTGTTGAAGAGTTAAGAAATGAGATTGTGAATCTCAAATCTAAACTTGAACATGTTAGCATTGAGGATGCGGAAGAACATGAGATAGCGGATTTAACTTCTCAAAACTCGACTTTGAGTATTGAGAACGAGAATCTTAAATCTCGTGTTTATGTGCTCACATCGCAAATATCCGCTTTGGATACTTCTATGCGTTCTCTCAAAGAGAATTATGAGAACACATTAGGCCGAATCAATAGATTCAATAAAGGTAAGGACCATTTGGATAAAATCCTAAGTGACTTACTTCCGGCCAATCACCACATTGGTTTGGGGTATACGATGGGATGTCCATCCAAAGCGGCCACTACCTTTGTTAGGCCAACTTCCGGTGACTCTACGAGTGGTAGCAAACACTCTATTGGTAGTTCATCTACTAATGGTGCTTCCACCTCGTCCACACCCTCTTTTGGAAAGAAACCCACTTCGGGTGGACCTCCAAAGAAGGGGCATGCCTACATGTACACCAATAACATGCCACGTAGGAACACACGTCCTACTCCACCATCTCACACATATGATGATTTTTATGCAACACATTCTCGGGCACGTGCACACCATGTGAGACACCCTCACGCACGTGTTCCCACACATGCACATGTACACCCACCTCATCATATGAATAATTCTCGTCGTGCACCATTCCATCATGTCCCATATGCCTATCCACAACATGCATCACGTAGAAATCAACGTAGCATGCATGCACCCAATAGGATGATGGCTCCCAAAATTTTCACTATTTGGAGCCCAAAGGACACAAGCATGGACGAAAAACAAATGTACATGAATGCTTATTTTTCGGATGTTGTGCATAGTAAGAATTATGTGGGGAAGTCTAAGTCCACTTGGACTTGGCTTCCAAAGGTCTAATCCCTTGGACCCAATGACCTTGGGTACCATGATATGAAAGTGTCTATCTTTAGGTACTCAAGGAAAAGAAAAAGAAAAGGAGCAGCAAATTTAAATTTAGATCCAAAGGGAATTGGATACTCGATAGCGGGTGCTCCAAACACATGACGGGTGACGCTCGTTTGCTCTCCGGAGTGGTTCCCATTGCGAATGAAAACCGCGTCGTATTTGGAGGCAACGAGAGCGGAACCATCATAGGTGTTGGTAAAGTCGGTAACCCTTCTAAACCATTAATTAGTGATGTTTATCTTGTTAGTGGTTTAAATCATAATCTTATTTCAATAAGCCAACTTTGTGACAAAGGTTACAAAGTTAGCTTTGCGAAAGGATTGTGTCATATTTTAAGAAAGGATAATGAAAAATTATTATTTTCCGGAACTCGTCGTAAAGACATTTATATTTTGGATCTTCCTAAGTCATATGAACAATGTCTCGTTGCCAACACAAGTGAACAACACTTATGGCATCGACGCTTTGGACATGTGAACTTTGGAACACTATATAAGCTTTCAAAATTGAATTCTATTAAAGGTTTTCCGAAGCTTGTTTTTGAAAAGAAAAGTTTTTGTGATTGTTGTCAACGTGGCAAGCTTCCTAAATCTTCATTTAAACCTAAGAAAAGCATCTCTACTAAACGGCCACTAGAGCTATTACATCTAGATTTATTTGGGCCAACTAGAGTAGCTTCCTTAGGAAATGCAAGGTATGGACTTGTCATCGTAGATGACTATTCAAGATTTACTTGGGTATTTTCATTGTGTAATAAAAATGAAGCTTTTGAAAACTTCACAATTTTTGTTAAGAAAGTACAAAATCTCTTAGGAACCACCATTGTCACTATTCGTAGTGATCATGGAGGTGAATTTGAGAATGAGTCTTTTGAGACATTTTGTGATGAAGTTGGTATTACTCACACCTTCTCTTTCCCTCGTGCACCTCCTCAAAATGGTGTAGTTGAGAGAAAGAATAGGACGCTAGTGGAGTGTGCTCGCACTATGCTTGATGATAGCCAACTTGGCCATCAATTTTGGGCGGAAGCGGTACACACCGCTTGCTATGTGTTTAATAGAATACTTTTGAGGCCCGGCACTAAACAAACTTGTTATGAATTGTTGTTTGGTAGGTTGCCTCAAGTTAAACATTTTCGTGTTTTTGGTTCGAAATGTTTTATTAAGAACACATATGGTAGTTTGGACAAATTCGATCCGAGATCCGATGAGGGGATTTTTGTTGGATATTCTACGCGTAGCAAAGCCTACCGGATATTCAACAAACGAACCTCAACGATCGAGGAATCGCTTCATGTCTCATTTAATGAAGGATTTGCTCCAACTAGAATTTCAAATGATAATGACTCTATGGATGTTTTATGTGATTCGTTTGATAATTCTAAGTCTAATGATTCTATTGAGACTAACCCAACTAATGAAGTTGTTGAGAATGTTCCAAGTGATCAAGGTATTCCCAAACGGCTTCATTCGGTTCGTGACCATCCCCATGAGCAAGTCATTGGCAATATCTATGATAGTGTCAAGACGAGATCGCAAGTTCACCACTTCGCAAATTGTGCCTTTGCCTCATCGATAGAGCCAAAGAATATTAATGAAGCATGCGAAGATAGCGCTTGGATCTTAGCCATGAAGGAGGAGCTCATTCAATTCGAGAGGAATGAAGTTTGGGAGCTTGTTCCATTGCCATCGAAGAACCACACCGTCATAGGGACAAAGTGGATCTTCAAGAACAAAACCGACGAAAACCAAGTCGTCGTCCGGAACAAAGCTCGGTTAGTAGCTCAAGGCTATCGTCAAGAGGAAGGTATCGATTTTGAAGAATCTTTCGCTCCGGTAGCTAGATTAGAATCAATTAGATTACTTTTGTCTTTTGCATGCCATAAGAATTTTAAATTATTTCAAATGGATGTTAAAAGTGCATTTTTAAACGGAGATGTCGTTGAGGAAGTTTACGTTTCTCAACCTCCGGGCTTCGTAAATGAAAAATTTCCAAATCACGTTTTTAAACTAAAGAAAGCTCTTTATGGTTTGAGACAAGCTCCTCGAGCTTGGTATGATCGCCTAAAGAATTTTCTTTTGGATTTGAATTTTAAAATGGGCGAAGCCGATTCAACACTTTTTATTAAGCATGCGAATAATGATATTTTATTAGTTCAAATTTATGTTGATGATATCATTTTCGGTGCTACTAACTTCGCTCTTTGCGAAGAGTTTTCTAATGTGATGAAGGAACAATTTGAGATGAGCCACATGGGCGAACTCAAATATTTCTTAGGTCTCCAAATTCGCCAAATGAACGATGCAATCTTCATCCACCAAACGAAGTACACGGTGGAGTTGCTAAAGCGATTTGGAATGGAGAATGCCTCCGGGAAAAAGACTCCAATGAGCACGACTACGCATCCTGACAAGGATACGGGCGGTAAGGATGTAGACATTCGTCTATATCGAGGTATGATAGGTAGTTTGCTTTATCTTACCGCAAGTAGGCCCGATATTATGTTTGCCGTATGTATATGTGCTCGTTATCAGTCTCAACCTAAGGAGTCTCACTTAGTAGCGGTAAAGCGTATTTTTCGCTATCTAAGTTACACATTAGATTTTGGATTACTTTATCCGAGATCTAGCACATATGAGTTAGTCTCATATAGTGACGCTGATTATGCGGGATGCAAATCCGACAGGAAAAGTACTAGTGGCACTTGCCATTTTCTAGGAAATTCTCTTGTCTCTTGGTTTTCCAAGAAGCAAAATTCGGTATCACTTTCAACCACCGAGGCGGAATATATTGCCGCCGGTGCCGCTTGTGCCCAGGTTCTTTGGATGAGACACACATTGAAGGATTTTGGTATTCATTGTGATACTAGCCCTATCATGGTGGATAACCAAAGTGCTATTTGTCTTTCAAAGAATCCGGTGCACCATTCCCGATCGAAACACATAGATGTCCGACACCATTTCTTAGATGATCATGTTGCTAAAAAGGACATCATTTTAGTGTACGTTGAAACCCAAAAGCAAATCGCCGATATTTTCACGAAACCCCTAAAGGAGGACTCCTTTGTGCGGTTGCGTCGAGAATTGGGGATTATGGGTGAATCCGAGATATAGGATTCATATTTCAATTCAATCATCTTGCATGCTAATATATTTCGCGATATTTCATTCATGCTAGATTAATTGAATTTTTGGGAATTTTATGTGATTTATTTGAATTTATTGCTCGAATTCGTATTTCAATGTCGTACTTAAGATTTCGACGTTTTATGGGGTATTTTAGATGACTAATGAGTGAGTTAGGCTGTTTCATCCAAGTGGTTTGTGAAGAGAAATCAAATTTCAATTTTTGGACTCTTCTAGTTGGTTTCAGTTCACTTGTCAACCGACTAGATGCTCATCTAGTCGGTCAGCAAATGAACTCAGACCGACTAGATCAAGCAAATATCCATCTCCTATCTTTTTCTTTCGTTAGTCGGTCATAGTACATTTTCCGACCGACTAGATTGAAAACTAGTCGGTCAGTAAGTATACTGCGACCGACTAAATCCAGCCCTAAAAATCACTCTGAGCTACTGTTTCGACTTAGTCGGTTCAAGCTCATTGACCAACCGACTAGATCGAATCTAGTCGGTCAGTACTTGAACTGTGACCGACTAAGTGGGTTAGGGCAGTTAAGTCTTTTCGTCTTCCAACCGACTTATACTCATTTTTATCCGACTAATTTCTTTTTTAGTCGGTTTCCTCTCAGCTCTAACTCGAAAACCCCAAACCCTCAACTCGAAACCCTTCGTCTTCCGGCCGTTTCTCCGTCGATCGCCGCCGTCCGCCGCCGTCGACTCCACCCCCTAGGTATCTCCCTCCCTCTCCTAGGTCGATTTCCTATTCTAGGGTTGTCTCTCCTTGTTTTCAAGCTCTAGATCCTAGGTTTTTCAATTTCTAACCTAGGGTTTGTGATTTTCGAATTTTCTTGATCTCTAGGGTTGTTAGCTTGTGATCTCTAGGTTGTTAGTGACCTAGTCTTCGATTGCTTGTGCTCGTAGTGCTATGGCTAAGACTCGTATTCCGATCGCCTCTTCCGGGGCTTCTCCTATGACCGTAGGGCCTTCCGACCCTAGGAATCCCCCGAAGCCTAAGCGTCGTGCCAAGTCTACCCAAGGCTCTCCATCTTCGCCTCCTCCTAAGAAGCCTAGGACTGCCATAGTTAAACCCCGTAAATCCAAGACCAAAAAGCCTATTCTTCACACTCCGGCAACTCCTCCCGATTCCGATATTGATTTTATTCCAGAGGATGAGCATGCTAGGGAACCTACCCCACCTCCGAAGACCCGTAAGGCCAAGGGTAAAGCTCCTATGCCAGTTGGCGGTGTAGACATATCGTTGTGCCGCGATGACCCTCAGTGTCTCGCCGCGTACAACCGTATAGAACACTGTCCACTGTTGTTGGAGCATTACGTTCAGTTCTCTGATTTTCTCGGCCTTGCTGATCTTCTGTCTTATAGTGGCCTTCTAGACTATCTCCGATACGACCCCAAGGCCAATCCCAAACCGTACCCTCGCCTCGTGAAATTGTTCTATGTCAACCGTATTCGAGGCCAGTACGACGCCAGTCACTCCATTGAGACGACTGTCTTGGGAACTCCTATAGTTCTCACGGCAGAAATCTTGGGGGAGATCCTTGGTTGTGCGTCGTGTGGTCTCCTCCCTTCGGACATTTCCGTAGACGACATTTCTTCCTTGGATCAGTCTATTCTTTCTGAGATTTTCCAGGTTATCCCCTCTGCATTCATTGGTGTTCCATCGAAATCCTTTAAGCCGAATGCGTGGGTTCTTAACCTGATTTTGAAGTCGTGTCTCCTCCCTAAGTATGGATCCTCTTCACTCACCTCTCAGCCGTTTTTGAAGCTCATATACGCTCTTTTCTTGGGGTGCGAGATAAATTGGGCTCGCGTGATACTCGATAAGATGGATTCTTTCTAGTGTATACGCAAGACCAATAAGTCTGCGCACATTCCATACCCCTGCTTGTTGACCCTCGTATTCCGTCATTTTCGAGTTCCCCTCCCTCCTGACGATGAGCGTCCTTTGGGTACGCCTCTGAACGCGACGGCCGTGAAAAAATCTCTAGCGGCTCTTCGTCACGTGCAGAGGTCTACCGCATCTGCTTCTCAGTCTACTCCGTCAGCTGCTGCAGCCTCGTCTTCCCCTGCTACTTTGGACGATGTCGTATGCCTACTTCGTCAGCACGACTCCCGTATGGCTCGTACTGAGGAGGTAGTCTGCCGTATGGCTCGTATGATGGGGATTGAGCTTCCTCCTTCGGTGTCTGAGGCCGAGGAGATGGACGATGAGGAGCTTGACGAGCTTGCTACTTCTTTTGCCCGTGGTGATGAGGCCACTGCTGCTGCTGTTGCTGGTGCTACCACTTCTGCTCCTGGAGTTGGCGCCACTTCCGGTGTTCCAGATCCATCTGCTACAGCTCTTCAGTCTTCTGAGCCTGCTGTAGACCCTGTTGCTGAGCCTGCTGATATTCCTGCTGACACATCTGCTGTCGAGACCCATGCTGCTGTAGAGCCTGTTCCTGAGATCTCGACTCCTGCCCCGACGATTCCATCTGTTGAGACACCTCTACTCCCTGCAGATCCTGAGTCCACTCCGTCGACTGGACCCACGGACGCTGCAGATCCAGCCTCCTCCTCGTGATCGTTGTTCAGAGGACTCTCCATATACGCTTTGGATGATATATCTTAGCGAGAGTATTTTGGGTTAGGATAGAGTATGAGGGTTGTGATGTTTTGATGTATTTTGGATGGTGTCGTTGTTGTAGTATTTATTTTGATGAGGATGATGATGATGATGTATTTCTTCTTGATGGGTATGTTGTATTTTGATGTATTGATATCTTCTTGGATGTACTCTTGATGTTATCATTTATATATATACATCGTCGTTGTCTTTATCTTAATTCGTCGTGCACATTTTACTATTCGTTGAATGTATTTGAAATGTGAATTCGTCGCTCGTAGCATGCAAACTTGGTTAAATAGATTATATTTCTATATTCATATAGAATTGTTTTCCATGCACAAAATTAACCAAGAAATATTGAATATTGGAGAGTATGTTTCATTATTCAATAAATGAAAAAAAATACCAAATATTATTTTTGATGATTTTGATTATCGTTGATTTTTTTTGATAATGGAAAATTTGGCACACCTTGTTTTGATTTCCACAATTTTTTTTCCCTTGGTGTCAAGTTGGTCCATTGCCTTTGTCTACGACTCCCGATGTTGGATTTTACATTTCCTAATTGTTGTCGTTGTATGCCCCCCATTTTTGGGATAATGCCAAAGGGGGAGAGATAATGATAATAAAATAGCGCAAATGAAAATTTAACTCAATTTCCAAGAATCTAGTTTGATATGTTAGATTCAGGGGGAGTTAAGATACATATAAGGATTTTCAAAATCCGATATTTCAAAAATCAATTCATTTTATTTATCTTACTCGTCTGCTTGATGCAATTCATTTATATTTATTTTGGAATTAACGTGTCATCAATGCAGGGGGAGTAAGTATTTTACATTTGAATTATTATCTTTGATTATTATTTATGTTGGTTTGTCATCACCAAAAAGGGGGAGAATGTTGAATATTGGACTCCCCGGATTTGGTTTTGGATGATGAGCAAACATAAATAATTCATGAACTAACAATTTGTGAGCGCAGTATTGGAGATCGTCGCCAATTTCACGTGAACATTCAAAGCGACATCTCAACACTTTCCAAAGCTCATTTTCATGACTAAAGCTTCGTTGAAGCTCTTGCGACGCTTTGGAAAATATGAAGATTCAATCGAAGCTATCGAAGACCGTTTATTAAGGTTTTATTTATAGTCTTTTAGCTTCGATATATAGAATGTTAAGCCTTGAGTATATCTTACGTCTATATCTTCATTACGCTCATTTCGTAGCTCTAGGATCCTTGCACAAGTTCATTCTAACTTCCTCGAAGCGTCGCGCTTCGATTCGGACTTTGTTGTGCATGTTAGTTGGTACAAGAACAAGTACTGACCGACTAGATGGTGATCTAGTCGGTCGGCAACTGTTCTTGGACCGACTAGTTTGATTCCTTAAATTCTTGGACTTTACTGTTTACAGTTAGTCGGTCTACGTTGACTCACCGACCGACTAGTTTGTGAACTAGTCGGTCAGTGATGCTTCTTTGACCGACTAGTTGAGACTTACTGTTCACTCTAAAATTCTCCTAAGCTACTGTTTACCGTTAGTCGGTCTAAGAACGTTTGATGACCGACTAGTTGACAATCTAGTCGGTCAACTTTTGTTCTTGGACCGACTAAGTTAACTTGCCTTCAGACTATGTTGTTTTGCCTATTAGTCGGTCTACGTTCATTGGATGACCGACTAGTTGTGAAACTAGTCGGTCAGACAGTGTTCTTGGACCGACTAGTTTTCTAGGTCTGAAATTCTATCTCTTCTCAGATCTGCTCTTAGTCGGTCCATGCTTTGTGACTGACCGACTAGTTGATGAACTAGTCGGTCAGTGAGTGTTCTTTGACCGACTAATTATCACAGATTTCTTTCCGTTGGAGATTGACCTAACTTGTTTTTATGGGACCCTATAAATACGAACCTAGGTCATTTCTATCTTCAATAGAGCTGCCATTAAGAGATTCATTGAGTTCTAAAGAGATAGCTATTCTCCCTCAAATCTAAAGCTCTCTTCCTCATAAGAAACCCATTCTCTCTCATTTCTAGATCTAGAGAGAAGCTTGTTCTTGGTGAGCTCTTCAAGCTATTGCTTGATTCAAGTTTCCAAATCTTCCCTAGGCACCCATTGCTGCTCATTTCCTTGGTGCTAGGGTTTGGTAACTTCATCTTCCTCAAATCCTTCATTCCACCTATTGGGTAAGAAAAACTCAAGGTATAGGATTTTGTGGTAAGCTTGTTTATTTCATATTAAACTCTTTAATATTGCTTTGTGATTCTCTCGGTTGTGAGAGAAGGTTGTGATCCCGGGTTGTGGGATTCACGTTTGCTATTGCATGTATGATTTGATCTTGTGAAGGTTTTTCACAAGATATTCATAGTGGAAATCTTGAGTTAGGGTTTCTAACTCAAGTGTCCGGAAGGGATCCGGGTGGTTGGGACGTAGGATCACCGGGAACAAGTCGGGGAGACTTGGGTGGATCCGAACCCATTAACATCGTTTGTTAGCATTGTTAATTTCTTTGTTGTCATTCAATTTAAGCTTCCGCAAATTGATTTGGTAGTTGTGTGCAATTTAATTTGGAATTATACGCCTTATTATTTTAAAGTACTATTCACCCCCCCTCTAGTACTTGTGCAGTAGCTGGTAGGGCATTACACTTTCGGGTCGACCCTCGGTCTTTTGGACCGGTCCTTTATTTGTTTCAATTGCAATTCTAATCCATGATTATTAACAATAACATATCAAATAAAAAAGTAAGAGTGAAAACATATATGTAGCAGGCATGTATAATAATAATGATCATCAATTTCATAAGTTTCTTTTTAGTTAGGTGCTCATGATTACTATAAAAAAACTACGCACATGATATCTTTATGAAAGAAAAGTTATGCTATTGTATTTTTATAGTTTTTGTCTTACTACCATCTCAGCTCTTCCCATTAACGACTTCATCTTATGCTATCAAATGAGGAAAAAGAACTGAACAAACAAGATTTAGAGTCAACGAATTAAATTAATAAGAAATCAAATCATATTTCAAGTAAGAATTGCTGATCTGATAAAAAACTAAGTCAAAATTATTTAGAACAAATATACGTACATAAAATCTTAATCTAGAAACATGCAATAATTCAATCCGAAAGAGAGATGGGCTACCATCTTGAGATCATGTTTGGATTGCATTTCGTTTTTTAGAAGAAAGAAACTAGAAAGAGAAAATTTAAGATTAAATTTTTAAAAAAGAGCAATTGGGGTTTGATTAGACAGAAAAAGAGAATGAAGGGGTTAAAATTATATGGTGTAGTTTTTTATTCATCGGGAAGCAGTAAAGAACACTCGACCTCACACAGCGGGAGGGAGGGCATGAGTCACGGAAACACGAGGACTTTCTAGGAGGTCATCCATCTTGGTACTGCTCTCGCCCCCAAACACTTAACTTCGGAGTTCACATAAAACCGTAAGAGGCCGGGAAAAACTATGTAGCTATATAGTGTAGTTTTTTGATTTCATATTAGTTGAGCCAGATGTAATATTGGGATTTGGATTTACATATTTTAAAATTATAAGGATTAGGCCAGGGTCGGGACTGGGCCTAATGTCAACCCCGACCTCGACCCCCAAATTTTTTAGCCTAGATGAAAGCCGTAACCCCAGTCTTGTTTTTGCAAGAATATGTACCAGAGCTGGGCTTTTTTAGGACCGGGTCCGGGGGCCCTCGGGCCGGCTCCAACCCATGATCATCCTTGGGTGAAGCATATATTTATATGACACAGATCTAATACTTGGACTAAAAAACTTGTACAAATTACACGAACAATTTTAGCACATTAATTGAGCTCAACTTTTATATGTTTTGTGTCATATTGATGTAATTTTTTCCCATTATTTTAGATTCTTGTAAAACCTTGATCACACATACATCGCATATCACATGTATTTTAGGTATTTAAACTTAGAAATATTCCTCAAAGTATTTGAAATCAACTATACTTGGTTCATATCTATCCTATGATACATTATGACATTGGACAATTTTTGCATTTAGGCTAATCTTTTAAACTTATTTAAAAAATTGACCAACTTATAAACTATTTAGCAAAACCGACTAACTTCTGGGCTCGCGCGTGCGGGGGGCTGTTTGGGGTTTGGACGCGGTTTCAAACCGCGTCCAAATTGAAATTTGGACGCGGTTTCAAACCGCGTCCAAATTGAAACCGCGTCCAGATTAACACCCCTTCACAGCCCCCAGCTGCTGCCCTGGAGCCTATTGTGTTCATTTGTTTCTTCCTCGACCAGAAGCGATTTTTACTCCCTCGTCGAAGTAAAATTCAAAACATCTCACGGAGGTTTTGGCGATTTGGTGTGCGTCTTCTAGGTGATTTTGAGGTGAGAAATCTACTTCATAATAAGATAATGTTCTTGAAATAATTCAAATTTTGATGGTTGTAGAGAAATTAATGAATGTCAATTATGTGTAGGTTTAAAATAATGGCAAGTGATAGGATGTTTGTTACATGCTATGTTGATGGAGATTTAATGGTGGATGAAAATCACGAACCGAAGTATGTCGGAGGTACTGTGAGACCAATTATTGTGCGAAGACCGTCAACATATGCTGAGCTAGTAGATCAGATATACATAGGCACACGGATAAACCGGCAGGAGTTTGCATTGAATCTGGTGTGCAAATGGCCAATAACTGATCAAAGGTTTACCGCGGTGAAGATATCAGATGACGGGGATATGGAGATTCTGTTTAGCTTGGGTGAAGTTCAAAGATCAGTTGTAATATATGTGGAAAAAGAAGCAGTAATCAACACCAGAGTGAGCGAACCACATGGCACATTTACTCGTATACTTGATATTGGTAATGATTCGGCTGACTTTATGCCTATAGAGAATATGGCGGGAGAAGGATGTTCGTATAACCAACAAGAGGATACGTAAGTTTATAAAGTTTTGAAGTACTAAATATGTTTATGTTATATTTGTATGAAGTGAATTCCATATGCTAAACATTTCAATTATTCATATGACATTTGCAGTTGGAATGTTGCGGGACAAGGAGATGATGCAAATGCAACTTACTCCACTTACTCCACCTAGGCTTCCCAGCAGTTCCGGAGTTTTCAACGTCGGTGATATGTATGATACAAAGATCGACTTGATAAAAGCAATAACTGAATGGAGTATCGAGCACAATGTCTCATTTAGACCAATCAAGACAAACAAAACTTGCTATTCCGTGATATGTGGCTTGAATCATGAAGTGAATCCGCATACTCAAGATGAGGGGAGTAGGAATTGTCCTTAGAGAGTTTATGCAGCAGTGGGAAAAAGAACAGCTGTGAGGTTCAAGATAACAAAAGTAGGTGATGAACACACATGCAACAATCCTACTCTAAATACTGATCATAGTCAAGCCACATCATCTTTCATTAGTTACAAAATTATGCCCCAGGTGAAGACCAAGCTTGATATGACACCAGCAGAAATACAAGATGCCATTCATGCCATGTTACACATCAGAATATCATATCACAAAGCATGGATGGCTAGATCGAAAGCTTTAGCGAGGATATTTGGGGATTGGGAGGAGTCATACAAGAGGCTCCCACAGTACTTAGAAGCCATCAAGGAAAGCAATCCTGGAACAGTGTATAAAATTACATATGAAACTATCGGGCCAAGAATGGCATTGTTTACAGGAGTGTTTTGGTCTTTTGGACCATCAATTGAAGGGTTCAAACACTGCAGGCCGGTCCTAAGTATTGATGGCACACATTTGTATGGGAAATATGCAGGGTGCTTACTGGTGGCTACAGGTGTGGATGCAAATGGGGGCCTATTTCCGTTAGCATTTGCAGTAGTATCAGCTGAGAATGTTGAAAATTGGAAGTGGTTTTTCTGCTGCATTTATGAGTTGATACCGAGTGCCCGTAGAAACCGAACGATTACCTTCATTTCCGATAGAATGAAAGGTATTCCGAGAGCACTACGAGAGGGATGGCCAGGTTCTAGACACCATAGGTATTGTCTGCGCCACGTTATTGCAAATTACATGGCGAAAGGGTTCCGAACAGCTACATTGGAAAATAACCTATGGGAAGCTGGCAATGCATCAGACTTGTTGAAATATAATTTTTTTCGTGAAAAGATTAGAAAAGAGTCTGTGGCAGCTGATGATTGGATTACTACAAACTTGGGGGCAGATACAAAGAGGTGGGCGAACCACGAAGATGGCGGTAGACGCTATTGTATAATGACAACCAATTGTTCGGAGAGCTTCAATGGGGTTCTTAAAGGAGCTAGAGCGCTTCCGATACAATCGTTGATTGCAAGAACCTTTTATAGATTAAACAAGTATTTCTATCATCGACGGCTTGATGGACTCCGTTGGACGACCACTTTCACCCCAAAAACCGAGAACATTATTGGCGCACGTGTGCAAGCAGCCAGGTGTTGCTACATCACAAGATTTGGTGACTTTGAGTGGCAGGTGGTGGATACAAATGCACAAGCATATACCGTGACGATAGAAGGTGACCGTTGCACATGTTCGTGCAACATTCCTATGCTTCAGCATATGCCATGTGTCCATGTGATCGCCGCAATGTCAAGACAGCAATATGGTGCCAACATATCATATTGGCCATTTTGTTCACCATGGTATAGTGTGAGTAAATATCAACTGTCATATATCCCAGAATTTCACCCCATACCTGATGAAAGGTACTGGAAGGAGTGAGATGGTCCCAGTTTACTTCCTCCAGGAAAAAGAAGACAACCCGGTCGGCCAAGATCGACAAGGATTCGGGGAGAAATGGATCGTCCACGTGAAGGAAGCATGCAGAATAGATGCACCAATTGTCATCAGCTTGGTCATAAGAAATCACGTTGCCAAAATCCTCTACGCACAGCATCGTAAGTTCCTTTTCACATTTCATGTTTAGTCTTTATGAAAATACTTGTGTACTAACTTCAGCCAATGTTCTAGTGCTCCATCGCATCGAGGAGGCGGTTCGCGTGCATGAAGTTATATAATTCCATGTCGCGTAATATTTCAAATCTATGTATCGTATTTTTGATATATGTGAATGTGAGTGTATAAGATATATGTAATGGATACGACGTGATATATGTGATGGATATGAGATATATGTAAAATCTTATATACTTTTGGAATGAAATCGGATATATGTGATATATGCGATATATGTGATATATGCGATATATGTGTGTGCTATATGCGAAATGTGTTGGATGTGTGAATGGCATGAGATGTGGGAATGTGAAAGGGGATGGAAGAGTGGTTTGAAACCACGGCCAGATTGCACTAGATCTGGACGCAATATTGGCCGCGGTTTGAAACCGCGGCCAATATTGCCCTTCCCTGGGCAGCTGCCTTCAGCTTACAGATTGCACAGAAACTGTGCAATCATAAGCAGCAGCAGCTGCTGCTGCTGCTGCCAGCCCCAAACCACTCTTCCATCCCCTTTCACATTCCCACATCTCATGCCATTCACACATCCAACACATTTCGCATATAGCACACACATATATCGCATTTCCCATGACATATATCACACACCTATCGCTTATACAACATATATCCAACTCATTTCTCATTCCACGTAGCTTAAACATATAACACCCACGTAAATGCCATATTTCAACACATTGAAAATAAAATTTCAGATTTCATTCCAAAAGTAAATAACATTTCGACAGATTTAAACACAACGAAAATAGCTCTATTACAATCATTGCCGCCTCTTTAAAAACCTGCTCACAAGAGACCGCCCACGCCTGTATGTGAGAAACTGACCTCGCTGAGTTGATGTGTCCCCTTCCATTTCTGGTTGGGTGTGTTGTGTCACGGAAGTGTCAGCTTCATGCACGTGAGTCTGATGTAGCTCTTCTGCCAGAGTCTGATGTGACTCGTCTGCCAGAGTCTGCGGTGGCTCATCTGCCAGAGTCTGCTGCTGTTGCTCGTCTGCCAGAGTCTGCTGCTGTGGCTCGTCTGCCAGATACTGCTGACATGGGTCAGCTTCAGGGACAACGGTATACGACAGAGTAGACTGAGACGTGCTGGCTTCATACCCAGTATATGACTGATAATGCTGAGATGGGTCGCCTTCATACCCGGGGTATGCCTGATACTGCTGATACATACCGAAATCATAACTGGTATATGGCTGCAGCTGCTGAGAAGTGCCAGCCTCATCACCGGTAAATGGCTGATACTGCTGAGATGTGCCTCCTTCATCCCCAGCTGGCTGATACTGCTGAGATGTGCCTGCTTCATCCCTGACAGGCTCTTGTCTTCGTGCACCCTCACCTCTATGTCGTGTACCGCGAAGTACCGGTCCAATCTTATCCCTAATTTGCAGGATCTGCTCTGGGTCACGTGCTTCGTAAGCCCGTGTACACATATCCTCTAACATTCTGAGTGCGTCAGTCTGCAAAACATATGAATAAAATATATATTAGAAACCTATGTATAAAATAAACAAACAAACATTTTAATGCTAAACTACTATTTACCATTTCCCGCTCGATTGGACCACGAGGCATGTAACCATACGTGGGTTCTTGCCTACTATATATCCACCGCCATGTGATCCTCCAATACCACTCCATATATACATCTAAACTGACAGCATCCCCCTGCTCAACAATATGTGCAGCCCTGTTTTACCACTGCATGAGGGGCTGCACAGTGGCTTCATTCCATGCTCTAGGGTTCATGCCGGTCTTCACCGGCATTATTGGAACCGCTTCTGGAATATGCTGCGGGATACCAAATTGGCGCATAACACGATCTGGGACATGCATCACCAATACATCAAAGCAAATTAGCGGTACACGCGCACGCCAGCTCTGATTTTCTAAAACACGTAAATCAGGAAGATTTTGATATCTCTGAAGATATGGCTCCCAGATCACCTAAAGGAAATGAAAATTATGAATAACTCATCAGATTTCGTAATAATAATCCATCGGTCATCACATCAATGTATAAAATTTACAACTTCTTACCTGCGTAGGCTCTAACATGTCAAGCTCGTTTCTATAAAAATCCAGTTGCCGCTGGGGGTTTTCTCTGAATGATAATGGCACATTCCACCTGCATCCTAAAGGGAGGGTGCCATCCAATATGTCTTGGGCGCAAGTCGGCCTGCCTATATGCAATCTCTCCCATGACCATACCTGTGAATTTGAAATTGTCAGTGACTGTTACTATATAAAAAATTATTACAATGAACTTAAGTTTCAAATTGTATACCTGCAACAAGGTGGAGCATGCGTATAACCCAGTTGTTTCCCTTCTTGCCACCTTACTTAGCTCTGCGTATAGGTGAGCAAGAACAGCACTACCCCATGAATAATATGCAATGGCCTCTATATGCTCCATCTTTGTCAACCACCTGAGATGCACCGACCCTTTACTTGGATCTGGCACCAATAATGTGCCTATCATATGCAAAATATATGCTCGAGTATATTGCCGAATCTCCTCAGGGGTGGCTTCTGCAGGCAACTCCATGAACGTCTCTTGCAACCAGCTCAGTTTTACCTTAGCTCCTTGGTTTTCTATGGATGCCTGTCCAAGGAGTCGCTCCATCAATTCCGCCCAATTGGGACGGGTTGTCATTCTCCATATAGGAATGCCCTCAACAGGAAGGCCCGTGATGACTGACACATCCTGCAATGTGATCGTCATCTCACCCTGACGGAGATGGAATGTATTGGTCTCGGGCCTCCATCTATCCACCAATGCAGAAAGTAACGCCCAATCCAACCGTATCCACCTCAACCTCGCACATACATCAAGCCTGGCAATTTCCATATAGTGCGATGCCCGCTCATCTAAAACCCATGCGGTATGTTTCCTCGTGTGGTCCACTACCAATATAATATCCGCCTGCAACCAAAAAATACGTATTGTTAATATACTTCATCCAAAATTACGAAGAAAGAAACATTGCGTAAAATATTAATTCACTAGTTTTGTTCATACCTGTCCAGGCTGGATATTTGTTGAACGATGTCGTGCCTGCTCATTCAAGACCGTATCTGAAACAGGTCCCGGGTCCATATCTGCTAGAAAAAATATATACGATGAAAAAAATTGGATGTTGATGTTAATGATGAATGTTACAATCAACTAACATGAATTAGTGTTTCATTTAAAATTTATTTCAATTTATACATGGCATTTGATAGGAAAAAATTTAGCATACAAAAGATTTATATTTCATCTAAAATTTTGTATTGATGTTTCATCAATAAATACATGGCATTCCATAAAATTTTGTTTGCTAAAATTTTGATTATGACACACGAATACTCCAATACATGGCATTTGGTCTAAAATTTTAGCGTAAATTTTTATCTTACAAACTAAATTTTTATCATTTCATGTACATTTGGAGAGCCAATATACAATACAAAATAAATTTTTAGCTTAAACACGAATACTAATTTTTAGATCAGAGCCAATATAAATTTTCATCAACCCTAAACCCCATTGAAATTTGGGATAAATCAAGAGCTTAATGAAAAAAAATTACATAAATCATACCTACTGAAGGTTGTCACTACTTGATGAGAGCTAGATTTCACTTCCTGAACGGAGAAGGACAATACATGGGTTTTAGGGTTTTTGGCTCGGGAGGAAGAACTAAGAAAGAAAGAATGAAGAAAGAAGCAGACCGGGCGCTGGCGGCTGTGAAGGGGTGTTAATCTGGACGCGGTTTCAAACCGCGTCCAAATTTCAATTTGGACGCGGTTTGAAACCGCGTCCAAACCCCAAACAGCCCCCCCGCACGCGCGAGCCCAGAAGTTAGTCGGTTTTGCTAAATAGTTTATAAGTTGGTCGATTTTTTAAATAAGTTTAAAAAATTAGCCTAAATGCAAAAATTGTCCTATGACATTAGTGGACTAACACAGTACACATATCCTGCATATTTTAATTGAAGTTGATTAGTCGATTAATACAGAACCGTGGTTTTCAATTCTTTGAACCATAATTGACTAACAGAATCATTAATCGACTAATGTGGATGAAGATATTTTTTCTTTGAACTATTAGTTGATCAACAGTTTTCCTAATCGACTAATAATACAAAATTACTATTTTCAAACTATCAGCTATTAGTCAATACTCTTATAGTCGACTAATACAGACTTCGATTGTTGTTTAAGCTATTAATCGACTAATTAATGTAATTTTTATCTGTTAACCATTCAATATTTATCTGTTGATGGTAGTTGCAACCGTTATATTTTTATAGGTTTTAAACGTTATATTTCATATATATACTTTTGTAACCCCATTTTAGAGATGGATCCTAATGCTTTCTAACGAATGTGATAACATATCTATGTTTGCAACTGACTCATCTGTGATATGATTGATATATTCACTAATTATTGCAGTAACATTTCAATTTCCGTTGCTTCTTAAACTGTAATTATCTAGTGTTGTTGATGAAGCATTACTCATCACCATTTAGTGTTTAAGTGATCATCCATTGGATTGAATAATTAGTATCAGAGTGAGGTGATAGATGGAAATAACAAACAATTAGGCATCACAATTCTCAAAAGGATAATTCTCAAAAGGATATTTCACTACAAGGTATCCACTATTCAATGGATCAAATTATATTTACGGGAAGTGGAGGATGATGATCTACATACAATCTATCAATTTCGAACTATGGAATATTGTGAAATCAGCCTACACCAAGCTTAAAATACATATTATGAGTGGATGAATGCAGAGATAGCATTTGCAACACTTTATTTTAAGATAATGAATGCCATATTCTGTGTCATGGATACAAATGGATTCAACCAAGTATCTAAATCTACATCGACGTATCAAATTTTGTATGAGATAACTCATGAAGATACTGACATAGTAAAACAATCTAAAATTACAATACTTGTCCACAGATTTGAATTTTTCAAAATAAAAGACAATGAAAATATTTCAAAAATGTACATTTATAACTAATTTCTTGATTGCTCTTAGAAAATGTTATACATAAGTGGAAATGATAAGAAAGATTCTACACGCCCTCATTTCTGAGTGGGAGAAAAAGATCAATGCAATAAATGAAGTAAATGATCTCTCAACTCTTACCGTGAAAGATTTACTCGGTAACTTGAATGTTTCCGCAGTCCAAATTAAAAATTGGAGACAATAGGAAGTACTAATGAATAAAGCAATAGGACTTAATGCATCTATTCTATATTGAAGATTCTAATGAAGAGGATGATGCATTGATATTTTTTGCAAGGAAATTCCTTAAAGGTACGTATATTTTAAACAAGTTTAAGAACACTAATAAGTTATCTTTATGTTTTAATTGCAACAAGATTGAAAGATCAAATATACCAAGAAGGATTATCTGACGTTGAAGTCAAAAAGTTTAAATAATGCAAATTTTAACAAGTACCAAAGAAGAAGAAAACCTTAGCAGTTACATAAGATGATAATGCTTCTTCATCCAGTGAAGAAGAAAATTTGATCGTGCCTATATGTGTTCCATGTCACAAGATTAGGTTACATGCAATTTTGATATTGATAAACTTTTAGATGCTTTTAATGATTTATATGATACATTTAAGAGTTTACATATAAATCATTAAAATACGATAACATTGATTTAAGAATTAATCATAATAATCTTACTTCTAAATGTTCCCATTTAGATGATTTAATTATTAAGAATAAAAAATTAACTCTAAAGAATAAAGCATTAAAGGATGAATATATTTTGCTTAAAAAATACAATGATTTAATGCTAGAATTTGTGATCTTGAAAAAAAATATTTTTTATAAAATTAAAATATGATGATATTTTTATGACTGTTACTAAGTTTAATTGAGGCAAAAACTTGAATAAATTGTTATCGTTTCAACATATATATCATAATAGATATGGTTTAAGATTTGCAAAGAAAAATGATTCTAAATCACATCATATTAATATGCATGTAAATCAACCTAACGTAAATCAACCTAACAGAAATCATGCATTTATTTGTGACAAAATTCATGCTATTTCTAGGGATAATATAAGATATAAAAACAAATCTAATCTTGTGATATTCATAATATGAATACACTACATCATAAGCATCATATTATTTTAATATTGATTCCTAAAGACTTAGTTTCATATGATAAGAATGCATATGTGTCTTTATATATAAAAAACATCTGCAGTTTAAAGAATTATATTTATATGCATAAAGGAAAATTGAATCTAAATTGAACTTGGGTTTCAAATGACCAAACACAATGACCAAACAGATCGTGGGTATCAAAATATTTGATACCTTTACCGGTAATCAAAAAAGGAAAAAATATAAGCATACTGATATTTTTATACAGGTTATATGCTTTATGATGTCACTCATTTTTTAGTAATAACAAAAGGGAAGAAATATTATAATATGCATCATTGTTGGGTTAAGTATGCTTATATCTTTGATTTTGTATATATTTATTTGTCATCATCAAAAAGAGAGAGAATGCTAGATATTGGATATCCCCAATATTAGTTTTAACGAGGGTCAAACCATAGCTTATGCTAACATATTGTATATAGCATTTGGTGAAGCACATATTCATGTGACAAATCTATAATATTTGGACACAAGAACTTGGATAAATGACATGGACTATTCAAGCATATCAATGGAGCTCAACCTTTTTGTATTATGTATCATATTGATGCAATCTTTTCCTTTATTTTACATTCGTGTAAAGTCTTGATCACATACACATCACATATCATAGGTATTTCATCTTAGAAAAATTCTTTAAAGTATTCGAAGTCGACTCCATTTGGTTCATAATCTATCCTATGATAAACTATGATATTAGTCGACTAACAATCCTTGATAGTCGACTAACACAGAACATATATCATGTGTGTTCTAATTCATATTGATTAGTCGACGAACATATTGATTAAGTCAACTAATATAGAACATTGCTTTTCAGTTCTTTGAACCATTAGTCGACTATCCGTATCATTAGTTGATTAATACAGATCTAGATATTTCTGTTCTTTGAATTATTAATCGACCAACCGTTTTCCTAGTAGACTAATACATTATTGCTTTCAGACTGTTAGCTATTTATTAACTAACTTCTCTTCTAATCGATTTACACAGATTTTGATTCTTATCCGTTGATTAGTCGACTAATAACGCTATTAGGTGACTAATCAAGACGGTTTTTGTGTTGGATAATCAACATTTATCCGTTGATGGTAGTTTCAACTTTCAAGTGCAACAACCATATTTTTGAAAGTTTTGAACGTTGTGTTTCACCTTTATATATATAGTTTTGCAATCCCATTTCAGAGATGATTCTAATGCTTTCTATATTTGATTCCCTCTTGAGAAAATGACTCAAGAGTCCTCAGATTTTCTATTCTACATTGTTCATGATTCTATGATCGGAAAATTATCTAAACTATTTAATTTATCAACATACACGATCTCTCAAGGCTCTAAGAGAAGTTGTAATATTTGATTTTTTGCAAGTATCTCTTAAGGCATCGAGAGTGTTGAAATAATCTCTTTGGTGTAAGAGATTGATGTATAATTTGGTAATACGATTGTCAATACTGTAAGTGTTTTGTATTATTACGGATTTGTAAGAAGGTGATAGTGGAAATTTTCAAACGAAAAGGCTTGAGGATTGGAGTAGGTCTGCAGGATCGAACTGTGATAAAAATCTCTGTGTTTGTAATTGACTCAATTTTGGTTTGATTGATATATTCATTTATTATTGCAATAACATTTTAATTTTTGATGCTTTTTGAAATGCTATTATCTATTGTTGCTGACTAAGCACTACTCATGACCATTTAGTGTTTAAGTGACCATCCACAAGATTCAATACAACTGGCCATGCATACACAAAAAACTCAATCTGAATTGCTTATGGTTTATTGAATATTTTCAAGTTAATCTAGAAACAGCAAGTTTGCATGTAACTCTTGATTATTTTGGTACAACTATAGAGAAGAAGGTATATATAGACGTCAAATCAAACTACAAACTTTAACTAGCTTTGGGGCAGAACTTTTGAGGGAAGCAGCTATTATATTGCATCCCCCCCTCCCCTGCCAAGAACAAAAAACACCCCCACCCACCCACTACAACAATTAATATATGTATGTAACACACACAAAATATAAAAAGAAAAATACTATTCTTGAACTGAAATCCCCTAATTGTTTCTACGAGACCAACATATTTACTTGGACAACCGGTAAGGACTTCTGCCATGAAGAAGGGTTGTGATAAAAACGCTTGATTTTTTTCACTCAATTTATGTGTGATAATATTAATAGCCAACTATTGATAGACAGTAAACAGACACGTAAATAGATGGCCATCCGTAGATAGAGCAGTTTAGAGAAACATGGCCATTGTTACGGTTGTATATATTGACAAATGAGATACCCAAGAATTATGCTATTCTCTTGATAATTTTACACGTTGATATAGCTCTAAATCCTTCCAGTGCAGCTCAGTGAAAATTTACTGTCTTATGTTGCAGGAAGTTGTTAATTTAAATACAGAACCAAATGATTCAAATAGGCGTCAGGATACACAACATGATGAGTTGGTTTTGTCTACTGTTCTAGACTTGGAACTGAAGTGGCCTACTGGGAAAGAAGATGAATATGCTGTTGACAGAAGTTTTGACAAGGCTCATATAAGTGTTCAAGATGTGAATTTGTCAGGGGTTGATTTGGATACCTTCTTCTATGATTCAAAGAACACAACAGTTTCTGGTGCTCCTGGTGTAATTAGTGAAGAGTTGATGCCGGGTAAGCATACCATAAGCACAGAAAGTATTGTATCGTCTGGACCAGAAAATTTTGGTTCCTTTAAGGATTTTCAAACATCAAATATGGCTGTGAAATTGGAGGAGAACAATAAAGGTGGCGGTGATTTTTCTGACTCTTTCGCTGAATGGGATGATGGCTTTCAATCTGCTAGTTATCAAGCATTTCATAGGGAGTCTGAATCAGTTGACCATCACCTTGGTTCTTCTAATGCTAGACCAGCCATTTCAGCAACAGATGTAGCGGTCGCTGCAGTGTCCACATCTGTTGACCTCTTCAAGAGTTCTGCTACTGAGTTCTCTACTCAAGTAACTCCTACATCGACAATTGACGAGCTTTCAAATATCAAACATGAAATAAGAAACAAAGTTAATAGCGGGGAACCGACAAATGAATGTAGTCGCCTCTCCGGCAGTGCCGACTGGATTCAAGATGATTTCTGGCCTAGCACAGCTGATCAATTGAAAACTACAAAGAATACAAATGATAATGAACGGAAGGATGATGTACAATGTATGACATCTGCTGATGTCAGTTGGGGAGAAGATGAAATGAGGAGTACTAGCAACACACATGCATCAGATATTAAAAGCAGACATCACGATGATGATGTTAATGCTTTGGATAATGCATTGGATTCTTGGCAAGATTTTGCAAGCTCGAAAGAAGCACGTGGAGTTTCGTCAAGTTTTTGGATACAGTCGGGTAATGACATTGATGGGAATGCATCTACACTAAAATCTGTGGATATACAAGATATTGACTTTGGTAACTTCGTCCATCCAGAGCCCTTTTCAGGAGGATTGGCCGAACAGGGAGGTCCTAATAAGGTGAATGATATTCAGTTAAATAATTCATCCTCCACTAATAACATAGCGGAATGCCTTAGTGTTAAAAGCATGCATGAAATACATGATGGTGTTGCTGCTTTTGATGATCCATTGGATTCTTCGCAAGATATAATCCGCTCAAAGGAAGCACCTGAAGTTTCATCAGTTACTTGGATACAATGGGGTAATGAGATTGTATCTAATGAGCATGCATCCACACTGCAATCTGTGGATGCACCAGCTATGGAACCTCGTAACTTCTCACAGTTGGATTCCTTTTTAGGAGCAGCAGGTGAACAGGGAGGTCATAAGAAGGTAAATGGTACTTTATTGGATACTTCAGGTTCCACTAGCAACATAAATGAAATTCTTGTAGTCAAAAACAGCAATGACAATTCGTCGGAAGCTTGGCAAGATATTTCCAGCTCAGATAGAGCAGCAGGAGATTTGTCAAATGTATGGTCGCAACCCATCACATGGTCCACGTTAAATGAAGTGGCCAGTACAAAGTCTCTGGAAACACACAATATGGAATTTGGCAGCTTTCTATATTCAGGTTCATTGTCTGCAGCATTGGGTGGTCATCAGGATCCTAGGGAGATGAATGCAAGTGAGTTAGATCCTGAAGTTTCTAGCACTAGCACGAATGAATTTGACATTACCAATCAGAATGATGACAATGATGATTCTCTGGACGATTGGCAAGACTTCACCAGCTCAAAGGGATTAGCTGGAGTTTTGCCAGATACTTCAGGTGCTGAGGGCACATCAAGAGATTATATTCCTGGAGGGAAGCATGTAGATCCACATGATTTAGCATTTGATGGCTTTCTACATTCGGGTTCCTTGCCTGGAGCATTGGGTGGTCAGCAAGATCCTATTGATGCGAGTGCTAGAAAGTTAGATCCCCCAGTTTCTACTACCAGCACAAATGAATTTGATATTACCAAACAGAATGATGATAATGATTATCCTCAGGACAATTGGCAAGACTTCACCAGCTCAAAGGAATCAGCTGGAGATTTGCCAAATACTTCTGAGGGCACATCAAGAGATCATATCCCTGGAGTGAAGCCTGCCGATCCACAGGATTCAGAGCTTGATGGCTTTCTACATTCAGGTTCCTTGTCTGGATCATTTGGTGGTCAGCAAGATTCCCGTGAGGTGAGTGCTAAAGAGTTAGATCTCCCAGTTTCTAGTTCCACCACATATGGATTTGATCTTACCAAACAGAATGATGATAATGATGATTCTCTTGATAATTGGCAAGACTTCACCAGCTCAAAGGAATCAGCTGGGGAATTGCCAAATTCTTCTGGTGCCGAGGGCACTTCAAGAGATCATATTGCTGGATCCAAGCCTGCCGATCCACAGTGTTCTGAGTTTGATGGCTTTCTATATTCTGGTTCATTGTCTGGAGAATTGGGGGGTCAGAAAGATCCTCGAATGGCGAATGCTAGAAAGTTTGATTACCCAGTTTCTAGTACCAGCCTAAGTGAATTTAATACTACAAAACAGAATGATAATAATGATGATTCTCTGGCAGATTGGCAAGATTTCTCCAGCTCGAAGGAAGCACCGGGAGTTTTGCCAAATACTTCAGGTGCCAAGGCCACATTGAGAGATCACGCTGCTGGAGTGAAGCCTGTAGATCCATATGATTCAGAGTTTGGTAGCTTTGTATATTTAGATTCCTTTTCTGGAATGGTTGGTAAGAAAGGTTTTAGTCATGTGAATGACATCCGGTTAGATACTTCAGTTTCTAACACAAGCAAAAGCAGCAATAGCATGAATCAGAATGATGGCTTTTTTGGATCTTGGAAAGATTTTTCCAGCTTGAATGAAGTATCA
Organism: Scilla litardierei; assembly: GCA_030789695.1. Lineage (NCBI taxonomy): Eukaryota > Viridiplantae > Streptophyta > Magnoliopsida > Asparagales > Asparagaceae > Scilla > Scilla litardierei. The sequence goes on from CM061142.1 coordinate 744,721,659, forward strand.
CAAAATTTGTCTAATTTACCAATGCAAACTATTACAAATGAAGCATCCGATGAGCATACTATGGAACTGAAGTCGGGGGATTTAGGTGATATGGAATTTGGTGACTTCTTACAGTCAGATGTCTTTTCAGGGGCGAGTCATCAGGAAGATTCCATCAAGGCTACAGAAGTCCAGTTGGATACATTTGTTTCGACATCCAGCACAAAGGAATCTAATAACACTAAGAATGTGGATGATAATGACCCTTTTGATGCTTGGCAAGATTTTATTGGTTCAAACAACTCACAAAGAAGATCCACAAATTTATTGGAAGAACCTAATACTAGGGTCACATCATATAGGCATCTTTCTGGAACAAAGTCGTTGGATCTACATGACATGGAATTTGGTGACTTCTTGCATTCAGGCTTCTTATCTGGAGCACTGGGTGGCAAGAGAAGTTCTACTGGTGAATAACATGCCAGATGCTTTAGGTTTCTTACAGGTATGCAACCCTTCTTGGCCAATTCTTTTAATTCAACTGATGTCATTCATCCTTGCCTGTCAGTTTGGGAGGTTGACTATCCGACTGATTGATACAAGTGATGTTCTACAACTTGGAACCACTAGCACATATGATATTTTCACATTGTAAAGGAGTTTCCGAGTATCCATGCTTATACACCTAACTTTGAACTATATTCATGTTGATTCTGTTTCATCAGTCAGCGAGTTTGAAAATAGTATGGAATCTATGGATAGTTTGCAACCTTTATACACCTACCTTTGCACCCTTTATATGCATGTTGAAAATATTACGTATAATTTAGAAAATAGCAATCCAAATAAAAAATACATTTCGCTGGATGAACACATTTAAAATTTTGACATAAAATTTCTAATTCTAATGATTTCCATATTTATCCATGCATCAACTGAGAACAAATTAGTCAATTTTATGACAATTCTAAAATATTGATTTTGACATCTCTTTTTGCCTGGGTAAAATACATCAAAGTCATTTTGAAGTTTTTAATAAGTACTTTAAGCTTATAGATCACATACAAGAGAATAGATTTTTGTTTGGGGTTGCCAATATTAAAAATTTGGGTGATAGAATCTGCATTTTTTATCCTCTCAATAGGATCTTAGTCATACTTCATTGATACACAGTATGGCTATATTATGATGGACTCAAGTTCAACTATATATTCAAATATTGCATTAGTGACTACTGTTACTTATTGATAAGGATCCAAAAATTACCAAAATGTTGCCAGATCGGGAGAGAACTAGTAGGAATTGCAGCCAAAGACTGATGCCGGGTGGAAATCAAGTACAGAAGACTGCTATATGTTGGAAATCAATGTTTCACATGGGAGACTTATGTCACAGAAAAACATGTGATGAAAAAAGATGACTTTGAGTTTCAGTTCGAGTTTGCCTGCGTCTTCGAGGATATAGATTTGATTATTGTTTACATCAACCTAGCGGAAAAAGAAAAACAGGTCAGCTTAGTTAGCTTTTTTTGTCATGCTATCTACTAAAGGAAAATTGGCTATTGGGTGGGGGAAAAAGAGCAAAGGGAAAATTAAAAACAAAATAATCATGAGTGGAAAATGACAATGCTTGCCAATTGGAGATATGCTATGTTTCTCTATTATGATAAAAAAAGCAATACACCAACATAAATTTAAAAGATTATTATAAAGGATTCATGTAGATCAGGTGGCACCTGATCTAATAGATCATGTGCCAAGAGTCCAAGACACAACAAGGTGAGCCCCACAGCGAGTACAAGCCCATGTGCGGCTTGAACTTTCCCCTTTTTGTATCTTGGTATCTGATCTATTAGATCATGTGTCATCTTTTTCTACATTAAATCCTTATTATAATGATCTGATTAATGAAGTTATGTTATTCATCAATTCGATGCTACAAAGCTAAGTCTGGCGAAAAGGAACCTTTTTAAATTTTGTTCAAGCATTATCAAACAATTTTCTTGAAAATAAATAGCAAAAAGATTATAAGCAAGCCACAGAAAAATCACAACCAATGATTTATGTGAAAGCCCCCATTTGATGCAAATTGAAAAAAAACCTTGGGGCAAGTCTAATCAACTTCACTATTTTTAGAAAAACAGGAAAATGCTCGAATCCCTTACTCAAAGCCTTGAGCACCAATGAAAGGAATAACAAAAAAATATCGCTAGAACAAAATATGAGCTATACCACAAAAGTTCTCTCAACATGGTTGGAGAAATCCGACTTCGTAGAACAACTTTATTAGGGGATGATGAGTACTTGTCAAGCCGACAATCATCTCGTAGAAAATCAAGATCATGAATCGACAATCAAAGCAAACAATAATTACTTCCAATACCCAAGCAAATCCTTAATCCAATAGTAATAATAAAGATAATATGTAAAATAGAATCATAGACATGATGCCAAGATTTATACCGGTTCTAGCTAATCTTTATTGTATGTCCATTGGGAGAGATCACTATCACTTTAATCCATTTGGATTATAATACATCAATCTTCTGGTATAATGAAGTGTATTTTACCCAAAGATTTTCATAGAATTTCATAAACTCAACAGAAGTAAATTTACCCTCATTATCAGATCTAAACACTTTAATTGTCAAGCCATTTGATATTCCGCATGGGTCTTTCACTCATTAAACTTCTTACACATCTTCGACTTCAATTTCAGCACATACACACATACCTTCTTGAAGAAATCATCGATAAATGGTATGCAATACATAGCTCCACCTAGAGAATGAATGCATTCATGACCCCAAATATTAGCGTACATATACTTAAAAACTCATCTTGTAACATGCTTCCTTTCACCGAAATTGATTGTCATTTGCTTCTCAGATATATAACCATCATAAAATTCTAGCTTCTTGAAGTTCATTCCGTTGATCAAATCATGTTTCCTCAAAACTTTTAAACTTTTTTCGTGACATGCTTAAGCTTAAGATGCCACAACTGGTTTGAATCAACATCTTACAAACTCTCCACTCATATACTAAAGTTACTTTTAATGGTTCCCTTCTACCGATATATGTTCCTGATTCTTGTCTTATAATCGCGATCGATTTCTTTGATATCTTTAGATCTTTTTAATCGTCATCTTGCAACCAAAAGAATCCAATGCTACAAAAAAATCAATAATTTCCTCAATGCTGGAACATGACATACATTAGTGAGTGTTCTTATTGTATATTTAAACATCATGATTCATACCGAACCAACACCAACAATCTTGCACGACTCATTATTACAGATAAAGATCGACCCATCAACATTTCTATTATAAGTAGAGAAACATTTTTTAGTCGATGTCTTATTGAAAAACATCCAGAAATCCATGATTCACACATGATTCCCACTATTTGACGAACACGCTATCAATGTATCGTTTGCCTTCTCATTATTACCATCATTCGTCTTTGCAACTGCTACTGACAAAGAACTTGGAACTTCCCTTGTGTTCTTTCTGTTAAGTAGGTCTTCCAATGATGAGGGTTTTTGCATTTTTCAAAATTACTTCATGCTCTTAGTCCTTGATTTTAATCTTTTCATGTTACCACCTCTTCCATTGCTTCTCCTGAAATAAATAGGCATTGCCTGTTTGAATCTCCTTTGCTTATATCAACTCCTACTATTTGATCTCGTAACTCTTCAATATATAACCGTATATTCACATCCTCAAGACTCCAAAGTATCCCAATTATAAATCATGTTAATGATCATCGTGTACCGCTCTGGTAATGATAGGAGCATATTATTGCATCATGTTTCCCTTCTACAGTCAATCCAATTGCTATCATCTTCATCATAAGATCATTGAAAATAATCAAGTGATTGTTCAATGAGGTACCATACCTCATCTTGAACGTGAAGAACGTCTTCAGTAAAATTAACTATTGATGTAACTTCTTCAAATACAGCTTGTCCAACTTTTCCAATAGCTTTTTAATCGTCATCTCCTCGTATACATGATGGATTATCTTATCCGATAAACTCAACTGGATTGTCATCATTACCAAAATTTTCATCTTCATCTTTCTCTCTGAGATATACACTGATAATGTATTGGTATCATACAGAGCCCTATACACACTCACTCCTTCCTCAAGATGGCATTTATCTTGTATTACTATATCGTGAAGTTTTCCTTTTTATCAAACTCCTCTGTCTTGCATTACATGCTACCAATCGTTGCATATAAGTCGCTTGTATACTAGCCCGAACCTATTGCCACTCTAGTTGTATTACGCCTAGAAGAACTTTCCGATATCACTTTGATCTTGAATCAAACATCTTTCTTTGATACCACTTATTGGTGGTGATGAGTACTTGTTAAGCTGATAATCATCTTGTGAAAAATTAAGATTGTGAATCAATAATCAAAGTACGATAATTATTTCCAATATCCACAACTCAATAGTAATAATAAAACAAAACAGAATCATGCACCTGACAATACGATATATACTTGTTCCACCTAATCTTTAGTGTATATCCACTTGAAGAGCTCAATATCACTTCAATCACCTTAGATTACAATGCACATAACTTGGATTCAAGAAAAAACCAAGTCCAATAAAAACTCGTGAGAAAAAATATGGGAAAAAACTCTTATGGCTCTTAAAATAACTTCCTCTTCACCCTGTTTGTTTGCCCTCTGTTTTGTTCTAAGAACATCAAACTTCAAACTTGATATATTAAATTTGCACGCTAATTAATCCCTTAAATAGCCTTAAAATAGATCTGAAACATGCTTTCGAATAGGAATCAAGTTCGAAATGGACATGTGCATGTATCATTCTCGCATTGTCGTGTGTCCTCTGTTGGTCGGACGTGTGCCACGCATTTGTGCACCACACGCCTGTCCGTGCTCACATGCAGCACACACACATGTGCATTGCTGGCCATTTGCGTTGAGTTGCGCTCGTTGGCCGCATATGCTACCAAAATATCAACTAAACTAGGCCGCACTATAAACTCATCGAAATTACTAGAAAATCAGCAAGAATTCAGTAGAATTGGTAGCTTTTTGACTAAAAAATCATCGAATTGGGCTTTGAAAGTGGCTGCAAAATATTGCTAACAATTCCAGAAAAACTTGGAAAATAGCCTGGCTGAAATATTGATGTTTATGCATATTTTGTATCACAAAATTTAACTGTGGTGCAAGATTAATGTACCTTTGATCTTGAACCTTGAGAAAAATTCCTAATTTTTTTTCTTTTTCTCTTTCCTTTTCTCTCTAATTTCTTCTTTTTTGTCCTTGCTTTATATACTTGCAATAATTTCCGCTTTATATAGTTTTTGGTTTCTTAACTTTCAAGTCACAAGAATCATTATCTTATTAGAACTCCAACTCCCATTAGAATTCCAACTTCTCTTGTGATGAGTGGATGAAGCTAATACAATGGGCCTAATTTGGGCTGGACCCACTTAACAATCTTACCCTCTAATCCAAAAAGGGAGAACTCTATTTCTACTATTTTGAGTCTATACCGACCCTCGTAGAAGTCTTGCGTATACCCAAGTTGTGTTTTGTCCACTTATCTATGCTATCGATTGTTACAAACTTCAATAACCATATGTCTAGCACGTCCTATATCCTATCTCATTATAAAATATTTGGACTTCGTGAAAGCTTGGATTTCTGCTCGAGTGAATGGCGTGTTGAATATTGTGAAAGACAACATAATGCTCTTTAGTTATAGCTAATCCTTTAAAGAGGTGTCACATCAATAAAATCTTGCAACCTTCCATGACAGCAATATATTCTGTAGCCAAGGTGTCACTTTTGCAACTTCAACTGTTAAGAAATAACCTCCGTTGCAACATTAATCAAATAAACAGAAGTGAACTTTCTCGAATCTATATCACCTGTAATTTGAAACAAGCCACAGTTAAGTTTTATATTATTTAAAAGTTGAAGAGATCTTGCCTTCTAGAATATTTCAAGAAATAAGTATCATCAGAGTATATTTAGAATTGTCTTTGGTTTCTTTTTAGAATTTAAGTTGAGTTTGGAGTTTTTCTCTTTTTAGAGTTCTAATTACTTTGAATCTTTTTAGTCATATTTAAAAGATAAGTTTTTTCTTTTAGAATTCTAGTTTGAATAAGAATAGGTTTCTTAGGTGTCAACTTTCGTTTTCTTATAATGAGACCTTTATGCTTTTCATTGCAATATATAGAGGGGAGAAAGTTGATTAATAAACAACATTAGTTATTTGTAAACTTCTACGCCATGTGATATGATTTGAGTCAAGCGTGCGTCTGTCAAGACATGAGGTCTGAAAAAAATCTTCCACATGTTAACTATTGAAGTTGGTGATTGATCATATTTTTTAAGGTAAGGACCCGAACCATATCCTTATCTTTTAATTTAGAAAACCTTAGTTTAGCTATTCAATGCTCACTACAACCCCTAGATTCTAACCTTTCTACTGACGCACTCTCTATCATTTAGAATTAGAGTTGAAATTCATTTTCCACCTTCATCTTTTACTTTTCCCATTTAGTTCTACGTTATATTTTTAGATTTTAAGAAACGTAGCCCTTATAACCTTCGTTTATTTTTTAATTTTCAGTTCTAGTTTTAGTTTAAAATAGATTTGATTTTAATTTTCTTTTAAAAATTATTAAAAAAAATAGAAAAATAGAAAAAATAAACAAAGAAGAGTCTTTGATTTCAGTTTATAGCAAAAAATACAAAAATCATAACAGTTATTGTTCATCTTTTTAACCTTCAATCTACATTAACCCTAAAACTCAAGCCCATCACCATCAACGCATACTTTTTCATCTTCTAAATTTGGTCACTTGCCCGCATCACTGTCTCTATCATTGTCTTCATTATCGCCATAGTCTCTTCACCCAATGCTCATAATTAGTCATTAATTTACTCGCTATCATTCCCTTTTTAGTTGGCCCCGCTTTTACTGCATTCTCTTTCCCATAATGCTGCCAAAGGTATCATTGCCGTCAACCGTTGATGTCATTGGTCATGCATTAGCAACAACCATCAAATCCATTGCCCGGGCAAACTACGAGCTGTTCGAGCCAACCCAGTTCATTGGCTTAGACCTAAGCTGATAATAAGCTAGTCCTATTTCTTGTGATTTTGAGCTCTTTTGATTAGATTTTCAAGCCATTCAGGGCCTGATTGAACCAGTTTTGGAGCCAAATTTTCTTGAAATTTTACTAGGATCTCCACTATAATGTCTACTACCATTATTGAAGTGATTTTTCCAATAGATGCATCTAAAGGTTGCCTTGTTTTTCGAGAACATTCCGATTGTAATGCTTATGAAATTTAGGAGTTTTTTGGCATGGTCATTTTCTTACTTGATGAAAGATGAGACGTGCTGGTATATAAAAAATGTAAGTTGGTGGAACTTTATCTTGGTGTGTGGAGTATAATGAAGGTTGTTGATAGTGGTCACTAACGAAGATCGAGCTTCGATATCGATACTTTCGTAGACTCTTACTCAAGTTCCATTTGCATATACTGTCATCAGATTCAAATGCCTAATTCAATTATAGATTTGATAAGGTTTGCAACAACCTTCATCACATCATGATCTGAAAACTACATATTCTAAGAATTTAAGGCAGTTAGAAAATATACCTGAGATGGTCTCATGACCTCATCCGATACCCAACGTAGAACCTGGGCCTTAGCCACAACCATTATCAGATACAAAGGTGGTTGATACAGAGTTGGAATCATATCCAGAATCAGAGTCTGATATAAAACTAGAGTTGGCAATATAGCACGTGTTCGATCCCTATAATGAGCCAAATTCAGAGCTAGAGCTCCGGTCCGAGCCATATGCATAGAGCCCAAGATGGAATTGAAGTTCGGGACAATTGATTGTGCCAAGCTTTAAACCTGAGCTATAGTGAGCTGCTTATTGCTAAGATGAATCTAATATAAATCCAAATTCTGATCCCTGATCACACTAATTTTGTTATTTTGGTTTTTTATCGCTGACCTATTGACAGACTTAGCGTATTTTTTTTTATTTTGTGCTTTTTGAAATGTGCTTCATATGATGTTCTCTTGAGATTTAACATCATGCTTCACTTTAAAATGTAACTATGAGTTTTCTCTAATTAAGCGAGATTTGATGTGAAACAAGTCACTGTTAAGTTTTATTTTGTTTAGAAGCTTAAGAGATCACGCCTTTTAAAAGAGCCAAAGAGAAATCAAAGTAGATTTAAAACTTTCTTTCTTACTTTTTAGTTTCTTTTTAGAATTTGAGTTGAGTTAGGAGTTTTATTTTTAGAGTTTTAATTATTTTGAGTTTTTAGCCTTATTTATAAAAAGCAAGTTTATTCCTTTTAGAATTCTCGTTTGAATAGGAATAGTTTTCTTAGGCATTAAATTTCGTTTCCGTATAAAGAGGTCATTTTGCCATTCATTGCAATATATAGAGTGAATAAAGAATATTAATAAAAATTAGTTTCTTATAAAAATCTCTATCATAATATGTGGCTTTAAGGTGGCGAGCAATTGCCACCACCACATCCTCTCCCACTTAATTTCATTCAATAGGGTGACAACTGGTAGCCACGAATGTGGAAAACAAAGCGTGCTAGGATGGCACCGAATCCTTGTCTGGATTCTGGATTTGAGAAGTGGGTTGCTATTCTCGTAGATGGAATGACTCAACGATGAGTCCATGGCATGCGATCTTTAAAAATCTTTTGCATACGAGATATTTACATACAAAGGTGTTGAAGGTGGTGATTGATCCGACATTTGGGATAAGAGGCCCAAAACCCTATCCTTTATCCTTTAGTTTAGAAAATCTTAATTTCTTAATTTAGTTCTTACCCAATTCCTATCACAAATCATAGATTATAACGCTTTTGCAGATGTATTCTCTATCAGTTTACCATATCTGCATCTCTGTGTGTCCAACTATGATAGGTTGTTCACGTCTACAACATAAAGAAACTTTGAAGTTTCTTGAAGATATCTTATGATCTTTTTAACACTGCCTCGTGTTTTTTCATGGTTTGAAAGATGATTGACTTACTAATGAAATGGGCTAAAACTTGCAGTGTGCATATCATTGTATCCATCAAGCTTCCAACGGCTGAATCATAAGGAACTTTTATCATATCATGATTTTCATTTTCACTTGTGGGACTTTGTGATGTGCTAGATTTAAAATGACCTGCAAGCGGAATACTGACCTGCTTCACCTTTTCCATGCCAAAAAGTTTTAAGCAACCTTCTGACACACTTTTCTTGCAGTAACTGTAATTCTGTAGCTTTCCTGCATGGTAATCCTTGTGCCCAAAATCTGTTCCGCTAGTCCTAAGTCTTTCATGGCCAAAGATTTGCTCAGTTTCATCTTTATTTTATCAAATCTTTGACAATTCTTGGTCAACAATTGACTTATCGTCAACATAGAGTAATGAAATAATAAAATCATAACCATACCTTTTGATGTACACATAGTGATCGGTGTTAGTCCTTATGTATCCATGTTCATCATAAAAGGGTCAAATTTCTTGTACCACTAATGGTCTTACTGATGAGGTGTTTGTTTGAGTCTATATAAGGTTTTAAGTTTGCATACCATATCTTCTTAACCTTCGTGTTGCATAGGTATTTTGAGTCTTCTTATTTATTTTTAAGTATTTTTAATGTTTAGTACCACACCTCAGATGGGTGAAAAAGAGTATTGGTTTGTAAACCTATATAAAGGCGTAGACTTGTTTAAAATCAATCAATTAATGAATAGTTCAATGTAAAATTTTCCACAAACTTGAGAAAGGTTCACTCCTTGGTGAAAAGCCTCGGAAACCTTTGGTGTGAAGTCAAGAAATCCTAAAATTGTCAATTCTTCTCCAAATTCTCCATTAAAATTCTTAGATCTATCCCGTCTAATATCAATTTGGTATTAGAGCTGAAGATCCTATCTTTGCTCTTTTCGATTTTTGGATCAAGAAAAAAATCACAGAAATCAATAAGCCCAAAAAACCTACAGCCACCAAGCCTTAGCCATAAACTACTCAGCCATCACAGCAGCCGCCCCATTACGGCTCTGTTACATTTGCCGTCACTTCCATCTATCTCTGTCACCTTCACTGACACCATCCGTGTCCAGCAGAGCCTCCTCCATCAACAAAGACTAGTTGTGTCGCTGCACGTGACCTCATCGAAACTCACTGGTGTCGTCACTGGTGACGTCTGGGTTCATCCACTATACGAGCCGCTTTTCTACATACAGGCAACCTCCCCCGTACCCCACACCGACAAAATTAATGCCTTAATAGTTTTTGATGCTCGTCGACGAGATTACCGGCGCCATTTGAGGGAGCAGACCCCACTAGAAGCTGCAGAAACCCGAGACGAACTCACGACAGGGAGACCGTGAAAAGCCATTGTTTCGCTGGGGAAATCATCGTCGGCATGATCAGAGCCGATGAGCTATAGTGTCGGCTTGGTCGAACTGATCCTGATGTCGAGCCGAGCTAGTGTGTCGAGCCAAACCGTGCCGCCAGTGCACCGACCCAAGCCGATCGAGCCAGTTGACACTTTCAACGGCTTAACCGTAAGTCGTTTGATTTTTGGGGGATTTTCGGCCTATTTTTCTGGGATTTCTGTGATGTTCTGTTATTTTTATATTCTGGATCCATTTGAAACCTAAATTCAGTGTCATTCGGAATAGTGGATATCTGACTCAACCAACTATGCACTTGTACTCTCCATACGAGAAGATTTGCTCTAAATTATGGGATATCGCACTGATTAATACGATGAAGACTACAAAAGAGCTATTCTCTCGGGCAATGTATGATCGGGTCCTATACTTTTATGGTTGAAGACATGTATGTATATGATGATTGGAAATCCTATCTAAAATATTTCTTCAAATTTTATTTTTCAGAAGAACAGAAATATACATATGAATTACGCACATTCAAAGGAGAGGCGTGATCTGGTGTATACAACTCTCACGTCATAGTCGTCGATTATTAGTGTTCAAAATCCGTCTTCAAAATCGCTATTCTTTCAAGCAGGAATATATTCCACACGTGTCTCAGCAATTCAGGCCCGAAAGAAAAGGAGGATCATATAGAATTGATACGTGAGATGCACAACATTCTTTTTCAAGCATACAAACTCCTGCCAGATCCCACATATAGATTGATCCAAATCCCGAGGCAAAGTGTGAGCTTGAACCTGAGCTGAAGCCAGATCTTGACCACGAGATTGAGGCACAGTTTGAGCCTAAACTCGAGTAAAAGCCTGAGCCCGAATGGGAGCCTGATCTTGTATTAAAGTCCGAGCCGGACTTGAAGCCTGATCCAGTATTGGAGCCTCAGCAAGAGCCCGAATTCGAGCTTGAATCAGAGCTGAAATCAGAGTTTGATCCAGAGTTTGATTTAGCATTGGAATCTGAGTCAGAGCCTTATCTAGAGACATCTATTGGACCAGCATCAACACTGCATCTAGAAGTACCACTGAAGCTGATTGAGCACATCAAATTCGTTATTACAGATCCTCCACTTATAAACAGATTTTATAAGCTTTTCTATCTTTTGTGAGTGGAGAGAAATTTTCGAAAGACACGTTTCTACCAATCTGCATCCTGTCACACTTTAGAGTTTATGGACACATATTTTCAAATTGCAAAGGACTGATTACTATCCAGCTGTACTACTTTTGTCGTCTTCCTCAGGTGGTGGCGAAGTTCTCAAGTCGGGGAGAATGATATGGATCCGATTTCGATTGAGATAGACATTCTAATTTTTTTATGTTTATGTTATTTTAAATTTTAGAGTCTAGGTATTTTGAGTCTTTTAATCAATTTTTGAGTATGTTAAAGTTTAGTACCACAACGAATGTGTGATAAAGGGTACCACATCGAATGTGTGAAAAAGGGTATTGGTTTGTAAGCATATATAAAGGCCACAAAACTTGTTTAGAATCAATCAAGCAATGAAGAAATCAAAAAGAAATTTTCTCAAAGCCTATGAAAGATTTCTCACTCCTTGGTGAGAAGCCTCGAAGACCCTTGGTAAGAAGCCAAGAATCCTAATCTATCAATTTCTTCCCCAAATCCCCACAAATCCTTAAATTCTATCCCGTCCTACATCAATATGAATTTCTTATGCTAATCGCTATATAAAAAGGTTATATTGACATCTAATTGCTTCAGTTCTCAATCCATGGAAGCTTTTATACCAAGAATGACCCTTATGGATTATATCTTTACAACCAGTGGAAACACTCCTAACATTTAACCCCTTTCTTATGGTTGAACCCTTTCACAACCAATCGTGTACCCAGTTTCAAATTGATTACCCACTTATTTGTTATAGCTTTATTTCCCTCTTATAGCTTTATCAAATCATTGGCAAGGTTTGTATGCCAAGCATTCACTACTTGCATAGCTTTTAACCACTTTTCTACTTATCATCCTAGACTTCTTGTAACTATTGGTTTCACCTGCATCATTGTTATAATATATTCATGTGGAGGAGACAATTTTGAAGGGGACGATTTTTGCATTTATGCTTTTTTTAAATATTAAAAAACCGACTAACTAAAAAACTAATTCCCAAAACAGACCAAGTTTGGTCCAGCTCAGTGCGCGCGTGTGTGGAAGGGAGATTTAAGCCTGGCCGCGGTTTGAAAAGCGGCCAAAACGCTTTGGCCGCTGTTTCAAACAGCGGCCAAATTGAAAACAGCGGCCAAATTGAAAAGATAGGGCAGCCGCTGGAACATCGGCCAAATAAAAAAGATAGGGCAGCCGCCAGCGGCTGCCCTTTCTTCCTTAGCTTTCTTTCTTTCACTGGCGGCTGCCCTTTCTTCCTTAGCTTTCTTTCTTTCAACCGCGCGCAGCCTATTTTCATCTTTCAGCGACGTCTTCCTCTCTCTCAAGTAAAAATCTCCCTCTCTTAAGTAGATTTTGACGATTTGATGCTACTCCTAGGAGATTTTGAAGATTGAGGTGAGAAATATACATCATAATAACTATAAATGTGTTATATTCTCTTGAAAATAAGTTATATGTTCTTAAAATATTTCAAATCTTGATGGTTTTAAAACAACCACTGAATGTCGATTTTGTGTGGGTTAAAGTAATCGCAAGTGATAGGATGTTTGTCACATGCTATTTTGATGGAGATTTAGCGATTGATGAAAATCACGAACCGAGGTATGTCGGGGGATGTGAGACCAATTACTGTGAGAAGACCGTCAACATATTCTAAGCTAGTAGATCGGAAATACAAAGGCACACAGATAAACCGACAGGAGTTTGCATTGAATCTGGTGTGCAAATAGCCAATAACGGATCAAAGGTTTACACTGTGAAGATATCAGATGACGGTGACATGGAGATTCTATTTAGCTTGGGTGAAGTTCAACGGTCAGTTGAAATATATGTGGAAAAAGAAGCAATAATCAACACCAGATTGAGTGAACCATATGGCACATTTGCTCGTATGCTGGATATGTGTAATGATTCAGCTGACTTTATATCATATTATCCAAATCAGGCGTATCAGCCTATAGAGAATATGACGGGAGAACGGTGTTCGTATAACCCACAAGAGGATACGTAAGTATAGAAAATTTTGAAGTAATAAATATGTTTATGTTATATTTGTATGAAGTAAATTTGATATTCTAAACATTTCAATTATTCATATGACATTTGCAGTTGGAATGTTGCGGGACACGGAGGTCATGCAAATGCAACTTACTCCACTTATATGCAAGGTCCATCTGTACCAGAGATGTTGCCCATGCAAGCAAATGTGCTTCCTGAAGATATTGACAGACCCACATATATTGGAGCATCGACGTCTATGGCGAGACATGTGGATGACGAAAGTGATGACACAGATAATGATGAACATTCTGTTGTGAGGGAGGATAACATGCAGGTTGCTACCGATCTAAATGCAGATGATACAGATTAGAAACATCAATCTGTTGCAGACAATACAAATGTGCACTTTGAAGAGCCGTTGCTAGATGGAGAGGATGAGGAACAATAGGTAAACGCTACAATTATGAGGAATACCCAAGAAAGGCATATGCTAGAGCCAAGGCTTCTCAGCAGTAGTGGAGTTTTCAACGTCGGTGATCTGTATGATACAAAGACCCACTTGATAAAAGCAATAACGGAATGGAGCATCGAGCATAATGTCTCATTTAGACCAATCAAGACAAACAAAACTTGCTATTCCGTGATATGTGGCTTGAATCATGAAGTGAATCCGCATACTCAAGATGTGGCGAGTAGGAATTGCCCTTGGAGGATTTATGCAGCGGTGGAAAAAAGAACAACTGGGATGTTTAAGATAACGAAAGTAAGTGAGAAACACACGTGCAACAATCCCACACTAAATACTGATCATAGTCAAGCCATATCATCTTTCATAAGTTACAAAATTATGCCAATGGCGAAGACAAAGCTTGATATGACACCTACAAAAATACAAGACGCCATTCATACCATGTTACACATCAGAATATCATATCACAAAGTATGAATGGCTAGATCAAAAGCTTTAGCAAGGATATTTGGGGATTGGGATGAGTCATATAAGAGGTTCCCACAGTATTAAGAGGCCATCAAGGAAAGCAATTCTGGAACAATGTATAAGATTACATATGAAACTATCGGGTCAAGCGTGGCACAGTTTACAGGAGTGTTTTTGTCTTTTGGACCATCAATTGAAGGGTTCAAACATTGCAGGCCGGTCCTAAGTATTGATAGCACGCATTTGTATGGGAAATATGCAGGGTGCTTACTGGTGGCTACAGGTGTGGATGCAAATGTGGGCTTATTTCTGTTGGCATTTGCAATAGTATCGGCTGAAAATGTAGAAAATTGGAAATGGTTTTTCTGCTGCATCTGTGAGTTGATACTGAGTGCTCGTAGAAACCGAACAATTACCTTCATTTCCGATAGAATGAAAGGTATTTGGAGAGCACTACGAGAGGGATGGCCAGGTTCTAGACACCATAGGTATTGTCTTCGACATATTATTGCAAATTTCAAGTCGAATGGATACCGAATAGTTACATTTGAAAATCACTTATAGGGAGTTGGCAATGCATCCGACTTGCTAACATATAATGCATTTCATGCAAAGATTAGAGCAGAGTATGTTGTAGCTGATGATTGGGTTACGGCAGACTTGGGGGCAGAAACAAGGAGGTGGACGATGCACGAAGATGGTGGTAGACGCTATTGTATAATGACAACCAATTGTTCGGAGAGCTTCAACGGGGTTCTAAAAGGAGCTAGAGCACTTCTGATACAAGCGTTGATTGCAAGAACCTTTTATAGGTTAAACAAGTATTTCTATCATCGGCTGCTTGATGGACTCCATTGGACGACCACTTTCACCCCAAAAACTGAGAACATTATTGGTGCACGTGTGCAAGTAGCCCTGTGTTGCTACATCACAAGATGTGGTGACTTTGAGTTGCAAGTGATGGATAATGATGCACACGCATATACCGTGACGATAGAGGCAACTGGTGCACATGTATGTGCAATATTCCTATGCTTCAGCATATGCCATGTGTTCATGTGATCGCCGCAACGTCAAGACAGCAATATGATGCCAACATATCATATTGGCCATTTTGTTCACCATGGTATAGTGAGTAACCATCGACTGTCATATATCCCAGAATTTCACCACATACCTGATGCAAGGTACTGGAAGGAGTGGGATGGTCCCAGCTTAATTCCTCCAGAAAAAGAAGACCACCCGGTCGGCCAAGATCGACACGGATTCGGGGAGGAATGGATCTTCCACGTGAGGAAAGCAGACAGAATAGATGCACCAACTGTCATCAGCTCGGTCATAAGAAATCGTGTTGCTAAAATCCTCTACGCACAGCATCGTATGTTCTTTTTCATATTTCATGTTTAGTACTTGTAAAAATACTTGTGTACTAACTTCAGCCAATATTGTAGGGCTTCATCGCATCGAGGAGGCGGTTCACATGCCTGAAGCAATATAATGCATCCGAACGAAGAAATTCACCGTCGCATATTATTTGAAATCGGTGTATCTTATATGTGATTTTTATGGGAATGTAAACTCTGAGACATGTATCATATACTCAAGCCGACATTCTCTCTTCCGCTTCGTCCACACCTGTTAGCACGGGCGCTTCCCTCTAAGGCGGAACGCTCCCCTACCGATGCATTTGACATCCCACAGCTTCGGAGATCGCTGAGCCCCGTTCATTTACTTTTAGTATGTATCTTATTTCCTTTTTGAATGAAATCGAATATATGTGATATATGTATCTTATTTAATTTTGGAATGAAATGCAACTTACTTGATATGTGTGTGATATATGCGATAATGTGATAGATATGCGTGGATGGGATGCGATGTGGTAATGTAAGAAGCTCGGAAAGAGCAGTTTGGGGTGGCAGCAGATGTGTGCACAATATCGTGCAATCAGGAAACTGCAGAAGGGGTCCTGGGCCAATGCATTTTGGCCGCGGTTTGAAACCGCGGCATGCCAGACTAAATGCGGAAGCTGCAGAAGGGGTCCTGGGCCAATGCATTTTGGCCGCGGTTTGAAACCGCGGCCAAAATGCATTGGCCCAGGACCCCTTCTGCAGCTTCATGATTGCACTGATATTGTGCACACATCTACTGCCACCCAAACTGCTCTTCCCGAGCTTCTCCCATTACCACATCGCATTTTGCACTTAGTCTAGCATGCCGCGGTTTCAAACCGCGGCCAAAATGCATTGGCCCAGGACCCCCTTTTGCAGCTTCCTGATTGCACTGATATTGTGCACACATCTGCTGCCACCCCAAACTGCTCTTCCCGAGCTTCTCCCATTACCACATCGCATCCCATCCACGCATATCTATCACATTATCACATATATCACACACATATCCCCTATATCGCATATATATCACATATATGACATATGACACATATATCACCACACCTATCACATAAACCACATATATCCAACACATATCTCATATATCGCATCTCAAACATATCAAACCCACGTATATGACATATATCAACACATTGAAGATAAAATTTCCGATTTCATTCCAAAAGTAAATTACGGTTCAACAAAATATATCTTGATTTCATTCCAAAAGTAAATAACAGAATGACCAAATTTAAACACAATGACAATATCTTTATTACATTCATTGCCGCTTATGTAAAATCCTGCTCATAAGTGACTGACGACGCACAAATAAAGCTTGCTGAGTTGATGTGTCACCTTTCATTTCTGGTTGGGTGTGTTGCGTCGACGAAGGGTCAGGTTGATGCATGTGAGTCTGCTGTAGCTCGTCTGCCAGAGTTGATGTGGCTCGTCTGCCAGATACTGATGACATGGGTCGTCTTCAGGGACTACGGTATATGGCTGAATAGGCCGAGACATGCTGGCTTCATACCATGTATGTGGCTGATAATGTTGAGATGTGTCGCCTTCATACCTGGTATATGCCTTATACTGCTGATACATGCCGGCTTCATAACCAATATATGGCTGCAGCTGCTGAGAAGTGTCGGCTTCATAACCGGTAAATGGCTGATACTGCTGAGATGTGCCTGTTTCATCCCCGGCAGGCTCTTGCTTTTCTGCATGACTCGTCTCCGCACCCTTACTTCTATGTCGTGTACCGCAGAGCACCTGTCCGATCTTATCCCTAATTTGAAGGATCTGCTCTGGGTCCCGTGCTTCGTAAGTATGTGTACACATATCCTCTAATATTCTGAATACGCCGGTCTGCAAAACCAATGGATAAAATATATATTAGAAACCAATGTATAAAATAAACACACAAATATTTTACTGCTACACTACTATTTACTATTTTCCGCTCGATGGGACCACGAGGCATGTACCCATACAGAGGTTCTTGCATGCTATATATCCACCTCCGTGTGATCCTCCAATACCACTCCATATACACGTCTAAACTGTCGGCATCCCCCTGCTCAACAATCTGTGCAGCCCTGTCGTACTACTTCATGAGAGGCTCCACAGTGGCTTCATTCCACGCTTTAGGGGTCATACCGGTCCTCACCGGCATGATTGGAACCGCTAGTGGAATATGCTGCGGTATACCAAATTGGCGCATAACATGATCTGGTACATGCATTACCAAGATATCAAAGCAAACTAGCGGTACACGCGCACGCCAGCTCTGATTTTCTACAACACATAAATCAGGAAGATTCTGATATCGCGGAAGATATGGCTCCCAGATCACCTAATGGGAATAAAAATTATAAATAACTCATCAGAATTCTTAATATTAATCCATCATTCATCACACCAATATATAAAATTTACAAATTTTTACCCGTGTAGGCTCTAACATGTCAAGCTTGTTTCTATAAAAATCCAGTCGCTGCTGAGGGTTTTCTTGAAATGATTTCGGCACAGTCCACTTGCACCCTAAAGGGAGGGTGCCATTCAATATATCTTGGGAGCAAGTCGGCCTGCCTATATGCAATCTCTCCCATGACCATACCTATGAATATGAATTTGTTAGTGACTGTAGTACAATAAAATTTAAGTATCGAATTGTATACCTGCAACAAGGTGAAGCATGCGTATAACCTAGTTGTTTCCCTTCTTGTCACCTTACTTAGCTCTGAGTACAGGTGAGCAAGCACATCACTACCTCAGGAATAATCTCTAATGGTTTCTATATGCTCCATCTTTGTCAACCATCGGAGGTGCACTGAACCTTTATATGGATCTGTCACCAATAATGTGTCTATCATATACAGAATATAGGCCCGAGTATATTGCTGAATCTCCTCAGGGGTGGCTTCTGCAGGCAACTCCATAAACGTATCTCGCAACCAGCTCAGTTTTACCTTTAGCTCCTTGGTTTTTTGTGGATGTCTGTCCAATGAACCGCTCCATCAACTCCGCTCAATTAGGACGGCTTGGCATTCTCCATATGGGAATGCCCTCAACAGGAAGGCCCGTGATGACTGACATGTCTTGCAGCGTGGTCGTCATCTCACATTGGCGAAGATGGAAGGTATTGGTCTCGGACATCCATCTCTCCACCAATGCAGTAAGTAGTGCCCAGTCTAACCGTATCCACTTCAACCTCGCATATACGTCAAGCTTGGCAATTTCCATGTAGTGTGCTGCACGCTCATCTAAATCCCATGAAGTATGTTTCTGCGTGTGGTCCACTACTAATATAATATCCGCCTGCAACCAATAAATACGAAATGTTAATATACTTCTTGCAAGATTACGAAGATAGATACCTTACGTAAAAAATTAATTCACTAGTTTTCTTCATACCTGCACAGGTTGTATATGTGTTGAACGATGTCGGTCTTGATCATACAAGACCTAATCGGATACGGGTCCCGGATCCATATCTGCTAGAGAAAAATTATAAGATGAAGCACATGACGCATTGAAATTTGATAATATATATGTTGGTATTAAATTTGAAGTTGTATCATAATCAATCCAATTTCCATGTATTTACAATTAAAATGTATACATACATCGACATACCAAGCAACAACAATTCTAATATCATTTCTATCATCTAACATGAACATAATTTACACGATGGTTTGGAAAATCGGCATGTAAATTTAATTGATCTAAATTGATCCACTACTACATTGAACTAAATCCTAATTGAAATTGAAAACCAACTAAATCAAAACATCCCACCAATCATACTAATGTTCTCATTAAATATGGTATAAGTTTTAGCATAGAATTATAGAATCATATAATCCTAACAATCATACTAATCCTAACAATCATTTTAACGCATAGGATAGAATCATATAAGTTTTATATAAAATCAAGGTTATATACCTGAAAATGGCGATTCCTCCAAGTTTTGAGAGTCAATAGAGGGCAACGAAGCAACAAATCGCCAAAATCTACTTGAGAGAGTGGGATTTTTACTTGAGAGAGAGAGGGCGACTTCAACGAAAGAAAGGAGGAGGAAAATATGCTGCACGCGCGGTTGAAAGAAAGAAAACGAAGGAAAAAAGGGCAGCCGCCCGCTGGCGGCTGCCCTATCTTTTCAATTTGCGTTTTGGCTGCTGTTTCAAACTGTGGCCATGATTAAATCGCCATCCCACACGCACGCGCGTGTGGGATGGACTAAACTTGGTCTGTTTTTTAAATTAGTTTTTTAGTCAGTCGGGGTTTTAATATTTTTTTAAAATAAAGCCTAAATGCAAAAAATCGTCCTTTTGAAGGTTGTTGATCTCTGGTTAACCTTCTTAAATGGGGTGCTGGTGGTTGACTACAATGGGTTGCTCTTTCTGGTCTCCTTACTTAATATCAACCATAGGAGCATCTGCACTAATATACATATGATCCTGTCATTTTTCAGCATCATTATGTATCACTGAAGGAGAGATTGTGATAGATCCGGACCAAAGATGCAATCTTTATGAATAAAAGTAGCACAATTCTTAGATAAATGAATACAAAATAGGTGTATTCTCCTTCCAAGACGCCAATAGAGGACGTCCGCACTCGTTTAATCTAGGATTTCTCTCACAAATCAATAATAGCATAAAGTCTCTCGCGACGGCTAGCCCTCGCTTATGAATAAACACCCCCTAACCCAATTACCAAAATACCCTCTTAAACCCTAAACCGGCCCAAGAGGGATAGGGGGCGCGCGGCTAAGCGTGGGGGGTGCAGATGCGGGCATGCCTTCGGGTATACACCCGAACCCCATCAATACTCCCTCCAAAGAGCCACCTTGTCCTCAAGGTGGAAGTCTGGAAACTGCTTCGCCATAACGTCCATAACCTCCCACGTGCTCTCGTGCGCAGGCAATCCCTTCCATTGCAGCAAGACCTCACACTCTCCCATATGCCCCTTACGTACCCCCTTCAGTGCCTCTGGCTCCAGCTGCACCTCCATATCTGCTGTCAAAGTCTCCGGAAGGGTGGGAGAAGGGGTGTGATCTCCTATCGCCTGTCGAAGCTGTGAAACATGGAACACCGGGTGGATAACCGATCCTGGAGGTAATCTCAGCCTGTACGCAACCGGTCCCACCCTCGCCTCAACCTCGAAGGGACCAAAATAACGCGGCGCTAGCTTCTCATTCCGCATGTGAGCCAAAGGTCGCTGCATGTAGGGCCTTAGCTTCAAGTACACCATGTCTTTCACTACGAAATACACATCTCTGTGGTGTAAGTCTGCCCACGCCTTCATAACCTGCTGAGATTTCGTCAGATGAAGCTTCAGCTCCTCCAAAATCTGATCCCTCTCCGCCAAATATTGCTCCACATCTGAAATGGGTGCGGAGTCCTGCTCATAGTGTAGTAAGTGAGGAGGGTCCCTGCCATAAAGAATCCTGAACGGTGTCGTCTGAGCTGCAATGTGATAGGACGTGTTGTACCAGTACTCCGTCCATGCTAGCCAACGCGCCCACTCCTTAGGATTGTCTGAAATAAAGCATCGTAGGTAAGTCTCGACACTCCTGTTGACCAGCTCCGTCTGTCCATCGGTCTGAGGGTGGTAGGCCGTGCTTCGTTTCAACACCGTTCCCTGCAGCCTGAAAAGTTTCTGCCAGAATCAACTCTGGAATACGTTGTCTCGGTCCGAGACTGTGGACTTTGAAGGTCCATGCAGACGAATGACATCCCTCAAAAATACCTCTGCCACCGATACTGCGCTGTAAGGATGCCGGAGCGGAACAAAGTGCGCATACTTGCTGAGGCGGTCGACCACAACGAATATGACGATATATTCACCTAACTTCGACAACCCATCTATGAAGTCCATGGAGAGGTCCTTCCATACTTGATCTGGCAAGGACAGCGGTTGTAATAGCCCTTCTGGGGACATCGACTGGTACTTGTGACGCTGACACACGTCACACTCTGCCACCATCCTTGCCACCTCCTTCTTCATCCCCTTCCAGTAGACCTCCCTCGTCAGTCTCTGATAGGTCTTGAGAACCCCAGAATGTCCTCCTATGACACTGCTGTGAAACTCCTGAAGTATGGCCGGTAGATATGCGGATATCCTCGGTAGCACCAGTCTCCCCCAATATAGTAGCCGTCCATCCTGAAGAGTGCAGGGGGGTTAAGCGTGGGGGGGTGCGGGCTTGCCTTCGGGTATACACCCGAACCCCATCAGATTGACATTGATCTATATCACTAACACCATATATAGAAGATTTGTCTGCCTCGTTTTGTTTGAAGTCTTTAAGAGTCCGATCTTTAAGAAAGATGACATCTATTCTTTTGATCACCTTATTCTCTAGATCCCACAATCGATAACCAAGCTGTTTATCTGAGTACTGAGTAGCTTAAAGTTTTGCACTCTCTTGGCTTGTCATCAAGCTTGGACTTCTCAACTTTAGAGATATGGACGAATGCACGGCAACCAAACAATGTTAAGTGTTTATAGGAAACTTCTTTTCTAATGCATATACTCTTCAGAACGTTACCATTCAAGGGAGTCGATGGAGATAAATCGATTAGGTTCACATAATTCCTCAGTTTCTTATCCCAAAAGGGTTTTGGCAACTTGGAATGTGAAAGCAATACTCAATTGTTTTCTTCATAATTGTGCGATTTGACATACTGTTCTGTTTGGAGTCTTGAGAACAATCCTTTCTTGGCGGGTGCTATGAATTATGCAGTATTCATCAAATAAACCAATATATTTGTCTTTGTTGGTTGACTGGATTCACTTGAGAAATTTTTCTCTCTCTCTCTCTCTCTCTCTCTCTCTCTCTCTCTCTCTCTCTCTCTCTCACAACCATGACATAGAACTCACTGAAGATATCCATGACTTAATCTTTGCCATTCAAAGCATTTGCCAAAATTTTCTTGGAATAAACATTTGTAAAACTAGCAATTTAAAGGGCACTTTCAAAGTTTTTTTTTCAAAGGACAACAAACATTATTGTGAATCAAATTCATCATGAGCCTTTCCACGTAAGGAATTATTACCGAATAAAAGTTATATTCTTGACAACTAAATACTGTACACAAGTATCAAAATGTGTATCAGGTAGGTGATTTTTGTTGCAAGAATATGCACCCTTTTTACTCATATGTCCCAGGCTCCTAGCTTGTTGTGCTATAACTTAAGAGAAGAATTTGTCTTATAGCTGCATTCATCTTGCTCATGCATAATTTCTTCTCCATCTTGTAGAGACCAACACTTCTTTAGCCTGATGTGACATAACTATAGAGAAGACTGTCTTAGCTGCATTCACCTCTCATGAACAATTTCTTCTGTCTTGTAGAGAGTGCAACATTTCTTCTCTCTATAGAAGCAATCATTTGGTAAGCCTTCACTGACTTTTACCTAAAACATTGTTGCATCCTTAATCATCAAGTTCCATGCAATATCAGATTCAATGAAAGATTTGGAAAATGCCTTATACAACATACTTCTATGGTTTGGATACCATTAACATTAACATGGCATGATCGCATAATGGAAAAGAATGCATAGTAATCTTTAACATGGACATTACTTGAGCGTGGTCAATATCATAATCCAAGCATGTATAACGTCATAACTTAATATAGGCAAGCAAGCATGGTGTTAACTACTTTATACAAGCATGGCTATAACATGAACATCCATAGTACTAAGCTTAATTTCCCAATTCAGAACATGGTGAGTGACATACTAAATGGTACAAATAATCAAGAAAGAGAAAAACAAAAGGCAACTATTCTTGTCCTTTCCCTTTCATTTTTCTTTTTCTTCCTTGATTTGGCTGAACCTCACCATCGAAATTCATGGAGGCTGAACACCCCATGTGACACTCCACCTTCACTCCGTACACCCCGTAGCCTCCATTTCTTAATTTGGGTACAGTTGGTCATTCTAAGAGAAATTCTTGGGATACAAGATGGCAGCATGCATGCATAGGAGAGGAGTTGGAATACTAGAGCATGAAGATAGGAGCTTGAAGCCCTATCCTTAAGGACTAACTTTCACTTAAGACCAATCTAAATATTAACATCACCCATGCTAACTACCTGCAGTATGCCTTTGTTTTTTTTCCTTCTTCACACCACCAAAATCTCCACTCTGGTAAGATGCAAAGAAGTCCATCCGAGTAGCATGATATGAACGAGGAAACACTTGTGTTAATCACCCAGTTTATATCATAATACATCACACCAAGACATGGCTCTTTGTTAGTAGCAATAAAAATCAAATCACCTTTCGTTGACACCATGGTGTTCTCCTTGACATCATTTTCTTTCACATTTTTCTTCTAATTCCTTTTGCAGCGTTTGATAGTTTATTTTTAGGTGGTTCTCTTTACTATAAATTAATGACAACAGGTGTTGCTTCTTGATTTGGATTTTCTCCTTGACCTAAAATCATCTCTAGGTTATCAACACTTTGATTTGGACATTCTGCTATTTTTCCATGACTAGACCTTTGGCTGTGATGGGCCAAGAGGGCCAAGAGTTTTCCATTTGATTTCTTCATTCAGTAGGCTGATAGTAACCATACTTGTAGTAACACCTCCATCTGTTGCAAAATTACAGCATGACACCACCCCCACCACTGTTTTTCTGCTATTTGGTAAGGAGTGAAATAGCATTCAAATCTGCTACTCATAATCACATATCATCTTGTAGAGGAAAGCTGGTTGATAACACTATACATCTCATTTAAATATTCAACAATGAAATGCACTTTGTATTTTAAATTAACAATTTTGGATAAGAAAACAGATGTCTTCCTTTTGTAAAGGCTCTCTAATTTTTGCCATGGTGATTTGCCATGGTCTCCACTAAACCATGCTAAAATACAGAATCATCCAGCCACTGACGAATAAATCTGATAGCTTTTTGGACAAACCGTTCCTAATTTTCGTCACTTGTGTTTTACGGCTTTGCCTTGTGACATTCTAATAGTCCTTGAGGATATTTAAAGTACAAAAGGTTCTCCAACCTTTGCTTCCACATCGTCCAAAAAATTCTGTTGAGAGTTCTATTAAGAGTAGTCCTGCAGCTCATGGTCCCCCCCATTTTGCTAAGACAAGTTGAATAACTTGGTGTTTGATGCTTGTTTTCTTGAGAAAAAGAAACTTTTCAAAATTTGTGTGAGCAATATCAAACGATTTTTTATCCGAAAATAAATCACAAAATGTTAAGCAAGTCAGGGAAAAATCACACCAAGGATTTACCTTCAATGCGAAAGGAAAATACCAATGGGCAAGTCTGATCAGCTGCACTGTGTTTAGAAAAATAGTATGACCCTTTTGTATCCTTTACCAAAAGACTCAAGACCTAACCACAATAAATAAATAGACATAATTTCCTCAATATTAAATACAAACTCTTCCAGAAAAATTCTCGCAACCTTGTTGGAAAAACCCAACTCTATAGAATCAACTTTGATGAGATTCTTTGCATGAGATCACCAGACCTTAAATCTCGAACCTTAAGGAAAAATCCATGATCTCTCTCTTTTTCTCTCTTTTGTCTCTAATTTTCTCTCTTTATTTTCTTTTCTTTGCTGCAACAACTGTCCTCTTTATATAGCTTTTGGGTTTCCAAGTCATAAGAATCTAAATCCCATTAGAACTCCAAATCCCAGTACAACACCTCCTGTGAAGTGGAGTGAACATGGCTACTATGGTAGGCCTAATTTTGGTTGGACCCACCCAACACAAAGTAGGATGATGTCTTGAATTTTGAGTGACTTCTTAAGGAACATGGCTTTGAATATCACTGTTGTCATAATCACATTGGACATCTAAATAGAAATGTGGAAATGTGGATGGTCTCAACGTTTATGGTTTAACCGTGGGTCATAATGGTCAAACCCATCATATACACAAGGGATAGTTATAGATACAATAACTATATTTTTAATAGGTTATAAATATATTTATCGCAATTGCTAATAGGTTATCTTGGTTGGGTGGTTCAATTTTTTCGGTTACTTGTGTTGGTTGGTTCCTTATGCTAGCATTGTTCTTTTTTTGAAATGTAATTTTATTTACTAAACGGATCAGTTCACCCCAGTTCATATGATTTATTCAGTTATGAAGTGAACCGTCTGGTTTATTTGGTTTTAAAGCCTGTTCTAGTTTTTAGTAAACCGGTCTGGTTACATGAGACTGGTATAGATGATTTATCATGTTCAAAAGTGAACCGGCTGGTTCATATGGGGTTTAAGCCCTTTCTAGTTCAGCAGGGAACTGAACCACAAATGTTGCTGGTTTCAGTTGGTTCCGGTTCAATTTCCTAGGCTGGTCTAGTTTTGACAACACCGTTAATTGCTGTACATCGTATATCCAGTTAAATTAGGCGAATACTAAGCCAGTATGTCAGTGTAACAAAAAATTTCGTTTCACCTTTTTGGCATTGTTAAATTTCTTGGAGGAGCTAACAAGCACATATATTATCCCCCTTTGTAAATGAAATCAGTTTGACTCGTGTATAATTATGTACAAATTCACACTTGTTTATCCTGGCCCATATATTTTGTAAATGCTCATGTCATCTTCATCTTCATTTTCCAACGTTCTGAACCATAACAATGGGTGGGAATGAATTTTATATATTAACTAGTCATAACCCGTGCCTGCGGGGTTCACTTAATATTTTCCCCACGAAATCTGTGTTCCTCAAAAAATTATTTCCACGGCCAAAATTTAAAAGAACAAATTAGCGTAAAAATATTTAGCGGCACGGACGCCTTCGGCACAGAATAATAAATTCGGTATAGGCGCCTTCAACGCGGAACAACAAATTTGTCGCGGACGCCCTTGGCGCAGAACAACAAATTAGCTTAAAAAAATTTAGCGGGCACCCCTGCGACTTCAGCACGGAACAACAAATTAGCATAGAATAAAAAAATTTGTGCAGACGCAGAACAACAAATTAGCGTAGAAAACTTTAGTGGGCGTCGACGGTGCGTGGGCGCCCAAATAATGACGTCATGCGGGGCCCAGCGTGAATGTATTAATTACGACGTTTCGTTGTCCCATTTGTGAGTGTATTATTTTATTCTCGATGAAATCAAATACCCGTAGATAAGAATGATTTGAATAGACAACATATAATTCATTGATAATATTACTTTTCCTTATTTTTTTATAAATATTGTAATTTAAATCACATAAATGCATGGCTGTTTAATACGATTAGGGTTAATCGTAGCAAAAGTTCAGATTTTTAGTGGAAAGAAAGAAAAGAAATTTGATTTGGACAATGTAAATTGATATTAAGATAGGCGATCCCTTCTGGAGTGGATCTCTCCCTAGCTTGAATTGGTGGATCAAGCCTAATCCCCCAAATCCCTAACAAGAAACTACTCTTAAATGATCGTTCTTCGATAAACAAATTAGGGCCGGCTCGTGCCCTTTTAAACTCATCCTAACATAAAAGATAATAAAAGACCAATAAGCCCCCCTAATTGCTAAATACACAACTCAACTAATGAGTAAAAGCCCTCTATTTGCTAAACACACAACTCGACTAATGAGCAAAGGATAAGTCGCCCCTTGGGTGCGCGCCGCTTCCGCTTGGTATCGGACCCGGATCACATCATTACTCCCCCCAAAAATGAACATTGTCTTCAAGGTTGCAGTCTGATGATGGCGTCCATCTTCTCTAATCTAAGTGTGGACGCGGCTCTGCCTCGTCCCAATCTCCGTCAAGCATCACCATAAGATCCTCCTCTGCTGCCACCTCCAGCTGCATGGCCCACCCGGCGTAATGGTGCCCTGGTGTGAACCTCTCGTCACACTTGAAGCAAAGGCCATTGGCCCTCCGCTCCCTCATCTCGGCATCTGTCATGCGGCGAGTCTGCCCTCCCGGCCGCGTCTCCGTCGCATCCCCTTTGCCATCGTCGGTGCCCCCACCATGGTCTGGGTTGTCTCAGTAGGTGCTGGACTGCAGTATGTCGATCCGCCCCCGGACCCCCTAGACTTTCTCTCTTCAGCCAACCTGTCCTCCACTCTCCCAGCCACTTGCATCATGGCTGCCAGCCCCTGAGGGTCATGTACTCCCAGCTCCGCGCTCACGGCTGGCTTCAGCCTCTTCAAAAAATTCCCCTCCAGCGATTCCGCAGACACACCATTCACTCGGCTCGCGAGTGTTTCGAACTTCGTGATATAGTCCCGCACAGTTCCATCCTGTCGCAAGGTGTACAACTGCTCAAACAGCCCTCCCGCGTGGGTCTCCTGAAACCTCTCCATGAGGCACTTTGTCAGCTCCCTCCACGTCCGTATCGGCCTCTGCTTCTGAATCCACAGGTACCACCCAAGAGCCTCACCCTCGAAGCTCAATGCTACCATCCTCAGTCTCTCCGCCTCAGTGAAGCCTGTGACATCAAAATATCTCTCTATCTGGTAAATCCACCTATCGAGGTCCTTTCCATCGAACAGCGGTGCCTTCAACTTCCTCGTCCTCGTCTCTTGGTTGGTGTCACCTCGTGGTGGCCCTTCCCCGTTGGCTACCTGACGCCTCTGGTAAGGATGCTCTTCTGCTCTCTACCGTCCTTCATCTCCCCTGGCCCTCTCGTTGGCGAGTACGCCCACATCATCCCACTCATCAACCTGCTCTCGCCGGGGTTCCCCACGTAGCCACCCTTCTCCGACGCCCCCAAAAGGAGGGGGAAATTTTCCCGCGGGCCCCAAATGGGCTAGTCCATCCTCGCCGCCCCCCACGGGGTCCGCCAACCTCCTGTGGGCCCTAAGTGGGCCTGCCACCATCCTCCCCCCATGGGGCGGATCTCCACTTGCGGGCCCCAGGTGGGCCCGCCTGCCATTTCCGCCCCCCGTCGGGGGCAGAAACCCTCCCACGCCCCCAGATTGGGGGCGCCATCCTCTGCCCCCATCGGGGCGGAAAACCCCCAGCGGGCCCCAGGTGGGCCCGCTGTTGTTCGCCGCCCCCAAAAGGGGGCGGTTGACCTCCGACGGCCCCGTTTCGGGGCCGCCCGCCTTCGCAGCCTCCAGTTGGGGGAGGTCGATCACCGGCGGGTCCCTGATGGGTCCTCCCTTCGTCCCATGGCGTCCCCCATGAAGGGGAAGTCCCTCCTTCAAACCCTAGGGCTAGGGCTTGCCTTCCGCCGTCACCGTTTTCCGGGTTTGTTCGCGAGATCAGATCTAAAGATCCGGACGATTTCGGATCCGGATCTTGCTGAAATAATTGCTGTTGAAACATCTTCGCCATCTCGGCAAACCCCTCCATCTCGCGCGAGTATCGCTCCGACATCCGATTCATCTTCTCATCCATGGTTTCGCTCAGATCTGCCTTGATCTTTTCCTTCGTATCCGTCATCTCCTTCCGTAACCCCAAGATCTCCGCATCCAGTCGCTCCTCCAGAGTTTTCGTCGCAGTCGCTCGTGTGCTCGCCATAGAATCGAGTGCTCTGATACCAAATTGATACGATTAAGGTTAATCGTAGCAAAAGTTCAGATTTTTAGTGGAAAGAAAGAAAAGAAATTTAATTTGGACAATGGAAATTGATATTAAGATAGGCAATCCCTTCTGGAGTGGATCTCTCTCTAGCTTGAATTGATGGATCAAGCCTAATCCCCCAAATCCCTAACAAGAAACTACTCTCAAATGATCGTTCTTCGATAAACAAATTAGGGCCGGCTCGTGCCCTTTTAAACTCATCCTAACACAAAAGATAATAAAAGACCAATAAGCCCTCCTAATTGCTAAACACACAACTCGACTAATGAGTAAAATCCCTCTAATTGCTAAACACACAACTCGACTAATGAGCAAAGGATAAGTCGCCCCTTGGGTGCGCGCCGCTTCCGCTTGGTATCGGACCCGGATCACATCACTGTTCAACTTTCAAGACTTCTTAAATTCAAAGATCTCGAATTTCACAAAATTAAATGAAGATTTATTTCTCCAAAAAGTCCCCCCCAAATACAAAAGTTTTTCCTCTCAAAATTTTTACAAACTCTCATCTCAACCGTTGATTTTCCAAGATTAAATCTCAATCATCCTTATATCAACATGTTTGTCCTAGTCAGCTTGTCCTAGTCAACTCTAGGATTCAAAAACAATTGTTAAATGTAATATAGATTTGTATTGAGGGTTGGTGATTTTTTTGGTGGGGGGGGGCGTCATGGGTAATGGTTAACTATTTGGTTAATTTTTTAAACATTACATCAATAATTGACAATATTTCTCAAAATAAAGTTAAATAGATCAGACTTTAATAGAATATATTCATGAATCTATCATTTCTTGGATGTTAGCTTATACTTTCTAGCTCTAATTTCTTTTTGTATTATCTCCCATATTTAATTTTTTTGTATTGTGATGTTAGTGCGACCTACATAGTTCAATTATGTAGGTAGATATTGAGATATTAAACGTACCCTTTATACTGGCAGAAAAGTTCTCCCAAAGAAGTTGCAAAGTTAAAAATTTAGATGGAAATGTTTTGACTTAATTGGTTCAAGTTCAAGACTTAATTTTACTACACATAGCTATGTATAGCTCTATAAAAAAGTCGAGAGTAATTATTGTTTTAGGCTGCACTTCCTCCCTGGGTCTCCCTTGATGAACATGGACTGAGGTGCTCTTGATACGATTTGGATCGTATCAATGGAAAATCAGCGAAGAAAAGGAATAAAAATGGGAAAAGATGAGATTTTTATTGGATTTTTGAGAAAAGACAAGTCTAAAAGCAAGATAACTTGAGCCCTTTCGAGAGGAACTCGCTCTCCTAACTTTGATGAACGGATCAAAGCCTAAAACCCTCACAATTGACACTTAGAATGTTCTTCACACAATAAGCATGCCTCTCATGACGGCTAACCCTAGTTATAAATAGAAAAACCTAGGAACAAAATAACATAACAAAAGACTAATCTGCCCTTCGACGCCTCCGATAGTAAGTGACACATCCGCCTTGGGTCCCGCTTGGACCCGTGCCCGCCTCTGAGGGTGCGGCCGTATCAATACCCGCCCCTAAAAGAGCCACATTGTCCTCAAGGTGGAAATCAGGGTACTGCTCCTGTATCGCCTCATACAGCTCCCATGTCGCATCGCACTCCGGTAGCCCCTGCCAGTAAATGAGGACCTCCCGACGTCGCCCAGGACCTCTCCGTACCGCTCGGACATCAACTGGCTCGAGCATCACTTCCATATCATCTGTGAGCGTAGGAGGAAGTGTGTAGGATGTAGTATGCTCGCCAATCGCCCGACACAACTGGGAAACATGAAACACCGGATGTATCGCTGGCCTTGGCGGCAGCTTCAACCTGTAAGCAACCTCTCCAATCCGAGTCTCCACCTCAAAAGGCCCATAGTAACGGGCCGCAAGCTTCTCGTTCCTCCTGTGGGCCAAAGACTTCTGCCTGTAAGGTCGAAGCTTCAGGTAGACCATGTCCCCCACCTGAAAAGTCACATCTCGCCGATGTCCGTCCGCCTTGGCCTTCATCACCTGTTGTGCTCGTGTAAGTTGCCTCCGCAGCTCTTCCAACATCCTATCCCTCTCCTCCATCTGCTCCTCCACCTATGAAACCGATGTCGCCCGGTGCCCATAGTAAACCAAGGAAGGGGGGTCTCGACCGTACAATATCCGGAAAGGTGTCGTCCCTGCCGCCGAGTGGAAGGATGTATTGTACCAATACTCCGCCCACGCCAACCACCTGGACCACTGTCGGGGTGTCTCCGAAGCAAAACATCTGAGGTAGGTCTCGACACTCCTGTTGACCACCTCGGTCTGACCGTCCGTCTGCGGGTGGTAAGCGGTGCTCCGCTTCAGCACTGTCCCCTGCACTCGAAACAACTCCTCCCAGAAGTGACTAGTGAAAACCTTGTCCCGGTCGGACACTATAGACTTCGGAAACCCGTGCAGCCGCACCACCTCTCGCACAAAAACCCCCGCCACCGAAACCGCTGTGTAAGGATGCTTCAAGGGAATGAAGTGAGCATACTTACTCAGCCGGTCAACCACAACCAAGATCACGGTGAACCCCTCCGAACGCGGCAAGCCGTCTATGAAATCCATGGACACCTCCTCCCACACCTGCGCAGGCAATGCCAAAGGCTGTAGCAGTCCTGCCGGGGCCATCGCCATGTACTTGTGACGTTGGCAGACGTCACAAGCCGCCACCAATCGCGCGATGTCCTTCCGCATGCCCGTCCAGTATACCTCCCGAGCCATCCGCATATACGTCTGCTGCACGCCCGAATGCCCTCCGATCGCCGACCCATGGAACTCCTGAAAAAGAGTCGGAATCGATGCAGACCCTCGCGGGATCACCAACCTCCCCTGGTAGAGTAACCTTCCCCCTTCTACCGTGTAACCTGGCACCCCGTCACCTCCACCCTGTAAGCTCTCCCTGATCCGCTGCAGCTCTGGATCTGCCTCCGCCTCCTGCGACAGCTGGTCCAAACCTCTCCACTCTGGTATCGACATCGCCTGCAGCTGGCTCCCCTCATCCCACCGAGACAATGCATCCGCCGCCTTATTTTCCGGCCCCGGTCTGTACTCAATATCGAACCGAAATCCCACCAGCTTCGACAGTAACTTCTGGTGCTCCTCTGCCACCAACCTCTGCTCTAACAGATACTTCAAAGCCCGCTGATCTGTCCTCACCACAAAAGTTCGTCCCAACAGATATGGCCGCCATTTCTGAATAGAGAAGACTATAGCCATCAACTCTCGCTCGTACACTGACTTCAGCCTCTCCCTCGTGGTCAATACCTGGCTGAAGTATGCAATCGGCCGCCCCTCCTGCATCAGCACCGCCCCAAGACCATACCCTGAAGCATCCGTCTCTACTACAAATGGCTGGCTGAAGTCTGGCAGAGCAAGGACCGGCGCCGTCGACATCGCTGTCTTCAAGGCTTCGAAAGCCTTAGTCGCCTCCTCTCCCCACCGAAAACTGTCCTTCAGTTGCTCCGTCAGAGGCCAGGCAATGGTGCTGTATCCCTTCACAAACTTGCGGTAATACCCTGTTAATCCCAAAAAACCCCGCAATGCCCGCAGTGTCTGTGGTAGAGGCCACTCTAACATCGCCACAATCTTCGCCCGGTCTGCCGCCACCCCTGCGCCTGAGACAATGTGCCCCAAGTACTCGATCTGACTCCTCCCGAACGAGCACTTCTTCCGATTGGCGAATAACTGGTGCCCCTGCAACTCCCTGAAAACCACCTCCAGATGCCCCGTGTGCTCCTCCAATGTGCGGCTATAGACCAAAATGTCGTCAAAAAAACACAAGGATGAACCGTCGCAGGTAAGGGCGGAACACCTTGTTCATCAAGGCCTGAAAAGTAGACGGGGCGTTTGTCAATCCAAACGGCATCACCAAGAACTCGTAGTGGCCCTCGTGTGTACGGAACGCCGTCTTCGGGATGTCCTCTGCTCGCATCCGGATCTGATGATACCCGGACTTCAGATCCACCTTCGAAAACACCCTCGCCCCATGCAGTTCGTCGAGCAACTCATCTATCACCGGAATAGGAAACTTGTCGGGCACAGTTTCCTTATTCAGGGCTCGGTAATCCACACAAAAACGCCAGCTCCCGTCCTTCTTCACTAACAAAACGGGGCTCGAGAAGGGGCTGACGCTGGGCTGGATCACTCCTGCTAGCAGCATCTCTCTGACCTGCCGCTCTATCTCATCCTTCTGCACGTGGGGATACCGGTAAGGCCGAACACTGACGGGGGGGTGCGCCATCCCTCAGTACGATTGCATGCTCGTGGTCCCGGGGTGGAGGTAACCCCTGA
This sequence comes from Scilla litardierei, assembly GCA_030789695.1. Taxonomy (NCBI): domain Eukaryota; kingdom Viridiplantae; phylum Streptophyta; class Magnoliopsida; order Asparagales; family Asparagaceae; genus Scilla; species Scilla litardierei. The sequence goes on from CM061142.1 coordinate 744,755,410, forward strand.
AGCATCTCGAACACCTCTGCGAACTGCTCCAACACCGACTGCACCTCTGGTGGCCCCTCCTCGGGCTCGGGCTCCGCCTCTGTGGTCATCCCTCGAGACTCCACCAAGTACCCCTGCCCCGCCCGTCGAATAGCCCGAGTCATGGCACTGAATGCTATCATGGCATAGCACAAGCTCGGGTCTCCCTGGAGCACCACCGTCCGCTCGCCATCCTTGAACTCCATTCTCAACCGTTTCCAGTTGGTCATCGTGGTCCCCAATGTCTTCAATCACTGGACTCCCAGGATGAAGTCGACCTTCCCCAACTCGAACGGTAAAAAATCCTGCACGATCTGTACCCCCTGAATGACTAGGCAGAGTCCTCGACATAACCCCGTACTCTCCTCGCACCGTCCATCCCCCAGCTGTACGGTGAACCTCCCACCTGACATCTGCAACCCCAGCTGCTCCACCACTCGCAGGGACACAAAATTGTGGGTGGCCCCACTATCAATCAAGACCGTAACTGCTGTCTCCCCGACCTGTCCCACCAACTTCATGGTGGAGTTCTGTGTGAACCCCATCACGGAATTGAGTGACACCTGCGCTTGCTCCAGTTCCACCGGCTGCTCTACTGAGACGACCTCCTCCTCGGCCTCCTCTGGATCGATGTACTCCTCGTCCGGCTCGATAGTGATCTGCAGCAACCGGCTCGCACACCGATGGCCCGGGGTGAACTTCTCGTCGCAACGGAAGCACAACCCTCTGGCCCTCCTGTCCCGCATCTCGGCCTCGGTCATCCTCCGCCCTTGTCCCGCAGGACGTGCTGCTCATGTCTTCTCCCCTGCTCCGGCTGAGGCGGCCGGCGGTAGTCTCGGGGCGGCGGCTGTAGATGGGACCCTATGCTGTGGTGCCCCCAAGTTCCTCTGATCCTCCGCTCCTCCGCCTGCTTCTCCTCCGCCCGCAATGCCAGACGAATCACATGCTCTAGGTCCCTGGGACTTTGCATCCATAGCTCGGCTCGTATCGAGGGCTTCAGCCCTCGCATAAATGCCCCCAAGAATACGTCTTCCGACACTCCCTTCACCCTGCCTGCCAACACCTCAAACTTCCCCAGGAAGTCCAACACCGTCCCCTCCTGCCGTAGTCCAAGCAACTGCTCGTAGAAATTCGCCCCCGGTTTGGCCTGGAAACGGTCAAGTAGGAAAGCTGACAACTCCTCCCAAGTCCGAAAAGGGGCTCGGGACATCCTCCAACGATACCAGCTCAGCGCCTGTCCCTCCAGATAGCAGATGATGTTCTCCAATACCTCCCTCTCTGAGATCCGCATCACCTGGAAATACCGCTCCGCTCGCACTATCCACCCGTCGGGGTCTGTCCCCTCAAAAATGGGCATCTTCAACTTCTCCATCCTCCTGTCTGGGTACAGGGTCGGGTGTCCTCCTCCTTGAACTCCATGGCCTCAATACTCGATCCTGCCTCTGCCGTAGGCCTCTTCGGGAAACCCTCGCGGGCCCCCAAAATTTTCCGCGTACTCCTCCACAGGCCACCTCTGGCGCTCCTCCTCTGTAGCCACAAAATTCCCGCGGTAGCCTCTTGCGGGGCCCTGATCGGTGCTCGGGGGGCCGAAAAACTGACCCGGGGGGTTTACTGGGCCCCCCGGGCCCCACCATCACCTGCCGGGACCCAGCCGGCCCCAGGGAAGGCTGCGAAGCCTCCCTGGAAGCCGGCAGGGCCCAGGTTGGGCCCTGGCGGGCCGCGCGACCCCTCCAGGGCCTCGCGCGAGCCCGCCCAGTCCTCCTGGGCACCCGCGCGGGCTCGGGGTGTGGGCCGTGAGGCCTCCCGAGCCCTCGCGGGGCCCTGGCGGCCCGCGCGGGGGGGGGTTAGGGTTCCCCCCCAGCCGCCGCCTCCCATCTCCTCCGGAAAGCCGCCCTCTTGCACGCCGCGTCCCCTCGCCTCCGCAAGAAACCCTAGGGGATCTCCTTCGCGCCGCCGCCGCTCCCGTTGCACTTCCTCCACCCACGACTCCTCCCGGAACCTTAGATCTTCCTTCTCCTTCGTGGTTTTGGCTCCCGGAGGTGCCCCGGAGGTGTTCGCCATCAACTTCGGATCGTCCGCCTTAGTGTGATGATTCTCCGCTGTGGATTCTTCCCCTCCGATCTCTACATGCTTTCCTTTCCCCTCAAGTTTTTGAAGAATTTTCAAGATCTGAACTTGAGTGGCGTCCGACTCCTCGTGCTTCTTCATCAAACGGGCTTCCATCTCCTTTTGGGAATTGGAGAGCATTTCGACCGTGACTTCCAAAGCTCCCACCTTTTTGCTGACCTCTTCCCGGATCTCCTTTCGCAGCGCCTCCATCTCCGTCTTGAATCTAGTGCCTTCCGCCATTGGATCTAGTGCTCTGATACCAATTTGATACGATTTGGATCGTATCAATGGAAAATCAGCGAAGAAAAGGAATAAAAATGGGAAAAGATGAGATTTTTATTGGATTTTTGAGAAAAGACAAGTCTAAAAGCAAGATAACTTGAGCCCTTTCGAGAGGAACTCGCTCTCCTAACTTTGATGAACGGATCAAAGTCTAAAACCCTCACAATTGACACTTAGAATGTTCTTCACACAATAAGCATGCCTCTCATGACGGCTAACCCTAGATATAAATAGAAAAACCTAGGAACAAAATAACATAACAAAAGACTAATCTGCCCTTCGACGCCTCCGATAGTAAGTGACCCATCCGCCTTGGGTCCCGCTTGGACCCGTGCCCGCCTCTGAGTAGGGGTGGGCAGAAAACACGGTTCCGATTCCGAAGCCGGTTCTGTACCCGAATCCGGTTCCGAAAATTCGGTAAAATTGTAATCGGAATCGGATTCGGGTGAAGGCTGGCCAACCGAATTAACTCGGAATCGGAAACCGGACCTCACTCAACAAACACAACTCCGACCCGATTCCGATTTTTGAACTCGCAACGTGAAGCCAAGATAACGTATTTAAATTATATAATTGTCTTTGTTTCCACCGATGTGGGACTAAACAACACAGAAGATGGGCCAGTGCTAGTTTTCTCCTGCGAGCGATTTGTGGCATGGCAAAATTTCTCCCACATGGGGCAAATAATGGAGAGATGTGTACTGTGTAAATCATCACAGTATGGTTGACCAAGTGTCGCCCTTCAGTAATGGCCCATAGACACGCAAGTGACCCAGGCGTGGATGGACTGTTGGTTAATCGATTTCCGCGGCGTAGATCCAAGCAACCCAACGAGCGAGGAATGGAAGGCTGCAAGAACCGCACGTGTTCAGGTGTTGGAGTCCTACGGCTGCGTCGAGGTGATCTACGATCGGGTCGGTCCGGAGCTCCGGGAGGAGCTCTTCGGCCGCGCCGTGCCTGATCTATTCTCCCTTCCGACGGAGGTGAAGGAAAAGAGAGTTTCTGTCGACGGGCCTTTCATGGGCCACATAAACTCGAGCCACAGAGCTTATGAGCGCCTCCGCATCGATTCCACCGGCACACTCGAGGGGGTGCATGCGTTTACTAACATCATGTGGCCTCAAAGCAACCCCCACTTCACTCCTGGTAATTTACTTCAGTTTCCTTTGCACATATCTTATTGATCCGTAGATAGCTAGCAACATACATGTCATTTGGCTGTTTTTTTCCCACAGCGATACTTTGTATGCCTTCTTGAAGCACATGCAAGATCTGGCACAAATGATGAAGAGAATGGTGTTAGAGAGCTTCGGCCTGGAGAGGTATGCCCATCTTCACGTCGACCCGAAGTTGGCCGGGCTTCGAATGTCAAAGCACAGCACTCCCATGTTTGATAGTCAGGAGATGGGCATGAGCTCACACACAGACTAGAGAATGGATAGGTCTCGCGCTCGCAGGAGAACGCATTTTGCGCATAAACGAGTTATACTTAGTCCCACATCGGGCAAATTTCGTTGAGAAGTGTTGTATAAATTAGAGGGTGGGTGAGAAATTATCAAAATCCTGTTTGTCCCAGTTTCTTTAGATTGCAAGAGCGTTAAATGCCCGACAGCACATTCGGATTCGGGTAGGAGACAGCGGTCCGATAATTAATTCGGAACTGTGCGGATTGGATCCGATATATCGGATTCGGATTTCGGATTTTATTTAACCGTCCGAATTGAATCGGATTCGGATGCGGGTTGGTCTAAAAAAACCGGGTTTGCCCGATGCCCACCCCTACCTCTGAGGGTGCGGCCGTATCAGTGCTCTGTAAATTTCTTTGCTTTCAGAAACAGTCTGCTTGAGCATTATTTAATAGAGCTTTGAAGGGAAGTTGAAAAAAAGTCAGAAAGCTCAGGTGTAGTGAATGGTTAAGGGCCTGTTCTTTTCGCCAAATGTTAAGGGAGAAAGTAGAAAATTTTACTATTCATTCACTGTTCATATAGATTCCAGGTAACAAATCGTTTGGTGTGTTCTTTTCTCAGAGAATTGAATTTGGGAAAAGGCTGATGTGGCAACTTAAATTGGAATCCTTCGGGGGCTCTTGAAATCCAAAGCAAATGCTTGGATTACGGGAGAATCTCAACCAAATGTGGGGCCCCATCTATCTTCCAACCAATCAGAACGCAGCCTCCTTTTTTCTTTTTTCTTTTTTCGTTTCAAATGCTTGGAATGTGCTGCAAGCCTGCAAAACGTTGATTTGAGTGGGCCCCAACAATCAGTAATTATTTTGATTAACAAAAGCAATTCTTTTGAGTGGGTCCCACAATCAGCAATGTATGAATGAGGCAGGGAATAGTTTGCTAATTATTACTTAATTAGTTTAATAGTTATTTAGTTTGCTTAAATTATTTAGTTTAGGTTTAAATAAAACAATTAAATTTAAGTGGACCCCACATCACTTTCCACCTCCAACTTTCTTCAACCAAAAGAACACACTACACGGAGTGGACCCCACCTCAACTTTACAACTCCACAATTCAACTCCACTTTCCAACAAAAGAACACACTACACACAAATTTCTCTCTCATCAGATTCTCAAATTCTCTACTTTCCCAATTATACTTTCCTACAAAAGAACAGGCCCTAAGTGGCAGAATAGATGGAGGCAATACGAGCGTAGATACAAGTTGGGCCCCAATTGGTTTCCTCTGAAACCCCAGAGGACCCAACGAACACCCATGCCAACATGCACAGCTGCCCCCTGTGCATGCACCCAAAATTAGAAAACAATTAAAAATGGGGGAAAGAATCTGCCTACATAACAGCATGAACGCCACCAAGCAATAATGTAAAGATGTATATCCAATTAATATGTGATGTTTGTATTCAATATACTATGCAACTGTCCTCATTTATTCATGTGATGTCTAAATTAATAAAAATGGTTATAGAATTTTTCTTGCCGTAACCTTCTTTTTGGTTCTTTTGCTGAAATTGTGACATACATATATTCTAGTTTCTACTGATTTTTTTTCATAATTATTTGTTTACTTTCAGGTTTTCATGTGTTACAAACTGTTTTACCTGTTATCACTTTTTTAAATTTACTTCGGAAATAAAAAATTCATGCTAAAATTTAATAATTCATAAAAAGAAAATCTGGCATGAAATTAAAATATGAACACAAATAAAAAAATGATTGTTATCCTTTTGCCTAATTTTTCTATTTTTTTTTTTGAACTTCTATCCTTTTCTTTGACATCCTCAATGAATTTGATTGTAGCTTAGAAATTCTACAAAATCATAATGGTTCTTCGTGCAACAGATAATGGAGTCCAACGTAGAATTCTGCAATATGAAAACACAATTTAGGGAAGTAACAAAAGTTGTGTTCTATCGCCTGATAGATCTACAGCTCAGATGAATGTGGACAAAAAGCTACTGTGTATTCTAGATTTTAAAAATATTTTTAAGCTAAGTAGCTGTTTCATTACTTCATACATGATTTAAAGGGCCATTTAATGTCTACATGGATTTTTTTCCAAATATGTTGTGTAACATGTTAATCAAGATGAACAGGGTGGTTTGCCATTGTGTTGGTCCAACATAAAGTTTGGTGGGCAGGAAGAAACTGCCAACCTTTTCCCGGGAACAGAACGTTAAACCATTTCTTGCTGTTTGTGGCTAACATGTGTGTGCGCGCGCGCCCGGTTGGGTGATTGCATGAGGATGTTATCAGTCGATTTGCACGTGTTCAGATGCATGGTTTAGAATATCTATTTAGCTATATTTTTCATTGCATAGAAAATAGCTACGCGAGTGACAAAGCTTTTGAAAGCAGACAACATGATCCATGTAGAATGTACACAAATTTCTACTTGTTTATGAAGTTAAATGGAATAGGAGAGAGATTGGTCCATTGCTTATTATTTCACTGTTCAGACTGGGAGCAGTTGATATTAGAGATTTTCACAATTTATACTGTATAATCTATGTTTCTTTTATCAGCTTTATGGATAACGTTGACTCTCCAACCTCATGAATACTTGCACCTCCATCAGCCTAACAATGTTGAGTCAACTTCTCCGCTTTGTCCTATTGAGTGCCCTCAGCATTAAACTGCTCTATTTCTTGCATTTGTTCTACCTGTAGGAAGAAGGGGACTGATTAGATTATTGGCATGGATTCTGTTATTAACGGATCTGCACATGCTCATGAAAATACTGCTTATGCTTCAAAACCGGAGTGTACCAACTAAGAAGTGGCACCCGAAGACATGCCTCTGCATCCCAAAGAATGTCAAAGAATGTCGGCGATTCTTGTTTAAGGTCATTAGTTCAAGCTCAAGCAACTTCCCAAAGCTTTTGCCATGGTGTTAAATGGATGGTGTGTATCCCATGTACTTCATTTTTTGGCTTCATATTTGTTAAAGGAGTTCCCAGGGATGGGAAAAGACGGGAAATAGGGAATCTCGATGAGACGATTGTATTGCTAGAGGGTTGAAGTGTTTGTTTACATAGAAGCTTTGGGTGACTCGGGGATCCAAATGCCGCATTCTTCTCCCATTTTGGAGCGCCCTCCCCGGCATGAATGGCACTATACAACCGCCAGCAGCCAAGGACGGTGCTGCGATCACAAGCTACCAATTGAGCTTTTCAAGTGTCCAGTTAAGTGTAGATATCCAATGCGTCATTCTTTGTATTATCCATTTAGGCTTGATCTGCAATTGCCAATGGATTGTATGTGAATTGTTGTATGCTTGATGCCATCGTTTTCTCTGTTTCTATCTCAGATATGGTTCCTGCTCCGGGTGTAATTGCAAACTGTGCTAGGTCAACTATCGTCCAACACTTTATGCTCCGGCGTGAATGCAAAAAAAATACAAGACATTTTATTTCTCTCATGTTTGTTACTGCTGAATTTCATTGGCATTATGGATGGCTTGTCAGGTTGGGTCAACTCGGCCCATGGCCCCTGCAGTTGTGGGAACATGTTGGACTTGGCCCAGCCTATTGCGAGTTAAATACTTGCTGATTTGGGCCACCCCATGCTTAAGCAGCGTGCTAGCTTGGCCCGCTAACCTACCCCGCCAGGGTCAGGCTGGGACAAGTTGGCTTGTGAGCCGACCTGCATTAATTTGTTTTTTCTTTTTGGATAAATTTTAAGAAATACATATCAGCTTTCCTCATTTTGTGAACTTTTTTTGTTTTCAAGAAACCCCATTTAATTTTAAGAAACCCGTAACCTTTCTTGTATTTTTCAAGAAACCCACCAAGCTTTACCTTTACTTTTTTAACTTTTTAACAAAGAAAAATGGACATTCTAGAAAGGAAATTTCTTATTTGGATGGGTTTAAAGTTAATTGGTGTTTCTTGAAAATAAAAAACTTTAATTCGATTTAATTCAAAATGGAGTAAAGTTTTTTTTTTTTGGGGGAGGGGGTTCCTTAAAATTAATTCTTATTTTTTTAAATTGTTGTTCACATTTATTAATATTATCTTTGAAATTATTAATAACAACCTACAAAGTGTTGTAAACATGGTGGCTACGGAACCCGTAGCCATGTATTTATAGAAGTAGGGTTACATAATGGGTGGATACCCAATACACGAATGGGCCTACCAAAGCCCGTTTATAATACTTCCGCTTATACATCCATTGTTGTAAGCCGTATATGAGCGCTTCAGAGTTCATGGAGCTTATATGACTATGGTGGTATGGATACTTCTGGATCCTAAGTTAAGAGTTCTTGCCTCGTCAAAACCTTTGCCATGGAAAACCCATTGGGAAAAATCAGTGACTAAGGGAAAAGAGTACAAGTCTATGTAACTTCTCCTGATCGATGGATATCATCAGAGGTGGATACTTCTGGATCCCAGGTTAAGGGTAACTGTCTCGTTAAAACCTTTAGCTATGGAAAACCCAGTGGGAAAAACTAATAGCCAAGGAAAAAGAGTACATTTTTCCATAACTTCCCCTGATTAGTGGAAGTATTTAGGGGTGGATACTTCTGGATCCAGAGTCAATGAGGTTGCCTCGTTAAAAACCTTTAGCTATGGAAACCCCAGTAGGAAAAATCAATAGCCAAGGAAAAAGAGTACAACACCTACATTTGACTCCCCCCTGATCTGTACAAGCTGCAGGCCTGCAGATCTCTTAGAAAACTATACATCAATCTCTTACAGTGTTCCGATAATAAGTACAAAGTACAAGGCATCTGTCATCTATACAAGCTCATCTATACAAGTATCGCTCATCTATGGCAGCTACTGAATCTGAGGGAGCTCTTCTGAAGAGGAGTGGTCTGTAGACTCGGTCGGTAGCACCACGTCTCTGACCCAGTCGTCACTGTGTCTGCGAGGTACTGCAGGACCTGGCTGTGTGTACTTATGATTTGCTTTTTGGATCGATGAGCCTCTCGGGATGGTGGGATTGATGTGCCTTGGAAGCATGTTTTGCTGGTCTCCAGGAGTTGGTCGTTCCTCTGTTGTAGTCATCTCGATGATCTATAACCTGTATCTGCAAATACATTTAACATGTTGGATGATCCTTGACCCTTGGAGATAGCACAGAAGCTACATGTCTCTGGTCCAGTGATGCGCTGCAGGCGCTGCACTATATCTGGTTAAAGGGTTTACTGCCAATGCTTTCTAGAGTTGCGTGCAGTTGGCCAGATAAAGGAGTGTACAAAAGACACTTGAGTTAGGCACTTCAGGACCTAGGATATCCTCCCTCTCTTCCAGCGAATGGAAGGGGTTTTAATGTGCATCCATACAACCAGCAGGTGTATCAGTGGATTGCGATTATCTATGTTTTTGCATCAACTGGATGATAATTTCATCTTCTGGATGATAATTCATCTGCTGGATGATTATTCATTTGCTGGATGATTATTCATCTTTTGGATGATGGTTTCATCTCCGGGATGATAGTTTCATCTTCAGGATGATGGTTTCATCTTCAGGATGATAATTCATTTTCAGGATGATAGTTTCATCTTCAGGATGGTAATTCGTAAGGGTATGTTGTCACATCATCCATAGCAACATATCCTAAAATTTTCTTTGCCAATCGCATGGTTTTCGCAACATGACCAGGGAGCCTGATGCACCAGTTTAAATAATTTTGTAAGTGAGTTAAGCTCATCTTACATGGTTACTTCCTGGTTTCTGCGAAATAAACCTCTAAGCTATATCGTTTTGCTTATAGCATACGATTTTATTTATTTATACAATACTCGGTAACCCACAGGTTTGATATCAGGACTTCGGGTCCATACACTTCACATTTCATAAGTGAGTCCAGCTCAACTTATTATTGCCTCGTTCCATATAATCAGGCCAAATTTCTGCGTTTGCTTCAGGAAACGGAGATTGGGAACGATATCTATGGCAAAATGAAATGTCAGTAATTGTCGACAAGTGTGTTTTATCCAAACACCTCTCCATGTACGTATGTTATTTAATTTATTCCAGATTCATCTCTTCTGGAGGTTCTGGAAAGGGAGAGGATATGGAGATGAGCTCACTTTCCTGTGGTGGTATTGTTTTAGGGTATAATAATAATAATAATCAAGTTCAATATAAACCTAGGCTAAACCATGCATACTTATATAAAAATTTCTCCAAGAAAACAATCAATAAAAATCTAAACCAATATAAGAGTAAGATACAATGAAAGTTTGGATACCTAGAAATAGATCAATTAAATTGAAAAACAAATATGTTAATGATTTCATGGAAAATATTCTCATGTCTAAAAGCCATAAATATGTAAACATTGGGAATTCAAAATCCAAATAGGTTTGGTCTCCTATAGAAAGATAAAATCCTCGGTAATCATTAAGGTACCTCAAACCCTAAAGCTAATCCCATGAGTATCTTAGATAAGAAAAAATTAATAATAAAATTGAATTGATAACAAGTATTGCATATAAAAGTACTGAAAACTTCATTCTGTGGAAAACTTCATTCTGTGCATATTAGTTGACTAGGACATACACAGTAGTTGACTAGTTCAGATATCTATCAGACATCATGCTAGTTTTTAGGAATTGGTCGACTAGAGAAGCTTTATTAATGGACTAATTCATGCCTAATCGACTAACTAAAAGCCTCTAGTCGACTAGTTATCTGATTTCTGGCTGATTCAATAGGCTTAAAAATTTTTTTTGTTTTCCATTAGTTGCATCATGGTTGGATATCAACTTATAAAATTATTATGTCGATATTCGAAATAAGATAAATAGAATTAATTAAATTAGAATATAATTTGATCGTCTTTGACAAGATTAGATTAAACTGCTTTCACCCAGGACTAACCCCATGGACCCAAAAGATTTAGGGAATCAAATTTATTGTTTATTTTCATGTATCCATTGATGCGACCACATACAACCCCATGATTTAAGAAGAGAATGCATGAATTTAGGGGGTCTCAAAAATTTGATATGCAACTGTGTAGGGGAGCTCAATAAAGTCTTGGAAGAATACAAGTTTGTAAGTATATTTTGACACTGGATATTATGAAACTCATGGTATCATGCATAAACTTTATGAGTTTACTTTATATGCTAGGTATTTCCTCATTTGATGTCACACACATTGACACTTTTATGATATGTGTATATTATGTGATATTATGCATCCATTAGTGTCACATTCATATGCTTACACATAGACCCATTCACGAGATGCAAATAAGAATGACAAACACTTAGTACCATTATGCTTGATATATAAGTCACATACCGTTTCAAGAACATTTTATTTTTGACTCATGATTATGCATACCAAGGGGGAGAAATTAGTTCCTTTAATAAAAAGGGAGGAGATGGATTTTAATAAGGAGAGAGATACACAAACGGGGGGGGGGGGGTGCTTCTTTTGATAATTTGATGGGAGAAGAATGACAAAAGAGGGAGATTTTGAAAAATTAAGCGCGACAAAAGAGGGAGATTTTGAAAAATTAAGAGCTTTATATCCTTTTTGATAATGACAAAGGGAGAGAAACAGTAGATGACATACATAATATATGATTTCATGTTTAGCTCATGTTTCATGAGTCATATGTGTTAAAACGAAATACTAGCACACTTATTGCTAACATGCTATGTTGCAGAAAGAGTAAGTATGCATATTATATTTTTATGTATTCATGTTTGTCCTCATAAAAAAGGGGAAGAATGTTAAGATATTGAGTCACCACATTTATGTTTTGATGATGAGTAACCATGTCATCTAATAAAATTTGAGTATAATTATATGAGTTTCAAGCTAATCAAGAAGCACTCAGAGCAATGTGAGTTCAACCAAGGCATACGAGTCACGAGAATAAAGACAATGAACTTCAAGAGTCAAGATTGCATCAAAAGCATGTAATATTTTATTTTGATGTAATTTCATTTATGTCTTGAGTAGAATGTTAAAGCATTAGTTGAAGCTCTCACATACTTAGGAATTCTTTAAATATGTTATAAAGTTGTTTAGAAAAGTATTCCAAAACATTTCCTAAGTGTTATAGGTCAAAAGCCTATTTTAGAGGCCAACCAGTCAGCTAGACAAATACCTAATCGACTTGGAGTTACTTAGAACTTGGCTGGCAGCATGTCAGAAATTAGTCGACCATAATTATGGACCTAGTCGACTAATTCATATGCATTGGTCGACTATGACAGCAACTGTAGTCCACTAGTTTTTAAGAATGCGATAGTTCTTTTGGCATGGTTGTCACTAGTCAACTAGAGTTCTATGACTAGTCGACTAGTTGTTGCCTAGTCGACTAAAAGGTGAACTCTAATTGATTAGTAATTAGACGTGGCCTATAACCGTAACATTTTTATTAGCCATTTTAACATTTGGATAGGCATTTTAAACAATCTGTCTTAACCTTATTTTTGCCCTATAAATAAATAGGAGGTTGTTTAGAATTTAATGATAATATTTATTGCTCAATTTTTGAATAGAAAAATTGTTTTAAGCTCAAAAGTTTTAAAAGAAAAACCATTTCTTCTTGGCCAAAATTTTTACAAAATTTTGATCTTTCCTTGGCCAACTTTCTTGATCTTCTAAGAGCACCAAATTCCATTTTTGACGATCAAGTTTCTCCTATAGATACACGACGACACAAGAGCTTCTATATGTAATTGTATCAAAGCATTGTAAGTATAAATCCTCAAGTGTGAGGTGTTTGTTGTAAATTCTCATGGGAAGAGGTGTGTTGTAAAAATTCTTTTGGTAAGCAGCGGTTGTAATTTACTTCCGTTGAGGAAAGTTGATAGTAGAAATTCAAGTGAGACTTGGAACTGGACGTAACCCAAGGTTGGGTGAATCAGGATAATTTTGTGTTTACATTGTGCTCACTGTGTTGTGAATTATCTCTTGCATTGTTCTATTTCCGCATTGTTTGACTTCATATTTACAGGAGTGTTGATTAAGACTAAATTAGGTAACTCTAATTGCAATCTTAGTTAAGAGTTTTCTAGAGAAAATTATAATTTTCATGAACACTATTCACTACACACTCTAGAATTTTACTTCCAATCTCAAGTGACCCACATCTCCCTTCCTCTAATTCCATGATCAGGACCCCAATTAACAGGATCAGAGCAAAAAGTACCAATTTGGAGACTTTTAAGACCTAGGCATTACTTAATTAACCCACATGGTTAGCAAAAATATGATTCCATCATCAAACAGTTGCATCCAATTAGTAACAAACATTCCTATTATGCCCCCATATATATCATTAGTTGGCATGTCAAAATCCCCCCAAACTCCAATCAGTGCAGAAGCATCAAAACAAGACAGCCAGTGCTTTTCCTGCATCTCAGCATGTGCCAGTGCCCCCTTTTATGAAGAAGAATCACATAATGTTTACTGTACAAGTTTTAACACTTCCCAAAACACCTCCATCACCTTGCTGCTAGCCTGCTGCTGCTGCTGCTGCTGGAGAGCAGAGGCCATTAATGGAGACTGAATCCCACCATCACACTCTTCTTCTTTCATGACAACAAAATTCTATCCAATTTCTCCCTCTTTCTATAAAAAGAGGGGGCCCTTTTTTGCCATTGCTCCAATGCTTCTCCCCTTGTTAACATTTATGGGTACTGTTGCTGTGCTGTGCTGTGTAACAGTGGAAAGCTCATCCAGCAGCAAGCAAATCTAAGCAAAAACCGCAGCAGCAGCAGCAGCAGCAGCACCCAAATCTAAAGCCAATACACACCCCCTCTTAGCCATAAAAAGAAATGCAGACAAGGACCCACAACCCAGAGCCAGAGCACATGAGAATGGCAAAAAAAGAAAGAGAGAAGGGAATTGATTCTCTCTTCAAGCTGGCTTGCTGCACAGTACACTGCAACTACACCAACCATCAATCTCATTTCCACTCACCCCAAATAATACAGAATTTAAAGTAAAAGAAAAATGATCCTAATTTTGTGAAGCACACATGCTTATTACTACTGTTGTGGTGATTGAAAAGAAGAGGGGACGAGAAAAGATGCATTTTCTTCCATCATATCAGTACTGCAAAAGCCAACCTTTTGCCCATTCCTCTGTTTTCTTGTTTTCTCACCACCAATCAATCATCACTGAAAGTTGATTAAAAACATACACACAAAAGGAAGCAGCAAAAAACACCCATTTTAAGCTCAAAATGATCACTACAGTTCATTTTCATCTTTATTTTTTAAAATCTCAATACACCAAAGATTTAGTGGACTCAAAAGTGGTTTGCGCAATTCTCTGTTACTAATCTAAATGGGACAAATTCGCTTCATAATCTCCTCCATCAACAAATCCAATAGGAATTGGTACTAGGATACCATTTTGCACATGGGTTCTCTTATATTACCATCACAAGACTTTTCCCTAAAAAGAAAAAACAACAATTGAACAATAACAGCAGGAAGAATAAGAAAGGGGCAAATTTCTTTTTTTAGGAAAATTTAACAAAAAACAGACAAACCTTGTTCTTCTCCATCATCATCATCATCATCATCATCAACCAACCATCAAATTCCTAGTAAATCCTTGATCTTATTTCGATCCGAACCGATCCATGGCCATCGATCAAGCTGATACGGAGCCCGGGGGGTGAAGCTGCTGGTGCTGGTGCTGGTGCTGGGTCTGGGTGATGAAGGGATGCTGCAGGAGCTGCGGAGCAGTGAGCCTCTTGCTGGGCTCCTTCTGCAGGCAACACGCAATAAAGCTCTGGAACTCCCTCGACGCCGTCGCAGGCGCCTGAGGGGGATTCGAGAAGCAGATGGCGCACATCAAGCTCGCCCAATCCCCCTGCCCCCTCAAGTTCTCCCCAAAAGGGAACCTCCCAAGATAAAACTCCAGCATGCTCAATCCGAAGCTCCATATATCTCCGGCGTAGCCGTCGTAAGCCCCGTCGTTCAAATCCGTATTGATCCTCTCCGGGCTCATGTATGAGACTGTGCCGACCGACGAATTGCACGGATCCATGGTCTGAGCGAGGATTCGGGAGACGCCGAAGTCGGCGATCTTGACCTGGTGGTCCTTGTTGATGAGGAGGTTGGAGGGCTTGATGTCTCGGTGGACGATCTTGCGGCTATGGAGGTAGGCGAGGCCGCGGAGGACCTGGCGGGCGACGTGGGCGAGGAAGGGCTCGGAGGTGATGTGGCGGTTCTCGAGGGAGCCGCCATCCATGTATTCAAGCAGGATCTGGATCTCGCCGGCGTGGTCGTACATGGCGTGGCAGCGGACCACGAAGGGGTTGTCGGCGGTGCGGAGGATCTCGATCTCGCGGCAGATCTGCCGGCGGACAGCGTCCTCGTGGTTGCCGTAGATGACCTTTAGGGCGTAGGTTCGGCCGCTGGGGCGGTGGCGGACCATGTAGACCGTACCGCCGGCGCCGGAGCCGATGCGGCGGATGCGGTCGAGGTCGGAGAGGGACGGGGTGGACGAGGCGGCGGATGAGGCGGCGGGGGCGGATGCGGAGGCAGGTGTGGTGGAGGCGGAGGATGGAGGGGGGAGGGGGAGGGGAACGGCAAGGGAAGGGCCGCGCTGGGGGAGGGGGAGGGAGAGATCGGGCCGCCGGCGGGTCGGGCGGTTCGGGCTGGCCGAGTTCATCGGGACCCGGTCCGATTCCGTTCCCAGTGTAGGGCAGCAAGGGGATCGGGATTTTGGATGATTTTTGGTTTTGATGTCTTCCTCTTTGAGATGAGATTCAGAGAAGGGAAGAAAGAGCAAAGTGAGAAGGAGAGCGTAATTTTAAGGAGGGAGAAGAATATAAAAGAGCAGAGAGAGAGAGAGAGAGGGACCAACGCTGCATTTGCAACAAGTTGTTGGTGTTGTATTAGTTTTATTTTTATTTCAATGGTTAATTCCACTGATCCATTTTCACCAAAAGCCGACATGTTTTTACCTTTTACCGAGCCCACCAATTGATTTGCGCACCCACCGTTTTATTCCGCCCATGTGACACTTGTTTACAAGTTTGCCATTAATGTTGTGCATATACCACTTATTTACAAGTTTACCATTGATATTACTCATGCGCACAGATCAATTACCAAATTTTCGAAAACGCCCACTGTGCACGGTGAGCAATTGAGGGGAGCGGCGATGGCCGGGAAGCGACCATCACCAGAGAGACAACGTACACGAGGGCCGTCTCCCCCGCCGGTGCCGAAAAGGTTGAGGGAGAAGCGAGCATTAGCGTACAACGAAGAACGTAACAATGGTATCGTTCACCGGAAGGAATCTAACAAAACTCCTCCCATCGATTTATGCTACATCGAAGCACTCTCAACTAACCCCTTTACATTGAAGCACTCTCAACTATCCCCTTTAAATTCTGACATCACCACTAATACCCTAGTCTGGTTCGCATCTTTGATGATTCAAGGTAACCTAGCTAATTTCCACAATCGCCCAGAAAAGTTCCAATCTCTTATTGTTTTAAAAACCTTGTTTTGTCTCTCCCCTGCTCCCCCAGAGTTTTAACAAAAGTTCCTCGAGCAATGAAATCAAAGGTGGGGAGCTCCGATTTTTCTCTGCCGATCGCCATCAATGGCCACATCTGCCATCTCCTCCTTCTTTGACCTCATCAAGGCCCCTCCTTCCCGTCAGTTTCACCAGCTCCATCCATCGGTTTCTTTCCGACGACGATGGGAGCAGCGGTAGGGGGACGAGGGTAAAAGAGGAAATATTTGAGAAAGTTTGAATGACAAACTTGTAAATAAGTGGTATGTATGCGGAGTGAAACAATGGGTGTGCAAATCAATTCCCCTGAAATAATTATTTTACTATTTCTGTTGTGAAGGGAAAATACCGAGTTGTTTAGTCGGTTGGGATCACGGCTTATCATAAAGATAAGACTGTATCTATTGTATCTTATCTGTATACGCTCCTCTATATGCTATGAATAAAGAGCTGGTGGTTCCTCCTCAGATGATGATTTATAACACGTTATCGGCACGAGCCTCTAATTAAATTTCCACACAAAAACCCATCGTTGCGAAAGCGAAGGAAGGTGGGAGATCCACGCACGCGGCGTCATCCACATCAAACGAGCGTCGTCATCCGTGTATGCTGCGTTCAACCGTCGCTATATCCGGAGTACGGATATAGATGTAAATATTGCTAAAAATGTAATTTTATCATGCACATGATAATTTTATCCATAGATATCGCAAGATCGGAGTGGAAATAGGGCTAATCACCCAAATCGACGATTTTTATTGACTAAAAATCATGTTTTTAACATGTTTAAAATCTGTAAATAATAAAAATATGGTCTTTACACTATATCGGCCTCGCCGATGGCTTTGCCGCCAGCCGCGACTATTCCTCCCCCCCCCCCCCCCCGAAGGGGGGCCGCCGTTTCCCCGCGCCCCCTGCCTGAAGCGTGGGGGTGGTGGGGTGGGTGGGGCACCGTTTGTCCGTGCCCCTCACCTGAAGCGGTGGGTGGGGTGGGTGGGTGGGGCACCGTTTGTCCGCGCCCCTCGCCTGAAGCTGGGGAGTCGCTGTTTGCCCGTGCCCCCCGCATGAAGCAGGGGGGGCCGCCGTCCCCGTTCCCCCCCGAAGGGGGCACCGATTCCACCCCCACCATCCCAATGGCAACAGGGGGTCTGCAGCCGACCCCCTCCTGCTACGACAGAGGAGGGGGGCCGCACCCCGATCCCCCACCACCCCCCACGGCGGTGGGGGGAGGGGCTAGGTGGCCGCTCCTATCACAGCCCCCCCTGCCTGACATGTGGGGGGTCCTCCTGTCGCCCCCGCTATGGCGTGGCGGCCGCGCCCGCCCTGGGGGCGGCGGCGGCAACACTAGCCCCCCCTCATTCACCCTGGGCCTAAGGCCGGCGCACGAAAATAATTATTATAATAATAGACTACGGGCCTGAAGCCCGCAGCCAAGCTGCGGGCTTCAGGCCTGCATGCCAATTTTTCTGGAAAAAAGCAGACTATATTTAAAAGGGGAGATGCTAAAAATAAGCTTTAAAGGCTTTTGGGGGCTAAAAATAAGTTTAAAAAGGGTTTATGGGGCTTAAAAATTCATGAAAAATCATGATAAAATAGAGGACATTTGGGGACCTTTGGGGATAAATTGGGGATAATTTAAAAAGAAAACTTCTTCCTTTTTCATGAAGAACATGTCATTTTTGGGCTCTTTTCAAACTCTTTTGAATAATCCCAAATAGCACAACTTTTTGCATTATATGATGCCTTTTTAGGATCATAATTATATGCTCTGCATCTATTTTATTGGCTTATTCTATGGATAAACTGATATTTTGTTGTGCAATAATAAATTTCATAATTAGGAAGATCCTGCGACTGCTCTGCCATTAGTCACCTAAACTATCAGTATATGACGTTGCCCAGTGGTCCAATAATTATTAAGTAATTAAATTGTTTATCCTTATGTGAATATAAATACATGTGATGCCTGTGATGAAAATGTCTGCTGAAAATATTTGATGATCACAAATTTTTGCATGGATGGCTAATTGTGGTTTTGGATCGGCTGTTTAAGTCCCACATTTTATTTTCTGTACTTTTCTTTTACTTTTGAGAGAAATTATAGTGAGAAATTTATGTAATGTCCAAGACCGAAGACTACTTTCCATGGAGACGGAGGCCACACATGAAGATGAAGACCTTATATGGGACCCCCGAGGTTTTCAAAGTTGCAATTTCTTTTTTAAAGCTTTCATTTGTATAATATGGACTGTAATGGACTTTGGACTTTTTATTTATGTGGGACTGGCCGATCCACGCAATTAGCTCTTCATATTAAAATTGCCTCCGCATGAAAATGTTTATTATTTAAATTATTAATTCATGCAAATTTATGATCTGCTAGATAAAATGGCTAAAATCGCAAGTGTCGATTTCGAAGTGTTGGATGAATTAGTGAAAAAATATCTGAGCTGGCAGCTCGATGTAAAGTTCCATCTGCGGGCTAAGTCCCTCATTTCTGCTGTGACTAAGAATGAAAATGTAAGTGATATAGAAAAGGCGCAAGCCATTATCTATATTTATCGTCATGTGGACAAGATCCTAAAGGCTGAATACCTTACGGTTGAAGATCCATTTGAGCTGTGGACTGCCATTGAGGATGTGTATAAACATCAGAAAGATGTTATACTACCAAGGGCACGATATGAGTGGGAGAACCTGAGATTGCAGGACTTTAAGTCCATAGCTGAGTACAACTCAGCACTTTTTAGCATCACCTCACGCTGTACTTAGCTCTTTTTAGCATCACCTCACGTCTGAAGTTGTGTGGTGAAAAAGTCTCAGAAGATTGCATGCTGGAAAAGACGTACACGTCTTTCCATGAGAAAGATGCGATACTAATACAGCAATACCGTGAACGAATGTTCACCAAGTATTCTGAGTTGCTGTCATGTTTACTCATGGCTGAACAAAACAGTGAGCTTCTCCTCGCCACTCACAACATGCGCCCCCTGGCACTGCCCCCTCCCAGAAGCTCACAATGCCTCTTCTTCTAGAAAGAATATAGATAGCAAGAGAAAAGAAAGACCACAGAAAGGGGGACAGAACAAAAGGGCTAGGGGCCAAGTCCAGCATCGAAGAAATGAAGGGAAGCGCAAGTTCACCTGGTACAGAAATGACAATAAGAAGAATGATGCACCACACCCAAGAGGGATTAGGAAGACCAGTGACATAATTGTGGCATGAAAGGTCACTGGTCCAGAGTGTGGCGAACTCCGCAGCATCTCCAGGAGCTGTATAAAGAAAACGACAAAAAGAAACCTGAAATAAAGCTGGTGACATCTGATGCTCCAGCCAAGTTTACAGCTGACGACTTCGAAACTGATGACCTGCTGGATTAGCCCTCTATTTTTATCTTAGCAAATTGTTTAAGAACATTTCATGTTATTAGAGCTTTTGAATTATGTAATTTGAATTTGAATAAGTAAAGTTTATGTTCCTGAAATGCAAATGTTTTATTCATCTTTAGAGATGGATCGCTCTCATGACTGCTTGGTAGACAGTGCTTCGACACATACGATCCTTCAGTATAAGTGCTATTTTCATAACATTATACCATACAAAAGCTCTGTAAATACAATTTTAGGGCCATCGAATATAATTGAAGGTTCTGGAAATGAAACCTTGTTGCTCCCTAATGGAACGAAAATTAAAATAAAAAATGCACTATTCTCTCCGAACTCCAACCGAAACTTACTAAGTTTCAAGGATATCTGTTAAACAGATTCCATTTGGAAACAGCAAATGTAAATGAAAAAAAATTATTGTATGTAACGTCTCAAGAAAAAGGAGTAAAATCCATACTTGAACGTTTTGAGAGCCTTTCATCAGGCATCTATAATACAAAGATTCGGAGAGAGGAATCTAACTTGACAGAGCACCTGAAGTGCCCGACATCAGCCAAGTTTTTACTTCGGTATGATAGACTTGGCCACCCTAGCTCTGTGATGATGCACCGAATCATATCACAATCCCATGGGCACAACCTGAAGAACCAGAAAATTCTTCAGAAGGGAGAATTCCCTTGCATCCCCTGCTTCAAGGGAAAATTAATAACAAGATTATCACCACTAAAAGTGGATATCGAGTCTCCAAGCTTCCTCAAAAGAATACATGTAGACATATATGGACCTATCCGCCCCCTAGTGGGCCATTTCGGTACTCTATGTACTGATTGATGCATCTTCAAATATTCGTATGTGTGTCTACTATCAACCCGCAACTTAGCTTTTACAAAGCTACTGGCGCAAATTATAAAGTTGCAGGTGCATTTTCTAGACAACCAAATAAAGAAAATACGTCTGGATAATGCTGGGGAATTTACCTTCCGGTTATTTCAAGAGTACTATCAGGCAACGAGAATAGAAATTGAACATCTCGTGCAGCATGTTCATACCCAGAACGGGTTGATAGAGTCATTGATAAAAAGACTCCAATGGATTGCACGTCCATTGATAATGAAATCACAGTTGTCGGTGGATGCATGGAGACATGTAATTCTGCATGCTGCATCGTTAATAAAAATAAGACCCTTTGGAGGTTTGAGTAACTCTTCAATGCAACTTGCATATGGAGGGCCACCGAACATTTCTCATTTGAGAATCTTCGGTTGCGTAGTTTACATCCCCATTGATCCACCACAGAGGACAAAAATGGGTCCTCAATGTCGCCTAGGTATCTACGTAGGGTTTGACTCACTCTCAATTATAAGATACCTAGAACCCCAAACGGGGGATGCATTTAAGGCACGTCTTAAAGACTATGAATTTGATGGACAATTTTCCCCAAAAATGGACCCAGACACTGAGAAATCTGGTGTGAAGCACATCATAACATGGGATACAAAAAGTTTGACCCACTATGATCCAGTAACAAAACAATGTGAAGATGAGATCCTGAATATCCTCCACATTCAGGACACTATCCGCTGATTACCAGACTCATTTACTGACAACCAGAAGATTGTCCAATCACGCATCCCTGCTGCAAATACTCTAGCTCGGATTGACATTTTCAAGAATGGATGCAATCCACCAGTAGCAGAAGTGGCTGCACCTCAACAAAAAAGAGGCAGACCACCAGGATCCAAGGATAAAAATCCAAGAAAAAGAAAAATATCCGGAGACCTTGGGACGATACCCCGCAGAGAAATGCGCTCAAGTCCATACCCTCACCCCTTCTGGAATCCACTGCAGAGGAACTGTCGAGAGAAACTGAAATATCATTAAATTATGTACGTCCAGGAGAGGTGTTGGACAGAAAGAGTATAGTCGTTGACGATGACTTTCCATTTCATATTGCTATTCACGTCGTCAGTAGCGACGATGATCATGATCCACATTCCGTTGTTGAATGCAAACATAGAAATGTTGGCCAAAGTGGAATCAGGCAATAGAAGCTGACCTGGACTCGCTTAAGAAACACAAAGTCTTTGGGAAAATAGTCCAGACACCTACTGGTGTCAAACCTATGTGATACAAATGGGTATTCGTGAGAAAAAGAAATGAAAATAATGAGATCGCACGCTACAAATCACGGCTTGTAGTGCAAGGATTTTTCCAAAGACTGTGTATTGTCTATAAGGAAACATACTCCCCGGTAATTAATGCGATCACTTTTCGATTCCTGATAAGCTTAACAGCAAAGAAATGTTTAAATATGCAGCTAATGGATGTTGTGACTTCTTATCTATACGTTAATCTCGACAAGAAGATATATATGAAACTTCTTGATGGCTTTTCAATGCCTACTGAATTAAAAGATAGACCTCGGGACGTCAACTCTGTTAAGTTTCAAAGATCATTGTATGGTCTTAAACAATTAGGACGGATGTGGTACAACAGACTAAGTGAATTCCTTATACAACAAGGATTCAACAATAATGAAGTCTGTCCTTGCATCTTTATAAGAGCAAAGGGAAAAGGATTCGTCATAATAGCAGTCTACACAGACGATTTGAATCTCATTGGATCTCCTGAAGAGATCGCTGAGATATCTGTAAGCCTGACAAAAGAATTCAAAATGAAAGATCTAGGCAAAACGAAATACTGCATTGGCTTACAGATTGGACATTTAAAAGACAGAATCCTATTACACCAAACCACATATACGAAGAAAATGTTACAAAGATTTCATATGGACCAATATCATCCACTTAGTACACCTATAGTGGTCTGATCTCTGGATACACAAAAAGACACCTTCCGGTCGCTAGAAGAGGGGGTGGATATACTTGGTCTAGAAGTCCATTATCTAAGTTCTATTGGATCACTTCTATATCTGACCAACTGTACGCGTCCCGATATAGCGTTCGCAGTAAATTTACTAGCCAGATACAGTGCAGCACCCACGTAGCGCCACTGGACCGGGGTAAAGCATCTTCTGCATTACCTCTAGGGGTCTACAGATTTGAGACTCTGTTACAAAAATAGATTATCATTCGCACTTGTTGGCTATGCTGATGCAGGTTATAGGTCTGATCCCCACAATGCAAAGTCACAGACAGGGTACATGTTTACCCATGGTGGGACATCCATTTCCTGGAGATCCGTTAAGTAAATCATGATGGCAATCTCATCAAATCACTCACAGATTGTCGCCATCTATGAAGCAAGTAGAGAATGTGTCTGGTTACGGTAAGTTGTAAATCACATCCTGGTGACGACCGGATTTAAGTCTGGGGACCTTGAGCCTACTACCATGTTCGAGGACAATGCTGCTTGCATAGCTCAGCTATGAGGTGGCTACATCAAAGGCGACAGAACGAAGCATATTTCTCCCAAATTCTTCTGGACGCACGAGCTATAGAGAGATGGTGTGATCGACGTCAGACAAGTACAATCATGTGACAACATGGCAGACTTGTTCACTAAATACCTTCCTACTGCTACCTTTCTATACAAACTTCCTAATCATCGATGCTATGTTGGGGGCATTGGTGTTGTAGATCTTTGAAACGATCCCACGTCTCATATAAAGATTCTTAGGGCCCATGCTTAAAAGACATCAAGGAATTTCTTATCTTCACTATCTTTGACGGCGGATAGAACATGTTGACGAATGCGCTTGCCAGCTCGTTCCAAGTAGTGAAGGTGCACATCGTTCTCAACCAATATTGAGCTTTATCTCAGAGAGTGAAGGGGGAAAGGCACAGACGGATGGCGGCCTCTGGTACATTGGGGATATGAAAAGTGGCACACTTCGCTAAGAACATCTGGAGATGGTAATTCGGATTTTCATGCGCATTCCTATGGAATGGGTCTTGTTGCATCAGCACGACATGCCCAATTTTCAGCTCAAAATTCTTATCCGACGGCAACTCCGACATGAGTATGGAGGATGTAGTAGCCGAGTTGTTTGGAGTAAGCTTATCCCGGATGGAAATATACCTAATGTGCCTTTGGTGAACATTCTCCTCTACCATTTGATCTTCCTCTAGAATTTGTCTCTTTTCTGCTCTTAATCTCCTTGTCGTGTGCTCGATCGCGAGATCAAATAATATATCCTCCTCAGTCGCCCTCGATCATGTATACATGCATAGAAAAAGTGATTATTGTTAGAACAATAGAGGAATAAAAAGAAAATAAAGAAAATGAAAAAGAAATAGCTAAGTAAAGATGTAGAAACTCGTAGCCTCCCAGGCAACGGTGCCAAAAACTTGGTCGTCTCAGAATACAACTCCGAAAACAATGTAGTTTTACCGCAAGCGCACGGTTAAGTGGTAGGCAGGTATCGATCACAGGGTGGAACAAATAACGGTAATCTATATGATCTACTAAGCTAGTGGTGGAGAATTAGCTTTGAAAGAGTTGATGTCACAATCTTTCGAGTATCGATATAAATTCAATTTATAAAGATGTCTAGGGCTCGGGAATCCCCACTATAGATCTCAAGTAATCAATGCGGATTAAGAATCTCAATATTACTAGACTTGGGTTTAAGGTGAACTTGTCGTAACTAAATAGAGAACCAAAGCACGCTCTCGTGCTACGCAAGTCTATAGCAATTCAAACTAGAGCCTCGCTCTCTCGCAAGCCTAGTTCAAAATACTAGCATTAAGATCGACAATTATATCAAATCTCAACTCAAGTTCGCTCTCGCACAACTTAAGTTCGGATCTAGATCGTGATAGTTCGTTCTCATTTCATCGTCATGCAAACGAATATAAGTATAGAAATATAATAAAGATGATATCTTTGGTCGCTCCTATGCACCAAAACTAGTGAATCTCGATTATAGATATAAATCGAATATCTTGGGCTTCCCATAGATCAAGATCCTCTCTCGAGCTCTCAAAATCAAATAGAAATCCCTAGCTATCCGTAGTAATCCAATCACAATCTAACCTTTAGCAATTCTAGCAACATTGAAATTCAACAAATATCACAAATCCCACTTTTGATCCATAGGGTTCATCTCTTTGCCTTAGAGCAAAGGAATTACTCACAAATCATCATGAAAATCACAAGAGAAATAAGATTGACAAGAGAATTCATAGCAAAACTCAGATTTAAGAAGAGATATATCATAAAAAATATAAACTTGCAAGAGTTTTAGAGATACCAATGTCGATTACAAGCTTTTACAATTATGGAAAGATCCAAGTCTTCAATCTCTCATCCAAAGAAATCTCTAAACTAGAATTAAAACTATGAAAATTAAATTATGGAGTCTCTCAGTGGGCTGGAGATAAAATTGGGTATTTTTTACATGCTCAAAATAACCAAAACAATCCTGACAATTCTGCCCCCAGACTGCTGCTAACCCTAGCTTTCAAGACAGGGTCGGCGGCGCTACTCGGCTGAGTGAACATCGCACTCGGTTGAGTGAGGAATC
This sequence comes from Scilla litardierei, assembly GCA_030789695.1. Taxonomy (NCBI): domain Eukaryota; kingdom Viridiplantae; phylum Streptophyta; class Magnoliopsida; order Asparagales; family Asparagaceae; genus Scilla; species Scilla litardierei. Next base: position 744,780,631 of record CM061142.1, read on the forward strand.
TGCTTTAGATTAGGACTATCAACGTTCTGGGCTCCTCAGACCACTCGGCCGAGTAGTCGGCTCACTCGGTCGAGTGAGATTTTACTCGGTCGAGTGTAGTCTTCTGCAAATCCTTCAAAAAACAGAAAAGTGTCGGAGATTTCCTTCACAAAATTTTGCTCCACTCGGTCGAGTGGAATCCTCACTCGGCCGAGTGGAAATTCCCACTTGACCAAGTACATTTCAGCTCATCTTTAGGCTTGGGTGGTTGTATCAGCTTCACTCGATCGCGTGAGCTGCGTCACTCGATCGAGTGAGCTGCGTCACTCGGCCGAGTAGCCTTTTTCAGCAATATTTTCTTCTTCTCCTCGCCTCCTCGTCGATTCCTTCACCTCTCTTTCTCTTCTACTCATCCTCCAGCGCTGTTAGCTCTCTGGTATCATTGTGGGTGACGATCCGACATGCGTATATGCGCTCATGGCTCCAAATCGCTCCCGATTGCTCCATATCTCCTGAAATTAGACGAAACATAGAAATAGTGAAATGCATCGTGAAATCATCGTATAATCGTGAAAAATTGCGATATGAGCAGTCGAAATGGCATGTAAAAATACAGAAATAAAGTGTAAAATATGAGCCTATCAACCATCCAAATCATGCAAATCATCAAGGGAAGAAAGAGCAGAGTGATATTGTCACAGCCACATTGTTGCAGATGATACAAATACAAAATCAATAACTTCAGCAATTCAATAAAAATCTTCTGCAAATGCAAAAACAACAACTTCAGCTCAATGAAAATTTTTCAAGACTAGCGTCATCATTTGAAAGAGGTAAATTACATGCCCAAGCTATTGCAAATCCTAACGCGAACTCTTCTTCTTTTTCAGATGATACCATAAACCATATCAAGAGATGACCACAATATGTATCGGGAGAGAAATCGAAAAGCCAAAACCACTTAGGCTTGGACAAGAAGCTGAGGAAAAAGAAGAAGAAAAAGCGCCACAAATTTTGAAAGATGAGGAGAAAGTTGCAGAAAAGGAGGAGGATGCCAAAGAAAAAGAGACAGAATCCTATTCACCTCCAGATCCATTCCCACAGAGGCTCCTTCCACCAACAAGAGATAAGTACCAAGCAGATATTAGGGATATCTTTCAACAAGTAAAAATTAATATCCTTTTCTTGACACAATAAATCAAATACATGTTTATGCTAAGTTCTTGAAGGATTTAAACACGGTTACAATGAAATTTAACGTTAAAAAGAAAGCCTTTCTCACGGAACAAGTAAGTGCTATTATTCAACACAATGCCCCACCTAAATTCAAAGATCCAGGTAAACCTACTATTACTTGTACTATTGGCACTAAAAGAATAGGACAAGCTTTACTTGATTTGGGTTCGAGTGTTAACATATTGCAATATACCGTTTTCTTACAGCTATGTTTGAGGGAGTTGAAAAAAAACACCAATTATAATTAGATAGATCATTGAAGGTACCAAGAGGGTGTGTTGGGGATGTTCTAGTTCAAGTGGACAAGTTCTTTTACCCGATCGATTTTATTGTGCTTGATTGTCAATGGCCTCACACCGGTAACTCTACTCCAATTATTTTAGGATGACCTTTCATTATGACTAGCTATGCCATAATAAATTGTAGGAATGGAAATTTGCAAATCACATTTGGTAACATGATGTTATACTTGAATATTTTCAATGCTTATAAGTTACCATCATCAATGGTGGAGGAGCCAGAAGAGGTAAATTTAATTGACGCTATGATTGATGTGCACTTTGAAAAAGAGCCTGAACCCATGCCTATGATTGATTATGATTATGATTTGGACTGGTGCGATAAAGAGGTAAGCTCATTGGTTTTTCATGATGATTACGGGCAACGCATATTCTTCGACGAACAATTGCATTCTCATGTTAGTAATACATCCTATTTGTTGCATGGAATTGTAGGGATTCACAAAGAAGATGATTTGGAAGTAGAGGTGCATGGATCTAATGCTATAAATGTCAACATGGATTTGAAGGAGAAAGTAGTGGAGTTGATTGAGAGTTGCTGCCACCCACATCGTATCGATAACCACCTCCTGGTGGTACTTAAATCGATGTGTTCTTTCCTTTACACAGTAGGACATAGAATTTTTTTCCTTTTCCATTCTTTATTTTTACACTTTTTCTTAGATTTTATCTCTAGTACTCTCCTTTCAACATTGAGGACAATGTTTGTCTTTAATTTGGGGGAGCGTAATAGACATTTTTAACATAATTTTAACTTTTATCTTAGGATTTTTTTATTAAAATGAGAGATAAGAACCAATCACCATTACTCATCATTTAACACTACTTCACATATCACATTATCGGATTATTATGCACTAATTGAATTCTAAAAGTTGTTTACGGCTTGAACTAATTATTTTTCCTTCATGGAATTAATCATCAATATGCCTATTATGAAAAAATTCAATTGCAATGATTAATATCTCGAATAGTTTGAATTTATTTCATGCAAGTTATTGTGATGCATAAGTTAGGTGTACACAATTGATTCGATTGATTTTTCGAGTTAAAGAGGAATTTGGCTATTGATTCTAAAGTTTATGTCCATGTTTATGGGCGTTGAGTTGCTTACAAAAAAATGAAAACAAAGAGCAAAAATTAATAAAATAAAATAAAATGCACTGTTCCCTTGAGTTTTATTAAGTAGCCGGGTCTTCGTGCCTCATGAAGCATTGAAAATTCATGTCGAAAGATGGACGATCGGGAGTGTATTTGAAAAAATAGATAATAAATACTTAGATGATTCGAATTATTAGGTTCGAGAGGCTCTTCTAAGTCTACTGCCCGAAGGTTGTCTGGTTTAGTAGTCATTAGCTGAAAACTCGTTACATGGATCACTTTAAGTCGCATATGAAAATTATATACATATATACATATATATATGTATATATATATATAGGGCAATCTTCGGGTGCGAAAAATCCCGTGCGAAAGCCGTGCAAAAACTTTTTTTTTATTTTTTTGAAATTTTTTTTTCAAAAATTCTTTTTTGATGTTTAATCCATACAATTATATACCCCAGGGAAAATAATGGGTGAACCCGTTGGGCATTAGAGCACCCATCCACCCGTTACAAATTTAACGGTCTCAAAACGTGCGAATTTGATGAAATGGCTTGATCGAAGGCCAAATGACATTATTTCTCAACGATTATTTTTTGAGGGGGGTATAACAACATATAATGAGGGTGGAAAAAAGAATTTTTGAAAAAAAAATTTCAAAAAAAAGATAAAAACATTTTCGCACGGTGCGAAATGTTCTCATTTGAAAATTTTCCTATATATATATGTATATACATACATATATGTATATACGTACGTATATACATATGTACGTACGTACGTACGTACATACATACATACATACATACATACATACATACATATATATATATATATATATATATAAAGGAAGAAAGAAAAAACTTGATGAATAAGTGAAGCAAATTCAATACCAATGAATCAGACAATGTTTATGTGATGCCAATTCCTTGGAAGTTCGAAAATTATGACATAATATCGTGTTATACTTTAGCTTATGCAAAACGATGCTCGCATATTGTTTATTAAATTAAATAAGAGAAAATTTCTTGCGATTGATCTTCTTCATGTATTGTGTATATTGATGGTAAGAATCATGATGGAGCGTTTTATTGAGCCAAGTCATAGATGATCAATAGAATTTAATATTTTTATTAAGCATTCGATTTAATCGCTCTTTTTGCTAGGGACTAGCAAACCGCTAGTTGAGGTGTGTGATTTAGGGTAAATATTGCATAATTAAGCCCTCATTTAGCATCATTCTGTGCATATATGATATGTATTTGGCTTCTAATACAAGCGTAATTAAGAGTATTAATAATTATTAGAAGAATTTATTGATATATGCACACAATAGTACTATATTAAGTATTTCTGCATTTCATGTATAGGTCTCAGTCTCACGATTCCAACGACTATTTATTCATATTTTTCTGATATCTGTGCTAATTTCTATGAATTTTTGAATGCAGAATACTATTTAAAATGGAGACATACGGCTGAATTATGATCGAAATACGGCCGTCGATACGTACCCGATACCGCCCAGCAGGCGGGCCACGTGGCGCTATCTCAGCGCTCCAGCTCAATCCAACAGCACAAGAAGTAAGCGACGCGGCCAGCTACGCGCCGTTGGATCCTCATCCAACAGTTATAATGGAAGCAATGCGGAGTCGGAGCGTGATGCGGAGCAGGTGAACTCTGTGGATCTTTGGCCATGTGTCAGCATCACATCGCATCCAACCTTTGAGCGAACAGCTGCGATTCGTAGTGGAGCAGGCGGCGGTTATTAAGCGGGTTTGTATGCGGATCCGAACCCACGAGTACACCAAACCCGCCGCTTAATTAAATGTGTATTTGTGCTAGGGTTTGGGGGTATTCTTGGCATATTCTAGGGTTTCTTGTGCGTATTTTTGCGTAAATTTTGGAGGCTATGGAGCAGAGGCATATGGCTATTGTTGAAGGAGATCTAAGGGATTTTTGAGGAGTTTTGGTGATATAATTCTAAAATTTTCTCTTGTATTTGACATATTTGACACGTATTTTGAGCTTTTGAACATGTATTTGCTTATGAATATGAGTTCTCTTCTCTCCATGCGTTGCTAATACCCTCATGTGTTGGTTGTGATATAGTTAGGGCTATGTAATCTTTGAATTTATTGTATTTTCATCGTTATTTCACGTTATACCAAGTATTTCATTAGTTTCTACACGTATTCTTTATGATACTATCTTTGCAGACGTGCCATAACCCTAGCGGAAATTTATGCTTAGATTCTCTATGAAATTAATGATTTGCTTGGTTACATATGGCGCTATTGATGCTCTTTATTGCTATATCTTCTGATATTTTTATACCATTGCCGGATGAAACGTCGTGTATCAATTTAGGTTAACTAATTGTTTCTAACGTTTAGATCTAGATTCACACACATACCGTGAGGATTCTGAGAGGACGATGTACCTCGAGGATACATCTATGTGTGCATACCCAGAGGGACCCAAGAGGGCGATGATCCGCGAGACTCATCTATGAATCTTGATTGCAAATGTTATGAACCAATTGATTAACCAATAAAATACATTAATATTCATTGATTGCGGACCCCTAACGAAATCAAAACCGACACATAATCCTCATTGATACCTTAGGTTCTACTTCCCCGTACTTGTTTTAGGACTATTTTCACGTTTACTTAAAAACCATTGTCACGATTTTCTTGCGTTTAGAAGGTTGTTGTTTTTCATCGTATTATTACTCTTTATAGACTGATATTTTGGTGTTGTAGGTCAACTATCCCATGGATACGATACATGGACTCATCAAGATTATTACTTGTTCGATCTCCTACACTTGGGAGTAGCACTCACATCTTTTAAGATGAGTCATTGATGAGCCATTGGTTACTTAGCCAAGCTATCTTATGCCGAGATAGCTCGTCTGTACTCGGAACCGACTCATCTGACTCGACACAAGTTAGATAGGCCGAATACTGAGCTATGGGACTTCAGCATCGTATTGGACTCTCGATCGTGTGGGTCGACGGCTCAGATGGATCGACGACGGTTCGACCTACCCAGTGGGTCGAACGGCTTGGGTCGACACTTCGGGTCGCTCGGTCTTCAGGAGGAAGCTCGGTTGTGTAGAGCAGGGCCCACTTGGATGCGACGAAGGCCAGTAGGGTTCGATGCATGCCTACTAAAGGTTGGTGCATTAATTGTATAGAGTTGTGATGGGATAGGAATTTCGTTATAGTCAAGATTCGCATCTTTTGGGGACTCCTCCTTAATGATGGCAGATATAGTATCCTAGGGTATATATATGGAGTTTTAGAGGAGGGTTTTGGTGTGGAACACATTGGAGAGTTCTTGAGCCGCCATTTGTGAGAGCCAAATTGGAGAGATATTGTTGTGAGCTTTTGGAGAGATTGTTGTGTGCTTCTTCTTCGTTAGTGAAGAGAAGATTTGTATTCTTTCTTTCCTTTCGTAATAAATCTCATTGGTGTTTCCTTGTCCAGCCGACAGTCTATAGTTGTTATCTCTCTCAGCGCTTCTCGTTTGGAAGTCGGTTGCTTGTCCTTTGTCCTCGGTCCTCGACGTCATGTGTATTTCCCTGTGGTGTGTGTTGTTGCATAATAGCATCTAGTTTCCGTCGTAACCGCTGAGGAGGAAGAGGAGGTACATGGAGGAGTTATGTGGGGAAGGAGGATATTATGGAGATAAAGGGGAGCATGATGGTAGATGTTGAGGAGCTACAAGAGGAGGTGGTGGAAGTTGGATGAGTTGGAAGTGCCATCGATGACGAGTAGGAGGAGGAGGAAGGAGCATAATGGGGGAGGACAACGATGAAGAAGGGGGGTTGATGTTATTGATGGTTGGGAGGAGGCTGTGGGGGGGGGGGGGGGGGGGGGAGGAGTTGGCGAAGGTTGGATTGATAATGGTGAGTGATGGTGGTGGTGCACAACATCATCAAGAGAGGAGGATTAGGTGTTGGGGGTTATGCAATTTGTTTAGGTTTTTCAAAAGGGGTGGTTTTGCAAAACAACCACACATAAACAAATGGCAACATATGGCTGACAATATAAGAAATCCATGTGCTTACAACATATATCCATTAATATATATATATATATATATATATATATATATATATATATATATATATATATATATATATATATATATATATATATATATATATATATATATATATATAGGGATTAATGGGTATCATACGCCATATGAGACTTTGCCTCATATTCCCTCTCACATAAAGCAATCAAGTACAAACCCACATGGGCTTGTACTTGGTTGTACTTAGTTGCTTTATGTGAGAGGGAATATGAGGAAATGCCTCATATGGCGTATGATAGCCATTATTCTCATATATATATATATATATATAACATTTGATGACTGTTTTTGAATTCTAGGGCTGACTAGGACAAGCTAACAAGGACAAAAGGGTTGATAGAAGAATAACTGAGATTTAATCTTGAGGAATGAATGGTTGAGATGAGATTTTGTGGAAAGTTTTGGAGGGAAAAATATTTCTGGGGAAATGAAAATTTCTTGAAAAATGAAAATTTTTGGGGAATGAAAGTTTCTAGGAAATTGGAGTGTGCACACAATTAATGCAGTTGGGGAAAAAACGTTAACTTGCCGGATCGAATGTTGTTGCAGATCGAATGATCTCTCCCTCAATACTGGGCCAACCGTCTCTTCGACACATGTGTCTGAATTTATTGTTCTACGCCGAATTTGTTGTTCCACGTCAAATACACCCGTGCCGCTAAATATTTTTATGCTAGTTTGTTGTTCCATGCAATTTTGACTATGGAAATTAATTTTTATGGAATAAAGATTTTGCGGTGGAAAATCTTAAATTAACCGTGCCCACGGTTATGACTATTATGTGTGTGAATATATATATGTATGTATATATGTGTGTGTGTCTGTGTGTATACATGTAATATATATATGAATAAAATCTGATGAGCATTTTTTGCGGAGTGAGCGATGCCTTCCCATCGGTGCGGAACCCTAGCAAGGGTTCGTTACTCCCTCCGGTGGGTCATCCCCCCGACGTTTCTGGAGCAGAAGTCCACAACGAGGCATATGGCAACCCTTTGATGGCTTCAGGTGGAGCTGCTATAGGGCCATTGCTCGTCGACTTCGACGGATCTACACGCTAATAGAACAGGGCAACGGGGATGCTCCGATGGCTGTAGGAGAGATGGGTCGGGATGTGGAGTCGACCTCTGGCGGTGGGATCTCGGCAACGACTAGCGTGATTGTCGAAGGGATACAAGGGGATGATCCCGTCGAAGGAGAAGAAGGTGAAGTCGAGATGTTGATGACATGAGATGGAAGGGCAGTTGGAGGTTTAAGGGGGCTTGGATCTGTCGACGGAGAATTTGGGGTCGGATCTGGTGAGATGCTACAAGCTGGAGTCGATCGGGTAGTCGGAAGGCTACATGGTGTTGGCAGAGGGCTGTTGGAGAAGCTTGGTGGGATGATGGCGACGGACGGCACCGGGTACATCAGAGGAGCTTCGCCGATAGTCGTTGGCACTGGGTTCGATGCTCTATCCTTGGAGGGGATGGTGGTAGAGGTGGTGAGAAGTAAGACAACCAGAGGCGATGTAGGAGTTCACCAGAGGAAAGTTAAACCCGTTGGAGTTGCCACTGCTCTGATTGCTAGTACCGTGAAAACAGGGGAAGGCTTGGTTAATATTTTGAAGTCTTGGGGAAGAATGGAAGTCGGAGTTGCCACTATGGGAGTTGAGGTTGGTGTATATCAGGGGAATCATGTTGTCATCGGAGTTGCCTCTGCTTTGCGAAGCATATGTAGCATGGGTGTGGACGTCGAACTCCAAGCAACTGAGGGAGTTGGGAGCAGCTGTCGAACTCCAGGCTTCGCCGTTCAAGGTAGTGTTCCCCTCACAAATAACTTTAATGCTTTGGTTGGTATGAACAAGACTCTGACATGTGGGGGTGAGGGGGATGCAAAAATTAATAAAAATCAAGATGTTGTGTTATTGGACAAAAAGAAGAGTGGGCTTGTTGCTACAAATGGTGAAATAGGTCCGCAAAGAACTCTGAGGCATTCATATATTGAGAAGGGAAAATCTTTAATATGTGGGAGGGAACCGATTAAACAGAGCTCTTTTATAGGTGAACGTAGACTGCAGAAAAGGTGGGTGCCATTTAATGAGAATAATATTTGTAGTGATGCAAATGTAGATGGTGTTAGGCCCTCCCCTGTGGGTAACCCCAAAGTTCCTAATGTCAGTGCTCCCTTCATTCCAAATTTTACAGTTGGAGTCATGCCAAAGCGTTGGAAAGACGTTTGTACTATGGGTAAAAGTAAAGACGATGATTGTAGTTTTGACTACATAGCCCCTAAAATTGACTCTGGGGGTCGTTTGGTTGCATGTATAACCAAGGAAGAGGTTGCCACTAATGTTGATCACTGGGATAATACCCTTGTGTGTTATGTATTGGGAAGCAGACCGTACTGTTTGCACCTGAAAGCATGTGTTGTGTGTATGTGGAAACTTGCACGCGGCCTCGAAGTTTTCTATAGAGAAAATGGATTCTTCTTCTTCAAATTCACTCTAGCTGAAAATAGTAATAGGATCCTTCAAGAGGGCCAATGGTTATTTGATGGTCGCCTTATTGTTAGTAGAAAGTGGAGTTCTGATATCGGTATGGGGCGTGACCTTTTGTCTTCTGTTCTTGTCTGGGTCAGGTTTCCAACCTTACACTTAAAGCTATGGTCCAAGAGTATTATCAGCAAGGCAGCGAGCGTCATTGATAGACCTTTATATATGGATAGAGCTACAACTAAGGGGGAAAGACTTGCATATGCTAGATGCTTCGTGGAAATCGATGCGGCCCACTCTCTGCATGATAAGGTCTGTTTGGATAAGAAGGCAAACAATGTATGGAGATTGATGTTACATAAGAATGGGTTTCTCCTAGATGTGCAAAGTGCTGTAGTTTTGGCCATTTGGATGCCCAATGTCCTTCTACCCTTGTGTGGAAGGTCAAACAAACGATTCCTTCTTCAATACCTCCACATGCCTCCTCCAATCTCAGGTATCAGTATTAACCGAGATTTTGTTCCTTCTGCTAATCATTCTGTAGATGATATTTCCATAGAACCTTCCTCAAGTATTGTTACTGAGCCAGTCACTGAGTTTGCTCCTGAAGACCCTATGGTTATGAATTCACCCCCAGATGACTCTATGAATGCTAGGATTGCTACGGTTCATCCCCTCTAGTGCATGTTCTTCTCTTGAGAAGACTAGTACTAACTCCACCGCCGCTGATGACACTCCTCCTGATCCTGTTGCTGAAGATACAGTGGATTGGCAGGTGCAAGTGCACAAAAGGCTTAAGAAGCATCTTGCTAGTATCAAGAAAACCAAGCCAAAGATAAATATAAATTCATAGAAGGATACTACCACAAAGGAAGCATCTCCTCTGGTTGGCCCTAGGAGGAATGTGCATGGTTTAAAGGGCTCCCTATACTTTAATATGTCTATCTTCTCCAGGAACGTCCACGGACTTAGTAAAGCAGAGAGACATCAGGATCTTTGGGGTGTGCTTAAGCTTCATTCTCCTTCCATGGTTGGTCTGTTAGAAACCAAAATTAGAGAGTCGAGCTCTCAACGTGTTCTTTCTTGCTTAATAACTATGCTAGCTTAGATTGAGGTAGAATCTGGATTTTATGGGACGTCAGGATTTGGTCTTGCATGCTTATTCATTCCTATGACCAGGTAATATCTATATTTGCTTCTAATAACGGTGGCTTCAAGTGTATTGTTTCTTTACTCTGTGGTGCAAATCTACTGCCTTCTTGTACCACCTCTGGTCAGGCTTACTCTTCACTCAATCCTCAATTGCAAATTCCCCCTGGGAAGTCATGGGTGATTTTAATTCTGTTAGATTTGCTAAGAAAAAGCTTGGTGGCAGACTTATTTCCCAATCTACCTTGGAACCTTTCAATAATTGCATTGAATCATATGGGCTCTCGGATCATAAATGTGTTGGTAATACCTGGAGCTGGAATAACCATTCTGATGGGAGACGACATATTTCTGCTAGACTTGACATGATCCTTTGTAACTCTAGCTGGATCAATTCTCTTCCATCCTCTCACTACATTTATCTACCTCCCTCGTCCAGTGATCACACTCACATACTGCTTCTATTGGGTGATAAATCTATGTCGAGGCCTAAGCCTTTCAGGTTCTTTAACTATTGGACTAAACATTTGGATTTCCACGATGTTTTGCTCAGAGCTTGGAGCACACCTATTCCAGGAGTTCCCCAATATCAGGTGGCTTATAAACTTAAGAGGCTGAAATTACTCCTTAAGTCTTGGTCCCATGGTTTGATTGATGACCCCTCCTCCAGCATCAAAGACTTAAGAAGGAAACAGGCAGAGATACTGGCCAATGGTGATAAATATCAAGTTTCTGCTTGCAATAATCAGTTAGGCCAGCTCAATTGCGATATTAATCATTGGTTATAGCTGGAAGAGGCCAAGTGGAGGTAGAAGAGTAGAATACCCTGGCTATCAGAAGGAGATGAAAACACAGCTTTCTTTTTCTCTGCCACAAAGGCCAGGTATTCCAAGAACTCCCTTACTCATTTATTTAATTCTGATGTGTCTCCTTCTGACCACAGTGCAGATATTCGAAACACAGCCCAAGATTTTTATAAAAATCTCGTCAATCAGTTTGATTATTGGAATGTGTTTCTGTATTTTCCTGTTAAGAAGCAGCTGGCATCCTCTAGTGCGGAATGGCTTATTCGCCCTACCTCCTCTTTGGAAATTAAGAGCGCAGTTTTTCCAAATATGCGCTGATAAGGCTCCAGGTCCTGATGGTTTTAATGCCTACTTCTTTCAGATGAATTGGGACATGGTAGGAGATGATGTGGTTAATGCTTTAAAATCATTTTTTTTCTTCTGGCAGTCTCCTTAGAGAACTCAATCATACTTTTCTTTGTTTAGTGCCTAAGTTCGATTCAGCATCCACTCTCAATGATTATAGGCCTGTTAAGGCCAAAATTGACCGAGACAGTTGTCAAGCTGACGTAGACTCTTGGTGCTGAGTCAGATCCTCATTATCAGATGGAGTAGGACCCAAGATTGGAAGAACCTGAGTCGGATGATGGTAGTTGATGATGGCACTGTGCTCGATTCAACCTTCGAGCATTGGTTGTGTAGATCATTTGAAGCTATAAAGCTCAATGACGACCCTCGACGCTGGATGAGGGCCGTCGATCTGCACCACAGGGACACGTTAGGGGGTCGGATCTGGGTTCCGATCCAAATCCCCTTCGATACTTAAGTTAGTGTGGGAACTTAAGGAAGAGAGTGAGCTTGGTGCAGCTAAGATCGACCCATGGAGGTTCGTCTCAAGACTGGCGGTGCAAGCTCGAATGTATAATAAGTATCAATTGAGAAAGTAGAATTCTATGTATTAGACCTCGTACCTTGGAAATGGGACCCGGTCCTCTATTTATAGGCGTTCAGGGTCCCTTTGGAGACATTGGAGTGATAATGGCCACCCATAATGTGGCCACGATCTTCCCCCTTTAATAGGAATAATTGTTGTGCACGTCCCCATGATTTACGAGCCTGCCTTTAATACCACGTTCGAGTGAGGTGGACTCAATGGTCGACTAACCATTAGGCTTTGACTGAGTCGATTTCGGGCTTCTTTGGTGGGCCTTGCAGGCCTTGGTCATCTTTTCGATCGAGTTATCTCGAATGCTGGCCCGATCATTCAACAATGGCCCCCGTCACACGACCTTGAAGGGTCCATCCATTGAAGTCAAGCGATGTTACATCGCATTAATGGGGCTCGGTATTCGAGAAAATAACACTTGAGTTCTAGGCACCAAAATGCCCGCCTTGTCGATTCAGATGATTTGTCTGTTCGAAATCCAAGACATTTTGAGCTCTTAGATCTTTGACACGTGTTCCATCATGTGGTTGTTGCCTCACCTATATATGATGGTTCCAGCAATAGAATGTAGAGGTACCATCTTCCTTCTCTCGATTCGGATTTTCTTTCTCTCGAAAGTAACGGCTTCGTCCTCCATCTCTACCTCTGGAAGGAGCTTGGTCACAGCCATGCAGAAGAATCAGGAAGGGGTCATGGAACCAGGCTTGCTGGCAAATGGGAGGTCCAACGTCAAGGCTGGTTAGATCGCTGAGCTTCAGAGGAGTTATATCCGTCTTGATTACCAAATCAGGCTGCCTGGGAGGGACGAGAGGGCTCATCGTTCAAGCCATCGGGAAGGGGGGTTTACGTCAAAGCCTTCGAACAAGGCCTTCGATTTTCCATGCACCCCTTCATACGGTGCTTCCTATGTACCCTGAATATTTCCCTCTGCCAGTTGATGCCGAACGCCATTGGCATGCTGATGGGCTTCATAGTTCTGTGTGTGACGAAGGGGATTGAACCATTCCTAAGTCTGTTCAATCATTTCTTCTCTATCCCTCCCCTCAAGACCCGGGGGTGGTATACGATAATGGCACGTCGAGGTAGGAAGCTTCAAGAAGATCTTCTCACCTCCAATTCCAAGTGGAAAGATGAGTTTGTGTTTGTCGTTTTCCAAGGGGAGGCTAGCTTTTGCACTGGTTGGGGTGCCCATGATTTGGGACGTGCCGGGGATAAGCCGTTGACTAGCAAGGAGACGAAAGCTGTCGATATTCTGACGAGCCTGCAGAGGATATAAGGTCGATCAAATGGCTGTGGTCTGATGACGTGTTGTATCGGACCGTGTGGATGAAAGGTTAGTTCGATCGTGCATGCCAATTGTTCGACCTTCGTTCTTCGACCTAACTTTTTTGTTGGTCTTGTAGGTATGGCTAGTGTGGACTATTAGGTGGATCCAACATTAAGGGAAGCAGTCGAGGCTTCTATCCAAGAAGCAGAGGTGAGCATGTTGTCTCCCCGGATGCCGACCATGGGGGAATTGACAGCTTAACCATTTGGGATTCGACCCGTAGTTATCGAGCGGGTTGCTCAGGTTGCCTGTCCCCAGAAGAAGAAGAAAAAGCCCACCTCTGAATTTGAAGTAGTTGCGCTGGAGGGGGCCAAGAGGAGGCGGTAACTCATCCTCAGCGACTCAGAGCCGTCTGGGTCGAATGCAGCTGCGGAGCAGGTCTCCTGATAGGGGAGTGATACTCTTCACGAAGGGAGGACTCAAGTTCCACTGGAGCTTCTTGTGCACAAGGACTCCTGGCCTTGAGGGGGGTCTGTTCCCTCCTGTAGGGCTGTCTGAAGACATCCTTGACGAGTATAGGATGATTTTATTGGAGGGCTGATCTCTTTATGCTCCATTCGACTGCTTCGAGGAGGAGCTCGTCCGGGCATGATTTCTGTTGAGGCGAGGATATTCCGCTCTTCTTGACTACGAAACTGCCTCCTGCATCGTTGAGAATGCGACCCTTCGACGGGACATGGTTGTCACGGAGAGGGTCGATTATGAGTGGCTTGCGTCGATAGCTGTTCATGACAACGTTAATGTAATTATTGCTCCAGCCTCTCTCGATGTTGACATCAACACGTATATTGACCATCGAGTATTGTGTGCAGGCTCTCGTAGCCACTGCAGCATTGCGTCGTCGTGCTCCACAGGTGGCCAACTATGGGGTCACCCTGGAGGCTATTAGGTTGGGCGTGGAGAGATCTCAAGTTGAACTAACTAGACTCAGCCTTCTTTGCGAGATGAGATTGGATCGCAATCGAAAACTCGAGCAAGAGTTAAGCAAGTCTCGCAGGAGGGAGGCTGAACAAACCGCCTTGAGAAAGAGAGCAGAGGATGCCCTGTTGGAGGAGAGGGTGGAAGCCGATGTCATAGCGGAGAGAGCGGTTCAGGAGTTCAAGGATTTATTTCCCGACTTCGACGAGCTATACAAGGAAGGCTATTAGTGATGTCGATTGGAGATGAAGAACCGATTCCCTGACCTCTTCGAAGAGATCGACAAGATCCTGGTGATTCTTCCGAACCTTGGTGATGATGAATCGAGCCAAAGCACCGAGGAAGATGCTCTCTCCGATGATGCTGCAACCGTGGCTGACGATGATGCAGTAGCGGAGGCTACATGGGACCCAGCGTCCATTACCGTGTCGGATAGAGACCAAGGGCCTATCCAGCCATTGTAGGGTCTCGGCGTTCTTTTTGCACCTGTTTTAGAAATTTTTGAATGTATAGAGGGTGATGTAGATGTGAACAAACAATTTTTTTGGAGTGCCAGAAGTGTTGGCTTGCAAGTCCATGTTTGTTGTCGCATCACTTTGTTTGTTGTCGTGCCTGACATGTGGTGGTTGTAGCGCCTGATGGCCCCTCGATGGGTTAGGCATTTGCGTTAGGATGATTGAGGATAAACCATTGAACCATGTTTAGAAGTTGATCTTCACGCTATGTGGTGAAGTAGCAATTTCCTCGATTCACGACTGATAGCACGAGAGTCGTTCGACGACAAAGAGGTGTCCTGACGACATTTTAGAAGAGTCGGTTAGTGGCAAAGGGGTTGCCCTTCAACTTACGGCTGATGGCCGTTTAGGAGAATCGTTCAGTAGCGAAGGGGAGGCCCCTTTCGACTTACGGCTGCCACTCGATTAGGAGAGTCGTTCAGTGGCAAAGGGGAGGCCCCTTCGACTTATGGCTGAAGCTCGCTTAGGAGAGTCGTTCAGTGGTGAAGGGGAGGACCCTTCGACGTACGGATGCCGCTCGCTTAGGAGAGTCGTTCAGTGACGAAGGAAAGGCCCCTTTGACCTACAGCTGACGTTCGCTTAGGAGAGTCGTTCAGTGGCGAAGGGAAGGCCTCTCCGACATATGGCTGACGCTCTCTTAGGAGAGTCGTTCAGTGGCGAAGGGGAGGCCCCTTCGACTTTCGCCTGACGCTCGCTTAGGAGAGTGGTTCAGCGACAAAGGGGATGCCCCTTCGACTTACGGCTGATGCGCATTTAGGAGAGTCGTTCAGTGGCGAAGGGGAGGCCCCGTAGGCTTACGGTTGATGCTTGTTTAGGAGAGTAATTCAGTGGCGAAGGGGAGGCCCCTTCGACCTTTGACTTATGGCTGATGCTCGTTTAGGAGAGTTGTTCATTGGCGAATGGGAGGCCCCTTTGACTTACAGCTGCCGCTTATTTAGGATATATTGGAATTTCATAATTCCATATTTCTATTCCCACATGGTTTTGATATGACAAACACATTCAGTGCTACTAACTCTACGTATGCAAATACAAATCAATGCTGAGTTCCACACAATTAGATATCTTCATGCATACTCAATCAGATATATCATTCATGACGCTGGAAAGACAAATGCACCTATATCCACGACTTGGATATATAATCACTTGATAAGGATCCTCTGCAAAGAAGCTTCTCAGATTCAGTTGCAGATGCAGTCCTATCTACGGCTTTATGTAATCAATGTCAAATTTACTTTATTAGAGTCACAAAGCCTTGTGATAATATGTCTTAGTCATCTAGGTTCCATTACTCAGAGATCTACACTTCCCAATTTCGAAAATTCGCAACTTTGAAAATTGGTAACCAATAACCCCATTTTGGTCGACCAATTTTAAACCTTCGAATTTGACTATGGGATTACATATGCTAACTCCCACAACGTTGTATATTCTAGAAATGTCTTCCAACGGTCAAAATTCTCTCTCTAAATTTAGGTCGACCAATTTGTCCTTTTGGTCGACCAATTTCAAAACTAGCCGTTTTGATCCCAAATTTTCAGGGACGGTTCTTGCCCGTTTTCCAATGTTAACTACAGTCCCCAACCGTCCCTAAACACTATAAATAGAGGGGTAGACCCTCTCTTTCTCTTCACTCACTTTCCTCTTCTTTACTCTCTTATTTGTTGAAATCAAGTCTTTCATTTTCTAAAGCTTTAGGCCATTAGTTGTTCTTTTCTTATTTGTAAGAAGAAATCATTAGATTTCTTTCTTCGTTTAAGAACGGAAGAACTTGGATTTTTCAACATCATTTTGGAAAGTTGTTTGTGTTCATAATTGCAAGAAGAAATCGATTGATCTCTCTCTTCTTTTATGAACCAGAGAACTTCAAGTGTTGCTCTTCATTACATATCTTTTACATCTTGAAGTTCATCTTTTAAACACCATCCTTGAATTCATTCTATGAAATTTATACCAAGGCTATAGGTGTTTTTCTATTTCATTATTTAACCGGTTTGAATCTCTGTTTAGAGATTGTACAAAGTTTGGGACACGGGGAGTGCCGCTATTTTTGTAAGTTTGTGCTTGCGGGGCAAGTGATTATAGTGGATTGAAAATCTCTACTGGGAGTAGAGGACTGGAGTAGGATCAAGAGGATCTGAACCAGGATAAATCTCTGTGTTTGCGATTTATTTATTTTCAGTACTTGTCATTTTATTTCTGTGCCATCTTTGCAAATATCAGTAACGTTTTATTTGCAACATTTTTTATTATATACACTATTCAACCCCCCTCTAGTGTATTGATCCATACAGGCTAAAATTACATTTGGTATCAGAGCAAGGCTAAGATGGCATCAAGTTCCTCAGCATCAAACATGAACGTTGTTCCACACAACTACAACACAAATCAGCATCCTGAAGGGCACTCTCAAGTTCGTCCTCCTCTATTTGATGGTTCTAACTACTCATATTGGAAGATATGAATGGAGATTCATTTCCAAAGTATGCATTATGAGATTTGGGACATCGTAGAGACAGGATATATAAAGCCAACCACTCCTGTTGCAGATTGGACCGCTAACAAAAAACCTGCAAAGACAAACAACTCAAAGGCCATGAATGCTTTATTCTGTGCCATGGATAAACATGAGTTTAATTGAGTATCTCAGGCCAAAAGTGCAAAGGAGATTTGGCACATACTCGAGGTAACTCATAAAGGAACCAATAAAGTAAAGGAAACCAAGATTGCTTCCTTGGTTCATAAATATGAGTTGTTCAAGATGCAAGACAAAGAGACGATTGGAGAAATGAACACCAGGTTTACTAACATTATTAATTCTCTTAATGCTCTTGGAAAAGTTTACTCTTCTCTTGATCAGGTACGCAAGATTCTTAAGGTACTCTCCCCAGAATGGCGTCCAAAGATCACTGCTATTGAAGAAGCCAATGATCTTTCCACATTATCCATGGAAGATCTAATTGGTAACTTAATGGCACATAAAGTCACATTACAAGATGCAAAAGAGGAATCAGATCAAAAGAAGAAAGTACTCGCCTTCAACACAACATCAGATAATGAAGATTCAGATGATGACATTGCATTCTTTGCCAAGAACTCCAGAAAGTTCTTTCAAAAAGGTAAGTATAATAATAAATCTAAAAATACTGATTCTTCTCTTTGTTTCAATTGTAATAGACCAGGACATATGAAGAAAGATTGTCCACTTCTGAAAGCAAAGTTCAAAACTTCAAACAACAACGATCAATCCAGAAGAGAAAGGAAGTTTGACAAGATGAAGAAAGCATTTGCAGCAACTTGGGATGAATCTTCAGATGATGAAGATGACCATAATGAAAGTGCTAATATGTGCTTTATGGCACATGATAATGAAGATAAGGTAAGTGCTTTTAGTAATGAAGAATTATTAGATGCATTGAAAGATCTCTATTCTCGTTTCAAAAATTTAAATAGTCAACATAAATCTTTGAAACAGAATAATGACGATCTCCTTATTAAATATCAAGAATTATCTTCTTCTAAGAACACTACACCTATTGAGAATACATCTTCTTAAAATTTAGATCTTAGTAAAGAGAATGATATTCTCAAAACTAAGAATCTAGAACTTCATACACAAATATCCGAAATGGATAAAAATATTTCATCACTAAAGATGAAATACGACGAGATGTCTTCCAATATTAATAAATTTAACAAAGGAAAGACAAATCTCGATGATTTGCTAAAAATTCAATATCCAGCAAATCATAGACAAGGACTGGGATATTCTCATAAGGATACACCCAAGTCTTATAATACTTCTTCCTCTGGTGGCAAAACAATTTTTGTTAAACCACAAAAGAAGAATCACGCATTCATTTACACGAAGAAAGTAAATAGTCCTACTTCTTATTCACAAAGAAATGTTACTAACATTTCAAAATCATCTCCTAGGAAACATATTACAGTTAGTATATGGGTTCCTAAGGATCCATGTTTAAAAGATAGAAATGGTTATATCTCTCATTATATGCATTCTATTGTTTATTCTAGTGATTATCTTAAAAAGCCAAATTCCACTTGGGTTTGGCTTCCAAAAATCTAATCCCAAGGACCCTCAAACAAGGGGTACCAATGCTTAATGTTTTATGTTTCAGGTACCTAAAAAGGAAAGATGGATTTTGGATAGTGGATGTTCAAAACATATGACGGGAAATGTCAACTTGCTTTCAACTGTTAAATATAAAGATGGAGGCACAATTACCTTTGGTGACAACAACAAAGGCAAAATCATAGGCACTGGAACAGTTGGCAATACAAATCAGCCTATCATTGAGAATGTTCTCCTGGTTGACGGTTTGAAACACAATTTGCTTTCCATTAGTCAGTTATGCGATAAAAATTACAAAATAGTTTTTGAACAAAATGATTGCATTTTTTATGATTTTGATATGTCATCTGTTTTGTTCCGTGGTAAGCGTAAGAATAACATTTATATTTTATGCATGTCTGTTACCACTAATAATCATTGTTTAATGATTACATCTGATGATACACTTTTATGGCATAAACGTTTTGGACACACAAATTTCAAAAATCTAGCATATATTTCAAAACACAAATTAGTAAATAGAATGCCAAATATTTCTTTCAAACATAAACATTTTTGTGATGCTTGTCAGCAAGGAAAGATGCACAAATCTTCTTTTAAATCAAATGACGTTATCTCAACAAAGAGACCATTAAAACTCTTACATTTAGATTTGTTTGGTCCTTCAAGAGTAGCTTCTTTGAATAGAAGTAGATATGCATTTGTCATTGTTGATGATTATTCAAGATATACTTGGGTTATATTCTTACAAAACAAGAATGATGCGTTTGAAGAATTTTCAATATTTTGTAAAAAGATACAAAAGATCAAATCCTCTAACATTGTCACTATTCGTAGTGATCATGGAGGAGAATTTGAAAATGAATCTTTTACCAATTTTTATAATGAAAATGGCATTACTCACAATTTTTCTTTTCCTTGTGATCCTCCTCAGAATGGAGTATTAGAAAGGAAAAATAGAACTTTACAAGAATGTGCAAGAACAATGCTTTGTGATAGTACATTACCGAAATATTTTTGGGCTGAAGCTGTCGCAACTGCTTGTTACATTATGAATAAAGTTCTTATAAGGCCATTGCTTAATAAAACCTGTTTTGAATTATTCTTTAATCGCATTCCACATGTATCATATTTTAAAGTGTTTGGATGTAAATGTTTCATTCTTAATATCAAAGATGCACTTGATAAATTTGATTCGAAATCTGATGAAGGTATTTTTGTTGGATACTCAACACGTAGCAAAGCCTACAGAGTATATAACAAAAGAACTTCAACAGTTGAAGAATCACTACATGTTACATTTGATGAGAACCCCTCATCTAATTCTCCCATCATTGATGATGAAGAGAATATGTTACCTTTATCTAATTCTTTAGATAATATTAATCTTGATGAAATTGATGCTATTAAACCCTCTGTTGAGTCTATTTCAGATAATACAGATCTTCCTAAAGAATTTGCACAAGTTCCAAATCATCCATCGGAGTTAATTATTGGAGATATTACAGATGGAGTTAGAACTCGACGTCAAATTGAACAAATGGCGCATTGTGCTTTCCTTTCATCCATTGAACCAAAGAACATCAAAGATACATGTGAAGACAATTCATGGATTATTGCTATGCAGGAAGAACTCAATCAATTTCAACGAAATGATGTTTGGAAATTAGTTCCCAGACCTACAGATCATTCAATTATTGGTACCAAGTGGGTATTCAAAAATAAATTGGACGAATCTGGTCAGGTAATTAGAAACAAGGCACAATTGGTTGCACAAGGTTATAATCAAGAAGAAGGTATTGATTATGATGAAACCTATGCACCAGTTGCACGTCTTGAGTCTATTAGAATGTTGTTATGATTTGCATGTTTTAAATATTTTAAATTATTTCAAATGGATGTCAAAAGTGCTTTTCTAAATGGTTTTCTCAAGGAGGAAGTTTATGTTGAACAACCTCCTGGTTTTATTCATGAAAATTAAGAAAATCATGTTTTCAAATTGAAGAAAGCTTTATATGGTCTCAAACAAGCACCTCGTGCTTGGTATGAAAGACTTAAAAGCTATCTTTTAAATTCTGGTTATTCTATTGGTAAAATAGATTCCACTCTTTTTATTAAGAACATAAAATCTAACATAATTATTATTCAAATATACGTTGATGATATTATTTTTGGTTCTACTAATGAATCTCTTTGTCAAGATTTTTTCAAGATTATGCAGAAAGAATTTGAGATGAGTCACATGGGTGAACTTAATTACTTCCTCGGTCTTCAAATCAAACAATTGAAGGAAGAAATCTTCATTCACCAAAGCAAGTATTCTAGAGAGCTCATCAAGTGTTTTGGTTTCGAAAGTTCTGCAGAAAAACATACTCCAATGAGTACATCTACTTCTCTCGACAAAGATTTAAATGGTAAGAGTGTTGATCAACGTCTTTACAGAGGTATGATTGGCTCTCTACTTTATTTAACTGCTAGTAGACCAGATATTATGTTTTCAGTATGTTTATGTGCACGTTTTCAGGCAGATCCTAAGGTTTCACATTTAACTGCCGTAAAAAGGTTTATTAGATATGTTAAGCACACTTCTGATTTTGGTTTATTTTATCCCAAGTCAAGCACATTTGATTTATTATCATATAGTGATGCAGATTTTGCTGGTTGCAAATCAGATCGTAAAAGTACCAGTGGTACATGCCACTTTTTAGGTCATGCTTTAGTTTCATGGTTCAGCAAAAAGCAAAACTCTGTTTCATTATCTACAACCGAGGCAGAATATATTGCCACCGGTTTAGCATGTGCTCAAATCTTATGGATGAAACAAACTATTTTAGACTATGGTATTGATTGCTCTACTTGTCCTATTATGTGTGATAATACTAGTGCTATTAATCTTTCTAAAAATCATGTGCATCATTCTCGTACAAAACATATTGATGTACGTCATCATTTTCTAGATGATCATGTTCAGAAAGGAGATATAGTTCTTAAATTTATAGCTACTGAACATAAGACTGCTGATATTTAGACTAAACCTTTGAAAGATGAGACTTTTATTAAGCTTCGTAGGAATTTAGGGATTACTAGTGAATCGGACTTATGACACAGTCTTATTTTTATTTTTAGAATTTTTTCAAATTTTTTTCAAAATTTTTTGGCTATTTTTAAAATTGGTCGACCAATTCCTCAATATTGGACGCCAATTGTCGATTTTTTTTATTATTTCGGTAACTACTTCGTCTTCCCGCTTATTCTCGTTACATGTTCCCTCCATTTTTGTTTCCAAAACTGAACCCATCCTTTCGTTTTCATATTTGCGTGGGATTCGTTTTCCAACTGCTCTGTCGATTGGAATTATTTCAGTTTCCCAAACTTCCCTTAACTGAATTTATTCTTCCTATTTAATTCTTATCTTGCCTAGGGACTCTCATTCACACAAATATCTCCCAAGGCCTTCTTTTTCGCAGTATCCCCAAAAAATCACCCAGCCCGCCTCCTTCCCAAATCGCTGACGCCTTACCCCTAAATCGCCGGCCTCCACCCGCCACCTCGCCGGCTCCTCCCTCAAACCCACAGCCCACGTCACCGATCTTCCTTCTCCTCTCCTCGATCGACCCTCCGCCGCTCTCCTAGACCGCCGACCGCCGATTTCGACGGCTCCGACCCCGATTTCACCGGCGCCCACCCCAACATCGACCACCGTCGCCGCTTTTTTCCTCGATCGGCTCTGCTCTACCTTCGATCGGCCTTATTTTGCCCTCACCACCGATGGATCCGTGCTCCCTCGATTTCATTGCGACGGCCTCCCCGGCTTATTTTCGTTCTCTGGCGGCTTCGCAACACTTTCGCCTCCTGGAGAACCTCCCGTTCCATCCAGAATGCCATGTCGACTTCAACGATCACGGCTTCTTCTGGAGCTTTGGCCCTCTCCACTCCACCGGCCTCGTCTCCCTCTGGTCAACTGCTAATCGTACTCCTTACTTCCCTACTCTCGTCAGAGAGTTCTATGCAAATTTGGATTCATCCACCCATGCTGGTATGCTCTCTATTACCACCATTGTGAATGGGTTTTACTTCAGGTTGACTGGCCCAATGCTTTCTCGGCTACTGAATCTACCCCCGACCCATGTCCAATCTCTCCCCGAAAATCTCACTGACACAGCCATTAAGCTTCTGTTGTCCACTGATTTCTGCCCGAAGCGTTCTGCGGCCAACCTTCATCCCCCTGCCCGCATGATGGTTAAAATAATCCTCACCAATCTCGCTCCAAAGATCGGTTCCCTTAATTACGTCAGTACCAAGACCGCGCGTTGCCTTTATGCTTTGATGGGCGAGCTTCCCGTATGTTGGGGTTCTGTTCTTTTGGAAACTTTGGTCAAACCTGTACGCTCTCATATTTTCCTCCCTTCGCTTATCACTCGGATCCTAGAAGCGTTTCAGGTTCCTTTTTCCAATTCAGTCCCACTCCTTAACCCTATAGATTTCAACTCTGAGATGCTTACACATATGCAGTTGGTTATTTCTGACACTTCTGATCCTGAGGAGGACGACGATGCCGATGCTTCTGTCCATGATACATCTCCTTTTCCATCCCATCCTACTACTCGGTCCATGTCTCGCTCTCATCGCACCCGTACTCGCTCTCCCCGACCCCGTACCACTCCTCGCACCCGTCCCTCTCCCGGCACCCATACCCCCGGCTCCTCTTCTCGCGCCCATGGTCATGTTCCCGTTAGAAAGCGGTAGTCCCATTCTGGTGCTTCTCCTAGCACTCCTATTACACCCTCCTCCTCCCATGGTGATGAATTGCTTGGTGAAGTCCGTGCTTTACGCCATTCCATTACCCGTGGGTTTTCTGATATTAGAAATGAGATGCATGATGGCTTCCGCGGCATTCAGTCTCACATGAGTTCGAGTGATCATTCCATGCGTGAGCATAATAAGATGATGGACTCTCTTCAGATCGCCGTGGCCACGATTGCTACACATTTTGAGGATTTGCATTTCCATGTTCATCGCCCGTCGTCTGACGCACCAACCTCTCCTCCTGGGCCATCATCTCGGCCTTAGCTTTTCCTTGTCACTACGGATATGTTTCAGATATCGGTCGTTGTTTTTCATGGTTTCGTTGTGTTGCCTCCGATGTTGGTTTCAGTGGATTTCGTTGGTTGTTTTGGGCACTTTGGGTACTCGTTTCTTAGATGTCTGGTGATATTCTTGTGTTAGTTTCTTGGTTTGTTGGTGTTGTTCTGTAAGATGGGTTTTGTTGTTTTGTTGTTTGTTGTTGTTCATATGTTCAGACTATGGGATGTATGTTGTTTCCAGCAATGTGCTTATGATGTCCAACTCAGTTCTGTACACACTTTGGGTTATATTTGGTTCCTCACTTCTGTTTTTAGAATGGTGATGTTTGCATTCTCTTCTGCACCCATTCCCTTGGCTAAATATTTTTTTGTTGCTACTTTATATGTGATGTTTCACTTGGCTGTTGTCTTGATTGTTCTGTACTTGTTATCACCTATTTCTTTTGCTATGTCCCTTGGTTGTCAATGGCTATTTTGTTTTGTGATATTTTGTTCTTTTTGTGATGTTAATAGGTTCTGCAACGACTAGGGTTTGTCTTTGATTACTATATTCTTTGCTTAGTATGTTACTATTTGAACACTCTCTTGGACGTTTATTTCTTAGTTGTTTTGTCATGTTCATTTTGCCTATGTAACCTTGGTATACATGGTTCTTTATTATGTGTTCTTTAGGTTCTATTCTGGTGAATCCTCTTAGTTCTATCCTGTTCTTTTACACTATGTCCTTTGTTGTTCCTTGCTTTCTACATGTTCTGATGACAGGTATAACATCTCCAAATTTTTTTACACATGTTCTGCTCTTCAAATTTTGCACCAGCCCATGACCATATAATTGTGCTCCTTGCACATACACATAATTTCTGCAGGAAGGCTTCATTGTTATGTGGTATTTTTTGCATGTTCTGTACATCATTTTTAAGGCCCATATACTGCGTACGTGCTGCACTCCATGCCCACATGGTATTTTCTTAACAGCGGTTTCCAAATTTTGGTTCCCATTTTATTACAGGATGTCTTCATCCACTCGCCTGTCTCAACTTTTTTTCTACAAACTATATTTCATTTTTTTTACACCACACCGGAAGAAATTATATTCTTTTGCTACACACCTAACAGTGTCTTCATTAACAATTTCGCACCCTACAACATCCCAATTTTTTTTGGGCCCCTACTATTTTGATCACTGATTTTCCTAAATTTAATTTTTTCCTTATTTTTCATGGCCTGCCCTCACTTTCCACTCATGACCAAATTTTGTTCATTATTTTTTTTCGGGCTATTTACTTCTTCTTTGACCGTAAATTTATATTTCCCTCATATTTTCTCGCTTATTTTTTAACTAACTATTATTTCCCTCTTTTTGAGAATTCCAAAGGGGGAGAATATATTTCATCTACTCAGGGGGAGTATTTACACATTCCACATATTTATGGGGAGTATATCTGATATGTTCATTTTTTACCGATATATATTTTTCGTGTTTGTCATCATCAAAAAGGGGGAGAATGTTGGAATTTCATAATTCCATATTTCTATTCCCATATGGTTTTGATATGACAAACACATTCAGTGCTACTAACTCTACGTATGCAGATACAAATCAATGCTGAGTTCCACACAATCAGATATCTTCATGCATACTCAATCAGATATATCATTCATGACGCTGGAAAGACAAAGGCACATATATCCACGACTTGGATATATAATCACTTGATAATGATCCCCTGCAAAGAAGCTTCTCAGATTCAGTTGCAGATGTAGTCCTATCTACGGATTTATGTAATCAATGTCAAATTTACTTTATTAGAGTCACAAAGCCTTGTGATAATATGTCTTAGTCATCTAGGTTCCATTACTCAGAGATCTACACTTCCCAATTTCGAAAATTTGCAACTTTGAAAATTGGCAACCAATAACCCCATTTTGGTCGACCAATTTTAAAACTTCGAATTTGACTATGGGATTACATATGCTAACTACCATAACATTGTAGATTCTAGAACTGTCTTCCAACGGTCAAAATTCTCTCTCTAAATTTAGGTCGACCAATTTGTTCTTTTGGTCGACCAATTTCAAAACTAGCCGTTTTGATCCCAAATTTTCAGGGACGGTTTTTGCCCGTTTTCCAACGTTAACTACAGTCCCCAACCGTCCCTAAACACTATAAATAGAGGGGTAGCACCTCTCTTTCTCTTCACTCACTTTCCTCTTCTTTACTCTCTTATTTGTTGAAATCAAGTCTTTCATTTTCTAAAGCTTTAGGCCCTTAGTTGTTCTTTTCTTATTTGTAAGAAGAAATCATTAGATTTCTTTCTTCGTTTAAGAACGGAAGAACTTGGATTTTTCAACATCATTTTGGAAAGTTGTTTGTGTTCATAATTGCAAGAAGAAATCGATTGATCTCTCTATTCTTTTATGAACCAGAGAACTTCAAGTGTTGCTCTTCATTACATATCTTTTACATCTTGAAGTTCATCTTTTAAACACCATCCTTGAATTCATTCTCTGAAATTTATACCAAGGCTATATGTGTTTTTCTATTTCATTATTTAACATGTTTGAATCTCTGTTTAGAGATTGTACAAAGTTTGGGACACGGGGAGTGTCGCCATTTTTGTAAGTTTGTGCTTGCGGGGCAAGTGATTATAGTGGATTGAAAATCTCTACTGGGAGTAGAGGACTGGAGTAGGATCAAGAGGATCCGAACCAGGATAAATATCTGTGTTTGCGATTTATTTATTTTCAGTACTTGTCATTTTATTTCTGTGCCATCTTTGCAAATATCAGTAACGTTTTATTTGCAACATTTTTTATTATATACACTATTCACCCCCCCTCTAGTGTATTGATCCATACAGCTAAAATTACAGGAGAGTCGTTTAGTAGTGAAGGGGAGGCCCCTTCGACTTACAGCTGACGCTCACTTAGGAGAGTCGTTCAGTGGCAAAGGGGAGGCCCCTTCGACTTACGGCTGACGATCGCTTAGGAGAGTCATTTAGTGGCGAAGGGGAGGCCCTTTCGATTTATGGCCGATGCTCATTTGGGAGTCACTCGCATCAACTTAAGTTCAGTTTTCCCAAAACTTCCCGAGGATTGAATCCTTTTCAAGGGGAGTTTTGATGTGATAGCTTCTGTAAACTTTATAAAGGCTTAAGGAAGCGAAATTTATTTGATAAAAGAGACATGCTTTATTGAAAAAAGAGTGACAAAGAAAAACAAAAGGTGTACAGGTGTTTCCGAACTTCGTTGGAGCTGTTACTGTCTAACGCCTCTTTATTCGCCTCAAGCTTAGACGGTTTGCTAGTCGATCACATTTGTGATAGGTGACTCCGTCATCTTGCCCTTCTGCTTTGAGGATCCCTCCTTGCTAGGTGGACCGTTAGCCAGGTTCTTGGGGTGTCCTCGCTTGACTAGGGCATCGATCTCTTTTTTGAGAGTCCAACAATCGTTGGTATCGTGCCCATAGTCATTGTGATATTTGCAGAATTTGAGGTCGTCCCTCTTCTCATATTTTCTGTTCTTAGCTGTCTCTTGGATCGGCTCCTCTCATATGGCGTAAATGAGGACTTCTGCCTTAGGAGTAATCGGCTTAGCATAGGTAGGGCACTCCTTGCTTCTAGGGCTCATTTCCCTGGGCCTCTTGTCTCAAGACTCCTGACGTGGGTTCTCGAGGTTGGTTTCTCTCGCCTTGTGTCTCCGCAGCGGGAGGGGGTGCTCTTCGTGTTAGCTTTGGCTGGTTCTTCCGCCTCCTCGGAGGAAGTGAACCTATCCGTTATGTTGAGCATTTCTGCGACGGTGTTAAGTGGAACTGGTGAAGGACCCTTCTCAGGTGCTTATTCAAGACCGCCTGGGTGAGCGACGCTATGACGGTCACGTCAAGTGTCTCCTCTATATCAAGCCTCTCGTCGTTGAATCTCTGGACGAAGGCTCGGATCAACTCATTCTAGTTCTGTTTAAGCGAGAAGAGGTGGGAGGACTTCTTCTTAGGACGTCGTCCTACGACGAATTGTTTGCAGAATATTTCTGCCATTTCATCGAACGAGCAGATGCAGCCGTGGGGTAGCCCTTCGTACCAGCTTTCTGCCATCTTCAACAAGGTATCAAGAAGGCTCTACAAAGGTACGGCTCGTCGGCTCCGTGAAGCATCATGATATTCAGATACTTATGAATGTGTGACCATGGGTCGCCTCTGCCATCATAAGCTGGTAGAGCAGTGAGATTGAACTTGGGGAGAGGAGGAGCAGAGATGATGTTCTCTTTCAAGGAGGTCCTCTGAATTACGGATCGGACCGAGTTGCACGTAGTTGGCTCCCGATGATCGGTTCGGGATCTCATCCCTCCTCTCAAATCCACCTACAGGGTTTAGAGGGTTATAACCTGGGAAAGCCCCGTATATTACCTGATTTAAGATGTTGCAGGTTACTGCTCGGTAATTGGAGGGGTTGGGTTCCCCCTAGAGAACGAAAGCACGATTGTCGACCCCCGCTCTGTTGTATTGGTGGGTCTGGGGGGTCGAATTGTGGAGGTTAATCTCCAGTTGATCTACCCTTGCGTCCCCCAGATCTCAAAGGAAGGCCGAGCCCTTGGTTGGCATCAGGTTCAGGTTTGGAGACGGCAACGGCTCATTTAAGGGCGATGGGCTTACCATGTTTTGGTGTATTAAAGTCGCCAATGCGCATAGGCTCATATCGACCTGCTTGGTGAACTGTGTGAATTCCTTCTGGATCACCCCAGGCTCCTTCGGGGCCTCTGCTGGTCGTGATGGTGGTGTTGTGGAGTCTGCGACGTCCTCCACCAAGATGCTGTTCTCTTTCGGCTTCTCATTCGGACCTTCGATCGGTCCAATGTTGCTGGGTCCAGCTGTCATAGCTTATGGATTGCTTTGGGATGTCAAGCTGGTTAACATTTTCCACAGACGGCACCAAACTGCTAACGCCAAAATTGACGGAGACAGTTGTCAAGTTGACGTAGACTCTTGGTGCTTAGTCAGAGCCTCGTCAACAGATGGATTGGGACCCAAGGATGGAAGAACCTGGGTAGGATGATGGTAGTTAATGATGGTGCGGTGATCGATCGACCTTCGAGCAGCGGTTGCATCAATCGTTCGAGGCTAGGAAGCTTAATGACGACCCTCCACGCTGGATGATGACCATCGATCTGCACCACAGGGACATGTTAGGGGGGGTCGGATCTGGGTTTCGACCCAAATCCCCTCCGATGCTTAAGTTAGTGTGGGAACTTAAGGAATAGAGGGAGCTTGGTGTAGCTGAGATCAACCCCACGAAGGTTCATCTCAAGACTGGCGGTGCCAACACGAATGTATAAGAAGTATCAACTGAGAAAGTAGAGTTCTATGTCTTAGACCCCATACCTTGTAAATGAGACTCGTTCATCTAATTATAGGCGTTTAGGGTACCTTTGGAGACATTTGTTAGGGTTTCTATCATGCATAACTAGTTTATACGCAGCGGCAAATAGAAACCTACCAAGATCCATGCGTTTCTATTTTGATTCGAATAGATTACTAACCTTTGTGACGATCTGAATGTGTCGGACTGCAGGTGCTGCTCTACAAACAACCACCCTAAATTGGTATCAACACGCGAACGTCACGAACATGAATTGCGAGGGTGCTAGCTCCTTCTCCGCAACTAGCGTTTCTCTCGCTCTTTGTTTTTCTCAAAAAACGGAGGAGATCGATTGAAAAACGTAAAAAAACTATTCAAACATTATTATACAGAAACATGCAAGCAATATAATAATAATATTAAGAGAAACATTTTATAAATGAAAATGACATAACATAAAGGTCCAAATATTTGTCCTAGAGAAAAACCACTAACAATCTCCCACCATCACTAGGCCTAATTATACAAGTATCTAATACCCATAGACCTCATATGTTTATCATGTTTGGCTTGTGAGAGAGCTTTGGTAAGTGGATCAGCAATGTTGTCATCTGTTTGTACTCTGCATATCTCGACGTCATTATTCTTAATAATTTCTCGAATGAGATGATAACGCCTGAGTATATGCTCAGATCTCTGATAAGATCTGGGATCGTTTGCATGTGCAATAGCACCATTATTTTCACAATAGAGAACCATTGGATTTGTGCTACTAGGAATTACTCCTAGTTCAGTAATGTACTTCCTTATTCATACTGCTTCCTTAGCTGCATCTGATGCTGCAATGTACTCAGCTTTTGTTGTAGAATCTTCAATAGTGCTTTGCTTGGAACTTTTCCAACTTACAGTACCTGCGTTTAACATAAACACATATCCAGACTGCGATTTAAAGTCATCTTTATCAGATTGGAAGCTTGCATCTGTGTAACCATTTACAACTAGCTCATCTTCCAATCCTCTATACACCACGAATGCATCCTTAGTTCTTCTAAAGTACTTAATGATATTCTTGACTGCTGTCCAGTGACTTTCATCGGGGTCTGACTGGTATCTACTTGTCATGCTCAAAGCATATTCTGGTCGCGTACATATCATGGCATACATGATAGATCCTATAGCCGAAGCATAAGGAATCTTACTCATACGTTCTCGCTCATCAGATGTCATAGGACATTGAGTCTTGCTAAGAGAAATGCCATGCGACATTGGCAAGAATCCTCTTTTAGATTCTTGCATGCTGAACCTATTCAACACTTTGTCTATGTATGTACTTTGACTCAGACCAATAAATTTTTAGATCCATCCCTATAGATCTTAATCCCAAGGATATAAGCAGCCTCGCCTAAATCTTTCATTGAGAAAGAACTCCCTAACCAAGTCTTGGTTGTTTGTAACATAGGGATGTCATTTCCAATGAGTAATATGTCATCAACATATAACACAATAAATACTATTGCACTCCTACTAACCTTCTTGTATACACAAGTTTCATATTCATTTTGTATGAATCCAAACTCTTTGATTGTTTCATCAAAACAAAGATTCCAGCTCCGAGAAGCTTGCTTTAATCCATAAATGGATCCTTAAAGCTTGCAAACCTTTGTAGAATTCTTTGAAGGGTTAATGACTGGAAAATACCCTAACGTTTCAGCGTTTCTCACAAATATACCCTATCGTTCATTTTGGGACACATTAGTCCCAAACGTTTGGCAAAAATTGACAACATTGTACCCTTTTTGAGTTTGCAGTCAGAAAAGATTTTCAAAGTACCCTAACATTTCAGGGTTTCTCACAAAAATACCCTAACGTTTCAGCGTTTCTCACAAAAATACCCTATCATTATGGTATTTTTTGTGAGAAACGCTGAAACGTTAGGGTATTTTTGTGAGAAACACTGAAACGTTAGGGTATTTTTGTGAGAAACGCTGAAATGTTAGGGTATTTTGAAAAGCTTTTCTGACGTCAAACTCAAAAAGGGTACAACGTTGTCAATTTTTGCCAAACGTTTGTGACCAATGTGTCCCAAAATAAACGATAGGGTATATTTATGAGAAACGCTGAAACGTTAGGGTATTTTCCAGTCATTTACCCTTATTTGAATGAGCAAAACCCTCATGTTGTGTCATGTACACATCCTCGAGTAAGTTTCCGTTAAGAAACGTTGTTTTTAGATCCATTTGCCATATCTCGTAATCATAGTACACATCAATGGCAATTAGAATCCTTATTGATTTAAGAATTGCGGCTGGCGAAAAGGTTTCATCATAGTCTATACCATGAGTTTGTTGAAACCTTTTGCAACAAGTCTTGCTTTAAAGGTATGCACTTTGCCATCCATGTCAGTTTTCTTCTTGAATACCCACTTGCACCCAATGGTTTTAACTCCTTCAGGTGGACCAATCAAGGTCTAAACTTGGATTGCATTTCAGATTTCATGGCTCCTATCCATTTGTCAAATTCTGGACTTGACACAGATTCTTGATAGGTAGTATGCTCATCTTGATATATGAGCAGTACTTCATGAGTGTCCGTTATGAGAAATCCATATCTCTCGGGCTCGTGTCGTGGCCTATCAAATCTGTGTGGTGCTTGTGTAGCTCGTACAGGTTCTATAACTATTTGTGGAACTTGTTGAGCTTCCATCGTTTGTTCTATGCCATCTTGTAGTTCTCGAAACTCTTCGAAGTGTACTTTGCTCCAACTGGTTCTTTTAGAAATAAATTCCTTTTCTAGAAAGACACCATTTCGAGCAACAAACACTTTGTTCTCTGAGGGATTATAAAAGTAATATCATTTAGTTTCTTTAGGATATCCCACAAAAAGGCATTTATCAGATTGTGGGGCTAACTTACCTGAAACTTGTCTTTTCACATAAGCCTCACAGCCCAAAATTTTATAAAAGACAAACTAGGTGTTCTCCCTGTCCATATCTCATATGGTGCCTTTTCAACCGATTTAGATGGAACTCGGTTCAAAGTGAATGCAGCTGTTTCTAAGGCAGGGCCCCAGAAGGATAATGGAAGATCTGTTTGACTCATCATGGATTGAACCATATCTAATAAGGTTCGATTTCTCCTTTCAGATACACCATTCCACTGTGGTGTTCTTGGTGCAGTTAATTGTGAAACATTCCACAACCTTTGAGATGATCATCAAATTCTTGGCTCAAGTATTCACCACCCCGATCAGATCGAAGTGCCTTAATAGTTTTGCCAAGTTGATTTTGTACTTCATTTTGAAAAGTTCTGATCATTTCAAAAGATTCATGTTTATGTTTCATTAGATAGATATAGCCATATCTACTGAAATCATCAGTGAATGTAATGAAGTACTAAAATCCTCCCCTAGCATGGATGCTTAATGGACCACATACATCAGTATGTATTAGGCCCAATAAATCGTTGGCCCTTTTACTATATCCAGTGAAAGGATTCTTTGTCATTTTGCCTAATAAGCAAGATTCACAATTTTCAAATGATTCAAAATCAAATGACTCTAAAAGTCCATCTTGATGGAGCTTATATATGCGTTTCTCGTTTATATGGCCAAGACGACAATGCCATAAATATTTGGGATTCATATTTTTGGGTTTAGATTTCTTAGCAGTTATGTTATAGATTTCTCCATTGTTGGAGTTGTCTAGATTTAAGAACGTAAATGCCATCATATGAATCAGCAATACAATAAAGCACATCATCATAATAAATGGAGCATCTCTTATTCTTAATAAGAAAATAAAACTTTTTATCATCCAAACAAGAAACTGAAATAATATTCATACTCAAAGTAGGAACATAGTAACAATTGTTCAAAACTAACAAAAGCCCATTTGGCAAAGACAATTCATAGGATTATACAGCTAAAGCAGCAACTCTTGCTCTATTTCCAACTCGTAGGTCCACTTCGCCCCTTTTCAGTTGTCTACTCCTTTTCAACCCCTGCACATTTGTACAAATGTGAGATCCACATCCAGTATCTAATACCCAGGAAGTAGAAGTAGATAAATTTATTTCAATAACATAAATACCTGAAGAAGTAGTCTCACTACTCTTCTTTTCTTCAGATCTTCCCAATAGAGCTTGCAATTCCGCTTCCAATGACCAGGTTCATTCAAATGGAAACAAACTCCCTCCTTTGGAACTTTTGCAGGCTTATCAGCAACTTTTGCTTTAGCCTTTCCTTTAGGCTTACTTGCAACTCTTACTTTAGCCTTTCCCTTGTGTTTCATTCCTTTCCCTTTGTTGACCATAAGTACATGGCTAGGCTTTTTCTTTATACGTTGCTCAGCAGTTTTAAGCATCGAATGCAGCTCAGCAAGAGATTTCTCCATGTCATTCATATTGTATTGCATGACAAACTGATCAAAACCATCAGTCAATGAATTAAGGATCAAATCCGTAGCCAATTCTAAACTGAGGGGAAATCCAAGCCTTTTAAGATGATCAATGTAGCCTTTCATCGTCAAAACATGAGCGCTCACTGATGCACCTTCAGCCATTTTGCAAGCATGCAGAGCTTTGGTAGTTTCATACCTTTCCTGCCTGGCATGTTGTTTGAAAATCTCCTTGAGATGAACACTCAGCTCATAATCCTCCATGTGTTCCAGATCCTTCTGAAGTTCTGGGTACATAGTGGCTAACATAAGACAACCAACATCAACAGAATCATCAAGATGTTTCTATACTTATCCTATACAGCCTTTGAAGCATCAGTAAGTGGATCTTTAGGGAGAGGATCATCCAGGACATACAGCTTCCTTTGATGTTTGAGAACAATTCTCATGTTTCTGAAACAGTCAAGGAAGTTGGTGCCATTTTCTTTCAACTTGTCCCTCTCAAGGACAGATTGCATTGATAGTGCAGAAGTGTTATGAGATGCCATTGATCTAAAAACATGCAAAATAAACATTAGTACCAATTTCATTTTAAAATGTTTCATAAAACTCCCACAAAATTAATAACCCTCAATATTAATTACAATAATTGCAACACTTTAGTGGGCTAAGATCCATATTTCACCTAACTTTAAGTTAACTTTGGCATGACACTTAAAATCAAGCTATTTAGGTAGGTAACACTTTACCAATTACATCTTATATAATTCTTAGATTCTTTATGGGATTTTGACATCATATGTCTCAGCATGTTATAATCACATCTAATGCCCTTAGGCCCAAAACCATTTTGATAGCGTAATTAAGTCTAACCATTTTTAAATATATGGGTAGCACGATTACCCATCCTGTCTTACTATGATAACCCAATGCACTTCACTTTGGCAGAACCCACATTTTGGTGATCATAGTCTTGACATGTATTCAAATTATGGGTGGCATAAGACTTAAAACTATGGTAAGGAAATTTTAAAAAGTTAAGTTATAATGTGTATTTATATTAATATATTATGCATCATTCCATACATGGCATCTCATACACATATATCATCATATATCACATCTCATACAAAACTAATAAACATAATATATATGAAACATGTGATAGCATGCAAAACATCATACATACATCAAATAAATCATGTTATCACATAGCATTATCACATAGCATGGCATTAAATTAAATTTAAAATGATGTATCATAATTTCTGTTTAATATCTTCCACAACATATAAGGCGCAACGAAAACGGCTTTGAGTTATCAGTAATCTTATTAATGATTTTTCTGCCTTTAAAAACCCTATTTAAATTTCTGAATGATGAATCTGCTGATCATATCAGCATCATTTTAATCGTATTAAACAGTCATTACTCAGAATCTGCTGATCAGATCAGCGTTAGTTTAATCGCATTAAACAGTCACATTAATCAGCGTTAGTTGATCATATTAATCATATTAAACGATGATCTGCGTAGGTTTAATCATATTAAATAATGATTACCGTAAGTTTAATCACATTAAACATATTAAATAATGATTTGCGTAAGTTTAATCATATTAAACAGTGATTAGCGTAGGTTTAATCATATTAAACAATAATCATAAATTAACATGTTAATCACAATAACAATAATCACATTAATCATATTAATAACATCGTAATCATAAAGCATGTTGATCAAATTAACATTGATTAATTCCGTGGCCATATATGTGTCATGTATATTATTAAACATCAAATATATTTGTATCTCATACAGACAGATTAAACAGATTGTCTTTTTCAATTAACAACATGTAATCGTGTTTATGCATCAACATATATACATGTTAAAATCATGCCAACGAATTTATAGACATCACATACATATAAATATGGCATATTCAAATCAATTGAATTCACAAAAAGCTTCGATACCACTGTTGGGTTTCTATCATGCAAAACTAGTTTATACGCAGCGGAAAATAGAAACCTACCAAGATCCATGCGTTTCTTTTTTGATTCGAATAGATTACTAACCATTGTGACGATCTGAATGTGTCAGACTATAGGTGCTGCTCTACGAACGACAACTCTCAATTGGTATCCACATGCAAACGTCATGAATAGGAATTGCGAGGGTGCTAGCTCCTTCTCCGCAACTAGGGTTTCTCTGGCTCTTTGTTTTTCTCAAAAACAGAGGAGATCGATTGAAAAACGTAAAAAAAAACTATTCAAACATTATTATAAAGAAACATGCAAGCAATATAATAATAACATTAAGAGAAACATTTTATAAATGAAAATGACATAACATAAACGTCCAAATATTTGGCCTAGAGCAAAAACACTAACAACGTTGAGGTGATAACATCCACCCATAATGGGGCCACAATCTTCCCCCTTTAATAGGAATAAATGTTGTGCACGTCCCGTCTTTAACCACACGTTAGAGTGACGTGGACTCAATGATCGACTGACTATTGGGATTTAACTGAGTCGATTTCAGGCTTCTTTGGTGAGCCTTGCGGGCCTTGGTCATGTTGTCGATCGAGTTATCTCGAATGCCGACCCAATGATTCAACAAGGCCTATATCAAGCTACAATGTTCTCTACAAATTTATCTCTAAGGTTCTCTGTAACATGCTTCAGAAGGTTATCTCTGATATCATTTCTCCTCATCAAGCTGCCTTTCTAAAGGGTCCTCTCATTAGTGACGGTTCCCTACTAGCCCATGAGCTAGTTAGGGACGCTCCTCATTTGGCTTCTTAGTTTCAGAATTTCCACCTTCTAGCGGCTCTTTTGGGCGCTCCTCTTCAATTGCCGGCTCCTTGTCATCAAATATTTCCCCCACGGGCTCCTTGGTTTGAACCATGACGGGATTGGTGTCCTTGCCGCCCCTAGTAGTAATCGCCACCACCGCATTGATGTGGCCGGTATTACTCCATGGATTAGGCTCTGGTTGAGCCTGCAATTGTTGAGTATTTTTATTTAGCAACTTCTGTTGCTCCGCTGGTTGACCTACCACGGTATTGAGAGAATCTTGTTGTGCAATCAATCTAGCGTTTATTTTCTTTTGCTCCACCATAAATTCTTCCACCCTAGCCTCATGATCCGTTCTCGGTTGTGCTTGTGGTGGGTTTGAAGCTCTCCACCCTTGATTATAACCGGGAGGCCTATATGGTCCCGCTTGTTGCCTAGGCGGGTAGCTTTGTTGTGGCGGCCCTCTCGGTTGATATTGAGGTTGTGGAGTGGAGGCTGAGCTTGAGGTTGTTGCGACGGTGGTGGGTTTAGAGCTTTGTCATTATTAGTATACGAGAAGCCCGGATGATTCCTCGTGGCTGGGTTGGCCCAATAACTGGTGTTTTCCCGCTACATATTGGATTTGCTCTATAGCACCCTCTCCGTGCTCTCCTCCTACGAACGTAGCTTGAGATTGGTCTTGCCAATCACTCATATTGCCCCTTGGCGTAGATGTGGCAGGAGTTCAATGCGGCTCGGTAATAAACTTCTCCAATCTCTCCACGACCTTGTGGAGAGAGTCGAACTTCGTAGAATGCTCCGCTATGGCCTTGGCCTCGTATATGCTCGTCGGCTTCAAGGAGGTTGAAGATTGTCCTCGCTCGTCGTCCCATTGTTGATTAGTAGAGGCCATCTCCTCTAATAGGGCCGTAGCTTCATCCGATGTCTTGGATAGAATGGCTCCATTGGCGGTTGCATCTATGATTTGCTTGGTGCCCGGTTGGAGTCCATTGTAAAATCTGTGTACTAGCTCCCATGCTTCGATGATGTGATGGGGGCATTGGTGTTGGAGGTCTTTAAAGAGCTCCCACACCTCGTATAGAGTCTCATGTGGTCCTTGCTTGAAGGACATGAGTGCGCTCCTTATCTTCACCGTCTTGGATGGTGGGTAGAATTTATCAACAAAGGCACTCGCCAACTCATCCCATGTAGTAAAGATTCCCTCCGCTTGCGTCCTCACCCAATATAGAGCTTTGTCTCTGAGGGTGAATGGGAAGAGGTGCAATCGGATTGCATCGACCGATACACGGGCATCTGAAAGGTGGCGCACTTGGACAAGAATAACTGAAGATGGTAATGTGGATTCTCATGGGAGTTTGACTGGCCCAAATAAGTGCTTCTCTCAAGCGAAAGAGTCCGTACAAGTAATATAATCTGGGAGTCCAGATGTCGAATCCTCGGGAGAAAATCTGTTGCAACCACAAAGCTTAAATCAAATAGAAAGTCAACATAGAGAAACTAACCACTTTAAATGATGGTGGTGTGGATTGAGTTTGATCGTGGGTGTGAATTCGTGAACAATACGAGCAAAAAGAAACTTTTGTTTATAAAAATATCTATGAAAAGTATGCACATGGTATGGATTCATTAGATTCAATGATTCGTATTAACTTTGTTGATTAAATATAACTCAATGAATTCTTTTTTTGAGAGCAATTCATCGGAGGATACCCTTGTGGAGATTAAAGCGAAATATCGAATACGATCGTTGCTAAAGTTATAATCTTTTAAATATAGATATGAAACTCCCTTTTGGAGAGATCAAAACTCACCCTTGTGGGGGTGATCATCAACTTAATCACATTCTTTAAGATGAAACGATGATTTTAAATCAAAGAATACAACTTTATCATCGTTAACGATTTAGCACAACGATTCAACCAAATAAATACGCATCATATCCCCTAACTACACCATACCATGCACAATGAAATTTTAGCTACTCATACTGAAAATAAACACCAATTTCATCATATAAAGCATGGTTCCAAACAATACAAGTAAATAGAGTTCAAAAGATATCACCAAATACGCTAACTATTTGCCTAAGAAAACCCATCTTCTTCCTCCCAAAAGCCTCTGAAAATTAGCCCAATTTGCTCTCTGTATTCTCAGGAAAATTCTGCAAAAATCGGCTCCAAAATCGCCCAAATACGCCAAGAATACGGAGCAAAAACCCTAGAATACCTTATATAAGAACATTGCGGGTTTCATGTTGCTAACGGGTCTAAACCCGCTTCAACTTCATGTTAAAACCCAAATCCACGAACGCTCGCAATTTCAACCGCTCATCGCAAGCGGGATTGGATTTCTGCTTGACACGTGGCTCTGCAAGTTGCTCCTTATCCCGCAGTCAGACGCCCGCTCGGATTCAATATGGACGGTCGGATCAAGATCGTGCGGCACGGAGAAAAGGCCACGTCGACCAAGGATAGCAGCGGCCCACTTCGTTCGTAGTATTGATCCCGGCTGTTGGATATCGATCCGACGATCCCAATCAAGCCATGTCTCCCTTTCGTTTAAGCCGTCAGATGGGGGCGGGGATCATCCAGATTGCTCCATGTGTCCCTCAAGATCGCTGCCGCTTCATTCCGTTGATCTTGAATACGAGCCGTGCGATTTGAGATCGACGGCTGCAACTCAGCCGCGTCACCCTTCGCTGAGGAGTATTGGATTGAGCGGCCACACACGGATGGGTGCCACGTGTCACCCTCTGATTGGGCTGCGACCGTATTTCTCGTATTTTGAGCGTATTTCTTCATTTTATTGGTATTCTGCATTCAAAAATTCACAGTAATTAGCACAGATCTCAGAAAATTACAAATAAATAGTCGTTGGAATCGTGAGATCAAGACCAAGCTAGGAAAAATATAAAAAATGCAGAAATACTCAGTTAATTGCTGTTTTGTGCTCAAATAAGGTGATTTCTCTAATAAATGATGGTGTACAAAATACGAACATATTAGAGATCAATTTAGCATCATATGAGCACAAAATATTACTAGATGAGGGGTTAAATAAGCAATATTCACCCCCCCCCCCCCCCCCCCCCCCCCCCCCCCCCCCCCCCCCCCCCCCCCCCCCCCCCCCCCCCCCCCCCCCCCCCCCCCCCCCCCCCCCCCCCCCCCCCCCCCCCCCCCCCCCCCCCCCCCCCCCCCCCCCCCCCCCCCCCCCCCCCCCCCCCCCCCCCCCCCCCCCCCCCCCCCCCCCCCTCCCCCCCCCCCCCCCCCCACCCCCCCCCCCCCCCCCCCCCCCCCACCCTCCCCCCCCCCCCCCCCCCCCCCCCCCCCCCCCCCCCCCCCACCCCCCCCCCCCCCCCACCCCCCCCCCCCCCCCCCCCCCCACCCCCCCCCCCCACCCCCCCCCCCCCCCCCCCCCCCCCCCCCCCCCCCCCCTCCCCCCCCCCCCCCCCCCCCCCCCCCCCCCCACCCCCCCCCCCCCCCCCCCCCCCCCCCCCCCCCCCCCCCCCCCCCCCCCCCCCTCCCCCCCCCCCCCCCCCCCCCCCCAATATTCAACCCCCCCCCCCCCCCCCCCCCCCCCCCCCCCCCCCCCCCCCCCCCCCCCCCCCCCCCCCCCCCCCCCCCCCCCCCCCCCCCCCCCCCCCCCCCCCCCCCCCCCCCCCCCCCCCCCCCCCCCCCCCCCCCCCCCCCCCCCCCCCCCCCCCCCCCCCCCCCCCCCCCCCCCCCCCCCCCCCCCCCCCCCCCCCCCCCCCCCCCCCCCCCCCCCCCCCCCCCCCCCCCCCCCCCCCCCCCCCCCCCCCCCCCCCCCCCCCCCCCCCCCCCCCCCCCCCCCCCCCGAATCACACCCCCCAACTAGCATTTTGCTAGTCTCTAGCAAAGTGAGCGAAATATAATATCAAATATGCACCTAGATCACCTTATCAGATCTCAAATTACTCACCACCGTACTACAACGATAAAAGAGATAACCACACACTAATATCAAAATTTCAAGCTCATCAAATAATGGTACTTGTGGGTTTAAAAATGAAGACCAAGTATCTCAAATGGTTATAAAACAGACTTAATTTCACTATTCATTACTTTATAGCTCATAGTATACAAAATCAATGGTCCACACCGTTCAATCAAAGATTCTAACTTGGAGCGTAGATGTATCATGCAAAGCAAACATATAGAATAGACTGGTATCAAGACATACACACGTCAATCTTCATTCATAGGAAATCACGCCATAACTCGTGCTTTCTTTAAGCTTTGGAAGTTCTCTTGCCTTGCTAATCATGCACACTTATCCTCTCTTTTCTTTCGCTTATTTAATAGTTCCGCGTAACGCGCATCAAGCAACATTCGCAGAAAAATGTATAACTTGGATCGCTCCATCAAATGAGTGAGGTTCCGGTCAATGACTCCCAAATCAGACGATAATAGGGCATTAGGCCAAAAAGGACCCCTCGGACTGTACTACTCGAGCCAACCAAGTTATTTATTTTAGTGACACCTTTATTCATTTTTTCTTCATTCCTTTTTTCTTTTCTCTCTTTTCTTTTTGTGTGCATAAATAACTTAGCTAGATAGCTTCCTCTTTGTAATTTTTTCACAAGAATGGGTTATCCTAATCATTTCAAAAGACAGTGTATACTTTCTACCCAAAATCACACAAAGCATGCAAATAGCAATGAATACGAAATAAAAAGCAATGCTCCTGTTATTTTGTAAACTATTGGTGCATGAACTTTGGTGTGTTCCATTGAAAGTATACTATTTGCTAATTCATAATTTCTAGATTCATTAAGACTTCAATCAACCCTACCATTGAGATATATCAAAAGAAATTTACCACGAGTACTAAACTCATGTCAAATGAGACTGAAATATTTAACAATAGTGGTGGAGGAAAATAAATCACATGTGTACGGTGGTGAATAGATTTTGAGAATTTTCATCACATGAGGTTCATCTCTAGGTAAAATAAATTTTGGTGATAGATCTTGACTCAATTTTTTTTTCAATGCAAGGGAACTAAAAAAATAAAATCCTAAAAGAAAAGAAAAAGAAAAATACTAAAAGTCTATACCCTCCCCCCAACTAAAAATAAACATTGTCCTCAATGTTAGGAAGAGGGCATCATGGAAAGAACACACCTGATTAGTTCCCACCCGAAGGTGGGTCTGTGAGGTCCATGGTGCTCGCTTCCTTGGTCCAAGGCTCGTGAAAATGCTTCAATATTTGGCCATTCACCTTGAACTCACTCCCGTATTTTTCATTAAGCAATAGCACTGCGCCATGTGGGAAAACTTCTTTAACAGTGAAAGGTCCAAACCACCTAGAGCAAAGCTTCCCAGGAAATATGTGTAGCCTGGAATTGTATAGAAGAACTTTTTGGCCTGGGGCGAACTCCCTCCTTAGGATCATCATGCCATGGGCGGACTTCATCCTTTCTTTCGATATTTTGGCGTTGTCATACGCATTTCTCCTCAGCTCCTCTAGCTCCAACAATTGTAACCTGTGAGAAGCAAAAGATGAATCAGTATCAAAAATCAATTTCTTAATAGCCCAATATGATCTATGCTCCAATTCTACAGGTAAGTGACAAGACTTTCCAAAAAGAAGATGGTCAGGTGACATCCCCAAAATTGTTTTGTAGGCCGTCCTGTAGGCCCATAACGCTTCAGTTAAGCGCAAACTCCAATCTTTCCTTGATGGATTCGTCGTCTTCTGTAAAATTCCTTTGATTTCTCTATTTGCCAGCTCTGCTTGACCATTGGTTTGGGGGTGATATGGAGTAGAGACTTTGTGCGTGACCCCAAACCTCTTCATTAGATTAGCAAACATGCGGTTGCAAAAGTGGGACCCTCCATCATTGATCAAGGCCTTGGGCACTCCAAATCTAGAGAAGATGTTCTCTTTGAGAACTTGAGCACAACTGAAGTGGCGTTCGACCTGCAAGAAATAGCTTCCACCCATTTAGAAACATAATCGATTGCAACCAAAATATAAACATATCCAAATGAAGGTGGGAAAGGTCCCATGAAATCTATGCCCCAACAATCAAATATTTCAATGTCTAAAATGGGGTTTAAAGGCATCATGTTACGTATAGTAATTCCCCCTAACTGTTGGCATGCAGCACATGTCTTACAATAATGAAATGTATCCTTAAACATAGTCGGCCAATAAAAGCCACATTGCAAGATTTTAGCCACAGATTTATTCACAGAAAAGTGTCCTCCACACACCCCATCATGACAAAATTGTATAACACTGGTTATCTCATGGTCAGGAATGCACCTCCTAACAATTTGGTCGCTACAATATTTATAGAGGTATGGATCATCAAGGAAGAAATATTTTACCTCGTACTTGAACCTTTTAAAATCTTGAAGTGACCAAGTTTCAGGAGTCTTACCAGTTACTAGATAATTTACCATATCAGCATACCATGGGGAGGTGGAAACACTGAAAAGATGCTCGTCAGGAAAGGAGTCCTTCAAAGGTACATCTGCTGAATCAAGGCCTACTGTCAATCGTGATAAGTGGTCAGCTACTAGATTCTCCATGCCTTTCTTGTCCTTGATTAGGACATTGAACTCCTGCAACAATAAAATCCATCGTATCAATCGAGGTTTAACATCTTTTTTCGACAATAAATATTTCAAAGCAGAGTGATCTGTATAAATCAAGATAGGTGATCCCAAAATATAGCTCCTGAATTTTTCCAAAGCAAATACTACAGCCAGCAACTCCTTCTCTGTGGTTGTATAATTCCTCTGAGCATCATTCAATGTTTTACTGGCGTAGTAAATAACTACTGGAGCTTTATCTCTCTTTTGTCCTAAGACTGCGCCAACTGTGTAGTTGCTGGCGTCACACATGATCTCAAATGGTAAGGACCAGTCTGGTACCTGCAAAATGGGAGCAGAAATCAGCAACTGCTTTAAAGTTTCAAAAGAATGTTGACACTCAGGTGTCCAAATAAAATCCACATTCTGAGTTAGCAAGTTGCAAAGAGGGCGAGATATAGCGCTAAAATCTTTAATGAATCGCCTATAGAATCCTGCATGTCCCAGAAATGATCTGATATCCTTCACGCATTTGGGACTTGGTAGCTTCTCAATTACTGCTACCTTGGCTCTGTCTACCTGAATACCATCTTTAGAAACCAAATGACCAAGGACAAGTCCTTCTGTGGTCATAAAATGACATTTCTCCCAATTTAATAGGAGATTCTTTTCAATACACATGTCAAGAACATGAGCCAAGTTAGCTAAACAATCATGAAAAGAGCTACCATATACTGAGAAATCATCCATAATTACCTCCACAATTTTCTCAACCATATCATCAAAAATACTGAGCATGCATCGCTGAAAAGTAGCTGGAGCATTACATAAACCAAACGGCATCCTTTTAAATGCAAAAGTACCAAAGGGATAGGTAAAAGTAGTCTTTTCCTGATCCTCTGGTGCAATTTCAATCTGATAGTAACCTGAATAACCATCTAGAAAGCAATAGTACTCATGTCCAGCCACTCTCTCTAAAATCTGGTCAAGAAATGGAAGAGGGAAGTGGTCTTTTCTAGTTCGGGAGTTCAACTTCCTATAGTCTATACACATCCTCCAACATGTGGTGGCTCTAACAGGGATAAGTTCATTATTCTCATTTTTAACCACGGTGAGGCCAGACTTTTTAGGAACAACCTGTGTAGGACTGACCCACTTGCTGTCAGAAATTGGATATATAATACCTGCATCCAATAATTTTAGTACCTCGCCTTTCACCACTTCTTTTAATGTTGGGTTTAACCTACGTTGCATTTCTCTAGTGGGTTTGGCGTCATCTTCCA
Organism: Scilla litardierei; assembly: GCA_030789695.1. NCBI lineage: Eukaryota > Viridiplantae > Streptophyta > Magnoliopsida > Asparagales > Asparagaceae > Scilla > Scilla litardierei. Next base: position 744,825,047 of record CM061142.1, read on the forward strand.
AATAAATATGATGCATGCATACAATGGGACTAATACCTTTAATATCAGCAATGGACCAACCAATAGCCCCTCTATGCCTTTTCAACACTTCAAGTAAAGAGCTTTCCTGTTCTAAAGAGAGTTTAGAAGATATTACCACATGGAAGCTGTTTTCATTTCCAAGAAAGGCATACTTGAGATATTCAGGTAGTGGCTTTAATTCAGGCTTTGGATCTTCCACCTCAGATGATATTTGAGTTGGTGCATTTGGTGGCAAAGCCTCGAACCTAGGCTCCCATATCGCGTTAAGCTCCTTTGCATTTTCCTGCACAAGAGAGATGTCATCAGTATCGTCCACAATAGTTTTGTAACGACTGGTTTTCATGTATCTGGATTATTTATATTATATATATATGTTTTGGTGGATTTTCTCCTCATGTGTGGTTTTCGTCTCCGTAGCTTTCATTTTCGATCGTTTCGTCGTGATTTTCTAGCTTCTTCCTTGGAATCATCGATTTTGGAGTAAGTCATTCGTGACGGGCTTCATATCGGTCATATCTTATTGTTAGATCAAGCCTAGGAGTCTTAGGAATCGATTCCGGAGCTTCGCGCTCCATTTCGGAACTTTCTGTGCACGTTAGCCGGTAAAAGAAGGGGAACCGACCGACTAGATGAAGATTTAGTCGGTCGGCAAACCTTCATGGACCGACTAGTGGGCTTTGTTAATTATTCAGAAGTTACTGTTTATCGTTAGTCGGTCTAAGAACATTTGTCGACCGACTAGGTTACAAACTAGTCGGTCAGCAATCGTTCTTTAACCGACTAGCTCTATGATCATTTTTGATACCAAGTACTATTCATTCTTAGTCGGTCTAAGAATGTTCATCGACCGACTAGATGAGAAACTAGTCGGTCTGTAGTTGTTCTCTGACCGACTAAATCTAAATCCTATTTTTGTACAGGAGTTACTGTTTGGACTTAGTCGGTCTGCGTTGGTCAACCGACCGACTAGTTCCCAAACTAGTCGGTCAGTGGTTGCTCTTTGACCGACTAATCAGTGTCGAAACCCTAATTTCTGGGCAGCCGCCAGCACTTCCTATTTAAACCCCCAAACGTTTTTCTTTTCTTCTTTCCTTTCTCCTGAGCCTCCTTCTTCTCCAAATCATCATCCATCTAACCCTAGCCTTCCTCCTTCTTCAAGAGCATCTCCCCCTCTCCATTTTGGCCGGCCACCGCCTCTAGGTCGCCGGAAAACCCCCAAAAACTCCCAAAACCCCATTTCTCCAGTTTTTCCCCATCCATTCCAGATCTGAACCCTAGGTTCCCCGGATCGTTTCTTCCGTAGCCGTGCTTGCTCGGCATCATTCTTCTGCTCCAATACGGTAATAAATCGATCTCTTAATGTTTTCATAACCCATTGTGTTTTTGTGAAACCCTAATAAAACTAGGTTGGATGTTGTTCTAATATTGTTTTGCCATGGCAGTGATCTCATCTCCGTAGTTAGCATTTGTGTGACGGCCTCGTTGATCGTCATCCTCGGTGCTAGGCAAGTGAAACTTGCCACTTAGGTTTTGGGCCATGTCTTAGGCCATTTGCTTGTTGTAGGCGTAAAAGAGACTAGGCGACGAAATGATACTTGCCTAGGCGCAATTTCAGGAACTAGCTTGACAACGAAGCTAGATCTGACATTCATCATGTTGCACAACTACCATGTCATGTTTAATTTCCATTAACGGTACGCGAATTAATTGTCATGTCATTGCATCCTTTAAGTGTTCCCGTGATTGCGTAGCTTCGCTACACCTTGTGAAATGATTGAGGCTAGGTGCACCCCTATGCCAAATGAAATACGCTCCTGGTTTATGATCCAGGAAACGAGCTCTTGTGCGGGGCAACCCTGGCTCATTTACTGAGCTCGTGTACATGGACCCTGGCTCGTTTACACGTGGGTTTTGGGGTAAGAGTTAAGCGGCCATTCAACTGGGAGTCTGCCCGATCAGCAACTGCAGTTGTAAGGCGTAAACTCTGGGTTCTGGGGTAGTGTTAAGCGGCCAATTATTGTGAATGTTCAACAGTTCAGCTGTAAGGCGTACACATCTACAAACAACGTGAAACGTGACTAGTGAAAAGATTGGGATTGTTAGTAGCTTGGCCACTCTTGACATGCCCTGATTAATTGTTCTCTTGTACTTATTGTTTCACCATGTCTTACTTGTGCACTCATACCATAACTGCCATGTCATGCATACTATAACTACTAGGTTGTTAGTTTGCCTTACTTTCAGTTTCCTTGCCCAAGTCTTTTAGACTTGCTGACATGTGCCCCTTTACTCTTTTGGGTGACACATGTTAGATCCTGAGCCTGAGTTCGTTGTTGAGGACGAGGTGTTTGCTGACGTCGAGCCCGAACCTGTGTTTGACGAGGACTTCGTGGACACAGGCGATCAGTCGTAGAGACTGTTTGTGTTGTTGTTTAGACTGTTTTGTTGTCGGTGCGTGGCACCTATACTCTGTTTATGTTTGTCTTTGTTTGGCCTTGTTTTGGGCCTTTAGACTCTTTCTTTTAGCCTGGTGGCTTTTTTGGATGTTGAACTTAATTTTAATGTTGGACAAATTCTGAGATTTGAGATTTTATTTCTGTCTCTCCTTGTGTTATTATTGTTGTTTCGTTTGTGGTTACAGGGACCTGCTTATGTTTTATTGACGCTTATCGGGTTTGGGGCTTCACAGCTCCACTCCTGTGCGGACCTTTTCACGTCTCGCCTCCATTTTAGGGAAGCGGGGCGTGACAAGTTTCAACAATAGAAGCATCACCAAAAAATTCAGAGCAAATATAATCATCCACTAATGAATCAATCATGTGTACTTTTTCAACATCATCATCCACATTTGGCAACTTGCAAGTATTAAATATATTCAAATCCAAAGTCATGTTACCAAAAGTGATTTTAAGTTGACAATCCCTACAATTTATTAAAGCATTGCATGTGGCTAGGAATGGTCTACCTAGGATGATGGGAGTGGAATTGGCAGTTTGGGGTCCTTGGATGTCTAGAACTATAAAGTCTGCAGGGTAGTAAAATTTGTCCACTTGAACGAGGACATCCTCAATGCATCCCTTTGGAACTTTAATAGATCTATCAGCTAATTTCAATATAACAGATGTAGGTTTTAGCTGTCCTAAACCAAGTTGCACAAAGATAGGATATGGCAAGATATTAACACTAGACCCCAAATCCAATAAAGCATTTCCAATCTTTTTAGTGCCAATAGTACAAGTAATGGTGGGTGATCCAGGGTCTCTAAATTTAGGTGGGGGCATTTTGTTGCACAATAGAGCTAACCTGTTCAGTTAAAAATGCTTTCTTTTTCACGTTCAATTTTCTTTTAATGGTGCACGGTTCCTTCAAAAATTTAGCATAAGCAGGTATTTGATTTATAGCATCAAGCAGTGGAATATTTATCTGGCACTTCTGAAAAATTTCACGAATTTTAGATTGATACTTATCTTTGTTTTTCTGAAGTAGCCGATGAGGGAAAGGTACTGCAGGTACATATGCTGCGTGTTCCTTCTCTTCAATGATATTTCTGGTCAGACCCACTTCCGTGCTCTCTTTCTGCACCTTTTCTTGCACTTGAATTTCCTCCTCTTGTACTTGAACTTCCTCTTCTTATTCAGCTTCTCTGCTAGGTGGGTCGGGTTTCTGAATTTCTTTTCCATTCCTCAGCGTGGACACAGCTTGGCAAGGCTTCATATTATTACCTGCAGAAGAAGATGAGCCCATATTAGGATTCGGAATTGATTGTGATGGAAGCTTACCTTTCTCCAATGTTGCCGTAAGCCTAGCCAAGCTTTCGATCATCTGTTGATTTTGCGTCTGTTTAGCCTGAAACTGCGCCTGTTGTTGCTGCATTTGGGCTTGTTGTAATTGAATAAGCTGCTGAAGCGTATCCCCAAATGGTTGCATCTGCTGTTGTTGCATTGGCTCTTGGTCCCTCCTTTGGTTCCCACCTTGGTAGTTGTTATTGTTGTATTGAGGTGGTCGAAACTGAGGAGGAGCTTGCTGCTGAGGTTGCTGATTGGGGCCCCAATTTAAGTTAGGATTGTTGCGCCACCCCTTGTTGTTGGAATTGAAGCCCTGGTAGTTTGTGGACACTTGATTCACCCCCGTTGGATTGCCTAGCATGCTTTTCAAGGCTGGAAGTGTGGGGCAGGCACTGGTGCCATGGCCACTAACATTGCAAAGTGCACAAGTCTGCTCTATCTCAACTGCTTTGGCCTCTTTCAAATTCATAGCTTGAAGCTTGTTTGTGATCATTGCCTCCATCTTTGCCTCCAACGCATCCTCTGGCTTCAAATTGTATACCACTCCTCGTGTAGGCTGGGAAGGTGCAGAGTGGCCTCCTCAGTCGTACTCTGAAGTAGTATCCCACATTTGCGCATTTTCTGCTATATCCTCCAAGTACGTCCAAGCTTCATCTGGCTCCTTGTCGAAGAATCCTCCATTGCACATCATTTCTACGAATTGCTTCATCTGAGGCTGCATTCCATCGTAGAAGAAGCCAATAATCCTGCTTTTGTCGAAGCCATTATGTGGACATGCTAGCAATAGCTCGTTGAACCTTTCAAACGCCTGGTAGAATGTTTCCTCGCTTTTCTGGGCAAAGTTCATGATCTGCCGCTTCAGTCCCTGTGTCCTGTGAATAGGAAAAAACTTCTTTAGAAATTCAGCCTGCAAGTCAATCCATGTAGTAATAGAACGTGATGGCAATGCATTTAATCAGTTCTTAGCTTTATCTTTCAATGAAAATGGAAACAGTTTCAGATATACCGTGTCCTCGCTAGTTTTTCCATCAAAGCATGTCAAGCACACTTCCTCAAATCCTTTTATATGAAGATAATGGTTTTCCTTGTCTAACCCATGAAAGGTGGGTAAGAGTTGGATTACCCCTGGTTTGAAATTAAAAGAATTTGCATCCGTAGGCAAGATAAAGCAAGAAGCTGTGCTAGTTCTAGTGGGTCTAAGTAGATCTTTTAAAGTTCTAGGAGCTCCAGGTTGCACATTATTCTCATTGTTGTTGCTAAAATTTTCATCCATATTATTATTAGCCATTTCAAATCATCTAGTCAACCTTTGTGTCCTAGGAGTCCTATGCCACATAAACTAGCATAATATATTTTTTAAAATAAAAATAAACAAAAATTTATATACAATAAAGTGGAAAGATCTCACCGAAGGTCCTCTGAATGAAATAAACCGTAGTAACAAACCGTTCTCCCCGGCAACGGCGCCAAAAACTTGACTGGCCCAAATAAGTGCTTCTCTCAAGCGAAAGAGTCCGTACAAGTAATACAATCTGGGAATCCAGATGTCGAATCCTCGGGAGAAAATCTGTTGCAACCACAAAGCTTAAATCAAATAGAAAGTCAACATAGAGAAACTAACCACTTTAAATGATGGAGGTGTGGATTGAGTTTGATCGTGGGTGTGAATTCGTGAACAATACAAGCAAAAATAAACTTTCGTTTATAAAAATATCTATGAAAAGTATGCACATGGTATGGGTTCATTAGGATCCATGATTCGTATTAACTTTGTTGATTAAATATAACTCAATGAATTCTCTTTTTGAGAGCAATTCATCGGAGGATACCCTTGTGGGGATTAAAGTGAAATATCGAATACGATCGTTGCTAAAGTTATAATCTTTTAAATATAGATATGAAACTCCCTTTTGGAGAGATCAAAACTCACCCTTGTGGGGTGATCATCAACTTAATCACGTTCTTTTGGGAGATGAAAAGATGATTTTAAATCAAAGAATACAACTTTATCATCGTTAACGATTTAGCACAACGATTCAACCAAATAAATACGCATCATATCCCCTAACTACACCATACCATGCACAATGAAATTTTAGCTACTCATACTGAAAATAAACACCAATTTCATCATATAAAGCATGGTTCCAAACAATACAAGTAAATAGAGTTCAAAATACGCAATAGAGTTCAAAAGATATCACCAAATACGCTAACTATTTGCCTAAAAAAACTCTTCTTCTTCCTCCTAAAAGCCTCTGAAAATTAGCCCAATTTGCTCTCTGTATTCTCAGGAAAATTCTGCAAAAATCGGCTCTAAAATCACCCAAATACGCCAAGAATACGGAGCAAAAACCCTAGAATACCTTATATAAGAACATTGTGGGTTTCATGTTGCTAACGGGTCTAAACCCGCTTCAACTTTGCGTTAAAACCCAAATCCACGAACGCTCGCAATTTCAACCGCTCATCGCAAGCGGGATTGGATTTCCGCTTGACACGTGGCTCTGCAAGTTGCTCCTTCGCCCGCAGTCAGACGCCCGCTCGGATTCAATATGGACGGTCGGATCAAGATCGTGCGGCACGGAGAAAAGACCACATCGACCAAGGATAGCAGCGGCCCGCTTCGTTCGTAGTATCGATCCCGGCCGTTGGATATTGATCTGACGATCCCAATCAAGCCGCGTCTCCCTTTCATTTGAGCTGTCAGATGGGGGCAGGGATCATCCAGATTGCTACATGTGTCCCTCAAGATTGCTGCCCCTTCATTCCGTTGATCTTGAATACGAGCCGTGCGATTTGAGATCGATGGTTGCAACTCAGCCGCGTCACCCTTCGCTGAGGAGCGTTGGATCGAGCGGCCGCGCACGGATGGGTGCCACGTGTCGCCCTCTGATTGGGTTGCGACCGTATTTCTCGTATTTTGAGCGTATTTCTTCATTTTGTTGGTATTCTGTATTCAAAAATTCACAGTAATTAGCACAGATATCAGAAAATTACAAATAAATAGTCGTTGAAATCGTGAGATCGAGACCAAGTTAGGAAAAATATAAAAAATACAGAAATACTCAGTTAATTGCTGTTTTGTGCTCAAATAAGGTGATTTCTCTAATAAATGATAGTGTACAAAATATGAACATATTAGAGATCAATTTAGCATCATATGAGCACAAAATATTACTAGATGAGGGGTTAAATTAGCAATATTCAACCCAAATCAGAGTTCCCATGGAATGGGTCTTGTTGCATTAGAACCACAAGTCCCGTTTTGAGCTCAAAATTCTTATCCGCCGCCAACTCCGGCATAGCAGTGGAAGTAGTCTTAGGCCGTAGCCTATCTCTGATAGATATTATCCTCGCCATGCGTGCCGCTAATTCCTCCAGTGTTTCCTGTCGGTTCATACAATCGTCCTCTATATTGAGTCTTCTCTAGCCTCTAAGTCTCCTTTCGGTACGCTCGATCTCCGGATCAAATAATAGATCTTCTTGATGCTCCGCAGATCTCGTGTACATGCACAGGAAAAATAGGGCTTCGATGGAATTAGTAGCTTGATAGAGGAATAAAAGGATAAAGATAAAATAAAAAACGGGAAAAAGAAATAACTAAGTAAGAAAATAAAATACCGTCACCTCCCCGGCAACGGCGCCAAAAACTTGATCGCGTCCGGATGCACACCCGAAAAATGACTTGTAGTTTTACTGCAAGCGCACGGTGTAGTGGTGAGCGGGTATCGAACACAGGGAAGACAATTGACATTATCTCACTTTAATTACCTAGCCATCAAGAGAATAAGAGTAATTTGGTGGGTCGTCACAATCGCTCAATAGCAGAGAAATTTTAGTATAATAAAATGTCTAGGGATAGGAAATCCCCACTATGGACCGGCTCTCATCCTTGTGAATCATGAATTTCATTGTTGCCAAGCTTGAATGAAGGTGAACTAGTTGCAACTTAATGCAGAACCAAGCTCACGCTCTCGCGCTATTGCCGGTCTATAGCAAATATAGGTTAGGGCCCACTCTCGTGCAAACCCTAGCCTAAGTCGCTAGCGTGAAGAACGACATCATTGTCCAATCGCATCTCGAGCCCACTCTCGTACAAACTCGAGCTACGATCTAGGTTGTGATATTTCCTATTCGTCCAATCTCTTGCAAACGAATATTAATATAGATCCATAATTAAAAACCTAGCTTTGGTCCAATCTCTTGCAAACCAAGTCTAGAGAAATTCAATTATCAATCTAAATCGAATATCTAGGCCTTCCTATCAGTTGGGATCCAATCTCTTTCAAATCCCAATCGATATGAATTCCTAGCTACTCGCAATATAACAATCACAACCTAACCATTATCAATTCTAGCAACAAATCCATGAATTCATCACAATTCAAAAGATCGGGTCTATAGGGTTCATCCCTAGGCCCTAGAACAACAGAACTACTCACTAATTATCATGTAAATCTCAGAAATAACAACAATTATCATAGCACAATTCATTGCAATAGGGAGACAATTCATAAAAATTGAGTTTTTAATAAGAAAGAACAAACCAATGAAGTAGCCAATGATCTCTAGCTGAGATTTTCTCCAAAGAGTAGGCGTCAAAACCTAAAGGAACTCTCTAAAATATAATTCTAGTCTCTCCTAAACTATGGTAAAAACAGGGTTTAAATACCCTCTAAAATCGTCCAGAAAATCGTGACCAACTGCCCCAGCGTAGCCCAGAATTCGCAGCCCTAACAGCAGTCGGAGAGGGCCTTGCAGAAAAACAGTAACTTCGGGGGTTCTCAGGGTCTATCTTCAGGGGTGGCTCGGCCGAGTGGACTTTTTCACTCGGTCGAGTGAGCATTCATGCTCGACCGAGTGGGCCTCCTCAGGATCTCTCTGAATTCCAGTAACTTGGGCCTTTCTCTGGACGAATTTCCTGTACCACTCAGGCGAGTGAACTTTCTCACTCAGCCGAGTGGGCTTTCTTTGCTCGGCCGAGTATACGCTAAAAACATCGTGTGCGTATCCATTCCGTTCGGCTGAGTAGGGCTTCTTGCTCGGCCGAGTGAGTGGTCTACTCGGTCGAGTGGTGTGCTGTTGAGCCCATTTCTTCTTCTTCTCACCTCCTTATCGCTCCTATTGATTTCCTTCTTCTTCCGCTCATCCTGTATAACTGATAAGTCCTCGAATGAGCCGTGGGAAACACTCCTAAGCGCGTGCAAATCCTTTGATCTCAAATTTGCTCCAGATCGCTCCATATTTCCTGAAATTCGACAAAAAACAAGAAATAGTGAAAAGCATCGCAATATCGTCGAATAATCGTGAGAAATGCGATATAAGCGATCAAAATGACATGCAAACATGCAGAAAAAAGGTGTAAAATATGGAGTGATGTAGCTCAAGTCAACATTTCTTGACTCTTTCTTGAGCTCTAGGAAATAGACGACTGGTGTTCAAATTACAGGCACATGTATTCCATTAGGCGCCTGGGATTTGTTCTACAGTCGTCTGTGAGCAAAAGTGTGTAACTTGCATTTGCTGGGTTTCTACCCGCTTTGCAAGTCAATCGACTGATGAGAGGTTTTCAGTCGCCTGTTAAATTACAGGCGCTTGCGAATTAGTCATCTATCGTCTGAAGGCACTAGTGCGAATGTTACGTTTTTCTCAGCTCCTTTCCATCCCGTATGTCCTTCAGGCGCCTGCACCTTGTACAGGTGCCTGTGTAGTCTTCTACAGTCGACTGTCCTAGCTCAGATTATAGCCATTGGAATTTTTATAGCCGTCGACCAGTCGACTGTCAGTTATTCATCAGTCGACTGCCTAAGCGTAAACTGCCAAAATCTAGCCGTTGCAGATTTATTCATTTTTGTTTTTTGCTTAGGTTTGAGGGTTTATTTGGGGTTCCTATATATAGGAGAGGGCTTAGTTCATTGAAACTTCTTGGAACTATTGCAAATCATTTGAGATTGATTAATCCACTCTTAAACTCTCACATTTCACTCTCATGGGCATTTCTCTCTTCATGCATTGAAGCTTAGCTCAAGGAAAATCATCCAAGTACATTCAAGAAAATCTCAAGCACTTGGTCATCCTCTTTCATGCCTTCATCTTCATATGAGTAAGTTCATCATCAAGGCATATGTAAGCGTATTTGTTTTACTTTGTTTTCTTTAAAACCCTAGCTTTCTGTGTGAAAGCTGGTTACTCTTTGTGTGAGAGTATAACCCTTGTGTAGAGTTGGTTGAGATCTCTCTTTGTGAGAGTATGAGTCTCTCTGTGTGAGAGCAACGATTTCTCTGTGTGAGAATCCAAATCCTCCGTGTGAGGTATCTCTGTGTGAGATTGTATTCACTTCTCTTTGTGAGAATCATAGTGGATATTAGTGTGGCTGGACGTACCTAAGTTTGGAAAACCAGGGTAAAATCTTGTGTTTGTGTTTGCTGATTGTGGTATTTAAATTCCTCTTTCATTTATAATTCCGTATTTATAAGTTTAAATTTTAAATACGCAATTTGTGCCATAACTCTATTTACCCCCTCTAGAGTTTTTTGTTGTTTGTATTGCAAGGTAGACGGTCCTTACAATTGGTATCGAAGAGATATTATAGCGTACAACAACGACGACATTCAACGCTTCATCCATGTTTCATGAAGAAGGTCTATTGATCACTCCCGGATATACACCTGAAAAACGACTTGTAGTCTTATCGCAAGCGCACGGTGTAGTGGCGAGCGGGTATCGAACATAGGGAGGACAAATGACAGTATCCTACTTTGATTACCTAGCTACCAAGAGAATAAGAATAGCTTTGATGTTGTCACAATCGTTCAAATAGCAAGAAGATATCAATATAATAAAGCGTTTAGGGATAGGAAATCCCCACTACGGACCGTCTCTCATCCTTGTGAATCATAGATTTCATTGTTGCTAAGCTTGAATGTAGGTGAACTAGTCGCAACTTAATATAGAACCAAGCTCACGCTCTCGTGCTATTGCCGGTCTATGGCGAACCAAGGTTAGGGCCAACTCTCGTGCAAACCCTAGCCTAAGCAATTAGCGTGAAGATCGACAGCATCGTCCAATCGCAACTCGAGCCCACTCTCGTGCAAACTCGAGCTATGATCTAGGTTATGATAGTTTGTATTCGTCCAATCTCTTGCAAACGAATATTAGTATAGATTTATAATAAAAATCCTAGCTTTGGTCCAATCTCTTGCAAACCAAATCTAGAGAATTTCAATTATTAATCTAAATCGAATATCTAGGCCTTCCTATCAATTGGGATCCAATCTCTTGCAAATCCCAATCGATATGAATTCCTAGCTACTCGTACTAAATCAATCACAACCTAACCATTATCAATTCTAGCAACAAATCTATAAATTCATCACAATTCAAAGATCGGGTCCATAGGGTTCATCCCCATGCCCTAGAACGACGGAACTACTCACTAATCAACATGAAAATCTCAGAAATAATAGATGGAATCATAGCACAATTCATTGCAAAGAAGAAACAATTCATAAAAAAGAGTTTTTTTAACAAGAAAGAACAAACCAATGTTGTCGCCTATGATCTCCAGCTGAGATTTCACAACAGAATAGCCGTCAAAAATATAATAGAAGTCTCTAAAAAATAGTTCAAGTCTCTTTTTAAACTAAGTCTAAAACTAGATTTAAATACACGCTAAAATCGTCCAAAAAAATCGTGACAAAACTGCCCCTGCGCAGTCCAGAAATTCAAATCCGCGTAGCAGTCGGAGAGGGTCACTCAGCCGAGTGGCTCATGTTACTCGGCCGAGTGACAGGCTTGACGAAAAACAGAGAGTTTAAGATCTTCAGGGGCCTGTATCTCTGGGTGACTCGGTCGAGTGGGCTTCTTCACTCGGCCGAGTGAGCAATCATGCTCGGCCGAGTGGGCTTCCTCAGAAATTTCAGTAAGTTGGGCCTTTCTCTGGACAAATTCTCTGTACCACTCGGGCGAGTGAGCTTTCTCACTCGGCCGAGTGGACTTCCTTGCTCGGCCGAGTAAACGCTGAAAATTTGCTGTGCATATCCGTTTTACTCGGCCAAGTACAGCTTTTGACTCGGTCGAGTGAGTAGTGTATTCGGCCGAGTGGGCTGTATCTTGGCTCCTTTCTTCTCCTCATCGCCTCCTCATCGCTCCTATGGAATTCCTTCTTCTTCCGCTCATCCTCTATCGCTGATAACTCCTCAAATAAGTCGTGGGTGACACTCCGAAGTGTGCAAAAATCCTTTGATCTCGTTTTCACTCCAAATCGCTCCATATCTCCTGAAATACGACAAAAACAAGAAATAGTGAAAAGCATCGCGGTATCGTCGAATAATCATGGAAATTGCAGTATGGGCGATCAAAACGCCATGAAAACATGCAGAAAAAAGGTGTAAAATAAGGAGTGATCAAAATCCCCCAAGCTTACCTCTTACTCGTCCTTGAGGAAGAAGAGTAAAAGGAGAACCCGATGGGTAAAAATAAGGAAAAGGAAAAAGAGGATAGAAAATAGATAAGAAAATAAAGAGGGAGGTGCTAGATCATTTTCTCAGGACGTGATTCACTTACTCAAATAGCATACGACAAATAAAAACATGCCAAAGATTTTTATCTTGATATCATGATCATATAAAGATGCATTCAATATAGAAACCCAAGAATAGCAAAACAATATGAAATATGGAATCATTCTAGGATTAGCATCGTCTGAAGCATCTAAAGCAATATACATAATCATAGACCACACACTTTTCAATTGATCACTTTCTATTTGGAGTATAAGAGATATCACACAATATGAAGCAATAAGAATAGAAAGGAGTGGTTTTCATGAAATGCATGCTAAGTTTCAATTTCTGGATTTCGTAAAACTTTTAGTAATCTTGCCGAGTAAAGAAAATTGCTTAGGTTGTCATGCGCAATCAAGTAGTCACTCTCTCACACATCATAGGATCTCCTCCCCCAAGCTTGTCTATAAGCGTAGTGGCATCAAATTTAGCAATAAGACTTTTCCCTATTTTTTTGAAGCTCCAAGTAAATAGAAGAGGGGAGAAAGAGAGAAAGATAAAATGGGATCGTATATATACTTCTTTTTCTCTTTTCTTTTCTTTTCCCTTTTTTTCTTTTTTTTCTTTTTTTCTCTCTCTTCTTTTTCAATCATATATATACAACTGTGATCCTAAATTAAAAGATAGAAAGATATACATGTATTTTTTTCTTTTTGAATTTGGGGGTTGGAGCATAGATCTTTATTGCGGGGGAATATGCCAATTAAAGATTCGCTAAAGGGAGATTCACCAATGATTTTAAGTATATAGATAATGCTCAAGATATGTGGAGAAAGAAATATATGTAACACTCGGTTCACTCTATAGAATGTAGAAAGAATACCTTACTTCACTTTTTGGACTTTGTTAAGAAAGGTTCGTTCCCCCGGCCTGGTTAAATACTGGCCGGGCTATTACATCACTTCTTTGGTTCTGATGAATCATTTCATAGATCAAACAATTTAATTGTGTATGATTTAATATCAAATCGAAAATGCTTGTTATTGCTTCAATAACAAAGACAATTTCCATCCCCATTCCTATGATAGAAGTGAAGTGGCTTAGTATTATTTTATTAAATATTAATACTATAGAATATGAATAATATTTTCAACTTTCAGCAGAGTAATGTAATCTACTCAGTTTAATCACAGAAAGTAAACTAATCCAGTTATATTAACATAGCATACAACCAATCAACCTGAAAGTGAAGCGTACAATTTTCATGCAATAAGAAGTGATATAAGACGAGAAAGCAGTACTCTAGGTATAAGCAATCAATGCATGAAGCTTGGTGTGTTTTCTATGAAGATTATACTGTAAAAATCATCAGACTCAGCTAATAAAAGAGTTTCATTCATATTCATACATGAAAAGGCGGGTTACTATCTCAAATGCATAGCACGACATAGTATATGATATCTGAAATAAAAACTATGGCATGACAAGATAATATACATATAGAGATAAGCTAATACCACGTCATCATCATCACATAAAATTCATCTCTAGCAAAAAGGATAAAATAAGCAAGGATGAAAGAAAATAAAAACTAATATACAATGCAGCACACTCAAAAAGGAAGAAGACGTGATGCATGAAAGAAAAATAAACAAATGAAAAAGTGGGTAAAAATAGTGTAAAAACAAAGAAATGTGCGAAAATGAAAATAAAAGGCGACAAAAATAAAAAGTGTGTGAGAACTCATTTCCCCAAGCTAAAGTGCACAGTGTCCTCAATGTGCAAAGTGTGGCACACCGAGAGACACGATATGGGTGGGGTGGGTGAGGATGCATGCATGATGGAAACAAAATAAAAAATGTGATGGGAATGCAAGTGATGCATGCAGGGATCAAAATGGTACCATGTAAGTGTCCCCAAAAATACTCCCTCTCTCCCAAAAAGATATAGACAGATAAGACCAAAAAGTGACCAAAACGTGTGTGGAGGAGGGGTGCAAAATTAGCAGGCAGAAAATATCTAGAAGCAGCAGCAAAAGTATGAAAGGCATCCAGAGTGTGCCTAGGTGGGTGGTGGGGCACCAGCACCGTCCTGTGGCGGAGGTGGTGGTCGTGGATGCTGCTTGGTGGGGGTAGGTGGCTGAGGCAGTCGCGCAAGAATCTGGTTCAGGCAAGCCTGAATACCAGGAAGTAAAGCGACGAGAGACTGGACAGCGCTGACGGTAGCGGATAGAGCCCTGAAATCTCCTCTAAGCCCACTCACCGCCCCCTCTAGAGCACGGATGTGCTGAACTAGGGTGTCGGGGGGAGGTGGAGCAGAGGGTCGTACTGGTGAAGAACGGGACTGTCTCGCACGGCTACCGTAAAGGATATGTGCAACTGTGGGGTGGTGCTAAGGTGCTATGCTCACTAAGTGACGCTCAGCCTCTGTGGGAGGCTGAGACGCATGAATGGTCAAAGAGGATGAAGCAGCAGCAGAGGCTAAAGTGGTGGTAAGCGACGAGGTGGGCAGAGAAGTCAGTGACACAGACGTGGGGACAGACTTCACGACACTCTCAGAGAAGATAACAACAGTGGAGACAGTAAGGTCGACGACTGGGGAGGTCGTGAAGTGCGAAGGAAATGACTCTCCAGGGGTCGAGAACAAGAAAGAGGAAAGGGTCTCCACTGCAGAGGCAAAAGATGGCTCGTCGCTCTCAATAATGGTGGGGGGACGCTCGTGGCTCACAACAGAAATACGATCTATGGACATGGGCACAGTGGTGGTGGTGGTGGTGGACTTAGCTAAAGTGCTCCCGACACTGACAGACGTGTGGACAGAGGTGTCGGGAGGTGCAGACAAGTCTGGTGCAGGATGAGGTATCACGGGGTCAAGGGGTGGAAGGAGGGGCTCCTGCTGAGCACCCTCAGGCTCAAGCATGTACGTGGCGGGGATGAGGAGATCCATCACTGGAATCCACTCCCTGCCCATGGGTCCAATATGTGTCTGAGCAGGGCTTGGAAGAATCATATAATCGGCACTATGGGGACCGTGCAGCCACACCCAGTGGTGCTAACCATGAGGACGAAGCATCCTCATCTGGGCCATAGCATCTATGGAAAGAGAAGTGGGGCCCGTGGGTCTCAGCAAGCCAGCAGGGAGGTCAACTCCACATAAGAGGGTGTAACGGTCGCTTTTCGACCGTGTGTTTTTTAGCGCGTGTCTTGTTTTGTACGCGAAATTTTCGTATTTGATTTTTATTATTGTTCTCCGTAGCACAAACGCGCGACCAAAATACGTATTCACAACCCTCTCGGAGGTGCGAGTGTCCCGATATTTTGTTTGTAATTTTTGGATGCCGTGGGACCAACCTGCTATAACATTACCAACCATTAATGAAAAAAAAATCAATTTCAAATTCTCAGGTACACGTTTAAAAAAATCCTATTAAATCAAATCTAAAATTTGATTAACTTTGTTCTAATCTAACTACTAAGGACTATATAATACTGTAGGTTTTTAATCAAATCTGCTAAGATCAAATCGGTTTAAATTCGGATATTATAAAATCTTAACCTATTTCCATCACATCCCAACTTCTCCCCCACGTTACCTCTAACTCCTCCCTACAAATAGGCTTCACGTGCTCATCTCCTATTTTTTAAACACCTAAACAATTGAACACACAGTACCCAGGCTTTTTTTTATGTTCGCCCCAGCCTCCACATTAAAACCCATCTCCTTTTCTTTCAAACATCAAACTCTCTCACCTGGGATTTGTTTCATGCTACAAACCCAAGAGCCCTACTTCTTTGAGCTCTCACACAACCCATCTCCAAGCCATTTTCGTGTTTCTCCTCTTCACAAACCCATACAACTATTAACTCTACCCCCCTCACATCCGTGCCCTAGCCCCCACACCGACGGCCAGATCCCCCTCCACGCACGCGTGTAACCCGACGGCCAAGCACCTCTTCCGGCCACCCCCCTCCACGTGCGAGACTACCCATGTGACTGCGCCCTCTGACCGCCGGCAAACCCTTCTCTCTGACCTCATCTCCTCCTAGGCTCGCAGCTGTCCCTTGAAGCCCATGCACAACAACCGCCAGCCTTCACACTTTCCCCGACCAGCGACAGTCTTCATCCGACCAAATGACGGCCCTACTCCGGCCTTAAGCCACCAGGCCGCCCGAGCCCTCTCTTCCAACTATCGTTCACCCCCGTCCGACCTCTCCGTCTTGCAGTCGAAGCTTTCAGCCCCATCGGAAACAAGATCTCTCCTCCAAGTACTCACACGCGACCTCCGAGCGCCTTGGCTTTTGCCCTCCACCTGGTCGACACATGCCCAAACATTACAGGCCGACCACCACACCGTCTCTGATCAACCTCGCTCTCCTCCTTCATCCTCCTTCCCTCAGGCTCTCGATCCCATACCCCCGCCTACGGCAACGACAACAAAAAGGGGAAACGATCAAATAGTAAGTTGTCTAATCTTCTTTTGTGAATAGTGTTGCCATGCGAACCCATGCAAATAGTTTGATTTAAGTTCCACATCATAATATTTTGCATAGGTCTCATCACGACCACGTCATAATTCTAACAGTTGTTTATAATATGTGTATATTATTATTAAGGCTCAGCTTATATATATACATATGTTATATACTTATATGTATTAATAATTTCTACTTAATCTGTGTTATTAAATCACATAGGATAGCATATGGACGTATCTATATGAACAGTGTATTGGTATGATAGTTTTATTATTTTAATTGATTAAGAAGTTTTAGTTGATACCGTAAATCGGATGACACAAATATTTAAGTACGCCTCTTTGCTATGGTTTGGGCACCGACGATCCCCTCTTTATTGCGCTACTCACAGTCGAGGAACCGGAGTGAAGGCGACGCGATCCGTTGCCATTTCCAAATCCGACGCCGATTCACGCGTGTTCGTCAACCAGGTTGGTTCCTGCTACTCGTAGTAACCCACATGTTACGTCATTGAAAACCTAACTAAAATCGGTAACTAATCAATAAATTTACTTTTACGCTCTTTTAAACTGTTGTGGAATTTAGACCGACGATTGGACAAGTTTTGACTGTGCACATAGAATAGAATCGTCAGATAGGCTGAATAGACATCTTGACGTGTGACTGTTAGGGTAGCCACGTTTAACCTAGAAATGAACCTTAATAGGAGTAAAGATGAGCGTGACCTGACACCGTCACTTGACTCGTTTCAGACGACCCATTACCGACGATTCGCCTCGACGAGACGCTCCCGACAGACGTATCGCTCGCCACCGCAGGCAAGTGTTTCTCACTTACGTACTTTCGGCCACGTTTAGGCCAAATATCCTTTAAATGTAAAAGTACGACTAAAGAGAACCGGACGTGAAATGATAACATCCCCTTGACAGCTTAGACTTGACACCGAAGTCTAAGCACAACAACGACAACAACTGACACCTTAGGGTTATTCTGTGTGTGTGTGTGTGTGCGTGTGGACACCCTAGAATGAACTTTCCCTCAACTCTGTCATGTCATGTCACGAAATTCTACGGGCATTTCAGGTGCCCTCCATGCGAGGGTGATCTCTAGTTGTCTTGTCTTGAGCACTTTGGGTGGAGGAAGGTTGAGCGTTCCCTCGGCTTGGCTGGTTTGGCCACCCACATGTCGAAAGTCGTGAATCTCTCTTGTCACCCTCAGTCTTGTCTTGTCTCGAGTTGTACACTAGGTTGAGCGTTCCCTCGGTTGAGAAGGTGCTGGCCGCCTTCTAACCGAAAGGCGTGAACCTTAGTGACACACTTCTTGTCTTATCTTGTCCTGTGCACTAGGTTGAGCATTCCCTCGGTACAGGCCAAAAGGCATGAACCTCTGTGACACACTTCTTGCCTTGTCATGTCCCGTGCACACGGTTGAGCGTTCCCTCGGTATAGACCGAAAGGTGTGAACCTTAGTGACACACTTCTTGTCTTGTCTTGTCCCGTGCACAAGGTTGAGCGTTTCCTCGGTTGAGAAGGTGCTGGCCGCCTTCTAACCGAAAGGCGTGAACCTTAGTGACACACATCTTGTCTTGTCTTGTCTTGTTACGTCTTGTCTGGACCTGTTTAGGTTAGTCCCGTAGTCCGTAGCACACGCTACGGCTACAGCTTGACGCGTTTTACTTTTCCTGCTCCGTTCACCTTCTTTTGTCAATATGTTATAACCCCAACATGCTAATCAACCAGTAAATCATTGCTTAATGTTTCAGTACACTTGCAGTAGAGTCTAACCCTCTTTTGTAGACTTTACCTGACGTACAGCTCCTTTTCTCTTGGGTGTTGTACGTCAGGTGTTGAGCCGGAGTACGTTGACGAGGCGGACCTGCCAGAGTACGTAGAGCCGGAGGACGCAGACCCAGAGTACGTGCCCGAGGAGGACCAGAGCTAGAGATCTTCATGTTGCTGATCCAGAGGTTTCACTACAGTTTAGTTGGGTGCGTAGCACCGTTTATTTTCTGTTTAGGTTGGGTGCTTGCACCGGTAGTTTACCTTTCAGTTGTGTGGCCGAGTCAGGCTTTTGTTAGACTCTTGTACTTCTGATATCTTGATGGAATAAAATGAATGCATTTCCTTTCAGTACTTTCTGTTGTTACGAAATTTTATATATGCAAGAACCTGTTTGTTTCTATCTTTGGTACCCCTACAGACGCTTATTGGGTCCGAGCTTCACAGCTCCGGCCCAAGCGGGCCTTAGTCACGCTTCGCCTCCGTAGTTTTGGGAACCGGGGCGTGACAGGTTTTAGTGGTGGCCCATGCAGGTCTTGTAATTATAAAAGTTCGTAGCAATAGTATTACTCGCATTCATTTTTTATTATCCAGTTATCGTGTACGAGTCTAATTTGGGTCTTCCTTGTCAATAGAATGGCAGGAAGACGCAATACCTGAGCCTGGAGCTCAACTGATGGAGTTCCAGGAGACCGGGGCAGTGAATTCCGTCAGTTTCTGGGCCTCATGAGGGAGATACTGGACGTTCAGCATCAATTGGTTCAGCAGTCCTATTAGGCTGCCCGAGCCGTCCAGGCTCCCCCGCTGCCACCTGTCCCGAGAGCTGCTCCAGGAGTGAAGCAGTTCAATGAGCTTCAGCTGAAGACTTTTTCTGGGAAGGAAGGACCGTTAGGTGCTGATGAGTGGATCCAGAGTACAGAGGAGAAGCTGGTAGCTGTGAAGATACCTGAGGATACCAGAGTTGAGATAGCGAAGATGCGGCTGATCGAGAATGCTAGGAACTAGTGACACATTGAGGAGAGGCGCCTGCAGAAGCCAGTGGAGTGGAAGACCTTCAGGTCGATGTTCAAGGAGAAGTATTTCCCCAAGGCTGCTAAGAGGGAGCTGTTGAGCAGGTTCATGGATCTGAAGCAGGGGGACTGACCGTCGATGAGTATGAGGCGGAGTTCGAGATGCTGAGTCACTTTGCCCCTCATATGGTGAAGAAGGAGGAGAACCGAGCTGATCGGTTTCATCAGGGACTGCGTCCGAAGATTCAAGCTTCCATGTCCTCGGCAGAGTTTTCGACCATGAGAGTTGTGCTGAATGCCGCCAGGAATCATGAGATCGTGGCACGTCTACCCGATTCTTCTGATGATGGAGGAAAGCGACCGATGGAGTAGCATAGGCCTTCTGCTAGGTTTATAATGGGACCAGTTCAGTCATTGCCTTTTAAGAGGCCAGGAGCACCTGCTCAGAGCCAGGCCAGAGAGCGATGTCTTTTCTGTGGCAAGCTGGGACATCTTCAGAACGATTGCAGGAAGAGGCTAGGTTTGTGTCTGGCGTGTGGAGCCGCCACGCACGTCACTAGAGATTGCCTGAGGTATCGCCATGTGGAGGGCGGAGCACCAGCCCCACTACAGAGTAGAGCGCCTGCCCCTACTCAGAGAGGAGCTGTTGTCCATGGAGCATATGCCACGACAGCAGTGGATGGCAACATTGCAGGTAACTCCATAGTTTTAGTCTTTCATATTATAGTATAGCTCATTTTGTGTGTAGGTGATTGAAATCGAAGTTTTTTAAAATAAAAAAAATCCTTTAATGTTTCGAGACTAATCCAACAAGATCATAACCCACTATCACTTCCCCCACCTAGAACAACAACTTCACCTGTTTTCCCACATGGTTAAAAAAAAAATTTTTGTTGGCCTTAATCATTCTCTTCTTTTCTTTTCCTCTTCGGAAGTGTTAATTTCATTATTGGCACATTGTTTGGACTAGATATTATTATTATGTGATTATATTTAAGGATAGGTGTAGCTAGATATTTGGGATTAGTGGAATTATGATTAGTAGATTTTGTCGAACACAGAAAATTTCGATTACCCCATTTTTTTTGAATTGATATGTAGGGTGATGAATCTAGAACCTATATTTGATATTTGGATGATACCCATGAGAAGAGGATTCATAGAGAATTCTTGGAGAACAAAATTAGATGCAAGAGGAAGAGTACATCATAGATTTGAGATTTAGACGGGTAGCAAATAAGAATAGCTATGAAGGTATAACATGATTTATAGCGACGAATGGATGATGAGTAGACGGATTTAATATTGGTTGGGATTAGATATAGTAAGGATAAGATGTGATTTTGATAGATCAATTATTTGGCGGATAAATCCATGGGACGATATGACGAAGAATGTATTGAGGACAATGCGATTGTTGATTTGTGAAAGGTGTTATAAGATAGACAGAGTTTTTGTCTTAAATTGGTGGTTGGCTAGAACATCATTTTAGCGATTGATTAATATTGGGAAGAGATTGAGAAATTTAAAGATGTTATTGAGCGATGATGTTTAGTGGAGTGGTATGGTATGAGAAGAGGATTATTATAAGGACTTGGAGTTAGAAATTTGAACAACAGTGATAGTTCTATAGTTAAGTGTTAGGATGTGAGTTTAGTCATAGCATTATCCAGTAAAAAGACGAGTAATGATGAATTGTTATGGAACGCTAGTTGAAGTTGTAGGATTAGCGATCATTAGGTGGAATATAGGAGTTGCGGGTATAAGGGTATATAGATATTATGATTATTAGTATAGGAGATTCCGAGGGCGGATTCATTTCTTAAGGTGGGTAGGATGTAACGGTCGCTTTTCGACCGTGTGTTTTTTAGCGCGTGTCTTGTTTTGTACGCGAAATTTTCGTATTTGATTTTTATTATTGTTCTCCGTAGCACAAACGTGCGATCGAACTACGTATTCACAACCCTCTCGGAGGTGTGAGCGTCACGATCTTTTGTGTGTAATTTTTGGATGTCGTGGGACCAACCTGCTATAACATTACCAACCATTAATGAAAAAAAAATCAATTTCAAATTCTCAAGTACACGTTTAAAAAAAATCCTATTAAATCAAATCTTAAATTTGATTAACTTTGTTCTAATCTAACTACTAAGGACTATATAATACAGTAGGTTTTTAATCAAATCTGCTAAGATCAAATCGGTTTAAATTCGGATATTAGAAAATCTTAATTTATTTCCATCACATCCCAACTTCTCCCCCACGTTACCTTTAACTTCTCCCTACTAATAGGCTTCACGTGCTCATCTCCTATTTTTTAAACACCTAAACAATTGAACACACATTACCCAGGCTTTTTTTACGTGCGCCCCAGCCTCCACATTAAAACCCATCTCCTTTTCTTTCAAACATCAAACTCTCTCACTTGGGATTTATTTCATGCTACAAACCCAAGAGCCCTACTTCTCTGAGCTCTCACTCAACCCATCTCCAAGCCATTTTCGTGTTTCTCCTCTTCACAAACCCATACAACTATTAACTCTACCCCCCTCACATCCGTGTCCTAGCCCCCACGCCGACGGCCAGATCCCCCTCCACGCACGCGTGTAACCCGACGGTCAAGCACCTCTTCCAGCCATCCCCCTCCACGTGCGAGACTACCCAGGCGACTGCGCCCTCCGACCGCCGGCAAACCCTTCTCTCCGGCCTCATCTCCTCCTAGGCTCGCAGTTGTCCCTTGAAGCCCAGCCGGCCTTCACACTTTCCCCGACCAGCGACAGTCTTCATCCGACCAAATGACGGCCCTACTCCGGCCTTAAGCCACCAGGCCGCCCGAGCCCTCTCTTCCAACTGTCGTTCACCCCTGTCCGACCTCTCCGCCATGCAGTCGAAGCTTTCAGCCCCATCGAAAATAAGATCCCTCCTCCGAGTACTCACACGCGACCTCCGAGCGCCTTGGATTTTGCCCTTCACCCGGTCGACACGTGCCCAAACATTGCAGGCCGACCACCACACCGTCTCTGATCAACCTCGCTCTCCTCCTTCATCCTCCTTCCCTCAGGCTCTCAATCCCACGACCCCCGCCTACGGCAACGGCAACAAAAAGGGGAAATAATCAAACAATAAGTTGTCTTATCTTCTTTTGTGAACAGTGTTGCCATGCGAACCCATGCAAATAGTTTGATTTAAGTTCCACATCATAATATTTTGCATAGGTCTCATCACGACCACGTCATAATTCTAACAGTTGTTTATAATATGTGTATATTATTATTAAGGCTCAGCTTATATATATACATATGTTATATATTTATATGTATTAATAATTGCTACTCAGTCTGTGTTATTAAATCACATAGGATAGCATATGGACGTATCTATATGAATAGTGTCTTGGTATGATAGTTTTATTATTTTAATTAATTAAGAAGTTTTAGTTGATACCGTAAATCTGATGACGCAGATATTTAAGTACGCCTCTTTGCTACGGTCTGGGACCCGACGATCCCCTCTTTATTGCGCTACTCGCAATCGAGGAACCGGAGTTTAGGCGACGCAATCCGTTGCCATTTCCAAATCCGACACCGATTTACGTGTGTTCGTCAACCAGGTTGGTTCCCGCTACTCGTAGTAACCCACACATTACGTCATTGAAAACCTAACTAAAATCAGTAACTAATCACTAAATTTACTTTTACGCTCTTTTAAACTGTTGTGGAATTTAGACCGACGATTGGACAAGTTTTGACTGTGCACATAGAATAGAATCGTCAGATATGCTGAACAGACATCTTGACGTGTGACTGTTAGGGTAGCCACGTTTAACCTAGAAATGAACCTTAATAGGAGTAAATATGAGCGTGACCTGACACCGTCACTTGACTCGTTTCAGACGACCCATTACCGACGATTCGCCTCGACGAGACGCTCCCGACAGACGTATCGCTTGCCACCGCAGGCAAGTGTTTCTCACTTGCGTACTTTCGGCCACGTTTAGGCCAAATTTCCTTTAAATGTAAAAGTACGACTAAAG
This sequence comes from Scilla litardierei, assembly GCA_030789695.1. Classification (NCBI taxonomy): domain Eukaryota; kingdom Viridiplantae; phylum Streptophyta; class Magnoliopsida; order Asparagales; family Asparagaceae; genus Scilla; species Scilla litardierei. Next base: position 744,848,656 of record CM061142.1, read on the forward strand.
AGAATCGGACGTGAAATGATAGCGTCCGGGACCCCCCTTGACAGCTTAGACTTGACAACGAAGTCTAAGCACAACAACGACAACAACTGACACCTTGGGGTTATTCTGTGTGTGTGCGTGCGTGTGGACACCCTAGAATGAACTTTCCCTCTGAAGGGAATTCCGGGACCCTTAGGACACAAAAACTCTATGCCCGTCCTAAGTCGGACGGAACATAGACAGAAAAGCAGCGGAAAATAATCATGTTAATCTAATTAACATTTAACCCTAAGGTCCAAGACCCTAAACCAAGATCTATGCCGACTTGGGATGGGTCTGACCATCTCAAGAAGGATCTAGCCTACTGCGATTAAATTAAACTAATGCTTAATTAAACACATACCCGGAATCTCAGCCCTGGAGCAGGCGAGATGTTCCGCACCGTCTTCCGAGCCGCTCCCGTCCCACGCCGAGCCGCTCCTTGAACCGCTCCCCGAACCGCTCCTCGAACCGCTCCGCATCCCGAGGCGATCTATCCCGTGTCGCTGAGCCAACCACGCGCCGAAGAAAGTTTCACGCGAGTGAAACCTCCGCCTTGATTTCAGATCTGAATCCGAACTCCTTTGCGGCTTTGCTAGAGCCCTCAAGAGCAAGACAGAAATATTAGGGAGATATAGAAATATTTAATTTAAGCTTAGATCCGAGCGTGCTCCAACATTTACGAGAGCCGCTCAGATCTAGAGCTTGGGACGAGTTATGAGGAAGGGGGAGGGCCTCTATTTATAGAGGCGGCTGACTCTCCCCTTTTCTCCACAACCGAGGTGGGACTATTAATTTGGGATTAATTAAATCAAGTTAGTTTGCCTTTCACAAAGGACAAACTTCCTCGAATTTTAACTCCCTCATCGTTGAGCTTCAATGTTGGTACAACCTACCAAATCGAAGATGGTTCAACGGTGAACGTGTAGAAAAAAACGGCTCGTCAATCCGAGTCCGTTTGACCCTTCAAACAATTGTCCAAAGTTAGCCAAAAGTCATGCTTCTCTTAGAAACGTAGCCGTCATGAAAATCCCAGGTTTCAAAAAACCCCAACCAGAAAATTCGGGCTTGGTGGGCCTCCATTTTCGCTGGTTTCAGCCCAACAGTTTGGGCTGACTTGTTTTGGCTATAACTTGTGCATTTGGACTCCGTTTTTGACGCGGTTTGAACCTGCGTTTAGAGCGGGACGATCCCGTCATCTAGGTAACCTTTTCAACACATTTATTTAATTAAATATAGTCTTAAACAATTTAAGACACATTTAATCTCTTTTGCATCATATGCAAATTAGTCCCTATCCAGGCTTAAATTTTCATTTGCATCAAATACAAATGATCCGAGGGCATATTTCCCTACATCTCCCACTTGCACTCAGGATCATTTATCCCGAATGCTGGAGATTATTGCAAACATCTTTTGCAATATTTTATCCCTTGCATCAAATGCAAATTATTCTCTCTAACTAATTTCTACCTATTACTAGACGAAGATCGCACTCTGTGTGAGACCCTACAGCCTGAACCTTACAACAGGTTGGGCTCGAAGCCCGATACGACACTGACCACGAGCAGTGGTTGATGTCCCTGCTTCAGGAATCATCATTATGTGGTTGACTCATTGACATGAGTATTGTCGGGACCACCCTGACTGTTTCTGTGATGAATTCCGCAGTTATAGTCTTTTCGTCTAAACTATGTCGTGTAAGTCAAGTCTAGGGTACTGTCAAACTGCCAACCCCAATAACTTGACTCCGGTTTAGTTTCTATCGATCTTTAGTCAAATAATGTTGGACTTCTTCCAACATACTCTGGCCAGAGTTTTTACTAAAGACCGAACTAACCCTACGACACTAACTCCCATTGACCGGGAGAGACGAATCCTCTCTTGGTCATTACTCTCCTCATGCGCTTCAAGTGTCACCCAATCAAAGACCTTTCGACAGGCCTTGCCTCGAAGCTAGGTCATTTGATCTAAGTGGCACCGTTCACGCACAGGTTCGTCAAAATGACCTCAAGTCAAAAGACCAACTAGCCTATCATCACTCAGAGTCATCATTGACAGATTGGTCAATATAACCATATGATAACTCTTGTGGATCATTCAGTGAACTCATTCTCTAATGATCACCTGTGTCTCGTCTACGACTTCGCCAAGTCAAGCGATCATGAGATCATCGCCACCGCTAAACGGTGAAGACTAAGACACAATGGTCTATCCGATGTTTCGATATCCTTGTCTCGAAACATCTACGACCACGAACCCTTTTAGACTTATGCTACAGACGGTCAAACATTTCTCCATGATCGAGATACTCATCTCGATACCTGTTTGACCTCGCATAAAGTCTCAGGACTTTACCTAAGTTAATATCTAATGTTAACTACATTATAACATAACTTAGATAAATTATTACCAAACAGCTTACTGTTATTTTGAACAAGATGTTTGTGTTATTCACACACAGATATAGATTTACTCGAAGGCATCTTCTCTAAACATCTCCCACTTGCACTCAGGCCCATTTATCTCGGTATCTTATACCGTTTTTACACATAAGTTTTCACGACTTCATGTGGTAGAGCCTTCGTGAGTGGATCTGCTAAAACCGTTTACACTATAGACTTAAGGGGTTTCTATGTTCATGTTAGACCAACCATTTGAATCTCATTCAAATAATTCACTTGGTCTTACGGAATCTATAATATTTTATTTACTTGGATCTTATCCAGTTCATCGTACCTTACGATAATAATTTAAATTTGTTAATGGTCATTTCAAATGGCTCATAACTATTTCTGATAAAGTATCAAACTTTTGATTACTTTGTCAAACTATATGTTCCATCTCTTAGATGCCTTGCATGTAACTTACACGCTCCCACTGACCTTGAAAACTCTCTGGCTAATTCATATAAGCCGTCTAAATCATATTTAGAAAAACGAACTTATAAGTGAATGCTCCAATTTTCATGGTCAAACTGAGCGTTTACATCGAGTTTGGTCCGAGTAGATCTGTACACATCTGCTGGCGAGACTGTTTCAACTAATCCGTTTTAAAGAAATTAGGATGAAAATCGTTCTCGACCAACATGATTGTACTTCACTATTTTCTTTATGCATCTAATCTTTCAACTTAAAGCTTTACTTGCAGAAAGCAAGGAATCATTTTCCTTGGGTACGTAAACTAAATTCCAAAATTTATTTACGCACACAGACCAATTCTGATTGCATCAAGTTATAAATTGGAGATACTACTCCGAATTATCATCCCGGAAGTTGACTAAGTCATCATCAGTTATGATGTCTAACTCGACTCTTCGTCTCACGAAATTCGAGTAATTATACAACTTCCTAATGCTTGATTTAATGAATATCTTATTCATAATGTCCTCATAGAACATTATCAAAACCTAGGCATTACTATCTGGGACTTAACCCAGAGGGAGGAATTAACTCAGATTCACTTGTTATGGATCGCACCGAGTCTAACTAAGTGTGATTCATACCTTTTAACACACTGATGTGTTAACAGACTTGACCTGAGAGAAAATCACATTTTCTTTTAATTACGCAAGATTTTATGTAGCTAAGTATTTAACCATTCGATCTAATCGAATCAGTTTAAATACTTTTGTCTTTTCGTTCTTTATTTTTTCAGACTTGTGTTTCATCAAGAACACGTGTCTTAATAAAATATTCGAATAACTTATTTTGGTTGATCTAGACTTGGGTACATCAGTATGTACCAGACTGAGTTCGACAACTCATTCTCCTACTATCTTACAAATGGGTTTCGGCCAATTTTATCTAAGAGGATAAGACTCACAAGTGTCCGTAGACTTCATAATACGAGAGGTCAGACCCCTCTTTATGTGACTTGTGAAGCTTAGTCTCTCGATACGGCCTATTCTATTTTGCCATATAAGTTTGGTACTATCTTGTGTATTTATATATTAACATTTAATATATTATTGTTATTACAAATTACTAACACAAAACATTGCTTTGGAAGCAAGGTGACGACATTCGTCAAATTGTGTTAGACGTCTTTTGTATAACAATAAATATGAAATCGTGACATCAAAATATGTCACATTTTCATATCCTCCTACTTATGCCTTTATTAATGATAAATTAAACTAACTTTCTCAATTGACTTTTCCGGAGTGCCTTCTTCCTTTTCTAAATCACATTTAGATATTTAAATAGCCCAACATAAATAAATGGCTACACAAGCGTCTCATGTATCCAAACACCTGAGAGTTGCAATCTTGAGTGTAGCTCAAGAAGTTGCTTGTCTCAAGATCCGGTTGGGATACATAGCCTTGCATCGCTCATGCACTCGTATTCGACTCAAACAATTTGATCGACTTCTTGAACTTAGCGGATCAAAATTGTTTGTCCATACAACCTTGAGGGTAGCTCGACAAGTTGTAGGGAGAAACATACTTCGAATATCCTATATGTTCAAACTGCCTCATATAGAGACGAGTGACATGTTGCGTGAATTTATTTGTTAGACCCAGAACTTAATGAAATCATATTTCTTAAGTCTGTTCTTTAGAAGGTCATTTTAATGTCAACGAGAATATAGTTTTGATTCTATCAATTAGAATTTAGCTTGATATTCAATTAATCAACCTATTTGACCAGTTAACTTATTCCATTAAAATATTATATTTCGATTCCTTCGGTAAACATAGTCTTGCCCTAGTTTAGCATATGTTCAATATTAAATATAGGTAGATTGGCATTCATCTATCTATATCCTCCCACTATTTTTACGATCGTTTCAAAGCTTAGTAACGAACGATTTAATCGAATTAAAATATTTAAAATTTAGTGAAAGAGGGATCCAATCATCCTGAACCTCACAACCTTGAGAAGACTCAACAAGTTGATTGGTTCCATGATTGGTAGAGTAACTCTTAGTCAATCACATCACATGTGACTCCCTATCGTTTTTTTACCCACAGTCACTTATGATCTTGAGGAGACTCAACAAATCATAATGACTGGTCAAGTCAGACCATTGATTTTGTGTCCAGATTTGACTTAGATCGATGCTCGAGGAGACCCGACGTATCGATTTGGGTCAAGTCTAGACTACATCACATGTATGTTGGAGTTTGTTCCTTAAAGATAAACATGTCATAGCTTGAGGAGACTCAACAACTATAATTGTCTTCTTTGAGTTACCAAGCTCCAAAATCAAGGAGGGATACGGATTAATCTTTAATAAGATTTATAACGCATTGACTAGATATAGTCCAGGGTGTCATACAATCATGATTCGCGACATTGCGGTCCAGCGGAACACAGCCAGGGAATTGACTAAGCCAGGATCACTGCCCCTTGGACTAGCAAGGGTTGATCCAGAACTCTTAGCCAAGCACATTGACTGGATCATGGTCCATTGAATGAAGCTTGTCACTTTTATATGTGTGCCATAGACTAAACAGCTTTTATTAACAACTAATTAATCATATCAACTAGTTGCATCCTTAAATTCAAAATTTTAGGATTTGTTTAATAACTTTTATTAAGTCCTTATCAACTATAAGGTTCACGTGCTATCCTAATCGTTATTAGGATTTTAATAACTTTTATTAACAACGCTAAAAGCGTAGTCCTTTAATGAAAATTAATAATAACAATTAGAATTAAGAAACATTAAAGGGACTACCCTAATCAGGAATTAGGTCTTGAAGTGTTGTTAATATTTTATTAAAACATAGCATGTCATTAAAATTTAAGTAATAAATTTTAATCATTTCTTAATGGCTAACCTAAAGGGGTGTCTTGTGTTATCAAATAAGGGACAAGATGAACTAGCCTTTAAAATAAAGCTACACTAATTTATCGCATAAAGATAGTGCACAATTATTTAACAATTAAATAGACTAAGTTTATCGCATAAACAATTTTAGCATGCATACATAAATTTAACATTTAAATTTAAAATATGATTTTAAAAATATTTTATTTTTATCTCATAAAACTTGTTTTTAAAATCACAAATTTGCATGCTACTTTTAAAAATTTTATCGCATAAAAATTTTAACCTTTAAAATCAGTTTTAAAATATCTCATAAAATTAAAACATCATTTTTAAAAAAACTTTCATGCTTAAAATTTTATCATATAAAATTTTTAGGCAATTTAAACTTATCACATAAATTTTAAAAGATTTAAAATTAGTTTTAAAAATTATCACATAACTTTTAAAACGTCATTAAAAAATTTCCATATTCAAAAATTTATCACATAGATTTTTAAACATCAAAAGCATTTTTAAAATTTACCTCATAACTTTAAAAACATTTTTTAAAAGTATTTAAAAGCATTTCATGTGTTTAAAGAAATCGCAGGCTAGATCGTTACGCAGACCTACGCTCTGATACCACTGAAGGGTTTCCCGGAACCCTTAGGGCACAAAAAACTCTATGCCCGTCCTAAGTCGGACGGAACATAGACAGAAAAGCAGCGGAAAAATAATCATGTTAATCTAATTAACATTTAACCCTAAGGTCCAAGACCCTAAACCAAGATCTATGCCGACTTGGGATGGGTCTGACCATCTCAAGAAGGATCTAGCCTACTGCGATTAAATTAAACTAATGCTTAATTAAAACATACCCGGAATCTCAGCCCTGGAGCAGGCGAGATATTCCGCACCGTCTTCCGAGCCGCTCCCGTCCCACGCCGAGCCGCTCCTTGAACCGCTCCCCGAACCGCTCCTCGAACCGCTCTGCATCCCGAGGCGATCTATCCCGTGTCGCTGAGCCAACCACGCGCCGAAGAAAGTTTCACGCGAGTGAAACCTCCGCCTAGATTTCGGATCTGAATCCGAACTCCTTTGCGGCTTTGCTAGAGCCCTCAAGAGCAAGACAGAAATATTAGGGAGATAGAGAAATATTTAATTTAAGCTTAGATCCGAGCGTGCTCCAACATTTACGAGAGCCGCTCAGATCTAGAGCTTGGGACGAGTTATGAGGAAGGGGGAGGGCCTCTATTTATAGAGGCGGCTGACTCTCCCCTTTTCTCCACAACCGAGGTGGGACTATTAATTTGGGATTAATTAAATCAAGTTAGTTTGCCTTTCACAAAGGACAAACTTCCTCGAATTTTAACTCCCTCATCGTTGAGCTTCAATGTTGGTACAACCTACCAAATCGAAGATGGTTCAACGGTGAACGTGTAGAAAAAAACGGCTCGTCAATCCGAGTCCGTTTGACCCTTCAAACAATTGTCCAAAGTTAGCCAAAAGTCATGCTTCTCTTAGAAACGTAGCCGTCATGAAAATCCCAGGTTTCAAAAAACCCTAACCAGAAAATTCGGGCTTGGTGGGCCTCCATTTTCGCTGGTTTCAGCCCAACAGTTTGGGCTGACTTGTTTTGGCTATAACTTGTGCATTTGGACTCCGTTTTTGACGCGGTTTGAACCTGCGTTTAGAGCGGGACGATCCCGTCATCTAGATAACCTTTTCAACACGTTTATTTAATTAAATATAGTCTTAAACAATTTAAGACACATTTAATCTATTTTGCATCATATGCAAATTAGTCCCTATCCAGGCTTAAATTTTCATTTGCATCAAATACAAATGATCCGAGGGCATATTTCCCAACACCCTCAACTCTGTCATGTCATGTCACGAAATTCTACGTGCGTTTCAGGTGCGCTCCATGCGAGGGTGATCTCTGGTTGTCTTGTCTTGAGCACTTTGGGTGGAGGAAGGTTGAGCGTTCCCTCGGCTTGGCGGGTTTGGCCACCCACATGTCGAAAGGTGTGAATCTCTCTTGTCACCTGCAGTCTTTTCTTGTCTCCAGTTGTGCACTAGGTTGAGTGTTCCCTCGGTTGAGAAGGTGCTGGCCGCCTTCTAATCGAAAGGCATGAACCTTAGTGACACACTTCTTGTCTTATCTTGTCCCGTGCACTAGGTTGAGCGTTCCCTCGGTACATCCCGAAAGGCGTGAACCTCAGTGACACACTTCTTGTCATGTCATGTCCCGTGCACAAGGTTGAGCGTTTCCTCGGTACAGACCGAAAGGCGTGAACCTTAGTGACACACATCTTGTCTTGTATTGTCTTGTTACGTCTTGTCTGGACCTGTTTAGGTTAGTCCTGTAGTCCGTAGCACACGCTACGGCTACAGCTTGATGCGTTTTACTTTTCCTGCTCCGTTCACCTTCTTTTGTCACTATGTTATAACCCCAGCATGCTAATCAACCAGTAAATCATTGCTTAAAGTTTCAGTACACTTGTAGTAGAGTCTAACCCTCTTTTGTAGACTTTACCTGACGTACAGCTCCTTTTCTCTTGGGTGTTGTACGTCAGGTGTTGAGCCGGAGTACGTTGACGAGGCGGACCTGCCAGAGTACGTAGAGCCGGAGGACGCAGACCCAGAGTACGTGCCCGAGGAGGACCAGAGCTAGAGATCTTCACGTTGCTGATCCAGAGGTTTCACTGCAGTTTAGTTGGGTGCTTGCACCGTTTATTTTCTGTCTAGGTTGGGTGCTTGCACCGGTAGTTTACCTTTCAGTTGTGTGGCCGAGTCAGGCTTTTGTTAGACTCTTGTACTTCTGGATATCTTGATGGAATAAAATGAATGAATTTCCTTTCAGTACTTTCTGTTGTTACGAATTTTTGTATATGCAAGAACCTGTTTGTTTCTATCTTTGGTACCCCTACAGATGCTTATTGGGTCTGAGCTTCACAGCTCCAACCCAAGCGGGCCTTAGTCACGCTTTGCCTTCGTAGTTTTGGGAAGCGGGGCGTGACAGAGGGCCAGGAGGGTAATCAGACCGCTGCAACAGATGGGCGTCCTAGCACCGGCAGAAATAATGATGCGATCGATGTACCAACTGGCAATGTCAGTCTCGACGGCGGGGTCCAAAACGTCTCCTCCTCGCTCATAGGCCCGTGATCGTGTCATCGCGTAGAGCATATAGAGCTCTGACGTCGACAACGTCCCCAGCTCATACCTTGCTAAGAAAGTGGTTGCCATAAGGCAATGTGCAATGCAGAGGCATGGGTGGAGGATAGCGGAGACCTTGGCCCGACTAGGGTCAAAGGCGAGAGGTGATCCCGTGATACGTGTCCAAAAAGCGTGCGTGTCGAATGACGGGGGTGTGATGTGCGTGGGACTGTAGGCTCGGTCTGGGTCTGAGACAGGGGGCCACTGAAAGAATGCCCTAAGCATGTCACGAGTGACCTCGCACTCTCGATCCATCAGGCGAAATGAGCATCCTCCAAGGATCCTAGCAATAGAGCTCAGGACCTCTAGTGTCAGGCGGATGTAAGTGTCCGCCGACACCGACAAGAAATCACGTCACCCCATGTTGTCATACAACTGGAGCGGCCCCTCTAGTACCCCTAGGCGCTCTAAATTAGCAAGGTGCACAAACCTAGGCAGTATGATCGAGCGATGGGAGATACGCTCAAATCTGACGCGGTGTGCATCATCTCTGAACGTGATTCCCATCGCATCGATACGGGGGCGGGCTGTGCCTGTGGTGGAATGGGTGCAGTAGTAGGCAGCTGTGTGGGTGGTGGTGGACTAGGTAGAGGGGACTCTGCCCTAGCGGAAGAGGAGCCAGGATCGCTGGACCTCTGCCGCTTGGAAGCGGGTGCCCGTGTGCGTGGCCTAAGACGTGGGGGCATGAAGCCTGTTAAGCGTGCCCACCCAAATAATATGCGAAGTGCTAAAATAATGAAACAAAGTATACCTGAGCACGATGCGAGAGCAAATAATGGAAGTGTTCGAAGAATCGCCTCCTCCGCGAAGATCCTATATGTCCTGAATCTCCCCCAAGCTCCCCTACGCTAGCCTGAAACACAAATAATCAAATCAGCAACAAATATCAATTTCGATTTTGGACGTAATGGGCTTACGGTTTGGAGAAATGGAGAAGAAATAGGAATTTCGGGAGGGAAATGGGGGTGTGCGGCTAGTGGACGGCGGCACCGACGTCGGACGTCGGCGGAGCATCGTCAGTGAATGGTGTGGGGGTGGCGGTCGACCGACGATAGGCGGCTCGGGCGAGGAGGAACAGGATTCGTGCGAAGGGGAGTCGAAGAGGCTCAGGGGTTTGGGAAATTTGAGCGCGTTGGGATCCGGGCCCGCAGGCACTGAGTATATAAAGTTGGGCGACTCGGCCGAGTGACGCGTTCACTTGGCCGAGTGGCACTACGTTAAAGATTTTTTCGAAATCTCCCTAAAGTTACGACTCGGCCGAGTAGCTTTCCCCACTCGGCCGAGTGGACAAGTTCCACTCGACCGACTGGAACGTCCACTCAGTGATTATGAAGCGTGGAGGGTATCAGATTCACTCGACCGAGTGGCAAATAAATATTGTAAATTACAGATAATAACAGAGTGTGGTCTGTAGGATCTTCCCTGATCAGTACCCTACTCAGCCGAGTAGAGTCTTCACTTGGCTGAGTGATAAGTTCACTCGGCTGAGTGGCTTCCTGTTTTCTACACCAACTATCTGTTTTTGCGCCACTTTCTGTTTTTCGTCTCCCTGTCAGTTTGTTCCTTCTCCTGAGGCCTGAGCGCGTTCCTGGAGCGCGCTCCCTTGCCATGGTCATCCTCCATTTAAATGGTTCTTCGTTCTCCATCTCCTGTCATGAAAAATAGAGCCCGTTGTCACGATTTTTATTGACTCTAGACTCTAAACACTAAGAAAGATCTAAAATAAAAAAATAGAATTCAACTAAAAATAATATAAAATCGTCGGGTTGCCTCCTGACAAGCGCTCGTTTAAGGTCTTGAGCTCGACCCCTTAAGATATTCGTTTAGTGCTCGATATTCGGCGCATGTGAGATGCACGTGTCAAACTTGCCGGGAAGGCAACTTGGATTTAATTGTTGTTGTTCGTTGGCATTCCTCGGCTTCCCCTCAACATGGGTAGTGTTAGGGGATGAGTCCCCCAAGCTTGAGCTTGTACCATTCTTTTTCTTCTTTGCCAGTGACACCAATTTCTTATCCGGCGGAGCTTTCTTCAAGTTGTTTACCATGGAGAGATTGCATAGCTCCCTAATTCTTGCGAAATCAGCGTCGTCTTCTTTATCAACCATAGAGCTATCTGGCGGGTCTTCCAACTTTTCTCCATTGCTAGAAGATTGGCCGTCTTCGAAGCCATCATTGTGTAGGGCGCCGATAGCATTCGATATAGCATCATCAATCACCTCATCGAGGAGGTCTACATAATCGACGTCCTCTGTCTAAGGCATGTACTTCATTGCTTTAGGGATATGGAGCTCAACCTCTATGTTTCCGACATTTAAAGACAAGGGGCGTCCAAGAATTAGCGATGTATCGCCCTCCTCCTTAATGTCCATAACTACGAAGTCGCACGGCAAGCAAATTCCTCCAGGTACTTGGAGCGGTATGTTCTCCGCAATTCCCACCGGCCTAGTAACCCGATCGTCTGCTAGTTGTATTCTCATATCCGTTGGCTTCAAGTCGGTCCACGTATTCAATTCTTAAACATAGTTAGGGCATTATGCTTACACTTGCTCCCAAATCTACCAAAGCCTTTTGTAGCGAGACTCCTCCAAGTGTGCATGGAATGCGGAAGCTTCCAGGATCCTTGAATTTTGTGGCTTCTTCTCCTTCTGGGTGAACCATGTACCTTGCTCGGTGAGCATTATCTTTCCTTTCTCTTCTTTCCCGAAATTAAGTCTTTTAAGAACTTGGCATATGACGGAATCTCTACAATAGCATCCAAGAAAGGGATATTGAGGCTCACTCCTCGCAAGTACTCAAGAAATTTGGCTAGCGGCTTCTCAATCTTTGCTCTTGCCAAACTTTGTGGGAAGGGCACCGGTGGCATATAGGTGCACTCCTCGCGTGGCTTCACAATTTCAGAATTTTCACCTTCTTGTGACTCTTTTGGGCACTCCTCCTCAATAGCCGGCTCCTTGTCATCCAAAATTTCTTCCACAGGCTCCTTGATTTGAACCATGGCTGGAGTAGCGTCCTTCCCACCTCTAGTAGTTACCGCCACTACCGCATTGATGTGGCCGGTATTGCTCTGTAGGTTTGGCTCTGGTTGAGCCGGCAATTGTTGAGTATTTTTGTTAAGCAACGCAAGTTGCTCTGCTAATTGTGCCACGACGGTATTGAGAGAGTCTTGTTGAGCTGTCAATCTAGCATTTATCTTCTTTTGCTTCGCCATGAATTACTCCACCCTCGCTTCATGATCCGACCTTGGTGGCGCTTGTGGTGGGTTGGGAGCTCTCCACCCTTGATTATAGCCCGACGGCCTATATGGTCCCGCTTGTTGCCTAGGCGGGAAGCTTTGTTGTGGTGGCCCCCTTGTTGATATTGAGGTTGTGGAGGTGGAGGCCGAGCTTGAGGTTGTTGCGGTGGTGGGTTTATAACTCCATCATTATTAGTATATGAGAATCCCGGATGATTTCTCATGGTCGGGTTGGCCCAATAACCGGTGTTCCCCACAACATATTGGACTTGCTCTATAGCACCCTCTCCTTGCTCTCCTCTGACGAACATAACTTGAGCTTGGTCTTGCCAATCGCTCATATTGCCTCCTGGTGTAGATGTGGCGGGAGTTCCATGCGGCTTGGTAATCATCTTCTCCAATCTCTCCATGACCTTATGGAGAGAGTCAAACTTTGTAGAAAACTCTGCTACGGTCTTAGCCTCATAAATGCTTGTCGGCTTCAAGGAGGATGAAGAATGTCCTCTCTCGTCATCCCATTATTGGTTTTTAGATGCCATCTCCTCTAGTAGAGCCGTAGCTTCATCCGGTGTCTTAGATAATATGGCTCCATTAGCGGTTGCATCGATGGTTTGCTTGGTGCCCGGTTGGAGTCCGTTGTAAAAGCTATGTACTAGCTCCAATGCTTCAATGCTATGATGGGGGCATTGGTGTTGGAGATCTTTAAAGCGCTCCCATACCTCAAATAGAGTTTCCTGTGGTCCTTGCTTGAAGGACATGAGCGTGCTCCTTATCTTGACTGTCTTGGATGGTGGGTAGAATTTATTAACAAAGGCACTTGCCAACTCATCCCATGTAGTAAAGATCCCCTCCGCTTGCGTCCTCAACCAATATAATGCTTTGTCCCTAAGGGTGAATGGGAAGAGGCGCAGTTGGATGGCGTCGGCCGGTACACCGGGCATCTAAAAAGTGGCGCACTTGGACAAGAACAACTGAAGGTGGTAATGTGGATTCTCGTGGGAGTTTCCATGAAATAGGTCTTGTTGCATTAGAACCACAAGTCCCGTTTTAAGCTCGAAGTTCTTATCCGCCGCCAACTCCGGCATCGTAATGGATGAAGTAGTAGAAGTAGTCTTAGGCCGTAGCCTATCTCTGATAGAAACAAGTCTAGCCATGCGTGCCGCTAATTCTTCCGGTGTCTCCTTCCGGTTCATATGATTGTCCTCTATAGCAAGTCTCTTCTCGGCTCTAAGCTTCCTTGCCGTACGCTCGATCTCTGGATCAAATAATAGATCTTGATGATCCGTCGATCTCGTGTACATTCACAGAAAAATAGAGTCTTGAGGGAATCGTTAGCACAATAGAGGATATAAAAGGATAAAAATAGTAAAAAGAAAAAGAAATAACTAAGAGAATAAAATACCGTCGCCTCCCCGGCAATGGCGCCAAAAACTTGATCGCGCCCGGATATACACTCGGAAAAAGACTTGTAGTCTTACCACAAGCGCACGGTGTAGTGGCGAGCGGGTATCGAACACAGAGAGGACTAATGATAGTATCCTACTTTGATTACCTAGCTATCAAGAGAACAAGAATAGTTTTGATGTTGTTGTCACAATCGTTCAAAGAGCAAGAAGATATCAATATAATAAAGCATCTAGGGATAGGAAATCCCCATTACGAACCGTCTCTCATCCTTGTGAATCATAGATTTCATTGTTGCTAAGCTTGAATGTAGGTGAACTAGTCGCAACTTAATGTAGAACCAAGCTCACGCTCTCGCGATATTGCCGGTCTATAGTAAACCAAGGCTAGGGCCCACTCTCGTGCAAACTCTAACCTAAGCAACTAGCGTGAAGATCGACATCATCGTCTAATCGCAACTCGAGCCCAATCTCGTGCAAACTCAAGCTACGATCTAGGTTATTATAGTTCGTATTCGTCCAATCTCTTGCAAACGAATATTAGTATAAATTTATAATAAAAATCCTAGCTTTGGTCCACTCTCTTGCAAACCAAATCTAAAGAATTTCAATTATTAATCTAAATCGAATATCTAGGCCTTCCTATCAATTGGGATCCAATCTCTTGCAAATCCCAATCGATATGAATTACTAGCTACTCGAAATAAATCAATCACAACCTAACCATTATCAATTCTAGCAACAAATCTATAAATTCATCACAATTCAAAGATCGGATCCATAGGGTTCATCCCCATGCCCTAGAACGATGGAACTACTCACTAATCAACATGAAAATCTCAAAAATAATAGATGAAATCATAGCACAATTCATTGCAAAAAAGAAACAATTCATAAAAAAGAGTTTTTAACAAGAAAGAACAAACCAATGTCGTCGCCTATGATCTCCAGCTGAGATTTCATAAAAGAATAGCCGTCAAAAATATAATAGAAGTCTCTAAAAAATAGTTCAAGTCTCTCTTTAAACTAGGTCTAAAACTAGGTTTAAATACTGTAACGGTTGGTTTCCGACCTTATGAATTTTCCACGTGCACGTGATTTTCGTGCACGTATTTTATTTGACTCTTCCTTGGTTTCGGTATATACGATGTGATATGTCGTTATGACCGTATGGAAGTGTAGAATTTTATAGTAATTTTTGGGAACGTCATTTCACGGCTTGTTTTCTCGCAAAATGACTTTGAATGGAAGGGGCGTTTTGGTCTTTTGACACCAATACGCGGTTCCCAATTTTACGATAATTTCTGGTAGGTGTAACACTCAATCGGACACCATAGCCCCGTACTTCTCGTCTCCACGATCGTCCCGGTATTTTCGGATTATTTTTCCGATGCCCGTAGTGGAAGATATCCCCTAATCAATTTGCAACCGTTGATTAGCCGCTAATCAATTTGGATTTCAAATCCTAATCAATCCCTCAATTCTCTCCAACGTAAGAGGAAATCATGCATCAGCCACTATTGGAACCTCCTCTTTTCCCTAATTCTACTCATCCTATCTCTATCTCTCTCTCCCAATTAACCAATAACCTAAAGGCACATATCAAAACTCATCTCTTCAAAAGAAACTGATGGCTGAAATTTTAACCCATCACGCAAAAACCCTAGCCGGCTGTTCTCTTCCTCCTTCGGCCGCCACAACAGCCCCCAAGCCCCCCAACTTCGGTCACCTAGCTCCTCCACCTCTCCTCCTCCATCTCCATCTCTCCAAGCTCTCAAAAAACCCCATTAAACCCAAGTTTTTGGCCAAAAACTGTGCACAGAACCCATCGCCGGAAAACGGCCGCCGCCGCCGCTCCGGCCACCCCCTCTGGTGTCCACCACCGCCGATCAACTCCTCTCTGAGCCCCTGAGCATCTCCAACTCCCCTTACCCTTTTTCCATGTCTCGATCTCCTCGAAAACCCCGTGGAACTCAGATCTAGCCGTAATTTTACAGATCTGCACCACCTCCGGGAAAACTCGCGCCCACCGGCCATCCGGCCACCTACGATGACCACCTTACCGCCGTTGGACTTCTATCGAACCCCCTACCAACTGCAACTTCACTCACACTCATAGTCCACCTGTAGCTCTGGAAATCCTTGTCGGAACACGCCGTATCGGTTGTTTTTCACAAATCGGGAAGCTGAACTTCGACGCCCACGCACGATCATCTCTGACCACCGCCGGTGACAACTCCACTGTTGTTGGCTTCGTCTTGAAGTCTTTAACCTTCTGCAACTTTCCTTTTTCGCTGTTCTTCGCTGGAATTCCTCTAAAACGCGCGACAACGAATGTCGCTGATCGGCCCCGGATATACACTCGGAGAACAATTGTAGTTTTACCGCAAGCACACATTCAAGTGGCGAGCGGGTATCGAACACGAGGAGGTGATGTTGGCTCCAATCTATCCTAGATTGGTTCGACTACGGATGTCTTATTGGTGGAGATGGTTATGGAAGATGTAATGGAAATGGTGGTGGATGTCGGTGTCGGTGATAAAGAAGTCTGTCAAATATCGATTCAAATACAATATAATAAAAGTGTCTAGGGCTAGGGAATTCCCACTACGGATCGTCATACATCATTGTAAATAGTGAATCTCAATATTACTAGACTTGCGTTGAGGTGAACTAGTTGTAACTGAATAGAGAACCAAGCTCACGCTCTCGCGCTATTGTCGGTCTATAGCAACCCTAGGATAGGGCCCAATCTCTTGCAAACCCTAGCCTAAGCCGCTAGCATTAGGATCGACATCATCGTTCAATTACCCCTCGAGCTCACTCTCGTGCAAACTCGAGTTACGATCTAGGTTGTGATAGTTCGTATTCGTCCAATCTCTTGCAAACGAATATTGGTATAGATTTATAATAAAAATCCTAGCTTTGGTCCAATCTCTTGCAAACCAAGTCTAGAGAATCTTGATTATAAACCTAAATCGAATATCTAGGCCTTCCCATCGATTAGAATCCAATCTCTTGCAAACCCCAATCGATGGAAATCCCTAGCTATCCGTAATAAATCGATCACAACCTAACCTCCTAGCAATTCTAGCAATTTAGAAATTCATTCATCACAAATCTGAAATTAGATCCATATGGTTCATCCCCATGCCCTAGAACAACAAATCTACTCAAGCATAGTAATAACGATATGAGAATCAATAAAAATCATTGCTTGCATACAAAAAGATAGAAAAAACAAAGATTCAAATAACAAGAACAAAATACTTAGCTTTGATGAAGATCTTCAATCCAAATACAAGCTTTTAGATCCAAGAGGGGGCCTAGGGCATGGCCTAACCTCTAAAATAATCACTAAGAAAACATCATGGGAATCCCCTCTAATGATGGCTACAAACCCCTTATATAGCCCCCCCCCCCCCCAAAAAAAAAACCCTAACAAAACTGCACAAAAACCCTCTGAAACCCACGCCCGAAATCATGTCCGCGTGTAAGTTAAGTTCTGGGCAGGCAGCGACTCGGCCGAGTGGAAAGCTCACTCGGCCGAGTGGGAATTCCTGCAGAATTTCCAGAAAACAGCACTCTATCAAAAACTGGCAAAAACTTGTCACTCGGCCGAGTGGGAATCTCACTCGGCCGAGTGGAAATGTCACTCGGCCGAGTGACACTGACATGCGAATTCCAGCACTGCAGCATCGACTTGCAGAAATTCTCCAGATTTCATCCGACCTCCGATTGACGCGTTTTTAGCGGTGTTGGAACCGTCATGAAGTCTATTATCCATAAAAAATATGAGAAAAATACTTTGACCTCTAGAATGATAGAAAATTTCAAAAGAGTGGAAGGTTGTCTGAAAATCTGGGCGTGTGTGTCATCGGTGTCACTCGGTCGAGTGGACTTCTCCACTCGATCGAGTGGGCTTCTCTACTCGGCCGAGTAGGTCTCCAAAGGATCTATGAAAATTCCAATAACTTCGTCCTTTCTCTGGACAATTTCCCTGTACCACTCGGGCGATTGAGATTTCACATTCGGCCGAGTGGGATTTCTTCGTTCGGCCGAGTATACGCTGAAATTAGCTCTGTGTGCTTATCCGTTCTGGTCGGCCGAGTGGGGTTTCATGTTCGGCCGAGTGGCATGCTGTAAATGCCCAATCTTCTCCATTTCTCCTCCTCGTCGCTCTCACGAAGTTCCTTCTTCTTCCACCCATCTTCAATCGCTGAATGGCCCTCAAATGAGCCATGGGTGACACTCCTTAACACTTGCAACCCACTTGATCTCAAAATCGCTCCGAATCGCTCCATATTTCCTGAAATATGACAAAAACAAGAAATAGTGAAAAGCATCGTAATATTGTCGAATAATCGTGAAAACGTGATATGGGCAATCAAAATGGCATGCAAACATGCAGAAAAAAGGTGTAAAATATAGAGTGATCAAAATCCCCCAAGCTTAGCTCTTACTCGTCCTCGAGGAAGATAAGTAGAGAGACGAACTCGGGAGATGAAAACAAAGAAAATGAAATGAAAAAGAAAGAACACGAGGTGGAAGGGGTCGCTAGATTATTCTCTCAGATCTCAAGACATAAGCTACACATCACGATAACTTGGAAAATACGAATAACATGCTATAAGGATTTCAAATATTATTTAAACATGGTACTTGCAAGCTTTTAAGAACAAAGGAAGGGACTCCCTAAATTCATGCAATCAACTCATATCCACACCATGCATTTCATAGAATTTAATATACGAATGTTGAAGATGCACTTTTCAATCAAAAGTTATAAATGAAGCATATAAGATACACACTAAAAATGCAATAGAGAATAGAATAAGAGCTATGGCATTCACATATTTATTTCAAATCATGAAAAATCTCCATATCTACTATATTTTGCAAAGTCGAAGCATTATCGAATATTCCCATTCATGCACGTCTCCACTCTAATGTCATACTCACTCATTTGGTCAAATGAATTCACCCCCCAAGCTTAGTTTGAGGCGTCGCATCCAAAGGAATATAATAGTGGAAAATGGGATTTTTGCCTTGGTTTTCCCAAGTATTTTTGTGGCTCCAATAATGAGATAGAGAAATATATATATATATTTTCTTTTGGACTATGTTTCTCATTTTTCTTCTTGGACTTTTGTAGGAGCAATTTGATTTGTATTTTTGATTTTTGGCTCCTTTTTGGCTTTTTGGACTTTTTGGAGCAACCTTTTTCTTTTGTAGGGATTTTTGGGAAATAGATGCGATATAAGTAGCTTTTGGAGGTGAACTCAAGTGACATGTAGAGAATAAAAAGATATATGTGGAGAAAGAAATAATGTAGCACTCGGTTCACTCTAAGATGTGCACAAACGGTTCAATAGAATAATACTTCAACTAAAACTCATATGTAAGCATGGATATTCTCAAGCATTTCAATAAATAGTGAAGTCAAGCAGTAAAGTTTACAACCATATCAGGCATGCAACAGAAGGTGAATAAGACAATAAAACTGATGCTTCAGATATACTAATGATGCGTGAATCTTGGTGCATTTCCAACAAAAGCATACTAAACACTAATACATACATTCAACTTCAATTAATATCATGCATTCTGTCACGCCCTGCTTCCCTAAAATGGAGGCGAGACATGAAAAGGTCCGCACGAGAGTGGAGCTGTGAAGCCCCAAACCCGATAAGCGTCAATAAAACATAAGCAGGTCCATGTAACCACAAACGGAACAACAATAATAACACAAGGAGAGACAGAAATAAAATCTCAAATCTCAGAATTTGTCCAACATGAAAATTTAGTTCAACATCCAGAAAAGCCACCAGGCTAAAAGAAAGAGTCTAAAGGCCCAGAACAAGGCCAACAAAAGGGACAACATAACAAAGTATTGGTGCCACACACCGACAACAAAACAGTCTAAACAACAACACAAACAGTCTCTACGACTGATCGCCCGTGTCCACGAATTCCTCGTCAAACACAGGCTCGGGCTCGGCGTCTGCAAACACCTCGTCCTCAACAACAAACTCAGGCTCAGGATCTAACATGTGTCACCCAAAAGAGTAAAGGGGCACATGTCAGCAAGTCTAAAAGACTTGGGCAAGGAAACTGAAAAGGAAGGCAAACTAACAACCTAGCAGTTATAATATGCATGACATGGCAGTTATGGTATGAGTGCACAAGTAAGACAGGGTGAAACCACAAGTACAAGAGAACAATTAATCAGGGCATGTCAAGAGTAGCCAAGCTACTAACAATCTCAATCTTTTCACTAGTCACGTTTCAAGTTGTTTGTAGGTGTTTACGCCTTACAGCTGAACTGTTGGATATTCACACTGATTGGCCGCTTAACACTACCCCAGAACCCAGAGTTTACGCCTTACAACTGCAGTTGCTGATCGGGCAGACTCCCAGTTGAATGGCCGCTTAACTCTTACCCCAAAACCCACGTGTAAACGAGCCAGGGTCCCTGTACACGAGCTCAGTAAATGAGCCAGGGTTGCCCCGCACAAGAGCTCGTTTCCTGGATCACAAACCAGGAGCGTATCCATTTGGCATAGGGGTGCACCTAGCCTCAATCATTTCACAAGGTGTAGCGGAGCTACGCAATCACGGGAACACTTAAAGAATGCAAT
This sequence comes from Scilla litardierei, assembly GCA_030789695.1. NCBI lineage: Eukaryota > Viridiplantae > Streptophyta > Magnoliopsida > Asparagales > Asparagaceae > Scilla > Scilla litardierei. The sequence continues at coordinate 744,868,929 of CM061142.1, forward strand.
GACATGACAATTAATTCGCGTACCGTTAATGGAATTTAAACATGAAATGTTAGTTGTACAACATGATAAATATCGGATCTAGCTTCGTTGTCAAGCTAGTTCCTGAAATTGTGCCTAGGCGAGTATCATTTCGTCGCCTAGTCTCTTTTACGCCTACAACAAGCAAATGACATAAGACATGGCCCAAAACACTAAGTGGCAAGTTTCACTTGCCTAGCACCGAGGATGACGATCACGTAGGTTCGTCTCGCAAGCGCTAATCTACGGGAAAAGTCGCTGTTAAGGAGAAACAATCATCAACCAACATCCATTTTTATTAGTGTTTTACAAAAACACAAATGGGTTATGAGAATATTAAGAGGTCGATTTATTACAGTATCGGAGCGGAAGAATGATGCCGAGCAAAGCACGGCAACGGAAGAAACGATCCGGGGAACCTACGGTTCAGATCTGGAAATGGATGGAGAAATTTGGAGAAATAGGGTTTTGGGGATTTTGGAGGTTGGAGATGGCCTAGGGCATGGTGGCCGGCCTAAATGGAGAGGGGGAGAGGCTCTTGATGAAGGAGGAAGGCTAGAGGAAGGTTGAGGAAGATCAGAGGTCAATGGGGAAGGAAAGAGGCCAGGAGAAGAGAAAGAAAGAAAAGAAACGAAGTGGGGTTTAAATAGAAAACGACCTGGCGGCTGTCCAGAAATTAGGGTTTCGACACTGATTAGTCGGTCAAAGAGCAACCTCTGACCGACTAGTTCGGGAACTAGTCGGTCGGTTGACCAACGCAGACCGACTAAGTCCAAACAGTAACTCCTGTACAAAAATAGGATTTAGATTTAGTCGGTCAAAGAACAACTACTGACCGACTAGTTTCGAATCTAGTCAGTCGATGAACGTTCTTAGACCGGCTAAGAATGAATAGTACTTGGTATCAAAAATGATCATAGAGCTAGTCTGTTAAAGAACGATTGCTGACCGACTAGTTTGCAACCTAGTCGGTCGACAAATGTTCTTAGACCGACTAACGATAAACAATAACTCCTGTACAATTAACAAAGCCCACTAGTCGGTCCATGAAGGTTTGCCGACCAACTAAATCGTCATCTAGTCGGTCGGTTCCCCTTCTTGTACCGGCTAACGTGCACAGAAAGTTCTGAAATGAAGCGCGAAGCTCCGAGATCGATTCCTAAGACTCATAGGCTTGATCTAACAATAAGATATGACCGATATGAAGCCTGTCACGAATGACTTACTCCAAGACCAACGATTCTAAGGAAGAAGCTAGAAAATCACGACGAAACGATCGAAAGTGAAAGCTACGGAGACGAAAACCACGCATAAGGAGAAAATCCACCAAAACATATATATAATATAAATAATCCAAATACATGAAAACCAGTCGTTACATCCTCCCCAACTTAAGAAAAATTCCGTCCTCGGAATTTCCCAACACTCACGTGTCTGGAAACAAAAGTGGGAAACGCTCTCGCATCTCATCTTCATTCTCCCAAGTAGACTCTCCAGGCGAGCCATGTCGCCACATCACCCTCACAAGATTGACAACCTTGTTCCGAAGTGACTTCTGACGCCTGTCCAGAATCTGTACTGGCTGCTGGTCATACGTCATATCAGGGTGAACGGTAATCTCAGAGAAATCCACAGCATGAGATGGATCGCTAATGTATCGACGAAGCTGCGGGACATGGAAAACATTGTGAACTCCTTCCAAAGATGGCAGCAAGGCTAAGCGGTACGCTACCTCGCCAACTTTCTCCAAAATGTCAAACGGTCCCATGTATCGCGGGCTCAACTTCCTTCGCTTCCCAAAGAGAATCACACCACGATTCGGGGAAATCTTCAAGAACACATGGTCGCCCGGCTGAAACTCCAAAGGACGGCGTTTCGCATCCGCCCAATGCTTAAAACGGTCCTGAGCAATCCTCAACCTCTCCTAAATGTTCCTGACAACATCCACGGCCTCCACAATCATCTCAGGTCCCAACAGCTCCCGATCACCAACGTCATCCCAACTCAATGGCGATCGACATTTCCTCCCATAAAGAGCGACGAAAGGCGCCATGCCAATACTTGCCTGGAAGCTGTTGTTGTAAGAAAACTCTACCAGATGTAGATGGTCCTCCCACGAACCCTTGAAATCCAACATGCACGCCCTCAGCATGTCCTCCAAGATCTGAATCGTCCTCTCGGACTGGCCATCTGTCTGTGGATGGTACGCCGTGCTGAAACTCAGACGCGTACCCAAACTCTTCTGCAAACTCTGCCAGAACTGAGATGTGAACCTCGTGTCTCTGTCCGACACGATACTCACGGGGACCCCGTGAAGTCGTACGACCTCCTGCACGATTCATGTTACATCACTATCTATACTAGGAAAAAGGAAATAAAAACGGAGAGTAAAAGAATTTACCTCCATGTATCTCCTCGCTAGCGCCTCAGTGGATTGTCCCACTCGGAACGGAATAAAGTGTGCGGATTTGGTCAATCAATCTACGATCACCCAAATCGTGTCATTCTGCTTCGGACTCCGAGGTAGTCCAGTCACGAAATCCATAGTGATGTGTTGCCATTTTCACTCCGGAATCGGAAGCGGTTGTAGCAACCCTGTCGTACGCTGATGCTCCGCCTTCACTTGCTGGCAAACCAAGCACTTGGCTACACTCCGAGCCACGCTCCTCTTCATATCATGCCACCAAAAATTCAGACGAAGATCCTTGTACATCTTGGTCCCACCAGGATGCACAGAATACGGCGAACTGTGTGCCTCCACCATCATCTCCTCTCTAATATCCCCAGCTGGCACACACAACCTGGCTCCAAACCTCAGTGAGCCATCCTCACAAATCAAAAAGTCAGTCCGCAGATCGGCTTCCACCTGCTCCCGAATCTTCACCAGCTTCGGATCCTCGGCCTGGCCAGCCTTGATCCGATCCACGATCGTCGACTGTATCTGCATACACATCAACAAAGAAGCCTCTCCAGGAAGAACAATCTCCACACCAGACTCGCAAAAATCCTATTGCAATCTCCATTGCGAGGTCAGAATCATCACCGCTGGAAGCCTACTCAGCGCATCAGGAACCACATTCACCTTGCCAGGGTGATACTGCAAATCAATCTCATAATCCGCCATGAGCTCCAACCATCGACGCTGTCGCATGTTGAGCTCCTTCTGAGTAAAAATATACTTCAAGATTTTGTGATCGGTGAAGATTTTCACTTTCTCACTCAGCAAGAAGTGCCTCCAAATCATGAGCACAAACACGATGGCAGCCAACTCCAAATCGTGCGTCGGGTAATTCTTCTCATGAGTCTTGAGCTAACGCGAAGCATACACCACAACATGCCCGTGCTGATGCAACACACAACCGAGACCCTTGCCAGAAGCATCGCAAAAGATCTCTAATCCACCGCTGCGATCAGGCACAACAAGAATAGGGGCAGTCGTCAATCTCTCCCTCAGAAAACCAAAGGCATTCTCACAATCACCCGACCAAACAAAAGGTACATCCTTCTGCATCAATCTGTTCATCGGCTCGGCAATACGGGAAAAGTCCTTAATGAAGCACCGATAGTAACCAGCAAGCCCAAGGAAACTCTGAATCTCAGACGCTGACTGCGGAACAGGCCACTCTCTGATGGCCCTAATTTTCTCGGGATCCACTGAAATACCATCTCCTGTCACCACATGCCCGAGAAAAGCAACCCTGTCCATCCAAAACTCGCACTTCGAAAACTTAGCATACAAACGATGCCTCCTCAAAACCTCCAATACCGTCCTCAAGTGCGAGGCATGCTCTTCCTCCGACTTTGAATAGATCAGAATATCGTCAATAAAGATAACGACAAACTTATCTAAAAAGTCGTAGAAAATCAGGTTCATCAGATTCATGAAAACTGCGGGTGCATTGGTTACACCGAAATGCATAACCACAAACTCGTAGTGTCCATACTTCGTCCTGAACGCTGTCTTCGGAACATCTTCCTTCTTCACCTTCAGCTGATGATAACCACTCCTCAGATCCAACTTCGAAAACACCCTCGAACCTCCAAGTTGATCAAAAATATTATCGATGCGAGGCAACGGGTATTTATTCTTGATGGTCACCACATTCAACTCCCGATAGTCCATGCACATGCGATGCGAACCATCCTTCTTCCTCACCAGCAGCACCGGTGCTCCCCACGGAGACACACTAGGATTGATATAACCCTTCTGCAAAAGCTCATCCAGCTGCTTCCGCAATTCCTCCAGCTCAGCGGGTGCCATACGATATGGCGCCTTTGAAATCGGTTGCGCTCCCGGAATAAGACCAATAGAAAATTCTAGAGCTCGATCAGGTGGCAATCCAGACATCTCCTCGGGGAAGACGTCATCAAAATCTCGCACCACAGCTGGCCTCTCCAGCTCCATCTGCATAGCCACAAACTCCACTGGCCTGGCCCGAAATCTGACAGGACCAAGCGAACTGCTACGTCGGTTGAAATCAAACACTGGATGTCCGGGAATTTCGAACACCACCTTCTTCCTCCGACAGTCGATCGTAGCATAGAAGCTCGCAAGCCAATCCATCCCAAGGACCGCATCATAGTTGATGATGTCGTGGACAATGAAATCAGCGTAAAGCTCATGTCCACAGACCACCAACGGGCAAGAATTACAACCAAGATGCACCGAGAACACGCCATTCCCTGTAACGATATTCCAACTCTTGGAAAGAGGGGACATCGACAAGGAATGCTTCTCCACGAAGCTCCGAGAAATAATGCACATCGATGCACCGGAGTCAAAGAGGACTCGTGCAGGAAATGTGCACACCAAAATCACACCTACAAACAGTCTAACAATCAAGCCCTAGTCTAGCAATAATCATATGCAAGCAAACAACATAATCTAACAAACAAAACCAACTAAGAAAGGAACAGCCAGATTGAGGATTACCTGCGATAACCTCATCCACAACCTCGCTCTCCACAGCGGTCATCAGAAAAGCCTGCCTCCTCGGCGGAAAAGCCTGCTGAAAAGCCTGCCTCTGTGGAACAAGAGCTACTCCACGTCCAGTAGGAACAGGTACTCTCTGCTGCAACGGCTGTGCTGCAACAGGTGCCCTCCACAGCTGATTCGCATGCCGACAATCCTTCGCGACATGAGAAGCATCACCACAAACCAAACACTGGACCAGAAACTTCCTACACTGATCCTTGATGTGGCCAGGCTTGCTGCAGAAATGGCAAGTCTTCTGATTAGGCCCTCCTGGCCTCTTGAACTGCACTGGATGATTAGGCTTGAAACCAGGCCTAACCACCACCCTGGCCTGCTCCATAGGCCTCTTCCCAGCACCAGAAACATGTCCCCTCCTCTGACTCAGGTTCAGCTCCTGCCTCCTCGCAGCGACAAGAACCTTCTGATAAGAGTCCAGATCAAAGGAAGACACAAAACTCTGAAGCTCCAAAGCAAGTCCCTGCAGGAACCTCTGAGCCCTCTCATCAGCATCCTGCACCATCTTCGGTGCAAACTGACTCAGCCTAGTGAACTCTTGGTGGTACAGGTCCACCGTCAAGCTCCCTTGCTTCAGATCAATAAAGCGCTATAGCATCTCCTTCCTAGCAGCCTTCGGAAAGAACTCCTCATCAAACCTGGACTTAAAGGTAGCCCAAGCTATCGGCTCCACCAACATCTTCTCTTCTGCATCCCACCAGTTCCGAGCATTATCCTTGAGTTGCCTCTTCGCCAAATCAACCCATCCAGCCGGGCTAATCTTGGCCATCTTCAAGTTATCCTCAATGTTCTGAATCCACTCATCGGCAGCCAGAGGACCCTCAGACCCAGCAAAATATGCGGGACCCAGCTCCCGAAATTGCTTCGCTCCCGGCTCGGAGCGAGGGGCATCCTGGATTGCCCGACCAGCTCGAACAACTGGAGCATTCTGGACTTGCAGGAGCACGCCCTGCTGCACCTGCATCATCTGAAGCATCATCCGCATCATCTCTCCATTGGTGGGTTCCCGCTCAGGCTCCTCGTCATGAGGGGGTGCACCACTACCTCCACCTCGGGTGAATCGCCTTCCTGCCATCTAATGACACAGAAAACGAAACAATTAGACTCATAGCTTATGACTCGGATGTCGAACTTAGTTTATTGGACATTCTAATATTATTATCGTTATTCCGATATTTGCAGTTACAGAAAAGGACCTGCATGGGCCACCAACAAAACCTGTCACGCCCCGCTTCCCTAAAATGGAGGTGAGACGTGAAAAGGTCCACACGAGAGTGGAGCTGTGAAGCCCCAAACCCGATAAGCGTCAATAAAACATAAGCAGGTCCCTGTAACCACAAACGGAACAACAATAATAACACAAGGAGAGACAGAAATAAAATCTCAAATCTCAGAATTTGTCCAACATGAAAATTTAGTTCAACATCCAGAAAAGCCACCAGGCTAAAAGAAAGAGTCTAAAGGCCCAGAACAAGGCCAACAAAAGGGACAACATAACAAAGTATTGGTGCCACACACCGACAACAAAATAGTCTAAACAACAACACAAACAGTCTCTACGACTGATCGCCCGTGTCCACGAAGTCCTCGTTAAACACATGCTCGGGCTTGGCGTCTGCAAACACCTCGTCTTCAACAACGAACTCAGGCTCAGGATCTAACATATGTCACCCAAAAGAGTAAAGGGGCACATGTCAGCAAGTCTAAAAGACTTGGGCAATGAAACTGAAAAGGAAGGCAAACTAACAACCTAGCAGTTATAATATGCATGACATGACAGTTATGGTATGAGTGCACAAGAAAGACATGGTGAAACCACAAGTACAAGAGAACAATTAATCAGGGCATGTCAAGAGTAGCCAAGCTACTAACAATCTCAATCTTTTCACTAGTCACGTTTCAAGTTGTTTGTAGATGTTTACGCCTTACAGATGAACTGTTGGATATTCACACTGATTGGCCGCTTAACACTACCCCAGAACCCAGAGTTTATGCCTTACAACTGCAGTTGCTGATCGGGCAGACTCCCAGTTGAATGTCCGCTTAACTCTTACCCTAAAACCCACGTGTAAACGAGCCAGGGTCCCTGTACACGAGCTCAGTAAATGAGCCAGGGTTGCCCCGCACAAGAGCTCGTTTCCTGGATCACAAACCAGGAGCGTATTCCATTTGGCATAGGGGTGCACCTAGCCTCAATCATTTCACAAGGTGTAGCGGAGCTACGCAATCACGGGAACACTTAAAGAATGCAATGACATGACAATTAATTCGCGTACCGTTAATGGAATTTAAACATGACATGGTAGTTGTGCAACATGATAAATGTTGGATCTCGCTTCGTTGTCAAGCTAGTTCCTGAAATTGCGCCTAGGCGAGTATCATTTCGTCGCCTAGTCTCTTTTACCCCTACAACAAGCAAATGGCCTAAGACATGGCCCAAAACCCTACGTGGCAAGTTTCACTTGCCTAGTACCGAGGATGACGATCACGTAGGTTCGTCTCGCAAGCGCTAATCTACGGGGAAAGTCGCTGTTAAGGAGAAACAATCATCAACCAACATCCATTTTTATTAGGGTTTTACTAAAACACAAATGGGTTATGAGAATATTAAGAGGTCGATTTATTACCGTATCGGAGCGGAAGAATGATGCCGAGCAAGCACGGCAACAGAAGAAACGATCCGGGGAACCTACGGTTCAGATCTGGAAATAGATGGAGAAATTTGGAGAAATGGGGTTTTGGGGATTTTGGAGGTTGGAGATGGCCTAGGGCATGGTGGCCGGCCTAAATGGAGAGGGGGAGAGGCTCTTGATGAAGGAGGAAGGCTAGAGGAAGGTTGGGAAAGATCAGAGGTCAAGGGGAAGGAAAGAGGCCAGGAGAAGAGAAAGAAAGAAAAGAAACGAAGTGGGGTTTAAATAGAAAACGACCTGGTGGCTGCCCAGAAATTAGGGTTTCAACACTGATTAGTCGGTCAAAGAGCAACATCTGACCGACTAGTTCGGAAACTAGTCGGTCGGTTGACCAACGCAGACCGACTAAGTCCAAACAGTAACTCCTGTAAAAAATAGGATTTAGATTTAGTCGGTCAAAGAACAACTACTGACCGACTAGTTTCAAATCTAGTCGGTCGACGAACGTTCTTAGACTGACTAAGAATGAATAGTACTTGGTATCAAAAATGATCATAGAGCTAGTCGGTTAAAGAACGATTGCTGATCGACTAGTTTGCAACCTAGTCGGTCGACAAATGTTCTTAGACCGATTAACGATAAACAGTAACTCCTGTACAATTAACAAAGCCCACTAGTCGGTCCATGAAGATTTGTCGACCGACTAAATCGTCATCTAGTCGGTCGGTTCCCCTTCTTGTACCGGCTAACGTGCACAGAAAGTTCCGAAATGAAGCGCGAAGCTCCGTGATCGATTCCTAAGACTCCTAGGCTTGATCTAACAATAAGATATGACCGATATGAAGCCCGTTACGAATGACTTACTCCAAGACCAACGATTCTAAGGAAGAAGCTAGAAAATCACGACGAAACGATCAAAAGTGAAAGCTACGGAGACGAAAACCACGCATAAGGAGAAAATCCACCAAAACATATATATAATATAAATAATCCAAATACATGAAAACCAGTCGTTACACATTCATATAGAAGAATCATCAAGAGAAATAGATTTGCAAGCACATGTGAATAGCAAGACTATGGAATACTCTAAGTAGCATGGCATGGAATAATAAGCATCGTGATGGTTGGTAAAGCACTAAGAGATATCATCATACAAAACTCATCTAGCGGAAGAAGAGAAAGGAAAATAAAGAAATAAAAAAATAAAAGAGATGAAAAAAAGAAAAACAAGCACACAACATGATGCATGAACACACATAAAAGGAAAATAAGATGGAAAATTCAAAAAGATGATGCAAAATTTTGAAAAATTCTAAAAACCCTAAAAATAAAGTAAAAGTGCAACTAGATGGCATGGAAATGCACTCCCCCAAGCTTAAACTTCACATTGTCCTCAATGTGATCATAAAAGGAAAAATATGAGGAACAACGATAAATATGAGGGAGGTGAATGAAAAATGATGAAATGAATGACATGAAATCCTAATGCAACTACATGCACATGCAATGATGCATGAGAGCGCTTCCCCCCAAGCTTATGCTAAACAATCCTATTCAAATGACTCGATCAAAAATGTCATGGCTTTGCTAAGCGAGATTGAGTCAAACGAATAAGAATGTGAGTATTCACTAGAAATAAATGCTCGATGGGTGGTAAGCAAAAAGGATGTGACACATCAAAATATAAAGAGGGAAATTAATATATATAATGGGTTTGGGGTATTAAATTTTTTGTTGCCGTCATATGGGGTGATATTTATTCAAGCAAATCTATACGGTCCTCTCGCTGTCGAGAGGATTCGTGTTTATTTAAAGCATAAAAATTCCTACACTACTGGATTGATATCACCTATAGCAAAAGGCGGATCCAGTATCTTTGCCGGTGCAGGCAACTGCTCCAACTGCTCCTTCCGTGGCTCCTCTGGGCGCATGTGTCCACGAACACCCACAAACTCCAGCAATGCATCCTCCAGCATTCCCACAAGGACTCCACCTGTACCCTGCAAAGAATAGGATGCATTAGTTTGCTGCAAAAAATTCACCCTCGTAATAAAAGTATCCCAAAGAGGATCGTCTATAGAAATATATGGAATAAATAATGGTGGATGATACTTCCCTGGAAATAATCTAATATCCTCACGTGTCGTGATAGCTGTCTCCAAGATGTCCTCTCTAAGTTGCTCAGGTAAATCTAGATCATATGTGTGGACTTCCTCGATAGGCTCGTCCAACTGTGACACATACAAGCATACCTCCGATCCATAATCGTACGTGCAGTGCAAAGGTATGACGTGTCAAAAATATTTGAATCAAAGTAAATATCAAATGGAATACATGATTCAGAAATGGGATGTGTAAAAATATCTTCCTGAGTGTGAGCAGTAAGCTCTGTGGGATAGTCCTCGACGTCAGTGGAAGGATGATGTGGCTGTGGGAGCTCCAATGGAGGATGGTAGTGCTCGGGATCCTTATGAATGGCTGTGTCCTCATCCCGATGTACGACCTCCTAGTGACAAGCTCTGGCTCTGTGTGTAAGGCCTCCTCAAAAGCATGCTCTGGATCCACATGTGAGGCCTCCTCGTCAATATGCTCTGGCTCAACAGTGTGCTCCTTTGCCTTCTCATCAACTATCAATGTAGGCTCTCTCTGGAATGGTGATGCTGGCTGCTCATGTGTGTCAACTTGTGGGGATGTATCATGTGGAGGGGAATGCCTGCAAGCAATCCGAAAATATAGTATATCCCCATCAAGACTGACATGGATGTCCTCCTCAATTGTTCCTGCAGCTAAAACACGGTTCATAACAAAATCTGAAAATCGTAGCTCAAATGCATCACCTGCTGTAATGCTCTCTGAACCGGTGAATCTCACTGACTCCAAGAGGCCCTCCAATAATCTCTGAAATGCGTCCTCCTCTGGCTGCGCATATGACTCAATTTCTGCTTCCTCCACGGCCTCTTCGTCCATCCATTCTTTATATGCAATAGCTGTATCATAGGATGTGGGATCGACGACGGCACATTCTGGCTCTGGTAATATGATCGGTGATGCTTCTTGCCTATAAAATGAAGAAGCAGAACTGATATCTTTGGAAATCTCTGCAACCTTAAGCATGAGCGCATTTATTTCAAGTTCCCTCTTCACCCATTCCAATTGAAGGTCGCCCTTATCAAGCATGGCCTGTATTTCAACTTGGTGTGCATGCATCTCATTAAAAAAAATCCTTTGTTTCTCATCAAGCTCAGGCCAGTGGGTTTCCTCAAAAAAGTATTCTCCCATCTGAGCACTCTGATCAAAATAGTATTCTTCCATCTGAGCACTCTGATCATAATAGTATTCTCCCATCTGAGTAATCTGATCAAAATCTGTGGTCCATGTAGTATAATCCATAGCACCTGATCAACAAAGATAAATACCTGGAGAAAAATATGATGCGGACTAGGGTTTTGATGAAGAGATTTGGGGATTTTTATTGGAAATAGAAAATAGGGTTACAAGATAACTAGCCAATTTTGGGAGAGTTGGCCCCTCTCCTAGCTTTTGCTAAGGGAAAAGCCTAAAATCTCTTCTAGATCTCCTCGGAGAACTCTAGGAATGTCAAATGACGGCTACAATCTCGATACCCTAACCCTAGCCCACGCCCTCTCTTATATAATGAAGAGGCGTGGTGCGTACATCAACACAAAACAACTAATAGTGCATAAAGACATTCTACCCCCAAATCGTCGGTGTGCCCATCAATCACTCCTTAGTCTTCTTGCACCTACTCTCGTAGGTGATAAGCGTATCACTACTCCCCCCAGGAGTTTCACCTTGTCCTCAAGGTGGAAATCAGGATACTGCTGCAAGATATGATCATAAAGCTCCCACGTGGCCTCAAACTCCGGTAATCCCGACCAACGAATCAAAACTTCACGTGCCCCTGATGCTCCTGTACGAATGCATGTAACCTCCTCGGGTGCCAAAAGGACCTCCATGTCGACCGTGAGAGTAGGGGGCAATGCAGACGACGCAACGTGATCTCCAATAGCTTGGCGTAGCTGTGAGACGTGAAAGACTGGATGGATCCTGGTAGTATGAGGTAGCTTCAGCCGATACGCCACCTTGTCGATCCGGGCCTCAACCTCGTAAGGCCCATAATACCTCGCTACCAGCTTCTCATTGCGTCGGTGGGCCATAGAATGCTGTCTGTAGGGTCGAAGCTTCAGATAGACGCGCTCTCCAATGGCAAACTCCACCTCCCTGCGATGCGCATCTACCTTCTTCTTCATGATTTGCTGAGCTCGCAGTAGGTGGCGCTTCAATTCCTCTAACACCCGGTCGCGATCCTCCAACTGCTGCTCCAATCCTGACACTGGGGTAGATCCCCTGCTGTAATGCACTAGGTGAGGCGGATCTCGGCCATACACAATCTGGAACGGTGTCATCCTCGCAGCTGAGTGGTACGAGGTGCTGTACCAGTACTCAGCCCACATCAACCACCCGGCCCACTTGCTAGGTGTTTCGGACGCAAAACACCGAAGGTATGTCTCCACACTGCGGTTAAGCACCTCCGTCTGGCCGTCCGTCTGGCGGTGGTAAGCCGTGCTCCGTCGCAGCGATGTCCCCTGTAGTCTGAACATCTCCTTCCAAAAAGTGCTCAAAACACCTTATCTCTGTCCGACACAATCGAGCGAGGGTACCCATGCAGCCTGACCACCTCCTTCAAAAAAGAAACTGCCACAGACGCTGCAGTAAATGGATGGCGTAGTGGGATGAAATGGCCGTATTTGCTGAGGCGGTCAACCACAACAAATATCGTAGTAAAGCCCTCCGATCGTGGCAACCCCTCCACGAAATCCATCGAGATGTCCTCCCATATCCTCTCCGGTAACTCCAAGGGCTGTAAAAGACCTGCTGGGGATGTCGCCTGATATTTGTGGCGCTGACATATATCGCACTCCAAAACCAGCCTCGCAATATCCTTCCTCATACCTGGCCAATAGAGCTCCCGAGCCATCCTCTGATAAGTCTGGTATCCTCCTGAGTGCCCCCCCACGGCGCTGCTGTGGAACTCATGGAAGAGAGTCGAAATGTGAATAGAAGTCCGAGGAATCACCAGCCTCCTCCGGTACAATAGTAGTCGCTCCTCTAAGGTGTAACCCGGAAAGTCTGTAGATCCCTCAGCGATTGCCTCCTGGATCCGCCGTAGCTCCTCATCGGCCTCAATCTCCGCTAGTAGGGTGTCGCTCCGCAACATCAGTGGGATAGAAAGAGCCACCACCTGTACCCCCTCATCTCGTCAGGAAAGCGCATCTGTCGCCTTGTTATCCGAGCCGGGTTTGTAATGAATCTCGAACTTGTACCCGCTCAACTTGGATAACCACCTCCGGTGCTCCTCTGCCACCATGCGCTGCTCCAGGAGGTACTTCAGACTCCACTAGTCTATCCGTACCACAAACTCCCTCCCCAGTAAGTATGGTCTCAACTTCTGGATTGACAGCATGATCACCATCAACTCTCGCTCGTAGACAGACTTCAGCCTAGCCCTGGAAGATAGAACCTGGCTGAAGTAAGCGATCGGCCGCTGCTCCTGCATCAGTACGGCCCCTAACCCAAAGCCCGAAGCGTCTGACTCCACTATAAACTTCTTCTCAAAATCTGGGAGTGCTAGCACCGGTACCGTTGTCATCGCCACCTTGAGGACCTGGAATGCCCTCGTCGCCTCTTCCCCCCAGCAAAAACTATCCTTCTTCAACTGTTCCGTAAGGGGCCACGCCAAGGTGCCGTACCCCTTCACGAAACACCGATAATACCCCGTGAGGCCCAGAAACCCCCGCAGGGCCCGTAATGTCCTTGGCTGCGGCCAATCCAACATGGCTGAAATCTTTGATCGATCAGCTGCCACCCCATCCGTCGACACGATGTGCCCCAGGTACTCCACCTGCGCCTGTCCGAAGAGGCACTTCTTTTGGTTGGCCTGTAGCTGATGATCCTCCTGCTCTCGCATAACTATCTCCAAGTGGCTCAGATGATCCTGTAATGATGCACTGTAGACCAGGATATCATCGAAAAAGACCAGAACGAACCTCCATAAGTAAGGTCGGAAGACCTTATTCATCAGTGACTGGAAGGTATCCGGTGCGTTCGTCAGCCCAAAGGGCATGACGAGGAACTCGTAGTGGCCTTCGTGAGTCCTGAAGGCGGTCTTCTGCACATCCTCTTGTATCATGTGAATCTGGTAGTAACCTGACTTCAGATCGATCTTCGAGAAGACCACCGCTCCGTGCAACCCGTCTAGCAGCTCGTCAATCACTGGGATGGGAAACTTGTCTGGGACAGTTTCCTTGTTGAGAGCCCGGTAGTCGACGCAAAACCTCCAACTGCCGTCCTTTTTCTTAACCAGAAGCACTGGGCTGGAAAAAGGACTAGAACTAGGGCGGATGACCCCTGCCTGTAGCATCTCCTGTACTAGCTTCTCGATCTTGTCTTTCTGTACCTGGGGGTACCGGTATGGGCGCACGCTAATGGGCGACACCCTCTCCTTAAGCACAATACCGTGCTCATGGTCCCTTGGCGGTGGAAGACCGCTAGGTGACTGGAACACCCCCTCAAACCCCTACAATTGCTGCTCCACCTCCAGCGGTACTACCGTCTCTCCCGTGGCCTCGTCCGTCGCCAACCCCTGTAGCTCAATCAGGAACCCCCCTCCTTCAGCCTGGAGTGTCTTCGCCATAGTCTTGTAGGACACAGACGAACAACACAAACTCAGGTCACCCAAAAGTACCACCTTCCTGCCGTCCACCTGGAACTCCATCCGCAGCAGCCGCCAGTTGAACTTCGTCTCCCCCAGCGATTGCAGCCACTGCATCCCCAAAATCAGGTCGACGTTGCCCAACGTCAAGGGTAGAAAGTCACCGGTGATCACCACTCCCTGTATGGACACCATCAAGTCACGACAGATGCCCCTACTCTGCTCGACCACACCGGTCCCGAGCATGACTCCAAAGCCCTCCGTCTCCGTCATCGGTATGCCCTGACTCTCAATCACCCTGGGGGACACGAAATTATGGGTGGCCCCACTATCTATCAGTATCACCACGTCCAGGTCACGGACCCTGCCCGCTAGCTTCATAGTGTGCACCCATGTACGCCCCACAATGGAACTAAGCGAGACTTCGGTCGCCTCCAGTAGTGGAGGTTCGCCAGCCTCCTCGGCCCCCGTCGCTTCATCTGCCGCCTCCTCCTCCTCCAAGTCCTCAGCGTACACCTCGTATACCTGTAAGGCTTGGTTACGGCACATGTGCCCAGGGGTAAACTTCTCGTCGCACTTGAAGCATAACCCCTTTGCTCTCCGTTCCCGCATCTCCGCATCTGTCATCCTCTTGTATGGTCCTCCCGGTCTCACATCTCCGGGTCTCCCTCCGCCTGTCAGGGTCCCCCCTGCAGTGCCTAACTGTCCCCCAGGGGCAGCCTGTGGTCGTGAAAACTGTCCTCCAAACGCCCCCCTGGCGTGGCGCTCGTCCACCAACCTATCCTCGACCGTCAGTGCTAAATCCATCTGCTCCTCCAGTCCATGCGGTCTGAGAGTGCGAAGCTCAGACCTAATGGTGGGCTTCAACCCATCCATAAAAAACCCTTCCAGGGACTCTGTAGGCATCCCCCGCACTCTACTCGTGAGCTCCTCATACTGCTTAATGTAATCTCGCACAGTCCCCATCTGCCTCAAGGTATGCAACTGCTCATAAGCTCCTCCCGCCTGAGAGCCTCGGAATCGATGTAATAGTGCCTCATTGAACCCCTCCCAGGTCCTCAGAGGTCGCTGCTGCTCATTCCACCTCCACCAATTTAGGGCATCTCCCTCTAAACAGAGGGCAACCGCCCTCAGCCTCTCCTCCTTTGTCAGTCTGGCCATCTCAAAATATCTCTCCGCCTTGTAGATCCACCCAGTGGCATCTCTACCCTCGAAGACAGGCATCTGGAGCTTCCTTATACGGTCATCCGCCCATGGATCCCTCCCATCAAAATGATCCACGCGCTGCTGACGATGGTGATCTGTAAACCGGCCTCTCTCCAGCTCCCATCTCCTATCCTCCCGCCGGAACCGCTCATCCTCCTCCTCATACCCCTCCTCATAGTGCCAGAAGTGGTCCTCGTACTCTGGTTCCTGCACCTCATCTCTCCGTCGTCCTTCCGGGGCCCAATCCTCATCCTCGTAGTACTTCGGATCTCGCGCACCCCGCGCACGCCTCTCCCGGGTCCCGTAATCCCCCCTGCGATGAGCGGGGGGGTCTTCGGAGTCTGCGCGACCTGTCAGGGGCCCGCGCGGGCCCTGGTGGGTCCCCAGACCCTCGGCAGCCCCCTGGGGGGGTCGCCAGCCTCTGGCGGCCCCCTGGGGGGGTCGCCCGCCTCCGGCGGCCCCGCCAGGGGGTCGCCAGCCTCCGGCGGCCCCGCCAGGGGCTCGCCCGCCCTCGGCGACCCCGTCTGGGGCTCGCCCGCCTTCGGCGACCCCCAGGCGGGGTCGCCCTGCTCCTGCGACCCCCCTGCGGGGTCGCCCAGCATCGGCGGCCCCATGGGGGCTCGCCAGCCTCCGGCGAGCCCCCTGGGGGGTTGCCGGCTGTCGACAACCCCCAGGGGGTTCCCCGCTCGCTTCCTTCGCTACCGATGTGGGGGTGGGTCTTCCTCAGAGCTCTCCCCTAGGGTTTCGGAGAGGTCCTCTTGCCAATCGTCGTCGTCGAGGTCCAGATCTGGATCTACTCCTTCCAAGATCCTGAAGGATCCTGTCCAAAACAAAGTTAGGATCGATAATTAAAGTGGAGACTTACGCTTGCGTATGCGGAATGATAGTCTCGGAACTTTGCCTTCGGATTCGCCACGACGGATCGAGTCTTCTCACGAACGGAGTAAGGCTACTAATCCACAATCTAAATCTCTATTTTAGATTAAGAACTTGGAAGGAGGGAGAGGAAATATTTCTGCAGAGCTTCGCTATGAAGAAGATGCATGCATGAATTTCATGCAAATGTGTAAGGAAAATGGCTACCCTTGGGTCTTATTTATAGCCCCCAAGGTAGTTATTTTAGGGTAAGTTGTTCCTTTGGAACAACTTAATTAAGGTGTACCATGATACATGGCACATTATAAGCTTAAGTTGTACCATATGCATGGTACAACATAAGCTTAAGATATTCCCCCTTTATTAGCCATATGTCGCATGCACTTATGCATATATAATGCGACTTTCCCGCTCATCCAGAGATCCTCTCCGCAAGGGAACAGATTCCCTTTGCACACGACTTCGTGTACGCGACGTTCGAGGTCCGTAATCCCTCGTACATCCCCCACAAGGGTGTACAAACGTCTTCCATATCCAACATCTCCCACTCACACTTGAGGGGATTGTAAGAGAACGTCTTTCCCTTAGTTCTTTCATCTATCATACCGAGAAATAGACCGTGCGACCGTCATGCGCGTAGAGTCTGTTGTTGTGCACTTGTTAGAGATACACAACGACCTCGAAGGTGCAAAGTTGAGTAGTTCAACGCATGCTTTACCCTAGATTATTTCTTCACATTTCTTATACTTTATATTCAACAATTGAATCCCATCTGGATTACAATTGGCTGGCCAGCTTTGAATCATTAAAGTCCAAATGTGAATATGAAATCAATCTTCCTCTTCTTGTGAACCTTCTGATCTTGACTTGATTCGCTTTTCTAACGTGCCCCGCCGAGCCGAATTACCATAGCCCATTAGTAACACGCTAAGATAGCGATCATCTCGTCAAATCTAAAGGAACCAATTGGAGTCCTTGAGGGTAAGAGTTAAGACCCGTATGGCCTTTGAGTCTCACATAATAGCAAACACTATTGCTACTAACTCAGTGGTCGAAATGCATACGTGGTATGAACACGTATTACAACATCACTCCTTTCCCAGGGAGAGTATGTCTTAATGATGTTGTACGGATGAAAAGATCAGACACCACAGTGCCTATCTTTTTGAGTCCCCATACTACTCGTGAAATACTCACGGACTCTCATCCTGCATAAGACAGATAGGATTCAAAAAATCCAATGAGATCTTTATATCCTTGTGATACAGATCTCAGATCTTTTGTAAGCATCCGTATGATGCAGATCTTTTATTCGACTATCTTGTTTAAGTCATGACTCTAAATCATTTGTCTAATGATTTTGACTTTAAACTAGTCTCATCTCTATCTTATCCATCTGATAAGATAAGGCGGTTGCTCATGTGAGAGAGCCAACCTTAATCTGTCCGACATACACACAAAAATAGCTGAGACTTAAACACAAATGTACATAAAATCATTTGTAAGAAACTTGTATGCAAATTAAATTTTGATCTTCTATAGACATGGGAAATATTACATGATACAGCTCAGCACCTACGCATTCCCATAGATGATAAGTGTTTGAAAAACACATCTCTGGGGATCGCCTTAGTAAGGGGATCCGCTATCATCTCATGCGTGGATATGTATCCTATGTCTACTTCCTTCCGCTTGTCATAATCCTTTGCAAACTTGAATCGAATGTCAATGTGTTTGGTCTTACAATGAAATTTAGGATCTTTGACATAGGCAATCAAAGCTTGACTATCACTGTATATAGGAACAGTGCTTGAGTCAGTGGCATTCGTCAGCCTGTCTAAGAATTTCCTAAGCCAAACAGCTTCTTGGACCGCCATGCTGAATGCTACGAACTCGGCTTCCATGGTTGATAGAGCGATGCAGGTTTGTTTCTTGCTGCTCCAGGATATTGCACCATTCCCGAGTAAGAAAACAAAGCCTGAGGTAGATCTTCGCTCGTCGAGATCACCTGCCCAATCAGCATCGGTATAGCCTTCGAGTCTCAAGGTATTGCCTTGATAGCATAACGCATAGTTCGCAGTCCCTTTGAGGTATCTTAATATCCTCTTCACCGCTTTCCAGTGTGCCTGCCCTGGGTTGGATTGGTAACGGCTTACCATACCAACAGCATAGCAAATGTCGGGTCTGGTACACATCATGGCGTACATCAGACTCCCGACAGCACTGGAGTATGGAACTTTTTCCATAGCTTTCTTTTCTTTTGGATCTTTGGGACACATCTCCAAACATAGACCCTCGCCTTTGCTTATTGGAGTATCAATTGTCTTGCAGTCCTGCATATTAAACCGTTCTAAAACTTTCTTTATATATGTCTCTTGAGAGAGAGAAAGAAGTTTCTTGGAACGGTTCCTTGAGATCTTAACCCCAAGGATATATGCAGCTTCACCCATGTCTTTCATCTCAAAGACGGATGAAAGCCAAGCTTTGATATCCAATATAAGACGCTTATCATTTCCGGCTATAAGTATGTCATCTACATAAAGAGACATAATTACATACTTGTTTTTAATCCTCTTAATATATACGCAGTTGTCTTCGTCGAGCATGGAGAAGCCATACGACAAAACGACTTCTTGAAAGCGCATATACCACTGCCTTGAGGATTGTTTAAGACCATATATGGATTTACGAAGTTTACAAACCTTATGTTTGTTTTCTTCTTGTACGAACCCGTTTGGTTGTTCCATGTAGATCTCCTCATCTAGTTCTCCGTTAAGAAAAGCAGTCTTTACATCCATCTGATGTAACTCGAGGTCCAAACAAGCTACCATTGCCAGAATTAAGCGAATGGAGGTAAAACGCACGACAGGAGAGAAAGTCTCTTCGTAGTCTATTCCTTCCTGTTGCGTGAAACCTTTCGCAACAAGGCGAGCTTTATATTTCTCGATGGAGCCATCAGCCTTATGCTTGATTTTGAGAACCCACTTGTTCCCAATGGCTCTACGTCCCTTAGGTAAATTAACCAAGTCCCAGACTTGGTTTGTTTTCATGGATTGAAGTTCTTCTTCCATTGCCGCTATCCATTTATCTTTAGCAGGGCATGTGACGGCCTGTTTGAAATTTGCAGGTTCGTCATCATCTTGTAGTAATGTCATGAATGTTTGAGGAAATTCATCCTCAAATCTCAGAGGTGTTAGCCTCGTTCGATTACTACGTCTTGTTTGAGTTTGATCACTCCCACTTGGAATGACATCACTCCCACTTGGAATAACATCACTCCCACTCGGAATAGGATTGGTATCGTTCGTATCATCCATTGGTGAAGTTTGAAACGTATTCTCTTCTTCACCAAGAATTCTCCCACTCGAACGTTCCGATCCTTCTTGATCCCAAGTCTCAAACAAGGATAAGTCTTGACTTATCTCACCCTGTCTTGGAAACTCTTTTTCCAAGAAGACAACATCCCTCGATTCGAATTCTATTAGACCCCCATTGTCCTCTTGACCGACGAAAACATATCCTTTGGAGTTTTCAGCGTATCGGATGAAGATACACTTCCTCCCACGTGGCCCAAGTTTGCCATATTTGTGAGAGGATAAATGTGCGTAAGAGGCACAACCCCAAGGTTTTAGAATGTTTAAGTCTGGAGTTCTATTGTTCCACAACTCATAAGGAGTAGAACTTACCGACTTCGAGGGTACACGGTTTAAGATGAATGCTGCCGTCAATAATGCGTCACCCCAAAAGGTGATAGGCAAATTTGCCTGAGACATCATTGATCGGACCATTTCCATCAATGTCCTATTCCTTCTTTCCGCAACACCGTTTTGTTGCGGAGTGTAAGGCATAGTTACCTGATGTACTATGCCTTTTTCATCACAAAGTTCCTTAAAACTTATTGATTGATATTCACCGCCCCTATCGGTTCGCAAAACCTTAATCTTGCGATCTAATTGATTCTCCACCAAACTCATATAGTTTTTAAAGCAAGCCAAAGCTTCACTTTTGTGGGATATCAAATAGATATGTCCGAAACGGGTGAAGTCATCAATGAATGTGATGAAATAGGACTTCCCGTGTCTTGTCTTAACATTCATTGGACCGCAAATGTCCGAATGGATAAGCTGTAATGGAACTTCGGCCCTTGTGCCAGTTCCAAACGGCTTGCGACAAGTTTTCCCTACAAGACAATGTTCGCAAGTTGACATTTCAACTTTTGAAACATTAGATAGCAAGCCACTTTTGGCAAGTCTATCCATTCTAGTTGGTCCAATATGACCAAGTCTTGCATGCCAACAAATGATTTCAGACTCAGAGTTAGAAGCATTTGTCAAATGAAAACTTTCATTAATGGAAGAAGCAACATCATACATTGTATTTAAAACAATTAATCCATTACAAACATTACCAGAACCAATCAAAGAATTATTACAAACAAGGTCAACACATTGTTTATAGAACCTCCACTCATAATCTAAAGACATTAACATGACCACGGAAACGATATTCCTTCTAATATCTGGAGCAAAGAGGACGTCGTGCAATAATAAAGTCCGGCCGTTGTCGAGAACTAGCTTGCATGTTCCGACGCCTTTGACTTCAACACGTGTGTTGTTGCCGACGTATATCCACTTTGTTCCTTGAGTTATCTTTCGATACTCTACGAAGAACCTTCTGTCCTTCGCAACGTGGTCTGTGGCCCCTGAATCAATCAACCAAAAATAGTTAGATTCAGCAAGAAACACGGAACTAGAAACACATATGTAACTAGCCCTACAAGTTACCTTGTCACTTCCATCCGTACACTTACGGGCGAAGTGACCGTACTTGTTGCACTTAAAGCACTTGATCTTCTTCAAGTTTTTCTTCTTTGAGTGCACATTCTTTTGCCACTTTTTGTTCTTTGTCTTCTTTGAGGTCTCCGGTTCTTGCTTACGTTCGTTCACAAACCTTAAGCGTTTCCGCTTATTTCCTCCATGTGAGGAACTAGCGGCCACGTGCACTTCTGCACTTGGTTTTGCGGCTTGAATCCGCTCTTCCTCGAGTTCGAGGTGTTTCGAAACATCGCTTAAAGTTTTAATGCATTCATTATGAGTGAGATGCATTTTCATGTTATCCCAGCTATCTGGGAGTGAACGAATGACCGCTTGGATCTGCTGTTCGTCAGACAGCGTAACACCCGCATCCTTTAATTCAGATATAAGATTCGCCATGTGGCGGAGATGCTTTTTCATAGAATGATCTCGCCGCATCTTGTACGAATCAAATTGAATATTCAAGGAGCGGAGTTTGGTAACCGAAGTTCCACCAAACTTTATCTCTAGCTCAGACCATATGTCTTTAGCTAGGTCGAATTCCCGAAATAGACGCATTATGTCATTGTCCATCGCGGACAGTAACGTAATACGTGCTATTTTGTTCTTTCGAGTCCAAGTGTCATAAGCTTCCCGGTCCCTTTTGTGTTGGGCCGTATTGCCCAACTCAGGTTCTACCATTATGTTTTGGAGTGTTTCGAGCACATCTTGCTCCTCCAAAACATATTGGATCTTTATTGACCAAAGTTTATAATTGTCGCCGTTGAGCTTTTCACCTTTGTTAAGCTCTGCGACAATATTCTTAGAAGCGGTAAACATTTTCGATTCAAAAAACTGCAAAGAGAATGAAAAACACGATCAAAATTCTATGCATAAAGTTTCGATTCTTTAAACACTTGATAAGTTCCTTGGATGCGTTGAAATGTTACTCTAGAATCGAGAAGTTCACTACGTTCCCAACTACCATCTAGTAGTAACTTTCAAAGTATCCCTCTTACTTATCTCAAGTAAAAAGAAATCAGAAATAATACCCGTATGGTATTAGCAGCGGAAAATCACTTTGAAAAACTTATCTTTCAAAATAGAATAGGTGAGAATTAGCGCAAAGAATTTTAACGCAACAATTGCCAAGCCACGCGACCTGTTCTACACACCCATGGGTTAGATAACCATGGCCGGATCGTGGTAGGACTTGGAATTCTAAATTGAGCTATCCCGATTTAAGGACGGGACATAACCTATTTGAAAAACATCTTTTTCCAAAAATTTTGAAAGCACGTTGGCTAATCTCCGTAGAGTAGAGCACAACGTCACAAGTACATTGGCTAATCTCCGTAGAGTAGAGCACAATGACATGGCTAATCTCGCATGAAGTAGAGCACTATGGCTAATCTTCAAGGAGTAGAGCCCAAATGAAAAACTTCATTAAAACGTTAGTCCCGTATGAACTATTCGGCACTGTGGTTAGTCCCGTATGGACTAATCGACACATTCGAGTTTGACCAAGGCCATTTGTTACCCCGTATGAGTCATCTGGCAAGTTTGCAATCGATCCAGACCATCTGTCAGATTGGTCGACCAAAAACACAAAATTGGTCGACCAATTTTCGAAATACAAATTCTCCCTCCGGTCAGGGCCTCTGCCCTGACCGGGGCTTGGCCAAAGGCCGGCCAGGGCCTCTGACCTGGCCGGCCAGGGGGACTGGCCCCCTCGGCCAGGGCCGGCCAGGCCCTGGCCTCTGCCAGGGCCTGCCGGCCAGGCCCTGGCCACTGCCAGGGCCTGCCGGCCAGGCCACTGGCCGGGGCCAGGGCTCCGGCCCTGGCCTCGGCCAGGCCCTGGCCTGAGGCCAGGGCGCCGGCCCTGGCCTCTGCCAGGGCCGGCAGGTCGCTGGCCGGGGCCAGGGCTCCTGCCCTGGCCTCGGCCAGGCCCTGGCCTCGGCCAGGCCCTGGCCTGAGGCCAGGGCGCCGGCCCTGGCCTCTGCCAGGGCCGGCAGGCCACTGGCCGGGGCCAGGGCTCCTGCCCTGGCCTCGGCCAGGCCCTGGCCTGAGGCCAGGGCACCGGCCCTGGCCTCTGCCAGGGCTGGCAGGCCGGCCAAGGGCCGGCCCTGGCCACTGCCATGGCCGGCCTGGCCGGCAAGGCTCTGCCAAGGCCGGCCACTGCCGGCCTGGCCCTTGGCCGACCACTGCCGGCCTGGCCATGGCCGGCCATGGCTTGGCCATGGCCGGTCATGGCCAAGGCCATTTGGCGTTGGCCGGCCATGGCCCCTTTGGCCATGGCCGGCCACCCCCTTTAAACGGGGTTGCCGCACTCATTCCTCCCCCTTGATGGGGTGGTCGCCGGTGGTTATTGGCCGTAGCCAACCCCCTCCGCATGGGGAGAGGGGATGCATGGCCTTCATAGCCCATTTGGCCATGGTACACATGCACCAAATTTTCCTCTTACCCGATGGAAATAACTTCCATCATCTTCCTCGATGAAGCACCCGTTCGTCGATGAAGTTAGTTATTGCCTAATGGCCGTGTGCCAAAAAATGACTAACGTACTACGTGAACGGTCGGTTCTTCCCGTCACGGAGAGTTCCTACCATATCCGTAATGATAGGAGACCCTAACGTGAAAAGAACAACCGCTGCGTTCTCTCCGTCACGAAGCGTTCCTACTATATCCGTAATAGTAGGAGACCCATTCGTGAAAAAGACAACGACTCGTTCGTAGTTTCGACGGGGCGGTGGATTGACCGGGGCGAACCCATATGGCTCCGATACCAATGAAGGATCCTGTCCAAAACAAAGTTAGGATCGATAATTAAAGTGGAGACTTACGCTTGCGTATGCCGAACGATAGTCTCAGAACTTTGCCTTCGGATTCGCCACGACGGATCGAGTCTTCTCACGAACGGAGTAAGGCTACTAATCCACAATCTAAATCTCTATTTTAGATTAAGAACTTGGAAGGAGGGAGAGGAAATATTTCTGCAGAGCTTCGCTATGAAGAAGATGCATGCATGAATTTCATGCAAATGTGTAAGGAAAATGGCTACCCTTGGGTCTTATTTATAGCCCCCAAGGTAGTTATTTTAGGGTAAGTTGTTCCTTTGGAACAACTTAATTAAGGTGTACCATGATACATGGCACATTATAAGCTTAAGTTGTACCATATGCATGGTACAACATAAGCTTAAGATATTCCCCCTTTATTAGCCATATGTCGCATGCACTTATGCATATATAATGCGACTTTCCCGCTCATCCAGAGATCCTCTCCGCAAGGGAACAGATTCCCTTTGCACACGACTTCGTGTACACGACGTTCGAGGTCCGTAATCCCTCGTACATCCCCCACAAGGGTGTACAAACGTCTTCCATATCCAACAGATCCCCCTTTCACGATCCGGGATCATCGTTGCCTTCCCTTTTCCCCTCAGATCTGATTGGTGATTCAGATCTGAAGAGGCTCCTTCCTTCGAACGCGAGATCTGAGGCACGGTGATGTTTTGAGCCATGAAATTGACGAGCATCTCCTTCACTTTCTCCAGATCTCCCTTCAAATCAGATCTGAGTGCCTTCGTGGCCGCCGTCGCCGCGTCGATTTTCTTGAAGATATCAGTTGTCTCATTATTCCTCTCAGCGATCTCCGCATCCAACCTTTCCTCCATAGTTTTCGTTGTAGCCGATCTTGTGGCGGCCATTAGATCAGAGCTCTGATACCAAATTGATGCAGACTAGGGTTTTGATGAAGAGATTTGGGGATTTTTATTGGAAATAGAAAATAGGGTTACAAGATAACTAGCCAATTTTGGGAGAGTTGGCCCCTCTCCTAGATTTTGCTAAGGGAAAAGCCTAAACTCTCTTCTAGATCTACTCGGAGAACAATAGGAATGTCAAATGACGGCTACAATCTTGATACCCTAACCCTAGCCCACGCCCTCTCTTATATAATGAAGAGGCGTGGTGCGTATGTTGGATATGGACGACATAAATACACCCATGAGGGGATGTATGAGGGTATACGGACCTCAGATGTCGCGTGCACGAAGGCGTGCGCGAAGGGAACCTTTTCTCGTGTGAAAAGGACCACTCGATAAGTGGAAAAATCCACTCGATAAGTGGAAAAAGCCACTTTATAAGTGCAAAATGACACTTGATAAGTGGATAAAGAAGAAGATAAATGAATGTGCTAATATAGGCTAATAAGCTTATAATTGGTTATTTCCTACAATAACCACCCCTAAAGCCTATAAATAGGACCCAAGGGTAAGGCATTCATTCACACTTTCCATGCCATAAGTTTGCATAAGGCATCCTTATGTTCTTCTTCTCCCTTCCATTAAAATCCTCTTCTAGTTAGAGATTTAGGCGGTGAAACTCTGCTTCGATCCTCCGTGACAAAGTATCGACCGTTGTGGCGAATCCGAGGGCGAAGTTCCAAGATTACGGTGTCGCGTACGCAAGCGTAAGTCTCAACTTCATTTATCGATCCTAACGTTTTTTTGACAGGAACCTACATTGGTATCAGAGCCATACGGATTCGCTCCGGTCAGACAGCCGCCCCATCGAACCGATGAACGAGGCGTTGTCTTTTTCACGAATGGGTATCCTACCATTACGGATATGGTAGGAACGCTTCGTGACGGAGAGAACGCAACGGTTGTTCTTTTCACGTTAGGGTCTTCTGTCATTACGGATATGGCAGGAACTCTCCGTGACTGGAAGAACCGACCGTTCACATCGTCAAGCTCGCACTCTTCATGGATGCCGAGTCTCCATTCATAGAGAATGTGAACTCTCTTCATGTGGAGCGTGTAGTTTACGAACTTTAAAGTATGTTATTTTTCATTTTTGGCACACGGCCATTAGAAGATAACTACTTTCTCGACGAACGGGTGCTTCATCGACGAACGGGTACTTCATCGAGGAAGATGATGGTAGTTATCTCCATCAGAGAAGATGATTTTTGGTGCATGATCACCATGGCCAAATGGGCTATGAAGGCAATGCACCCCCCCTCCCCATGCGGAGGGGGTTGGCTACGGCCAATGACCACCACAGCCACCCCTCCGGCGGGGGTGTGCGGCAACCCCATATAAGGGGGTGGCCGGCCATGGCCATATGGGCCATGGCCGGCCAAGGCCAAATGGCCATGGCCCGGCAATGGCCGGCCATGGCTATGGCCGGCCATGGCCAGACCTGGCCAGCCCCGGCCAGGGCCAGGGGGCCCTGGCCGAGGCCAAGCCAGGGCCAGGGGGCCCTGGCCGAGGCCAAGCCAGGGCCAAGGGGCCCTGGCCGGCCTCGGCCAGGGCCAGGGGCCGGCCTGACCGGCCCTGGCAGTGGCTAGGGCCAGCACCCTGGCCTCGGCCAGGGCCTGGCCAGCCCTGGCAGTGGCCAGGGCCGGCGCCCTGTCCACTGCCAGGGCCAGGGCCGGCCTGGACGGCCTTGGCTGGCCTTGGCCAGGGTAGAGGCCCTGGCCGAGGGGCCAGGGCCCCTGGCCGACCAGGGCAGAGGCCCTGGCCGGGGGGTGGAGGGTGCCAGAACCCTTGGTCGGCATTGGTCGACCAATTTGGGTTTTTTGGTCGACCAATTCAGCCGGAGGCCTTGCCAGCAATTTCGGCCCCGGCCATCTGCAAGGCTAGCCCATACGGGGCCGTCGGCAGTCATTTGCTGCAAAATTCTCCTATAAGGGGGGAAGCGCCTGGATCCATACAGGAGCCGGCGACAATTGCTTGCAGAAAAATCTCCTCAAGGGGGGGATCCGACCTTGGCACGTCAACGGCTTAAACCCGACAAATGGCCAGGAAGTGCCGAGTATTTCACTAGCATCATAAGGGTACTAGGTTGAAATATACAATTTTGAAAAATACGTTTTTCATACGTTTAGAAAAATACGTTTTCAAAAACGCTTTTTCCGCTGCAAAGTACTATAAGAGTACTATCGTTTGATAAAGTGAGGGAGAAATATTGAAAGTTACTCTAGATGAGGATTGGAAACGTAGTGACTTTTCCGATTCTAGAGTATCACCTTCAATATTTTTCGAAAGTAACTTATCAAATTATGAATATTATTCCAAGTGGGAGTTGATTTTAGAACTATCCAAATGGGATATTCTATTATCATTTCAAGTGGGAATTATATCTGAAAAATACGTTTTCAAACTCGTTTTTCCGCTGCTAGTACTATAAGAGTACTATTGTTTGATAAGTGATGGGGGAATATTGAAGGTTGTTCTAGATGGTGAGTGGAATCGTAGAGACCTTTTCGATTCTATAACAACATCTTCAAATATTTTTCGAAAGTAACTTATCAAATATAATATAATTCCAAGTGGGATTTGAATTTTTAGAACTATCCAAATGGGATATTCTATTATCATTTCAAGTGGGAGTTATATTTTAAGAATTTTTATGCAATGTTTTGATCAAACCTTCGTTTTTGTGTCTTTTGCAGCATTTTAAAAGTAAAATGTCTTCCGCTTCAAAGAATATCGTCGCTGAGTTAAACAGAGGTGAAAAACTCAACGGCGATAATTACAAACTTTGGTCCATCAAGATACAATACGTTTTAGAGGAGCAAGAAGTGCTCGAAACTCTAAAGAACGTAATGATTGAACCCGAGTTGGGCACTACGGCCCAACACAGACGAGACAAGGAAGCTTTTGATGCTTGGTCTCGGAAGAACAAGATAGCACGCATTACATTATTAAGCAGTATGGCTGATGACATAATGCGCATCTTCCGAGAACATGACCTAGCCATGGACATATGGTCCAAGCTAGAAGAGAAGTTCGGTGGCACATCGGTGTCCAAACTTCGCGCCTTAACTATAAGGTTCGATTCATATAAGAAACGTCCAGATCATTCCATGGGGAAACATTTGCGACATATGGCAAATCTTATCTCTGAGTTAAACGACGCAGGTCATGTGCTCACTGATGAGCAACAAATCCAAGCAGTCATACGTTCCCTACCAAATGGGTGGGACCAAATGAAGATGCATCTCACTCACAATGAGAGCATCAAGACTTTCAGCGATGTTTCTAAGCACCTCGAATTAGAGGAAGAGCGGCTTGCGGCTGCCAAGCCAAGTGCAGAAGTGCACATGGTTGCTAGTTCCTCACACGGGGGAAAGAAACGGAAAGATCGTTCAAAGTTCACTAATGAACGTAATAAGCAACCTGAGTCTACCAAGAAACCCAAACATAAGGGTGGGCACAAGAAATGGCACAAGAAGAAAGACTTGAAGAGGATCAAGTGCTTCAAGTGCAACAAGCTCGGTCACTATGCTCGTTCGTGTACGAGTGGAGGTGACGAGGTGCCACCGACCACATAGCAAGGGACAGACGGTCCTTCATGGAGTATCACCAGATACCCCAAGGAATGAAGTGGATCAATGTAGGAAACAACACACGTGTTGAAGTGAAAGGCGTTGGGACTCGCAAGCTAGTCTTTGACAACGACCGCACTCTCCTACTTCATGATGTTCTCTTCATTCCATATATTCAAAGGAATATTAAAACTGTGGTCAATTTAATGGGTCTTGGTTATAGTTGGTTACTTCATGATTGTAATATGGACCTATTTTGTAATAATTCCTTAATTGGCACATGGTATGTTTTCAAAGGATTTATTGTAATAAGTACAATGTATGATTCCTCATGTAATGAAAATTTCCTTGTGACAAATTCTTTGACTAATGAGTCTAATATAATTTGTTGGCACACAAGGCTTGGTCATATTGGACCAACGCGTATGGATAGACTTGCCAAACGTGGCCTTCTATCCAATGTTTCAAAGGTCGAAATGTCGACATGCGAACATTGCCTTGTGAGGAAATCTTGTCGCAAGCCGTTTGGAATCGGCACAAGGGCCGAGGTTCCATTACAGCTTATCCATTCGGACATATATGGTCCGATGAATGTCAAGACAAGACGCGGGAAGTCCTATTTCATCACTTTTATTGATGATTTCACCAGATTTGGACATATCTATTTGATATCCCACAAAAGTGAAGCATTGGCTTGCTTTAAAAACTATATGAGTTTAGTGGAGAATCAATTAGATCACAAGATTAAGGTCTTGCGAACCGATAAGGGCGGTGAATATCAATCAACAAGTTTTAAGGAACTTTGTGATGAAAAAGGCATAGTACATCAGGTAGCTATGCCTTATACTCCTCAACAAAACGGTGTTGCAGAAGGAGAAATAGGACTTTAATGAAAATGGTACGTTTAATGATGGCGCAAGCTAACTTACCAATCACCTTTTGGGGTGATGCATTATTGACACCCGCTTTCATTTTGAGCCGCGTACCCTCGAAATCAGTTAGCTCCACTCCTTATGAGTTGTGGAACCAAAGGTCTTCTGACTTAAACATTTTTGAAACCCTGGGGTTGTGCATCCTACGCACATATTTCCTCCCATAAGTATGGAAAACTTGGGCCAAGGGGAAGGAAATGTATCTTTATACGATACGCAGAAAACTCCAAAGGTTATGTTTTTGTTAGTCAAGAAGACAATGGTGGGCTAATTGAGTTTGAGTCGAGGGATGTCACTTTCTTGGAAAACGAGTTTCCAAGACAGGGCGAGATAAGTCAGGACTTATCTCTATTTGAGATTTATGATCAAGAAGGATTACCTCATTCGAGTGGGAGAATTCTTGGTGAAAACGAAAATACGTTTCAACCTTCACCAATGGATTATACGAATGACGATTATCCTATTCCATACGAGAATAATGATCCAAGTAGGAGCAATTCTAACGACATTCCAAGTGGGAGTGATATTAGAATTGATCTAAATTCGAGTCAATAAGGACTTGAAGAATCTCAAATACAACGTAGTAGTCGTACAAGGTTGGCTCCTCTAAGATTTGAGGATGAATTTCCGCAAACCTTTATGACTTTACTACAAGAAGATGACGATCCTGCTACTTTCAAACAGGCCGTATCTTGCCCTGTTAAAGACAAATGGATGGAAGCGATGCAAGAGGAGTTAGAATCCATGAAAGTTAACCAAGTCTGGGACTTAGTTGACTTACCCAGAGGGCGTAGAGCTATTGGGAACAAATGGGTTCTCAAGATCAAGCATAAGGCTGATGGCTCTATTGACAGATATAAAGCTTGCCTTGTCGCGAAAGGTTTTACGCAACAGGAAGGGATAGACTACGAAGAGACCTTCTCACCTGTTGTTCGTTTTACATCGATTCGCCTGATTCTGGCAATGGTAGCTTGCTTAGACCTCGAATTACATCAAATGGATGTAAAGACTGCCTTTCTCAATGGAGAATTGGACGAGGAGATCTATATGGAACAACCAACAGGGTTTGTAAAAGAAGGAAACAAACATAAGGTTTGTAAACTTCTTAAATCCATATATGGTCTTAAACAATCCTCGAGGCAATGGTATATACGATTTCAAGAAGTTGTCTTATCAAATGGTTTTACCATGCTTGATGAAGATAACTGCGTATATATCAAGAGGATTAAAAGCAAGTATGTTATCATGTCTCTATATGTAGATGACATTTTAATAGCCGGAAATGACAAGGGCTTTGTGATGGATATCAAGGCTTGGCTTTCATCAGTTTTTGAGATGAAAGATATGGGAGAAGCCGCATATATCCTTGGAGTTAAGATTTCAAGGAATCGTTCGAAGAAACTTCTTTCTCTTTCACATGAGACTTATATAAAGAAGGTTCTAGAACGCTTTGATATGCAGGACTGCAAGTCCATTGATATTCATATAAGCATATGCGATAATTTATATCTGGAATCGTGTCCAAAGAACCAAAAGGAAAAGGAAATTATGGAAAAAGTTCCATATTCCAGTGCAGTTAATAGTCTTATGTACGCTATGGTGTGTACGAGACCGGACATCTGTTTTGTCGTTAGAAATTGTAAGCCGTTACCAATCCAATCTAGGGCAAGTACACTGGAAAGCGGTTAAGAGGATAATGTGTCTTGTAAGATCAAACACATTGATATCCGATACGAATTTGTAAAAGGCTATGATAAAACAAAGAAGGTAGACATAAGGTACATATCTACGCATGAGATGATAGAGGATCCGCTTACGAAAGCGATCCCCAGAAATGTGTTTTATAAACACTTATCATCCCAAGGATTGCGTAAGAGCTGAGTTGTACCAATATATATTCCCATGTCTGAGAAAGATCAAATTTAATAAAAGAATAAGTTCTTTTTAACATTGCATATGAATTTCTGAGAAATGTTTGTGTACATTTTTGAAATCTCAGCTATACTTTCTAGTATGTCGGACAGATTGAGGTTGGCTCTCTCACATGAGCAACCGCCTTATTCTATCAGACGGATAGAATAGAGATGAGACCTGTTTAAAGTCAAAATCATCAGACGGATGATTTAGAGTCATGACTTAAACAAAATGGTCGCATGAAAGATCTGCATCATATGGATGCTTACAGAAGATCTAAGAGGATTTTGAAATCCTATCTGTCTAAATGCGGGATGTGAGTCCAAAGGATTATTTGAGTAGAAAAAGGGACTCAAAGTCAGACATTGTGGTGTCTGATCATCATCCTTACAACATCATTGAGACATACACTCCCTGGGAAAGGAGCGATGTTTTAATACGTATTCATACTACGTATGCATTTTTTGACCATTGGGTTAGAATAGTAAATAAGTTTACTATTATGTGAGACCCAAAGACCACATGGGTCTTAATTCATTACCCTTATAGACTCTAATTGGTTCCTTTAGATTTGACCGGGTGATTGCTATCTTAGCATGTTACTTATGGACTATGGTTAATTCGGTCCGGCGGGGCATGTTAGAAAAGCAAGTCAAGTCAAGATCGAAAGGATCGCAAGAAGAGGAAGATTAATTTTGCATTCACATTTGGACTTTAAAGATTCAAAGCTGGCCAGCCAATTGTAATCCAGATGGGATTCAATTGTTGAATATAAAGTATAAGAAATGTGAAGAAATAAATCTAGGGTAAAGCATGCGTTGATCTACTCAACTTTGCTCCTCGAGGAGTGTTGTGTATCTCTAACAAGTGCACAACAGCGGACTCTATGCGCATGACGGTCACACGGCCTATTTCTCGGTATGACAAACAGAAGAGTTAAAGGAAAATATGTTTCCTTACAATCCCCTCAAGTGTGAGTGGGAGATGTTGGATATGGACGACATAAATACACCCATGAGGGGATGTATGAGGGTATACTAACCTCAGATGTCGCGTGCACGAAGGCGTGCGTGAAGGGAACCTTTTCTCGTGTGAAAAGGACCACTCGATAAGTGGAAAAAGCCACTCGATAAGTGGAAAAAGCCACTTTATAAGTGCAAAATGGCACTTGATAAGTGGATAAAGAAGAAGATAAATGAATGTGCTAATATAGGCTAATAAGCTTATAATTGGTTATTTCCTACAATAACCACCCCTAAAGCCTATAATAGGACCCAAGGGTAAGGCATTCATTCACACTTTCCATGCCATAAGTTTGCATAAGGCATCCTTATGTTCTTCTTCTCCCTTCCATTAAAATCCTCTTCTAGTTAGAGATTTAGGCGGTGAAACTCTGCTTCGATCCTCCGTGACGAAGTATCGACCGTTGTGGAGAATCCGAGGGCGAAGTTCCGAGATTACGGTGCCGCGTACGCAAGCGTAAGTCTCAACTTCATTTATCGATCCTAACGTTGTTTTGACAGGATTCTACAGCGTACAGCAACACAAAACAACTAGTAGTGCATAAAGACATTCTACCCCCAAATCGTCGGTGTGCCCAGCAATCACTCCTTAGTCTTCTTGCGCCTCCTCTCGTAGGTGATAAGCATATCAAAATATCAATGGCACAAAAGAATATAGAAATGATAATAATGGTGGCAGGGTGAAAATTCGCTTTTGTTTAAAATTTTTTTTTTCATAGTCTAATCAACCTAATTGTGACAAATTGGCACCCAACGGGAAACACCTCCCCGGCAACGGTGCCAAGAACTTGATCGGCCCCGGATATACACCCGGAGAACGATTGTAGTTTTACCGCAAGCACACGGTCAAGTGGCGAGCGGGTATCGAACACGAGGAGGTGGTGTTGGCTCCAATCTATCCTAGGTTGGTTCGACTACGAATGTCTTATTGGTGGAGATGGTTATGGAATGATGTAATGGAAATGGTGGTGGATGTCGGTGTCGGTGATAAAGAAGTCGGTCAAATATCGATTCAAATACAATATAATAAAAGTGCCTAGGGCTATGGAATTCTCACTACGGATCGTCATACATCATTGTAAATAGTGAATCTCAATATTACTAGACCTGCGTTGAGGTGAAATAGTCGTAACTGAATAGAGAACCAAGCTCACGCTCTTGCGCTATTGCCAGTCTATAGCAACCCTAGGATAGGGCCCAATCTCTTGCAAACCCTAGCCTAAGCCGCTAGCATTAGGATCAACATCATCGTTCAATCGCCCTTCAAGCCCACTCTCGTGCAAACTCGAGTTACGATCTAGGTTGTGATAGTTCGTATTCGTCCAACCTCTTGCAAACGAATATTGGTATAGATTTATAATAAAAATCCTAGCTTTGGTCCAATCTCTTGCAAACCAAGTCTAGAGAATCTCGATTATAAACCTAAATCGAATATCTAGGCCTTCCCATCGATTAGAATCCAATCTCTTGCAAACCCCAATCGATGGAAATCCCTAGCTATCCGTAATAAATCGATCACAACCTAACCTCCTAGCAATTCTAGCAATTTAAAAATTCATTCATCACAAATCTGAAATTAGATCCATAGGGTTCATCCCCATGCCCTAGAACAACAAATCTACTCAAGCATAGTAATAACGATATGAGAATCAATAAAAATCATTGCTTGCATACAAAAAGATAGAAAAAACAAAGATTCAAATAACAAGAACAAAATACTTAGCTTTGATGAAGATCTTCAATCCAAATACAAGCTTTTAGATCCAAGAGGGGGCCTAGGGCATGGCCTAACCTCTAAAATAATCACTAAGAAAACATCATGGGAATCCCCTCTAATGATGGCTACAAACCCCTTATATAGCCCCCCCAAAAAAAACCCTAACAAAACTGCCCAAAAACCCTCTGAAACCCACGCCCGAAATCATGTCCGCGTGTAAGTTAAGTTCTGGGCAGGCAGCGACTCGGCCGAGTGGAAAGCTCACTCGGCCGAGTGGGAATTCCTGCAAAATTTCCAGAAAACAGCACTCTGTCAAAAACTGGCAAAAACTTGTCACTCGGCCGAGTGGGAATCTCACTCGGCCGAGTGGAAATGTCACTCGGTCGAGTGACACTGACATGCGAATTCCAGCACTGCAGCATCGACTTGCAGAAATTCTCCAGATTTCATCCGACCTCCGATTGACGCGTTTTTAGCGGTGTTGGAACCGTCATGAAGTCTATTATCCATAAAAAATATGAGAAAAATACTTTGACCTCTAGAATGATAGAAAATTTCAAAAGAGTGGAAGGTTGTCTGAAAATCTGGGCGTGTGTGTCATCGGCGTCACTCGGTCGAGTGGGCTTCTCCACTCGGTCGAGTGGGCTTCTCTACTCGGTCGAGTAGGTCTCCAAAGGATCTCTGAAAATTCCAATAACTTCGTCCTTTCTCTGGACAATTTCCCTGTACCACTCGGGCGAGTGAGATTTCACATTCGGCCGAGTGGGATTTCTTCGTTCGGCCGAGTATATGCAGAAATTAGCTCTGTGTGCTTATCCATTCTGGTCGGCCGAGTGGGGTTTCTTGTTCGGCCGAGTGAGTGCTCCATGATCACTCCATATTTTACACCTTTTTTCTGCATGTTTGCATGCCATTTTGATCGCTCGAATCGCGTTTTTACGATTTCTCGGTAAAATTGCAATGCTTTTCACGATTTCTTGTTTTTGTCGAATTTCAGGAGATTTCGAGCGATTTGGAGTGATTCTGAGATGCACCCACTCCGGAGTGTCACCCGTGACTCTTTTGAGGGGAATTTCGCTATTGGAGAGGAGTGGAAGAAGAAAGAACGTCGTAGGAGCGACGAGGAAGCAAAAATACGAAGATTGGGCATTTTCTGCATGTCACTCAGTCGAGTGAAGGAGTCACTCGGCCGACCATCGAAAGCCCGCTCGGCCGACCAGATCTGACACGCAGAAGATAGAGTATCAGCGTGCAATCGGCCGACCGTCGCCAGCCCACTTGGCCAAACCACGGAGACACCACTCGCCCGAGTGGCATTAAGACGACATCAACGAAAAGTCCAGACTTACTGTAATCTGTCAGTCGACTCCCGAGTTCCGACTTGGCTGAGTGAAGAAGTCCCCTCGGCCGAAGCAAAGAAAGTCACTCGGCCGAGTGACTCCCGAGGAGCCAACCCCCAAAAGTCCGAAGTTACTGGAATTTGTCAGGGTTTGTTACTCGGCCGAATGACATTTGTCACTCGGCCGAGTGAGCCGCGCTGCATGTAGCGTAAATTGTGATTTTGAGGCTGCGCATGGGCATTTTCGTCACAGTTTTTGGGGCGATTTTGGGGGGTATTTAACCCCAGTTTTTAACCTAGGTTAGGGAGCTTTTTCAGAACTTTTTGCAGCCCTTTTTAGGTTACTTTTAGGAGATTAGATTGAGCTTTTAGGGGAGAGAGAAAAGTGTTATTTTGTTGGATGCTATTGAATCTCCATTGGTTTGTCTCTCCCTCTATCAAAAACCTCATTTTTATTGATATATTGAATATTGCAATGAATTCTATTGATTTTATTTGTGAATTTCTATTGAATTTCATTATGAATTGTGAGTAGTTTTATCTTCCTAGGGCGTATGGATGAACCCTACGAATCCTATTTCTAATTTGTGATGAATATGTGAAATTATTGCTAGAATTGATTAGGGTTAGTTTGGGATTGATTTAATACGAATAGCTAGGGATTCATACCGATTGGGATTTGCAAGAGATTGGATCCCAACTCGATAGAAAGCCCTAGAAATTCGAATTGGGTTACAATTGGATTTATCCGGAATCGGTTTGCAAGAGATTGAACCGAAACTAGGGTTTTCGACTGCAATTCTATACCAATACCCGTTTGCAAGAGATTGGACGGGTAGGAACTATTCCAACCTAGGTCGTAGCTCGAGTTTACACGAGAGTGGGCTCGAGATACGATTGAACGATGATGTTGTTCTTCACGCTAGCTTGCCTAGGTTAGGGTTTGCAAGAGATTGGACCCTACCTTAGGTTTGCTATAGACCAGTAATAGCGCGAGAGCGTGAGCTTGGTTCTACATTTAGTTGCAACTAGCTCACCTGAATTTCAAGTCTAGCAATTGTGAAACCTACGAATCACAATGACGAGATACGGTTTATAGCGGGGATTCCCTACCCCCTAGGCGTCTTTATTAATTTGATATTCCTTTTATACAATTGAATGACTGTGACCGCTTTATTGCGAACATTTCTCGACTGTTTTTATAGCCAGGTGAGTTGAAGAAGACACTGTCATTTGACCTCCTCGTGTTCGATACTCGCTCGCCGCTACACTGTGCGCTTGCGGTAAGACTAGCGAGTCGTGTGCCCTGGTTCCGTGTTCGCACTCCCGGGGCTCTGATAAAGTTTTTGGCGCCGTTGCTGGGAGGCAATAGTGTTTGATTCTACCTACCTAGCTATTTTTCTTTTTTATTCTATTATTTCTATTTTTATTTTACCCCTCCTTTGTGCTAACTATTTCTTTGAAACTCTGTTCTCCCTTGCATGTACACGAGATCCACGGTGAACCCTGAAGAAATACTATACGATCCGGAGATCGAGCGTACATTGAGGAGGATCTGAGCGGAGAAGAGACCCGATACGGAAGGGAATTTTATGACCCATCCTGAGACACCCGAAGAATTGGCGGAGCGAATGGCAAGGATCATTTCCATTAGAGATAGGCTTCGGCCTAAGACTTCTTCCACGACCTCGTCCATAGCTATGCTGGAGTTGGCGGCCGACAAAAATTTTGAATTGAAGATCGGATTGGTAGTCCTGATGCAGCAAGACCCTTTTCATGGGAATTCCCATGAGAACCCTCATTACCACTTCCAGCTCTTCCTATCAAAATGTGCCACCTTCCAAATGCCGGGCATCTCCATAGATGCTATCAGACTGCGCCTCTTCCCCTTCACACTCAAGGACAAGGCCTTATATTGGTTGAGGATGCAAGCTGAAGGAATCTTCACCACTTGGGATGAATTGGCGAGTGCCTTCGTCGATAAATTTTACCCGCCCTCCAAGACGGTGAAAATAAGAAGTGCTCTCATGTCCTTCAAGCAAGGACCGCAGGAGACTCTCTATGAGGCATGGGAGCTCTTCAAGGACTTGCAACATCAATGCCCCCATCACAGCATTGAGGATTGGGAGCTTGTCCACAGTTTCTACAATGGACTCCAACTGGGCACAAAACAGATTATTGATGCTACCGCAAATGGAGCCATTTTGTCAAAGACTCCCGATGAAGCTACGGCCTTGCTAGAGGAGATGGCCTCCAACAACCAACAATGGGGGGACGATCTAGGACACTCTTCATCCTCCTTGAAGCCCACGAGTATTTATGAGGCCAAGGCCGTGGCGGAGCTTGCTAGCAAGTTTGACTCTCTCCACAAGGTAGTGTAGAGGTTGGAAAAATACATTACCGAGCCGCAAGGAGCCCCTACTACATCCGCACCGACAAACCATATGAGTGATTGGCAAGACCAATCCCAATCCATGTATGTAGGAGGAGAGCAAGGAGAAGGAGCTTTGGAGCAAATTCAGTATGTCGCGGGGAATTCCGGATATTGGGCCAACCCGGCCGCTAGAAACCATTCGGGTTTTTCCTATGCTAATAATGATGATGCCTTGAACCCCCCCCGCCACAACAACCTCCTCAAGCTCGGGCTCCACCACCACAACCGAATTATCAACCAAGGGGGCCACCACAACAAAACTTCCCACAAAGGCAACAAGTGGGACCTTATAGGCCACCTGGGTATAATCAAGGGTGGAGAAATCCTAACCCTCTGCAAGCTCAACCGCGTTCGGATTTTGAAGCTAAGGTGGAGGAATTTATGGCGGAGCAGAGGAAGATTAACGCCACGTTGAAGGCGGGACAAGATTCTCTCACCACCGTCGTCGCTCAAATCGGGGAGCAACTTGCGTTGCTCAATAGAAACAACGAACAATTGGCGGCTCAACCCGAGCCAAATTCACGGGGCAACACCGGCCATATCAACGCGGTTGTTGCGGTTACGACAAGGGGTGGGAAGGATACCACTCCCGCCATGACTCAAATCAAGGAACCTGTGGTGGAGATTCTAGAAGAAAGCGAGCCGGTAATTGAGGTGGAAAAGGAGGAGCAGCAAGAAGGAGCAAAATCTAGAGTGGAGGAACCTATTGATGAGCACCGATCCATTCCACCGGTGACTTTCCCTCAACGGCTAGCTAGATCCAAGATCGAGAAGAGGCTAGCCAAGTTCCTCGAATACTTGAGAGGGGTGAGCCTCAATAACCCTTTTCTTGATACCTTAGTGGAAATCCCGTCCTATGCGAAGTTCTTAAAGGACTTGATTACGGGAAGGAAAAGGAAGGAGAAGATCATGCTCGAGGAACAAGGAACGTGGTTCACTAGGAAGGAAAAGGAGCCCGTCAAATTTAAAGATCCCGGGAGTTTCCGGATTCCTTGCACACTCGGAGGCATCCCCTTACAAAAAGCATTGGTTGATTTGGGCGCTAGTGTGAGCCTCATGCCTCTCACCATGTTCCGGAAGTTAAATACCGGCACGGATTTAAAGCCAACCGACATGAGGATTCAACTCGCGGATGATCGAATTACAAGGCCGGTTGGGATCGCGGAGAATATCCCACTCCAAGTTCCGGGAGGCATATGCTTGCCTTGTGATTTTGTGATCATGGACATCAAGGAAGAGGGTGACACATCGATCATACTTGGACGCCCATTCCTCGCCACCGTCGGTGTAATCGTCGACATGCGGGAAGGGACTCTTACCTTCAATGTAGGCAACATTGAAGTCGAGCTCCATATACCAAAGGCTATGAAGCACATGCCGTATCATGAGGAGCTAGATTATTTGGACCTCCTTGACGAGGTCATTGAAGAGGCTATCCCCTACTCCATCGGTGCGCTCCATGATGACGGCTTCAAAGAAGGCCAAGATTCGGTCGAAGAAGAGAAGATGGAGGACTCTCCCAATAGCTCCATGGTGAATGATGATGGCGACGCTGATGTCACGAGAATACAGAAGCTTTGCAAGCTCTCGACATTGAAGAGTCCAAAGAAAGCTCCACCGATTCGAAGATCGGTGTCACCGGCGAAGTCGAAGACCGGAACAAGCTCAAGCTTGGGGGAGCCATCCCCCAACATTGCTCATGATGAAGGGGCACTGAGGAAGGCCACGCACCACCACGATCCAAATCCGAGCGGTCTTCCCGGCAAGTTCGACGGGTGCATCTCATATGCACCCAACATCAAGCGTTGATTGAAAATCCAAAGGGGTGGAGCTCAAGATCTTAAACGAGCGCTTATCAGGAGGCAACCCGATGGTTTTTGCATTATTTTTATTTGGTTTTTATTTTTATTCTAGACTTTATTAATATTTTGAGTCTTTTGGCCCATAAAAATCGTGACAACGGGTCTTAATTCTTATGACATGAGAGGAGAAAAGGAGATCTCTCATATGGAGGAAGATAGAGGCAAGGAAGAGCGCTCCAGGAATTCGCTCAGGTCTTGGGAGGAGGAAGAAATCAATTGGAGGAAGAAAAACAGAGAGAAGAGCGAAAACGGAGCCCCGAAGCAGAAAACAGCATGCCACTCGGCCGAGTATCATATGCGACTCGGCCGAGCAAAGGACCCCATTCGGTCGAGTGGGGCACCAACAAGGGAAGTCTGCTGAACCCAACTCTCTGTCTTTTTTGTGCATTTCGTATTAACTGTCACTCGGCCGAGTCGTTTAGTCACTCGGCCGAGGGAAACGGATACCCTCCTAGCCTGAATATTGCCGAGTAGCCTGTGCCACTCGGTCGAAGGAGTTTTCCCCCTTCGGCCGAGTGAACAGAAGCCACTTGGCCGAGTCGTAAGTGCCGGGGAGAAATTTAAATTTTTTTTATCGATACGTCACTCGACCTAGCAACATAGTCACTCGGCCGAGTCGTATCTGCACCTATATAAGCCGCTGCGGGCTCGGCGCGAATTTCAACGCGACTAATCCCCAATTTCGCCCGAGCCCTGAGCCTGTTCATATCCCCTCACCTGCGACCGCACCCCTCCTTCGCCCGAATCACCTCGCCACCGGCCCCAATCGCCCGACCACCGTCGGCGATCGTCCGACCGCTGATGCCCCGGCCTCCGGCGAGTAGCCTCACCGCCGGCCGACCCCATATCACCTTGGTTTGCCCCCAACCGCCATTTTTCTCCTATTTTCCTCGATCCGTAGACCCGTTGAGCCCAAAAATCAAATTAATTTGTTTATCTATCTATTATACCCCATATCCCCCAAGTATTTTGAATATTATCCGCTGATATCGTTGTTTGACTTGCAGGCTATCTTGGGGGAGCTTAGGGGAGCTTCAGGACGCATTTTTTAGCTTCGCGGAGGCGGCGCTCTTCACACGCACTTGCTGACTTGCTCTCGCGGTGTGTTCAGGTACACTCGTTCCTTTTATTGAGCACACCGCATTATATTTCTGTTGGGTGAGCACTCGCGGCACACATGCCGCCCCGCACTAGGCCACGCACGCGGGAGCCTCTTCCAAGCGGAAGAGGACCGATGATGCCGGTCCCTCTCACGCTAAGGAGGTCTCCCCTCCACCTAGTCCACCCCCCCCCACACAGCCACTTCCCACCGATCCCATCCACGCACAGCATATCCCTGCCGATCCTATCCCCCCACCGGCTCCCGTTGTCGGGCCGCTGGGGATCACGTTCAGAGACGACGCACAGCGCGTCCGATTTGAGCGTATCGCCCAGTGAACTATAGGCCCTCTAGGTTCACACACTTAGCAGACCTTGACCGCCTAGGGGTGCTAGAGGGGATGCTCACGTTGTACGACAACGTGGGTTGGTGCGACTTTCTGTCAGTGTCGACGGACACCTACGTCCGTCCGACACTTGAGGTACTTAGCTCGATAGCCCGGACCCCTGGAGGATGCACATTCCACCTTATGGATCGAGAGTACGATGTCACTCTCACCATGCTTCATGCGTTCTTCCAGTGGCCCGATGTCCCCGTCCCCGACCGAGCCTACGCACCCACTCACATCCCACCGCCGTCGTTTGACACTT
The DNA here is from genome assembly GCA_030789695.1 of Scilla litardierei. Classification (NCBI taxonomy): domain Eukaryota; kingdom Viridiplantae; phylum Streptophyta; class Magnoliopsida; order Asparagales; family Asparagaceae; genus Scilla; species Scilla litardierei. The sequence continues at coordinate 744,910,485 of CM061142.1, forward strand.
CCACGTTCTGGACACATATCACGGGCTCCCACCATGGCTTTGACCCTATTAGAGCCAAGGCCTCAGCCATCCTGTACCCCTGCCTCCGCATAGCTCAGCGCCTCATGGCGACCACTTTCTTGGCGAGGTATGAGCCTGGGACGATGTCTACGCCTGAGCTCTATATGCTCTACGCGATGACTCGCCCCAGAGTTCTCGATAGGGATAGCGATGACCTGGTCCCCACCGTTGAGATTGATATTGCTAGCTGGTTTTTAGACCGCATCATCATTTCGGTGGGCGCTCGCTCACCTATTTACTGCGGCGGTCTGATTACTCTGCTAGCCCTGATGACCGGCATGGACCTACCTGCTGACCTTAGACTAGCCCCGGGCACCACTGCACTCTCGATAGACGTCATGGCCCGGATGAAGATGCTTCGTCCCCACAGCCAGCGGCACTGGGTGTGGTTGCACGGTCCTTTTAGTGCCGATTACATGATCCTCCCGAGCCTCGCTCGGACACATATAGGACCGGCCCACGAGGATTGGATCCCAACGATGGATCTCCTCATCCCAGCTGCCTACGTACTTGAGGCCGAGGGCACTGAGCAGGCACCCCATGCACCCCATGCACCTCCTGCTGACCCCGTGATCCCTCAGCCCGAGCCTGCACTTTCTGCACCTCCCGGTACTTCTGTCCCCACTTCTACCAGTGTCGGGAGTACCCTTGCTGAGCCGTCCACCACGTCCGCCACCACCCCCACCACTGTTGTGCCTATCTCGGTTGAGCCTATTTCCTCACTTCTTCCCGAGCGTCCACCCACCATACTAGAGAGCGGCGAGCCTTCCTTCGCTGCCGTCGTGGGGACCCTGTCCGGTATGATCTCCGCTGGGTTGTCACCTTTTGGTCCATTCACTTCCTCCCCAGCGGTCGACCTTTCTGTCTCCACCACAGCTGTCCTATCTGAGAGTGTCGTGACATCTGTCCCTGCTTCTGTGTCACCGACCTCTCTTGTTGCCTCGTTGCCGATTTTGTCTTCCACCACTGCTGCTGCCTCCTCGTCCCAGCCTGCATCCCAGCCTCGCACTGAGGCTGGGCATCCACTAGTGAGCACAGCACTTTTTCCACACATGCCTGCTGGCCCGATTACTTACACTGCCCGTATCAGACAGCCCCGACCTTCACAACCTAGACCTGTTCGTCCCTCCGCTCCACCACCCCCTGACGCTATACTTCAGAGCATCCGTGCTCTTGAGGGGGCGATGAGTGGACTCAGAGGAGATTTTAGGGCTCTCTCTACCGCGGTCAGTTCCGTGGAGTCCCGCGTCTCCATGCTTCCCGATATTCAGGTTTGCCTGAATCAGATCCTGGCGCAACTCCTTCCACTACACCCACCTACCCAGCCGACACCTCGACCACCACCTCCATCACCACCTCCGCCACAGGACGGAGACGGTGCAGCACCACCAGCTTAGGCACACCCTTGATGCCATTGATCCTTTTTTTCGTTATGCTGCCCATTCTCTGCTGGTCCTGTCGATATATTTTTTGCCCCCCTCCCCCCCGCACTATTTTTGTCCCTATCTTGCTCACATCATTATATATCTTTTTTTTGGGAGAGAGGGAGAGTTATTTTTGGTGACACATTATCCGCATCACTCCGATCTTTTGCATGCATCTTTCACATCATCATATTTTCTTTTCATTTTCTTTTTTTATTATGCATGCATCCTCACCTTCCCCACCCATTTCACGTCTCTTGGTGTGCCACACTTTGCACATTGAGGACACTGTGCACTTTAGCTTGGGGGAGTGAGTTCTCACACTTTTTGCTTTTATCACCTTTATTTTTAGTTTTTTTCACGTTTTTCCGCTTTTGCACCCATTTTTCATCACTTTTTTCATTTTTTACCATGCATCACGTTTTTCTTATTTCCTTTGTGTGCTGCATTGTAAATAATTCTGTTTTCTTTTATCTTTGTTTCTTTCATCTTTTGCTAGAGATGATTTTTCTGTGATGACGATGACGTGGTGTTAGCTTTTCTCTATATGCATGCTAAATTTGTCATGTCATAGCTTTTGTTTCTGATATCATATGCTACGTCCTGTTTTGCATTTAGAAACAGTGACCCACTTCTTTTTCCGTATGAAAATGGATGAAATTCTATTATTAGCTGATGTCTGATGATTCATATGTATGCTATCGTAGAAAACACACCAAGATTCACGCATTGATGCTTATATCTGGAGTACTGCTTTCTTTTCTCATATCACTTCTTATTGCATGATTTGTACGCTTCACTTCAGGTTGATTGAATGTTTACTAGCATTGACAAATCTGGATTAGTTTACTTTTTGTATCAAACTGACTAGATTAAATTACCCTGCTGAAGTTGTCATGCACGTCCTATAGAGTGAACCGAGAGATTCATTTATTTCTTTCTCCACATATCTTGAACATCATTTCTCTACTTTAAATTCATTGGTGAATCTCCCCTTAGCAATTCTATTATTGGCATCCCCCGTTATTATATCTCATGCTCCAAATTCCCCAAAACCAAAAAGAAAAAAATACGTGTATATCCTTCTCTTTTGATTTAGGATCATTTGTGTATATATGCTAATGAAAAAAAAAGAAAAAGAAAAAAAAGAGAGAAAAAGAAAAGAAAAGAGAAAAGAAGTTCGAAAACAATCCCATCTCATATCCTTTCTCTCTTTCTTCCCTTTTTTGCTTTTATTTTTTTTATTTTCTTTGACTTTTGGAGCTTCAAAAGAAACGGGGATGTAAATATTGTTTTGTTTATGCCACCACGCTTATGGATAAGATTGGGGGAGATGATCCTATGATGTGTGAGAGAGTGACTACTTGACGGTGCATGACAACCTAGGCTAAGTAATATTTTATACTCGGTGGGATCGCTAAAGTTTCACGAAATCCAGAAATCTACACTTAGCATTCATCTCATGAAAACCACACATTTCTATTCTTACTACTCTATTGTGTGATATCTCTTATACTCCTTATAGAAAGCATTCAATTGAAAAGTGTGTGATCTACGATATTATATACCGCTTTAGATGCTTCAGACGATGCTAATTCTAGAATTATTCCATTTTTCATGCTATATTGATATTCTTGAGTTTTCTATTTCAAATGCATCATTATACTATGATATCGAGATAAAAGTCTTTGACATGTGTTTTTACTTTCGATGCGTGCTATATGAGTAAGCAAAACCCACGTCCTGAGAAAAATGATCTAGCAGCTTCCCTCTTCGTTTTCTATTTTGTTTTTCGTTTTTTTTTCATTTTCCGCCTTTCCATCGTTTCTATTTTCTTTATCCACCGGGTTCGTTTTTTACTTATCTTCCTCGAGGACGAGTAAGAGGTAAGCTTGGGGGATTTCGATCACTCCATATTTTACACCTTTTTTCTGCATGTTTGCATGCCATTTTGATCGCTCAAATCGCGTTTTTTACGATTTCTCGGTAAAATTGCAATGCTTTTCACGATTTCTTGTTTTTGTCGAATTTCAGGATATTTCGAGCGATTTGGAGTGATTCTGATATGCACCAACTCCGGAGTGTCACCCATGACTCTTTTGAGGGGAATTTCGCTATTGGAGAGGAGTGGAAGAAGAAAAAACGTCGTAGGAGCGACGAGGAAGCAAAAATACGAAGATTGGGCATTTTCTGCATGTCACTCGGCCGAGTGAAGGAGTCACTCGGCCGACCATCGAAAGCCCGCTCGGCTGACCAGATCTGACATGCAGAAGATAGAGTATCAACGTGCACTCGGCCGACCGTCGCCAGCCCACTCGGCCGAACCACGGAGTCACCACTCGCCCGAGTGGCATCAAGACGACGGCAACGAAAAGTCCAGACTTATTGTAATCTGTCAGTCGACTCCCGAGTTCCGACTCGGCCGAGTGAAGAAGTCCCCTCGGCCGAAGCAAAGAAAGTCACTCGGCCGAGTGACTCCCGAGGAGCCGACCCCCAAAAGTTCGAAGTTACTGGAATTTGTCTGGGTTTGCCACTCAGCCGAATGACATTTGTCACTCGGCCGAGTGAGTCGCGCTGCCTGTAGCGTAAATTGCGATTTTGAGGCTGCGCAGGGGCATTTTCGTCACAGTTTTTTGGGCGATTTTGGGGGTATTTAACCCCAGTTTTTAACCTAGTTTAGAGAGCTTTTTCAGAACTTTTTGCAGCCCTTTTTAGGTTACTTTTAGGAGATTAGATTGAGCTTTTAGGGAAAAGAGAAAAGTGTTATTTTGTTGGATGCTATTGAATCTCCATTGGTTTGTCTCTCCCTCTATCAAAAACCTCATTTTTATTGATATATTGAATATTGCAATGAATTCTATTGATTTTATTTGTGAATTTCTATTGAATTTCATTATGAATTGTAAGTAGTTTTATCGTCTTAGGGCGTAGGGATGAACCCTACGAACCCTATTTCTAATTTGTGATGAATTGGTGAAATTATTGCTAGAATTGATTAGGGTTAGTTTGGGATTGATTTAATACGAATATCTAGGGATTCATACCGATTGGGATTTGCAAGAGATTGGATCCCAACTCGATAGGAAGCCCTAGAAATTCGAATTGTGTTACAATTGGATTTCTCCGGAATCGGTTTGCAAGAGATTGGACCGAAACTAGGGTTTTCGACTGCAATTCTATACCAATACCCGTTTGCAAGAGATTGGACGGGTAGGAACTATCCCAACCTAGGTCGTAGCTCGAGTTTGTACGAGAGTGGGTTCGAGATAAGATTGAACGATGATGTTGTTCTTCACGCTAGCTTGCCTAGGTTAGGGTTTGCAAGAGATTGGACCCTACCTTAGGTTTGCTATAGACCGGCAATAGCGCGAGAGCGTGAGCTTGGTCCTACATTTAGTTGCAACTAGCTCACCTGAATTTCAAGTCTAGCAATTATGAAACCTACGAATCACAATGACAAGATACGGTTTGTAGCGGGGATTCCCTACCCCCTAGGCGTCTTTATTAATTTGATATTGCTTTTATACAATTGAACGACTGTGACCGCTTTATTGCGAATATTTCTCGACTGTTCTTATAGCCAGGTGAGTTGAAGAAGACACTGTCATTTGACCTCCTCCTGTTCGATACCCGCTCGCCGCTACACCGTGCGCTTGCGGTAAGACTAGCGAGTCGCGTGCCCCGGTTGCATGTTCGCACTCCCGGGACTCCGATCACTCCACTCGGCCAAGTGGCATGATGTAAATGCCCAATCTTCTCCGTTTCTCCTCCTCGTCGCTCTCACGAAGTTCCTTCTTCTTCCACCCATCTTCAATCGCTGAATGGCCCTCAAATGAGCCGTGGATGACACTCCTTAGCGCTTGCGACCCACTTGATCTCAAAATCGCTTCGAATCGCTCCATATTTCCTGAAATACGACAAAAACAAGAAATAGTGAAAAGCATCGCAATATTGTCGAATAATCATGAAAACGCGATATGAGCGATCAAAACGGCATGCAAACATGCAGAAAAAAGGTGTAAAATATGGAGTGATCAGTTGCGCAAATCTGTCCTCTCCGGCTTCTCACGGCCATCCATCGCCGTACGCCCGCGCCGTCGGCCACCCACCAGGCCGAGCATCTTCCACTGATCCTAACTCCTCTACCGACAGCCCCTTGGACCCTCAGAATACACGTGCGTCGCCGTGCACACGTGTTTTTACCCGACGTCGCCGCCGTCGTGAAGATCCGTTGCGCTACCCGCAACGGGAAGGAGATCGCTGATTAGCTCGCTGATTTCACGTCACAACCCCGCTGTCCAGAGCTACCTCGCTGCGCTACCCGCGGTCGAGGAGTACCAGACAACGTCGATGTTTCGCCGTTCAGACCCGACTTCCGCTTGTTGGACGGCATCACGAGACGGACCATCACCGACGGGATGTTTCGACGGGACGCTCCGGACAGACGACGCACTCGCCACCGCAGGCAAGTGTACTCACTTGCACCTTCGGTCGTGTTTGGGCCTTAGACTTTTAGAATTGTTAAAATGTGAACAAAGAGAACCGGACATGAAATGATAGCGTCCAGGACGTCCATTGACAGCTTAGACTTGACGACGAAGTCTAAGCTCAACAACAACTTTTGACACCTTAGGGTAATCTTATGTGTGCGTGCATGTGGACCCCCTAGAAGAACCATCCCTGTCTTTGTCATGTCGTGTCTTGTCATACACAGCTTGCGAGCAATAGGGCACTCTTCGAGTGATCCCTTGTACTGATACACAGCTTGCAGGTAATAGGGCACTCACCAAGCTAGAGTGAGTGATCCCTTGTATGGATTTGTCTTGCGCACTTGGGTTGGGGTAGGGTTGAGCGTGCGCACGGGGAGAGGGTCTGATCCCCCTCGAACTGTAAGGCGTGAACCCTTCGAGTCACACGTGTCTTGTCATGTTCCTGTGCATAAGGTTGAGCGTTCCCTCGGTTGAGAAGGGCTGGCCGCCTTCTAATCGAAAGGCGTGAACCTTAGTGACACACTTTCTGTCTTGTCTTGTCCTGTGCACAAGGTTGAGCGTTCCCTCAGTTGAGAAGGTACTGGCCGCCTTCTAACCGAAAGGCGTGAACCTTGGTGACACATGTCTTGTCTTGTCCTGTCTTGTCTTGTCTTGTCACGTCTTGTCTGGACCCGTTTAGGTTAGTCCCGTAATCCATAGCACGCGATACAGCCACTACTTGACTCGTTTTACTTTTCCTGCTGCGTTTACTTCCTTTTGTTACTCTGTTATAACCCCAGCATGCTAATCAACCAGTAAAATGTTGCTTTAAATTAAAATTTCGGTACACTTGTAGTAGAGTCTAACCCTCTTTTGTAGACTTTACCTGACGTACAGTTCCTTTCTTTTGGGTGCTGTACGTCAGGTGTTGAGCCGGAGTGCGTTGACGAGGCGGACCTGTCAGAGTACGTAGAGCCGGAGGACGCAGACCCAGAGTACATGCCCGAGGAGGACCAGAGCTAGAGATCTTCACGTTGCTGCTCCAGAGTTTCGTACTGCCGTTTAGTTGGGTGCGTAGCACCATTTACTTTCTGTCTAGGTTGGGTGCTTGCACCAGTAGTTTACTTTCAGTTGTTGTAGCCGTGTCAGGCTTTTTGTTAGACTCTCAGTACTTCTAGATTGTTATTTTGGAATAAAATGAATGTTTCCTTTTTTGTACTTTTGTTGTTCCGTACTAACCTGCAGGGACCTGTTCCTTCATCTTGGAGTACCACACAGACGCTTATTGGGTCCGAGCTTCACAGCTCCGGCCTAAGCGGACCTTAGTCATGCTTCGCCTCCGTAGTTTTGGGAAGCGAGGCATGACAAATACAAGCTAAAATTGTCCAAAAAATCGTGACAAAACTGCCCCTGCGCAGCCCAGAAATTCAAATCCGCGTAGTAGTCGGAGAGGGTCACTCAACTGAGTGGCTCATGTCACTTGGCCGAGTGACAGTCCTGACGAAAAACAGAGAGTTTAAGATTTTCAGGGGACTGTCTCTCTGGGTGACTCTGCCGAGTGGGCTTCTTCACTCGGCCGAGTGAGCAATCATGCTCGGCCGAGTGGGCTTCCTCAGAAATTCTAGTAAGTTGGGCCTTTCTTTGGACGAATTCTCTGTACCACTCGGGCGAGTGAGCTTTCTCACTCGGCCGAGTGGACTTCCTTGCTCGGCCGAGAAAACGCTAAAAATTTGCTGTGTGTATCTGTTTTACTCGACTGAGTACAGCTTCTGACTAGGCCGAGTGAGTAGTGTACTCGGCCGAGTGGACTGTATCTTGGCTCCTTTCTTCTCCTCCTCGCCTCCTCGTCGCTCCTATGGAATTCCTTCTTCTTCTGCTTATCCTCTATCACTGATAACTCCTCAAATAAGTCGTGGATGACACTCCGAAGTGTGCAAAAATCCTTTGATCTCGTTTTCGCTCCAAATCGCTCCAAATCTCCTGAAATACGACAAAAACAAGAAATAGTGAAAAGCATCGCGGTATCGTCGAATAATCATGGAAAACGCAATATGGATGATCAAAACACCATAAAAACATGCAGAAAAAGGAGTAAAATAAGGAGTGATCATCTATCAACCGTTCAACCCCCGCTCTTCAATGGAACCAACTATCCAAGTTGGAAGATCAGGATGATGATCTACTTGGAGGGTTAAGACCTTTGGGACACGGAGTCGCCCTTTGAGAAGCCTACTACACCTGCGGCCTCAAGGACAAAGGCGAAGAATGAATCTATTAAATCCATTTCGACAAATATAAATGCATTCCATTGTGCCCTCACTCTGAATGAGTTCAGTGGCATCTCCATATGCAAATCGGCCATCGAAATTTGACTTATCTTAGAGATTACATATGAAGGGACGTCCAAGGGACGTCCAGGAAGGAGAAAGCATCTCGAAAATGTTCACAAGGTTCATGGATGAAATGTTTAAATGCAGGAAGGAGAAAGCATCTTGGAAATGTTCACAAGGTTCATGGACATTGTGAATGCTTTGGAATGACGTGGGAAGGTGATCTTCCAAGAGGATCGAGTTGAGAAGATCTTTGACTCTCTTACACCCAAATGTGAGTCAAAGTCCAATGGGATATTGGAGTCTAACGACATGTCCAAATATATCGTTGAGGAGTGCATTAGGAATCTCATGGCATACAAAGTGATGCTTCAACATAAGAATGAGATTCAACCAATCAATCCAAAGAAGCCAGAGAAGCAAAAAGGGGTAGCCTTCCATGCCAATGAGGAGCCAATCAAATGGAGGAAGAAATTCCATCGAGAAGCTTCTAGTGAAGAAGATGAAGAAGATGAGGCTAGTGGAGATGAAATCATGGAGCTTGCCAAGCAACTAAGAGCATCCTCAAAAGCAAGCAATGTAAATCTTCTTCAAAGTTTGCCTCTAAATCTAACAATCCGATTTGTTTCAATTATAGAGAAAAAGGTCATCTCTCCACCAAATTCCCTTCCAAACCCCACCAAAGAGACTTACAAGGGTAAAGGAAAGAAGCATTGGAAAGGCAAGTACAAGTTCAAGAACCAAAAGAAGGGGCTTGTCGGCACTTTTGATCACTCAGAGGAGGACACATCAAGTGATGAATAAGAGGATGACAAAGAGAGAGCTGACTGGTCCAAAATATTGCAGTGATATTTCCAAGTATAAGAAGTCAGTCAAGTAGTAATCCTGGTGAGTCCAGGGTCATATTCCTCAGGGACAAACTAATCTAGAAGTTTTACAATCTGAAATTAAGGGTGAAAATTATTTGGTGAGATATAAACCACCCTTTGAAGGTGAATTTTTTGTTTGGTTTTGATTTGAGATAAAACGTATACTAAAATTTACGAAAGTAAATAACGTGAAAACGTGATATGGTAAAAGTGTGTGTGTTGTGTTTTCTTTAGTGTTGTAGGATAATATGCTAATCATTCTCCATAAAGAACTCAATCCATAATCCATGCCAAGGTATGTGGATAGGATTAGGAAACTTTAAAAACAATGATTTTTAGCTTAAAACATAATCGTTGGAACAATTGATTTCTTGAATAACAAAACATGAATAGATGAACCTCACGATTATTTGCCCTACTTGGGCCTCTCTACGGCTTTGTGCACATAGACGATGCCTCGTGGCATGGCATCCTAAGCGGATTCTTCTTCGGATTGTGCATGATTCAAAATACGAAGAAACCGACGTTTTTACCGATTTGATAATTTCAAAAGCTATGGAGACATGATAGCATAATTCCTAACAACAACTACTACTACAAAACACACCCACAATATATCAGGCACTCATGGTAACAAAAACAACAAATATTATTGATAAGAACATGAATTTAATACAAATTCTAATACAAAACTAATTAAAACATAGAAAAATGAAGAGTTTTCACCCAATTTGAAGCCCAAACGCCCCTAAATATTTCCCACATCTGCTTTAGCTCCTTTGGAGTTTGGGGGAGAAACCCCCAACTCAAATTTCGCTCAAATCCGAGCTTGGATGATCAAGTTATGAGCCAAAATACACACACACACACACACACACACACACACACACACACACACACACACATGAAACTAAGGCTTGCGTGTTGCAAAACCCGCAGCTTGTTTTATTCTTATATATATATATACTAGTCATAACCCGTGCCCGCGGGCACGGTTCATTTAAGATTTTCCCCTGCGAAACCTTTGTTCCCAAAAAAATTATTTCCACAACCAAAATTTAAAAGAACAACAAATTAGCGTAACAATATTTAGTGGCATGGGTGCATTCGGTGTGGACGCATTTGGCGTGGGTGCCTTCGGTGCGGAACAACAAATACAACGCAGGCGCCTTAGGTGCGGAACAATAAATTTGGAATTCGGCACTGGAGCCTTAAATTCGGCGTAGAACAACAAATTCGACTTATGCTCATTCGGCGCGAAACAACAAATTCGGCATGGAACAACAAATCCGGCACGGACGCATTCGGCGCGGAACAACAAATTAGCGTAAAAAATTCGGTATGGGTGCCTTCGGCACGGAATAACAAATTCGGCGTAGAACAAAAAATTCGGTGCAGGTGTCTTCAGTACGGAACAATAAATTGGCGTAAAAAATTTAGCTCATGCCGAATGCACGGAACAACAAATTTTGGTGCGGAACAACGCGTGGGCGCCTTTGGTGCGGAGCAACAAATTCGGCGCAAAATAACAAATTAGTGTAAAAAATTTAGCGGGCGCCTTCGGTGCGGAACAACTGGAACTACAAACCTCAAGGTATTTTTTGGTGTGGGTTTTAACTTAAATTTTTGATTTCTGCTTCCTTTACGGGCACAACAGTCGCGGGCACAACATCTGTGACTTGCATGTGCAATTCCACAATTGCCCAGTTTTTATGCTTGGATTTAGCCCTTCAATGTTTCTCAATTTTTTGTAATAGCATATGAAATTTTAATTAGGGCCTCATATGTTGCAGTGGCGTTTCAAAGTTATAGGCATTGCATGATTATCATACAAAAACTACTTTAAAAACAATATGATTCCACAATATGTATCTTACCCGTGCCTTAAGGGCACGGTTCAGTTAAAATATTCCACCTCAAATTCTTAGATATTCTCATTTTAAATGAACAACATTAATTAAAGCATAATAATAATTTTTTAGTTCAACAAAAGTTTTAATACCCTCCAGAATTACCCTCCCCATTTTCTAAAAATCTTAGTCCACCCCAGAGATTTTAGCTCCCCAAAAATTTTAGTTCCTCGCAAAATTTAGTCATAAAACGTGCAAATAGGTTATGGGGCATTCAAAATATTCCCCTGAAAAATTTCACACCATTCAAATTATCTCCCCCAAAAAATTTGCAGATTCTTCAAAAACTACTCAAAAAATTTTGTAGCTACATTCAAAATATTTCATCCCCAACAAAAAGTTTTAACCACGTTCAGACTAAATTGTACTTTCACAGAGAATTTAGGTTCCGCAAAAAAATTTAGCTACCCAAAAGTTTTGTTCCCTCGAGATTTAATTCCACCACAAATTTAAATGGTAGGTCCTTATAAATGTAGTTCCTCAAAATTTTAGATTAACAACCACATTCAAAGTTTTAAATTAACAACCATATAAATCTTAGTCAACAACCACATTCAAAAAAGTCCCTCAATTGTTTGGGTGCGAATAGTTCACACGTCATTCTGTTCGCAAAACACAAACACACCCCCATGCTCTCTCTTCCCCATCCTCATCTTCCTCATCTATCTTCTTAATCATAAAGAAAAAAGAGCAGGGGGTGAAATCTTATCTATCTCTCATCTCTATTCGCCTTCTATCTCCTTCACCATATCTTCTTCTTTCCTTAGATCATCGACAATCCAATTATTAAGTGATTTCCATGTTGATTTTGCAAGTTCATTTCATGGTTTTTGTCATACAGTCTATTCGATTTTGTTTTCTGTTTTAGGTAACCCAATAAATAAATTACCAAACGATGTACATTAAACACATGGAATCTATCAATGCATCCAAGATTTATTCACCACCCTTGATACCTACAAATCAAAGGCCACATCATGGTATGCCTAATAAAGCCTCATTGATCTTTTTTTGCAATGGCTACCAAATGCAGTTCTAATTTTCCAGGCTAGAAACTCAAGAAACACCACAAACTCAACATACATATTAATAAGAATGAATTTTATGCATCCATTGATATAAAAGTTACATACAAAACCTTTCAAGACATTTCTTGCCTATTCTCAAAACAAAAGAGCATATGAATAGCATCACAACTAAACTGATACTAACCATTAAAAACAAAAAAAGAAAAGGAGACACAATGTAATCATAAATACACGTCTTCTATACATGATCATCAATCCATCGTGATCATAAATACATCCAACGTTGATTCTGTTGCTGGTCCCTTTATCTTCTTTGGAAGTTGAATGCCTTGATAGAAAAGGCAAAGACCAAACATGCTTCATTTCCAAGTACTTCTAATCGCTCAACTGAACGCTAATGACAGTGTTAAACTTCCGAAAGCATGTAGTGTAGGAACCTGCCAAAACAGAGTTAGGATCGATAAATGAAGTTGAGACTTACGCTTGCGTATGCAGCACGGTAGTCTATGAACTTCGCCTTCGGATTCGCCACAACGGATCGAGTCTTCTCACGAACGGAGTAAGGCTACTAAATCCACAATCTAAATCTCTACTTTTAGATTAAGAACTTGGATAAAGGGAGAGGAAGTATTTCGGCAGAGCTTCGCTAGAATGAAGATGCATGCAAGAATGCCATGCAAAGTGTGTGGAAAATGGCTAACCCTTGGGTCTTATTTATAGCCCCCAAGGTAGTTATTTTAGGGTAAATTGTTCCTTTGGAACAATTTAACTAAGGTGTACCATCGTACATGGCATATTATAAGCTTAAGTTGTACCACATGCATGGTACAATATAAGCTTAAGATATTACCCCTTTATTAGCCATATGTCGCATGCACTTATGCACATATAATGCGACTTTCCCATCAATCTAGAGATCCTCTCCGAAAGGGAACATATTCCCTTTGCGCACGACTTCGTGTACGCGACGTTCGAGGTCCGTATTCCCTCGTACATCCCCCACAAGGGTGTACTAACGTCTTCCATATCCAACATCTCCCACTCACACTTGAGGGGATTGTAAGAGAACGTCTTTCTCTTAGTTCTTTCATCTATCATACCGAGAAATAGACCGTGCGACCGTCATGCGCGTAGAGTCTGTTGTTGTGCACTTGTTAGAGATACACAACGACCTCGAAGGTGCAAAGTTGAGTAGTTCAACGCATGCTTTACCCTAGATTATTTCTTCACATTTCTTATACTTTATATTCAACAATTGAATCCCATCTGGATTACAATTGGCTGGCCAGCTTTGAATCATTAAAGTCCAAATGCGAATATGAAATCAATCTTCCTCTTCTTGCGAACCTTCTGATCTTGACTAGACTCGCTTTTCTAACGTGCCCCGCCGAGCCGAATTATCATAGCCCATAAGTAACACGCTAAGATAGCGATCATCTCGTCAAATCTAAAGGAACCAATTGGAGTCCTTGAGGGTAAGAGTTAAGACCCGTATGGCCTTTGAGTCTCACATAATAGCAAACACTATTGCTACTAACTCAGTGGTCGAAATGCATACGTGGTATGAACACGTATTACAACATCACTCCTTTCCCAGGGAGAGTATGTCTTAATGATGTTGTACGGATGAAAGATCAGACACCACAGTGCCTATCTTTTGAGTCCCCTTACTACCCATGAAAAATTCCCAGACTCTCATCCTGCATAAGACAGATATGATTTTAAAAAATCCAATGAGATCTTTATATCCTTGTGATAGAGATCTCAGATCTTTTGTAAGCATCCATATGATGCAGATCTTTCATTCGACTATCTTGTTAAAGTCATGACTCTAAATCATTCGTCTAATGATTTTGACTTTAAACTAGTCGCATCTCTATCTTATCCATCTGATAAGATAAGGCGGTTGCTCATGTGAGAGAGCCAACCTTAATCTGTCCGACATACACACAATTCAGCTGAGATTTCAAAAATGTACACAAACATTTCTTAAGAGATTCATATGCAATGTTGGAAAAAAAGAACTTATTCTTTTATTAATTTTGATCATTTACAGACATGGGAATTTACATTGGTACAACTCAGCTCTTACGCAATCCTTGAGATGATAAGTGTTTGTAAAACACATCTCTGGGGATCGCCTTCGTAAGCGGATCCGCTATCATCTCATGCGTAGATATGTACCTTATGTCTACCTTCTTGGTCTTATCATAGTCTTTTGCAAATTTGTAGCGGATATCTATGTGTTTGGTCTTACAATGGAATTTCGGATCTTTGACATAGGCTATAGATGCTTGACTGTCGCTGTGTATAGGTACATCACCTGAGTCACTTGCATTAATTAGCCTGTCTAAGAACTTCCTAAGCCAAACAGCCTCTTGAACTGCCATGCTAAATGCTACAAACTCGGCTTACATGGTTGAAAGTGCGATGCAGGATTGTTTCTTGCTACTCCAGGATATTGCACCAGATCCGAGTAGAAAAACATATCCTGAGGTCGATCGTCGCTCATCGAGATCACCCGCCCAATCAGCATCAGTGTAGCCTTCGAGCCTCAAGGCATCTCCTTGATAGCATAAAGAAAAGTCTGCAGTTCCTTTGAGATACCGCATTATCCTCTTAACCGCTTTCCAGTGTACTTGCCCTGGGTTGGATTGGTAACGACTTACCATTCCAACGGCAAAACAGATGTCCGGTCTTGTACACATCATAGCGTACATTAGACTACCAACTGCACTGGAATATGGAACTTTTTCCATAATCTCCTTCTCTTTTTGGTTCTTCGGACATGATTTCAGACATAAATTGTCGCACTTGCTTATTGGAGTATCAATGGACTTGCAGTCCTGCATATTAAAACGTTCTAAAACCTTCTTTATATAAGTCTCCTGTGAAAGAGAAAGAAGTTTCTTCGAACGATTCCTTGAAATCTTAACTCCAAGGATATATGCGGCTTCTCCCATGTCTTTCATCTCAAAAACTGATGAAAGCCAAGCCTTGATATCCATCACAAAGCCCTTGTCATTTCCGGCTATTAAGATGTCATCTACATATAGAGACATAATAACATACTTGTTCTTATTCCTCTTGATATATACACAGTTATCTTCATCAAGCATGGAAAATCCATTTGATAAGACAACCTCTTGAAATCATATATACCACTGCCTCGAGGATTGTTTAAGACCATATATGGATTTAAGAAGTTTACAAACCTTATGTTCGTTTCCTTCTTTTACAAACCCTGTTGGTTGTTCCATATAGATCTCCTCGTCCAATTCTCCATTGAGAAAGGCAGTCTTTACATCCATTTGATGTAATTCGAGGTCTAAGCAAGCTACCATTGCCAGAATCAGGCGAATTGAGGTAAAACGAACAACAGGTGAGAAGGTCTCTTCGTAGTCTATCCCTTCCTGTTGCGTAAAACCTTTCGCGACAAGGCGAGCTTTATATCTGTCAATAGAGCCATCAGCCTTATGCTTGATCTTGAGAACCCATTTGTTCCCAATAGCTCTACGTCCTCTGGGTAAGTCAACTAAGTCCCAGACTTGGTTAACTTTCATGGATTCTAACTCCTCTTGCATCGCTTCCATCCATTTGTCTTTAGCAGGGCAAGATACGGCATGTTTGAAAGTAGCAGGCTCGTCATCTTCTTGTAGTAAAGTCATAAAGGTTTGCGGAAATTCATCCTCAAATCTTAGAGGAGCCAACCTTGTACGACTACTACGTCGTATTTGAGATTCTTCAAGTCCTTGTTGACTTGAATTTAGATCAATTCTAATATCACTCCCACTTGGAATGTCGTTAGAATTGCTCCCACTTGGATCATTATTCCTGTATGAAATAGGATAATCGTCATTCGTATAATCCATTGTTGAAGGTTGAAACGTATTTTCATTCCGCAAACCTTTGAGGAGCCAACCTTGTACGACTACTACGTCGTATTTGAGATTCTTCAAGTCCTTGTTGACTTGAATTTAGATCAATTCTAATATCACTCCCACTTGGAATGTCGTTAGAATTGCTCCCACTTGGATCATTATTCCCGTATGAAATAGGATAATCGTCATTCGTATAATCCATTGGTGAAGGTTGAAACGTATTTTCATTTTCACCAAGAATTCTCCCACTCGAATGAGGTAATCCTTCTTGATCATAAATCTCAAATAGAGATAAGTCCTGACTTATCTCGCCCTGTCTTGGAAACTCGTTTTCCAAGAAAGTGACATCCCTCGACTCAAACTCAATTAGCCCACCATTGTCTTCCTGACTAACAAAAACATAACCTTTGGAGTTTTCTGCATATCGTATAAAGATACATTTCCTTCCCATTGGCCCAAGTTATCCATACTTATGGGAGGAAATATGTGCGTAGGATGCACAACCCCAAGGTTTCAAAATGTTTAAGTCAGGAGACCTTTGGTTCCACAACTCATAAGGAGTGGAGCTAACTGATTTCGAGGGTACACGGTTTAAAATGAAAGTGGCCGTCAATAATGCATCTCCCCAAAAGGTGATTGGCAAGTTAGCTTGCGCCATCATTGAACGGACCATTTCCATTAAAGTCCTATTTCTCCTTTCTGCAACACCGTTTTGTTGAGGAGTATAAGGCATAGTTACCTGATGTACTATGCCTTTTTCATCACAAAGTTCCTTAAAACTTATTGATTGATATTCACCGCCCCTATCGGTTCGCAAGACCTTAATCTTGCGATCTAATTGATTCTCCACTAAACTCATATAGTTTTTAAAGCAAGCCAAAGCTTCACTTTTGTGGGATATCAAATAGATATGTCCGAATCGGGTGAAATCATCAATAAAAGTGATGAAATAGGACTTTCCGCGTCTTGTCTTGACATTCATCGCACCACATATGTCCGAATGGATAAGCTGTAATGGAACCTCGGCCCTTGTGCCGGTTCCAAACGGCTTGCGACAAGATTTCCCCACAAGGCAATGTTCGCAGGTCGACATTTCAACCTTTGAAACATTGGATAGAAGGCCACGTTTGGCAAGTTTATCCATACGCGTTGGTCCAATATGACCAAGCCTTGCGTGCCAACAATTCACATCAGACTCATAAGTCTTAGAATTTGCAATAAGGAAATTTTCATTACATGAGGAATCATACATTGTACTCATTACAATAAATCCTTTAAATACAAACCCAGTACCAATAAGAGTATTATTACAACTTAAGTCCACATTACAATCATGAAAAAACCAGTTATAGCCAAGACCCATTAATACAACCACAGAAATTATATTCCTTCGAATATCTGGAGCGAAGAGGACATCATGAAGTAGGAGAGTGCGGCCGTTGTCCAAGACTAGCTTGCAAGTCCCAATGCCTTTCACTTCAACACGTGTGTTGTTTCCTACATAGATCCACTTCGTTCCTTGGGGTATCCGGTGATACTCCACGAAGGACCGTCTGTCCCTTGCTATGTGGTCGGTGGCACCTGAATCAATTATCCAAAACGGATTAGATTCCACAAGAAATATCGAACTAGAAACACATATGTAACTAGTATATTTACAAGTTACCTCGTCCCCTCCACTCGTACACGAACGAGCATAGTGACCGAGCTTGTTGCACTTGAAGCACTTGATCCTCTTCAAGTCTTTCTTCTTGTGCCATTTCTTGTGCCCACCCTTATGTTTGGGTTTCTTGGTAGACTCAGGTTGATTATTACGTTCATTAGTGAACTTCGAACGATTTTTCCGTTTCTTTCCCCCGTGTGAGGAACTAGCAACCATGTGCACTTCTGCACTTGGTTTGGCAGCCGCAAGCCGCTCTTCCTCTAATTCGAGGTGCTTGGAAACATCGCTGAAGGTCTTGATGCTCTCATTGTAAGTGAGATGCATCTTCATTTGATCCCACCCATTTGGTAGGGAACGTATGACTGCTTGGATTTGTTGCTCATCAGTGAGCACATGACCTGTGTCCTTTAACTCCGAGATAAGGTTCGCCATATGTCGCAGATGTTTCCCCATGGAATGATCTGGACGTTTCTTATATGTATCCAACCTTATAGTTAAGGCGCGAAGTTTGGACACCGATGTGCCACCGAACTTCTCCTCTAGCTTGGACCATATGTCCATGGCTAGGTCATGTTCTCGGAAGATGCGCATTACGTCATCAGCCATACTGCTTAATAACGTAATGCGCGCTATCTTGTTCTTCCGAGACCAAGCATCAAAAGCTTCCTTGTCTCGTCGGTGTTGGGCCGTAGTGCCCAACTCGGGTTCAATCATAACGTTCTTTAGAGTTTCGAGCACTTCTTGCTCCTCTAGAACGTATTGTATCTTGATGGACCAAAGGTTGTAATTATCGCCGTTGAGTTTTTCACCTTTGTTTAACTCAGCGACGATATTCTTTGAAGCGGAAGACATTTTACTTTTAAAATGCTGCAAAAGACATAAAACCAAAGGTTTGATCAAAAAATTGCATTGAAAAATTCTTGGAATACAATTCCCATTTGAAGTGAAAGTAGAATATCCCTTTTGGATGGTTCTAACTTCAACTCCCACTTGGAATGATATTTATAATTTGATAAGTTACTTTCGAAAAATATTGAAGATGTTACTCTAGAATCGGAAAGGTCACTATGTTTCCAATCACCATCTAGATTAACTTTCAATATTTCTCCCTCACTTTATCAAAAGTTAGTACTCTTATAGTACTTTGCAGCGGAAAAGCGTTTTTGAAAACGTATTTTTCAAAACGTATAAAAACGTATTTTTCAAAAAAAATTATATTTCAACTTAGTACCCTTATGATACTAGTGAAATATTCGACACTTCCTGACCATTTGTCGGGAATGAGCCGTAGCCGTGCCTAAGTCGGATCCCCCTTTTGGGGATTCTTCTGCAAATTATCGTCGCCGGCTCCCGTATGGATCCAGGCGTTTGCCCCCGTATGAGAGAATTTTGATGCAGACGACTGTTGTTAGGCCCAGTATGGGCTAGTTGGCACGTTCATGTTCAACCAAGGCCTTTTGCCGAATTGGTCGACCAAAACACCAAAATTGGTCGACCAAAATCTGGTTTTCTTCACTCCCGGCCAGGGCCCCTACCCTGGCCGGCCAGGGACGGCCTGCAACAGCCCTGGCCACTGCCAGGGCCGGCCTGGCCTCGGCCAGAGGCCGGCCAGGCCTCTGCCTGGCCTGGCCAAGGCCAGAGGCCCCTGGCCGGGGCCAGGGCCCCTGCCCTGGCCTCGGCCAGGGCGGCCAGGCCCTGGCCTCGGCCAGGGCGGTCGGGCCCTGGCCTGAGGCCAGGGCGGCCGGGCCCTGGCCGGGGCCAGGGCCCCTGCCATGGCCTCTGCCAGGGCAGCCAGGCCCTGGCCGGGGCCAGGGCCCCTGCCCTGGCCGCGGCCAGGGAGGCCAGGCCCTGGCCGTGGCCGGCCAGGGCCGGCCGGCCCTGGCCATGGCCGACCAAGGCCGGCCGGCCATGGCCCGGCCATGGCATTTTTGCCTTGACCGGCCATGGCCCTTTGGCCATGGCCGGTTTCCCTTTTCATGGGTGGCCGCACACCCCCGCCGGAGGGGGTTGTCGCGGTGGTTATTGGCCGTAGCCAACCCCCTCCGCATGGGGAGGGGGGGTGCATGGCCTTCATAACCCATTTGGTCATGGTGCACATGCACAAAAAATTCATCTTCCCCGATGGGAATAACCACCACCTTCTTCTCCGGTGAAGCACCCGTTCGTCGAGGAAGTAGTTGTCCTCCAATGGCCGTGTGCCAAAAAATGAACCCACTTCAAAAATTCGTAAACTACGCGCTCCACATGAAGAGAGCGCCCATTCCCTATGAATGGAGACTCAGCATCCATGAAGAGAGCGAGTTTGAAGATATGAACGGTCGGTTCTTCCCGTCACGGAGAGTTCCTGCCATATCCGTAATGACAGAAGACCCTAACGTGAAAAGAACAACCGCTGCGTTCTCTCCGTCACGAAGCGTTCCTACCATATCCGTAATGGTAGGATACCCATCCGTGAAAAAGACAACGACTCGTTCATAGTTTCTCCGGGGCGAACCCGTATGGCTCTGATACCAATGTAGGAACCTGCCAAAACAGAGTTAGGATCGATAAATGAAGTTGAGACTTACGCTTGCGTATGCAGCACGGTAGTCTACGAACTTCACCTTCGGATTCGCCACAACGGATCGAGTCTTCTCACGAACGGAGTAAGGCTACTAAATCCACAATCTAAATCTCTACTTTTAGATTAAGAACTTGGATAAAGGGAGAGGAAGTATTTCGGCAAAGCTTCGCTAGAATGAAGATTCATGCAAGAATGCCATGCAAAGTGTGTGGAAAATGGCTAACCCTTGGGTCTTATTTATAGCCCCTAGGTAGTTATTTTAGGGTAAATTGTTCCTTTGGAACAATTTAACTAAGGTGTACCATCGTACATGGCATATTATAAGCTTAAGTTGTACCACATGCATGGTACAATATAAGCTTAAGATATTACCCCTTTATTAGCCATATGTCGCATGCACTTATGCACATATAATGCGACTTTCCCATCAATCTAGAGATCCTCTCCGAAAGGGAACATATTCCCTTTGCGCACGACTTTGTGTACGCGACGTTCGAGGTCCGTATTCCCTCGTACATCCCCCACAAGGGTGTACTAACGTCTTCCATATCCAACATGTAGTCCAACTATCGATCCTGAACAAATAACAAAATTACCGAGTCAGTTTGCATTTAGTTTATTTCTCCCTCAGAATCACTTACTCGATAAAGACACAACATTTGGAAACATAAAATTGGACACTGATGCTCTAAATAATGCCTCAATAGCCAAATTAAGGATTACTGTTATAAAAAAACTCATACCAAATTATTTACAAATCATTCAAAAGATTAATATATTCTGTAAACTATTGACAAACCTTGTATGACATATTCATAACTTATTCATGGCATAATACAGTATCATTGATGTTTACCATAATTTTGCCTATCCTGTTAGTTTCAAGCTATGTATTGGGTCGAAAAACTGGTTCTTGTCCATAACGTCATCATAGTCTTGAGAATTGGACAACATAATAACCGACGACATCAATATCCAGAACCACAGAGGCTTATCTTCAACAATATACGAATTGTTAAGAATCAATGACATGATGAAACACATTTTCCCCCAGTAGAAACCCAACCACACATTTTGTTATGATTACAACAAAGTTAAAGCTTATCCTGGCATCATATGCTCCTTTACTTGTGCTACCCTTGCCTCTATATATGCCTTAAAAGTTAGTGGGCTGTGGTTCTCAACAATCCATAGCATTCGCAATCCAAAAGAAAATATGAATGAACTATCCTCAAGATGATGAAAATCATTGTAAAATCTACTTAACAAAATATGACGTTATAAAGCATTAAACTTTTAATAAGTCATCTATCCAAAAATGATGTGCATGGTAATTGTATCTAAATGGCATCAAGGTATGTGGGTTTGATCTAACAATCATCATTATTTATGTGAAATAAAGTTATAACTACATTATTTGTTTAATGAAAGGATATTGCCAATGTTTCACCAAATGATTTGCAATTATAAATTCTTATCAGTACTACATGATTAGTTCATCAAAAATCATACATGTCCATATGTTTGAGATTGGGCCAACCATTTGGGGTTTGTATGGGACTGGGCCATACCTTCATTAATTGTGTTCTTTTAACAGGAGTTCGACTCATTATCAGGGAGCAATGTCTCAATTTGACCCACTTAACATAATGTGGAGACTCTCGAAGGCATCCATGTAGTCTCAAAGGCTATTTTTCATTGGTTTATTATTATGAAGTCCACACCCTCTGGTTGACTCATAATTCTTTTACTTGCTGAGCATTTCTAAAAACATATATCTAGATATTGTTACAAAATAGTAATAATCATAGCCAGTGTTCATGTGTTGGGAAAGATACAGGAAGATACAATAATAGTCATAATCATAGTATCACGTGGATGTGTACATACCAGTTGAATATCACTCCACTCCTTAGCTTGCCCAATATTAGTTTCCGTTCCTACACCATGCACTGCAGAAGACTCAAGAAGATCAGATTCAAAATGAAGCTAGCATCGTAGTTTGTTACATTTGATGTGTTTTGTTTTGATTCCCTAGTGAGCTGCCATTATGTGTTGTGAACATTGAGGGGAAAAATAATCTGAAAGAGTAGAAGAAATCACCTTGGAACATGAAGGAAGAATATATATACAACGAATACACAAACTTGTATGCGACCATGCACCCAAAACTGGTACAATTTTGAAACTCATCCCATTCCAGTGGAAATGACTGGTACTCTTTTTCTAGGTGAGCGACGGACGCCTTGCACAGTCCTGACCTGCAACAGATACGCACTGGACCTTCTGACGTTTGCCATACGCACGCCTTTAGAAACTTACACAATCAATTCCAATGTTGGGAAAAACATCCGAAAGTAAAGAGGATCGTTTTGACCTGAGAACTCTTTCTAATACCCAAATCCTACCCAATGTTAAGAGTAAAAGCATTGCTCAATTGAAGATTATAGTTACAGCAAAAGAAACTTGGTAGGTCTTACGCTTTGTATATGGAAAAGGAGTTTTATGAGAGTAAGTGGATTTTATCGCAAATATATCCATAGCCACTTAGACAAAAAAGGCCAAAGACATTTTGTTTTTCAATTACCAGACTCATTGGTTCTTTTCTAAAATCTGTGATCCTAATATCTATATATATATTTAACATCTCCCAACACAAAATATCTTAAGTACTCCTTAACATGTTCGGGGGCAAATATATTGGGTACGTCATCCAAAAAATATGGGCCGTGTGCTAAAAACTCTATTGCGCTCTGTCTCCAAATCCCTGAGGTCTTCGGGCATTCCAAGTGGCTAAACAACAGAAGGTCGAAGATTATAAAATGCTCATAGAAATGAATATGGTTCATGCTAAATCTCTACAGTAAAGGATACAAACTAACCACAGATGATAATGTTTATGCTGAGAAGAAGGAAAAGTATGAAGAGCATAATAACTGAAGCAATTTCACAATCTTGGGAAAGAGAGAGGCCTGAATGACCTCATAACATGCATCATTTCAAATGTTTGCTTTAGTACATTTCTTTGCATGACTTAATTAGCCACTAATACTTTGATTAGCTCCCGGATTATTTTCTGAAGACATATTCTTCATATGACATACTATTCTGCATGATATGTACTGTTTCTTCATATCATGTGAAAGTAATGGATATTAAGAGAGGATATTAAGAGAGGAGTGAACATGATAAATAATTATGTGAACAACATTTTTCAACCCAATTCTGAACATTTTTACCATAACATTTTTCTGAACATAACATTTGGATATATTAAACAGGATAAAATCTTCTTAAAACCAATTCTTAACATTTGAACATAACATTCCTATTAATCATGTTCACTCATAACATTTTTCTATGTGATCAGCATAATTATAAACAGAATATTAGGAGTGAACAGGGAATTTACTCATAATTTAGTAACATTGCAAAATCTTGTTAAAACCTATTCTCTCCTTTTCAACCCAGCTTCCAATGAATTAAGCTCCTTCTCCTTTGTCTTCAAGGCCTGCACATATCAAGTAAACGATCAGCCTCCTTTGGATATATTAAAAAAAAATTCAGTGCATGCTTTCCCATAGGAAAAAAGAAAAAGAAAAATCTTGTAGTCATGATGTCTGTACTGCCTCACATTATGCAAACAAATCAAGGCTGAAACATGCAAACAACTCATAATTTTCTTATGCTACTGATAACTGCCAGTTTAATAGATTCAAACATTCAATTAAAAGTATAAGTTTCAAAATGGAAATGGTAGGATTGCTCACAAGAAAATATAAGTTTCAAAACGCAATAAACTTTCAAAAATTTCCAGTGAAGTAACAGGGCTGAATCATCATATTTGAGCAATAAACACAACACAATAAACTTGCAAAACTTAGAACAAATTGCGGGAAAATAAAAGTTTTTTTTGGAGCACTGATTTATGCTGGAGGAATCTTGGAGGCTGGAGGCTGGATGTCAACTTGCAGATTTTTGGGTTGATCCCCATTTATGAGCTATCCTATTGCAACATAGGGCAGCATGTTAATTTGATGAATACACATTGAGTGAATCAAAGAAGAAGAGATTTTTAGCTGGTATACGATTATGAACTTGGAATCAAAGAAGAGGAATTTGACCACTGCAGGGCTTACTCAGGCAAAAGATCAAACATGTGCTGAGCATGAAACTGCAAAAGATCAAAGTTTATACCTTTACACATTTCCAGCGATCGCTCTGCGGCCTCTTAAACTTCTTTACCCGCTGGAGGATGCTCTGGACCTCAAAAGAAAGCAGCGACGTTGGGATGAAAGATGACATGCGACAGATCTAGAAAGCTCTTGATGGGGAGAAGAAGCGTTGTGGGGAGGATGCGATGGAGGATGCGATGGAGGATGCGCCGCAGATTTGGGTTTTTGCGAGGAGATTGTGAGGAGATTGCGAGGCATCGTGGGGAGGATGCGAGGCGTCGTGTGTAGAAGGGGAGGCATGCTATGCGTGGAGGTCGAGGCGTTGTGTTGGTGGGTTGAGGTGAAACCCACATATCGACCTAAAAACCCACCTATAGACCCTCTCTCTTTCCAGCGGACCCTACGTCAATTTTGATCACAAAACACAGATTTTTGGGTTGAGGTGATAGCAAAAAGAGAACTAATTCCTGTCATGTTCAAATTAAACCCAACACAACGAAACCCACATATTGACCCTTTCTATTTCGAGCTGACCCCACTTATTTTTCTCTCTCAAAACTCAAAGTTGTCCCCCACCAAAAGTTTTACATCAACTGATCTCATCCATTGATTTTCAAGAAAAAATCTCAGCCACTCTTTATCTTGTCCTAGTCAGCCCTAGGATTCAAAAAACAATGTCAAATGTATAATAGATATATATATATATAATAGTATGGAGTCCGACTTTCATGGTAGGGCGATTCCAAGCGATCAGAGAAGGGTTGCGAAAAATGACGGCGCGGGATCCAGCAATGGGGGTATCAAGACCTCCGGTGGCCCCTCCTTGAATGAAGTCTTACAGGAAGCTGGCGATGGGGGTAAGAGCGATGAAGCGGGGGACCGAACACGATCAGTACTTCAGATCGACAATCAGGTCCGGATCCCTACTAATAATGTTGGAAATACTAATACTGATGCGGAGGAGGGGGGAGTATGGAGATTGGTACCGAGGAAGGGTCGGGGGAGGCATGCTGCTACTGATGGCGGCGTTACTCGTCGGGATGGTGGCGGAGGATACAAACACATCGCAAAGGGGGCGGAGGTGGATCCAGGCAAGCTCCGTCGCAGAGGGGGCGATGGAACTCACACAGGGAGGCTACTTCTGCAAATCATGATGGCAGCCACAAGGCGTTTGTTAAAATGCCAATAAGGCCAAGGGTAGACCTTAAAATCAATACAACTGGAGCAAAATTGTCATTCTCTGATGTTTGTGCAAACAGGCGCTCATATGCTGAGTCGATGACGATGTCCATCATTCAACCTTTAATTAAGGAAGATGGCATGCCCATTGGAAGAGTATCAACCACCCTACTGGAGAAAGGAGCTAAACGTTGGAAGCACACCTTGGTCGGCTACGTCCTAGGGGATGTTCCCTACTATGGACAGTTGAGAGCGTGGGTTGATCGATTATGGAAGGTGAAAAAGGGGGTCCACATCTATAGTAGGGATAATGGGTTTTTTTACTTCCGCTTTGATTGTGAGGAGGATTGCGAGAGGATCCTACATGGTGGGCCGTGGCTATTTGATGGGCGTTTAACGGTTTTGCAAAGATGGAGTCCTAATCTACGTCACGATCGTGATATATTGGCTACGGTCCCGGTATGGGTTCAATTCCACGGGTTACCGCTAAACATGTGGACTCTTGACATTTTGAATATTCTGGCTTCAGTGATAGGCAATCCAATTTGCCTTGATAAATCTACTGCAAATTTGGAGCGATTGACCAATGCAAGATGCCTTGTAGAAGTTGATGCGAAGAAGGAGCTTCCCAAGTCGGAGGAGATCCGCCTTGTAGAAGTTGATGCGATTAGAAATGGATGATGGGACTATCATCAACATTGACACAAAGTATGAAGGAGATCCGTCGAGGTGTAGCCGATGTGTATATTTCGGCCACACGAATAGACAATGCCCGGACCTAGCAGAGCCCACTTCAATCCAATCCTCCCCCCTAGCTAAAACTGTGAAGCACACACTTGATGCTATGGTGGCAAAGGGGGTTGTTCCTCAAGCCGTGACTCCACCAAATGTTGAAGGTAATCAAACCAACTGCAACAAAGAATCTACTGTGAGGCCACATAGTGCTGCATGCTTGGACATTATGGATACTAGAGAGGGTCTAGCACGCAACTTCCCAGCCTCCAGCCAAGTGGAGGTCTCCCCTCAAGATGTAAGTGGAAAGCATTCTTCAGCGGCTAACCTGGATGCAGGGGAATGCCCAGTGGCTAACCTGGATGCAGGGGATGCAGGGGAATGCCCAGCGGCTAACCTGGATGCAGGGGAATGCCCCGTGGCTAACCTGGAAGTGGGGGAATGGCCAGTGGCAATTCTGGATGCGGGGGGATGTCCTACGGCCATGGCTCAATCATCTCCTAATACTACATCGACTGTTGACCAAATCCCCCAGGTACTATCAATTCCCAATCCAGAATGGGAACATGAAGTAACAGAACATACTCAAAAGAGGGATGCAAGTGAACTGAAGAAGGCACAATTCTTAGATACTACAGATGCTGGCAATCGAAGAAGTACACGATTGAAAGAAGGTGCCTCGCTGAGGCCAAATACAACCCTTTAATTAATGAGTATTCTTATATGGAATACGCGCGGTCTCAATAGCTCAGTCAGGAGAAGAGATCTGCGCGATAGACTGAAGAAAGTTAGGCCCTCTTTGGTGATACTCCTTGAGACAAAGTTGAAGACTGGGAACGATAAATGGAGATCTTCCCTACCTGCAAATTGGACTACGTTCGATAACTTCTCCACGCACTCCGGAGGACGAATCCTTGTTGGCATGGACTGCTCGGTTTGGCACGCTGCAATACACTCAATCTCAAGCCAACATATTACTCTAACTTGTAGAAATGAGGGGGGCCTGAGTCAGCCATTACGGCTGTTTATGGGTCCAATTTAAGGACGGAGCGAAGTTCTCTTTGGTGCCAGCTTGTAGCTGATGCAGCCGTTGTTGGAGGAGGTGCGTGGCCTATCACCGGAGACTTCAATTGAATTAGATACTCATCTGAAAAAGTTGGGGGGAGGCATTGCGATGCTACAATTCTAGATCAGTTCAATGAGTGCTTGTGTCGGTGTTCTTACTTGATTTAAAGACTATCGGCAATCCTCTCAGTTGGTGCAATCGACGCATTGGAATAGGACGAGTGGCGGCTAAATTGGATAGAGCTTTGTGCAACAACAACTGGCTTACTGTCTTGCCTGGCACTTTTCTACAATATCTTGACCCCCACACGAGCGATCACTCCCCATTGCTAATTCACATAGGTATGAAGGTCCAATCTCATCCTAAACAATTTAAGTTCTTTAATACATGGGTTCAATGGCCAGAATATATGGAGGTTTTGGAATCTTCATGGTGCCAACATATAGAAGGGACGGCAATGCACAGGGTTTTCGTGAAGCTAAAAAATCTAAAGAGAGCTCTCTTAGATCTTGGGCACACCTACATTACTCGGCAAACTCTATTTCAGCCTGTACTAGCAACCTGGAAGAGGTTCGGCAAAACTCCAACTTGCAATCCGACATTTCCTTACAAAAGCAAGAACAGTAACTTTCTATTCAGCTGGCCAAGCTATTAGCTATGGAGGAATCTATGTTAAGGCAAAAGAGCAGACAGGACTGGCTTAGCCTGGGAGATAAAAATTCTAAATTCTTCTATGCGGCTATGAAAGCACAGCAATGTCATAATAACCTGGGGCACTTGGTGGATTCTCAGGGTAAACACAATGATTCTTATGAGGACCTGCGGG
Source organism: Scilla litardierei (assembly GCA_030789695.1). Classification (NCBI taxonomy): domain Eukaryota; kingdom Viridiplantae; phylum Streptophyta; class Magnoliopsida; order Asparagales; family Asparagaceae; genus Scilla; species Scilla litardierei. Next base: position 744,938,660 of record CM061142.1, read on the forward strand.
AAAAAGCTCCTAAATTTTACCAAGATTTATATAACCAAACTTCTTATTGGAATGTTTTCCCAAAGCTCGTTACGAAGCGGATATTGACTACGGAAGCTACAACCTGGTTGGAGAGAAGAATCGATAACGATGAAATCAAATATGCAGTTTTCCAAATAGGGGTGGATAAATCCCCTGGTCCCGATGGATTCAACAGCTATTTTTTTCAACAGAGCTGGAATGTTATAGGTACTGATATCTCTTCTGTTGTTCATTCTTTTTTCCGTTCGGGCACCCTAATGCATCCAATAAACCACACTAATCTCACCTTGATGCCAAAGAATTCTAATGCGACCGGATTAGGAGATTACAGACCTATAGCATGCTGTAATGTCTTATATAAGGTTATTAGCAAAATAATCTATAACAGGTTAAGAGTGGTTATTCATGAACTAATATATCCGAATCAGTCTGCTTTACTCAAAGGAAGGCTACTATCAGACAGTGCTCTACTTGCACATGAACAAATTAGGGATTTCAGTAACCCAATGGGTGCAAGAGCATGTCTAAAATTGGATTTAAGGAAATCCTTTGACAGTGTGAACCGTGAGTTCGTTTATTATATTCTTCACCGCATGGGATTCGGCAAGAAATTTTCTTCATGGATTAGGCAATGCATTTCATCTCCAACACTTTCTATTATGATCAATGGCTCCCCCGTTGGCTACTTTGAGGGGAATAGAGGTCTTAGACAGGAAGACCCTCTATCCCCTTATCTCTTTGTCATCACTATGGAGGCATTCTCCTTACTACTTGAAAAAGCTATGGCTACTTGTCAAATTCATCCTATGCGGCGCTTGGGTTCTATCTCTCATCTGCTTTTTGCAGATGACTGCAGAGCTAATATTCACTCTTTTAATGGCTTGAAATCCTTGTTAGTGGAATTCAATAACTTCACGGGGTTAGAAATAAACTGGAGCAAAAGCACAACAATATTTAGCAAGGGGACAAGGAGTCCTTCTGAACTTGCTAATTTGCTAGGAATCAAGTTGGCTACTTCTATCACCATGTACCTGGGGCTTCCATTGTCCTCCAAATATCCAAAACCTTCTATGTTTGCCAGGCTGATAGACAAATGTAAGAAGAGACTCTTGGGGTGGACATTTTCTATACTAACTATCTCAGGCCGTATTGAGCTGGTCAGGTCTGTCATATACGGTATGATCTATTTCTGGATGCAAGTTTATCGCATTCCAAAATCTACTATGCGTACTATCACATCTGCTTGTATGAAGTTCATCCTTGGATCTTCTCGAGCTTGGTCCTGGAAAGATATATGTGCCCTAAAGATGAAGGGGGAGTGGGCATCAGACTTCTGTCTGACCTAAGTATGGCGTCTGGGGTTAGGCTAGCATGGCGAATGCTAGCTACTGAAGGGCTATGGGCTAGATATATGAGAGACAAATACAAAGATAGTGCTATTTTTTGGCAGCTAAGGGGAAGGCTACACAATCCGGCATTTGGAAATTCATGCTACATAGTAGACAATTTGCAAAGAATCTTATTAAGAGACAGGTCCAAAATGGGAATTCAACCTTATTTTGGCATGACAATTGGTTGAATTGTGGCCCACTCTCCGATTTATATAATGTTCCTCCCGAATCCAGCTTGAAGAGGGTGAGCGACTACTGGTCTACATCGGGCTGGGTTCAAGACAGCTACCTGACCCCCTTGCGGCCTTTGCTCCAGGATATAGCTCTCACATCAGGGGAGGACGCATGGACCTGGCTGCCGAATGAAGGGTTTCGGTTCAAGGATGCTTGGAACGGCTCAAGGCATATCGGGTCAAATTTCATTTATAAAGGGTTAGTGTGGTACATGGAACATGTTCCAAAGATGTCTCTCACCTTGCTTAGAGCATTTCATGGAAAATTATTAACCCAGGATCTGCGGAAGAGGTGGGACGATTCCGTTGATACCAAGTGCGTGTTGTGTGAAGCAGGGGATGTTGAAACCATAAACCACCTATACTTTGAATGCTATTATACCAATTACATTCTTTGCAGTAGCCTGCTAAAACTGGGTGTTTCTACTCCCATTGAGCCACTTCTGCATAAAGTAGGCGATTACTATTTGCTTCATTTTGCCAGGAAAGACACAGTCAGTTGCCTGGCGAAAACGGTCCTATCTGCGATAGTATGGCATATCTGGAAAGAAAGGAATAGAAGAATTTTTGATGGCCTGAAAAAACAAAAGACTGTCCTCTTTGAAGATATAGCTACTGATGTTCGAATTATCCTCAGAGATCAAGATCCCAATGAACCAGGTGCTGCTCAAGCAATGGGGAACTGGGAGTTTAGAGATGCAGGATGAGATGGTTGTAGCCACTTCGCAATTCATTTTTGTAACACTTTTTTACATTTGGTAGGAAGGGAGGTGGATGTTGGTAGAGAGTGACGGCGCTTGTGCCCACTCCTCTCTCCTACAACCACCAACCTTCATTGTAGCCACTTGTATCTTGTACAGTTTCGTTTCTATAATAAATGAGTCACACTAACCTTTCAATATATATATATATATATATATATAGGAGAATATGTGTTTATATTTATTGATCTCAACAAAAAATGTACAAGGTTCAAGGGATAGCAGAAGAGAATTTGCAGGCCGAGGCATAGGCACAGGCACCAACGCCTCGCCCCTGCAAAAACCTTCTCTACTCCAAGCAACCCATACAATTACAATCAAAGAATATCAAAGAATATCAAAGAATATCAAACAAAGCATCAAGCAACCAGCCCCCAATTTGCAAAGGCCACATCCGCATCCTCCTGATCCCCCTCCATGTGCCTCATAACAACTCTGACATCAGCGGCAATATCCTCGAATAGAATAGTCTGACTCTTGCTATCCCCTTCAAATATCCTCCTGTTTCTTTCCTTCCATACATGTCAAACCAAAGCAGCAAGAACCATTTTTGCAAGAGCTCCCAAGCTATCTTTTTTGTGAAATTTGGCAAGGAATAGATTACCCACACCAGATAGAGAGGAAGGAGGCATCGTGGTACCCCCAAGTTTCAGAAAACTCCTGCAAAGGAGGTAGTAGGCATAATTGCAACCAAAAATATATGATCAACACTTTCATGAGCATTATGAGAACATAGAACACAAAGTGGGGAAGACGGCACTCCCCATTGGGCAAGCTTGTCCCGTGTAAGCAACTTCCCATGGAAGGCGCAGAGAAGTGTAATGGCCATTTTGGGCACATGCCCCTGAAACCAAATGTCACGCCCCGCTTCCCATTGTACTTAGGGGCGAGGACACGACGAAGGTCCGCATGTGCTTAAAGCAAGAAGGAGGTATTTTTTCTTTTCTCTCCTCCTTGGTTTAAGCACATTACGCGTCTGTGTGATAACATCCTGCAGGTTCTTGCATGCGACTCAAACAACACAGATAAATATTTATTACAATCTCAAGTCTCAGAAAATGAATACAACAAAAAGGATATAAAAGAGAGAGGGTCATAAAGCCCATACAAGTAATTAAAGAAACAACAAGTACAAGGATGTTGTGAAGGCACATCGCTCCTCAGCGAAGAAACTTAGCGGCAAGGCACTCCTGATCAACCTGCTTCGTCTCTAAGCAATCTCCTCTGCAAACATGTCTAATACCTGACGTATATTTCACAAGACAAGGAAATATACGTCAGCGAGGGTCGCTCGGCAAGATTTAAAGTATTAAGAAAATTGACCCTCGGCAAGGTTTTCAAAAACATTTCATGATAATATGAGTGACAAAATAGTTAAAGCATGAGCACGTCAAGCATAGTGTGCGCATGTCAAACGTAGTGCACAAGCAGTGGCATGGCATGTGTAGTGTGTACAACAAATAACATGGCAAGTGTAGTGTGTACAGCAATAAACATGGCATGCGTAGTATGAACAGCAGATAACATGGCAAGCGTGGTGTGTACAGCAGTAAAGTGGCAAGTGGAGTGTGTACATTAATTAACATGGCAGTTCTAAGCAAGTTTGAAATAAAGTAATGACTTGGCAATTTGTAATTTCACATCCGTGTTTCTATTCACTCCTAGGGTTCACGCCTGTAGGTCGTGATGAGAAGGTCGTTCCTCTCACGGGGGCTTACCATGATTGACGCTAACCCACCGCATGCGGGTGGTGCTCTTACGGAGAGTACCTTTCATACGCCTAGTGGCCGCTCAACCCTAACCCCACCCAAAAGTTTTCCAGGACACGAGCCGGCCTAGTCGTATTACAAGCACAAATTTGTCAACTCACATGACACTCACGAAAAGTCACATTTTCGCCGCTTGGGCGCATGAACTCACAATTTCACAATTTTCAAATATTCTATTCCGTCAATAAGTTCTATCAAAATGCATTCGATCCATAACCAATCAATCGAAAGAGTACAAGCGTGATGTGCAACATGACATGAGGCAAAACTAGCAAATTCTTGATTTATCATTTAAAAGTAGCGATATCAAAATTGTAAATGTACACTTGCCTATCAGAATATCTCAAGTCAAAGCGATTAAAGCAAGACATGTAAAAAGTGCACTTGCCTGATATAGTCGATATTGGGTGTCCGGCGGTCGCAGTGAAAGGCGTTTATATCGGTGCCATCAGATTCGCGTAATCAAGTTAATTGTGACTTAGCTAACAAAAGGTATTAAGAATCCGATTATACGACATAGTTTAATCTAGCCCTATAATCATATGTTTACAAGGGTTTAACTAATAGCATACACATGCCCTTGTATCTAGTTATATTTAATTAAACTAGCATGCAACCTGCCCATATATACCAACCAACCTATGGGTTAACAAGGACATGGACCTACCTACAGGGGATGTACTTCTTGCATTTAATACCATATTTGCAAAGCCTTATCAAATGTCATTACAGTTTCCAATGTGTAACATAAAGCTATTATTAATAAACAAACTATAAAGAAATCACTGACCTTTCTTTCTTTTATTCATACATCTCCTTCATCCTCAGTTTCTATTGCAGGGAGAGGTGAGAAGCTCTGGGCCATCGGACGGAGGAGAGAAGGGCAGCGAAACAGGGCGGCAGCGGGGTCCCGCAGGCAGCGGCGCTGATAGGGCAGGGGTGCGACAGATCTGTCTGGGCGGTGACCACTCAGGCGACTGCCAGATCCGGCATGTGGCGGTATTTGTGCGGCCTGAACGGGGAGAGGAGCGGTGGTTCGTTGATAGGAGGGAGTGCGTTGCTCGGAGGCGACTGGCGGCGGGCGTGCGGGGGTGTTGTCGTGTGGTAGAGGAGAACAGGGGAAGGGGAATCATGACAGGAGGGGATTTCAAAACAGGGGAGAGTGATTTGGGGTGTGCGGGCTTGCCGACGATGAGGGCGAGACACCAGGAGGCTGGGGGCGAAGTCGGTGTTGGTGTTGTCCGTGGGCGGAGATGAACGGAGGGGCGGCATTAGGTGGTCGGACGAGGCGAAAGATCGCCAGAGATCAGAAGAGGGGGTTTGGGTTGAGTCGCCGGGGACTTGGGGGAGGACATGGGGAGGTGATTGGGGGCACTCGGGGCTGGGGCGTGGGTTGAAATGGGTGCGGCGACTTCGGCTTCCGTCAGCGTCGAGGAGGCCGAGGGGAGCGGCGAAGTGGCTGCAAGGCGAGGTGGGGAGAGGTCGGAGCGACGACTGGAGGCACGGGGAAATGAGTTAATCGGAGGGAGGAGGTCGCGGTGGCGGGGTTGTTTTTGGGTTTTTGAAGAGTTCACCGGCGGGCGGAGGACTGGTCGGCGGCTTCGGCTGCTCGCGGGGCTCGACAGAAGGAAGGCAGGAGGAAGAAGATGAGGCTTCGGGCTGCTTCAGGGTGGCTGCCGGCGGAATCCCGAGCAGCGAGGCGAGGGCTGAGACTAGCGGCTCGATGGGTTCGGGGGTGGACGGAGGGAGAGGCGCTGGGCGAGGTGGTCCGGTGGTGGGTGAGGTCAGACGGCACGCGTGTGAGAGAAGTCGACGGTGAGGACGTTGGTGAGTGTGGCTGAGAGTTATAGGCCTAGGGTGTCTTTGTTTTAGAGGAGATGAGGGTTGGGCTCTCAGAGTATCACATGGATTTTGTGTAGGCTGAGGAAAAATATCGGCCTGGGTGTCTTTGTAGGGAGTAAGGAGAGAGTGTGTGATTTGAAGAAAACGTGGGTCAGTTGCTATATGATAGGAAGAGAGAGAGTTGTTGGGATCCATGCGTGGGTTGTGGAGAACGTGGGTTGCATGCAAGTTGTTGTATGGGATGATGGGGACGAATCTGTTAAGATGTGGGGAGTTACTAAAATAACAGTTTATTAAATCTTTTTTTATAAATATTAGTGGGGGAAAATATATATTTACATTTGGGACGTAAGTTGAAAGATACTTAAAAATTTTAACAAGTAAATATATATACTATCTTATTACCTCTTTCGCCCCTTCCATGTGATGTTATTCAAAAATCATGAAGAAGGTACCAAAAATGACCGTGAAATCGTGAGGATTGATTTGGTTATGGTATTAAGCTTTATTATGGTTTATTAGGATTTTTATAAAATTAGTTAAGACATTTGGATGGATCGGTTTGGATTAGAAATGATTTATATAAGTTTCATTTTAACAATTGATTTAGGAGGAGATGGTGATTTTTAGGAGCATCGATTTGATTTAATGTGTATTAAGATGTTACTGTGATATTTCAAGATTTATTAGAAAGAGGTTTTGATTCAAGAAGTCGACTAAGCGATCAAGGTCTAATTTGAAATTCAATTTGATTAAGATTGGATTTGATCAGTTTGATTAGGATATGATTTGATTACAAAATCAACTTAGTTACGATAATTAAGATTAGTAAGGTCCATTAGGACAAGGTTTTGATCTAGGAAAATCAATCTGGTTATGATAATTAGATTAAGTTTCGGTTTACAAAATTGATCGGGATAAATAAATCCAGTTTCATAACATTGAGTAATATTTATTCGGTCAAGATATCCTGATTAAGAAGATCGACTCTGCTAAGATTTGTTTCGGAGGATCGGCCTAATCGGAAATTGGTTAGGAGAGGTCGATTTGATTAAGACATATGATTTACTACGATCACGATCTGATTTAGAAAATTGATGTAGTAGAGATTGGCTATGATTAGGATGATCTAACAAGATGTTTAGATCGGGATCAGATTGGATAATCGATTTGGTTAAGATTTGATCTGCTTTAGGAATTCAGTTCAGTTAGGAAATCGATTCGATAAAACTTGGAGTTAAGATTCAATTAGGGGAATCGATCAAATCATGAATGATTAGGAGGGTTTGATCAAGATGTGACTATTCATTCGGTTGAGATATCTGATATATTAGAATTAGGCATGATCATTCACTTCGTTAAGATATTGGTTAAGATTGGATTAGTAGGAATTACTTTAGTTAGGATTCATTTGATCATCGGGTTAAGATTTGATCTGAAAGATTGACTTGATTAAGATGCGATTAGTACGATTTCATCCGTGCAATCAGAATCATCCACCAATTAAAGAAATCAATAACGCGCTCATTAAATCGTGTGCTCAAGCTATTAATAACAACAACAACAACAACAACAATAAGATCATAAATTACTCTAATAAATCACTTTACTAATTATTTACATATGAAATACGTATGTACAGAAACAGGCCGTTACATCCTACCCACCTTATAAAAATTCCGTCCTCGGAATTTAATAAAGCTAACGGGGATGTAATGACCGACAGAGTCGAAAGAGTTTAAGATAGGCAAGGATGTGGTCGATTCAAATGGAAAACATGAAGCAGAAAGATGATGACATAGATGTCACAATAAGAATTAGGAGAATCAAAAATAAGGAAAAGTGTATGATCACAAAAATGTAAGGATGACTAGGAGACGTTATTATGGGTCAACCACTAAGTATTTCTATGTTTGTCCCTATAGGAATAATGTCGAAGATGGCTTCATGTTTGAGGGTGAACTTTACTGGGTCGACTAATGATTAGAACTCTCGGATTTTCAAATGGACAAGAACGGGGTATAGAATTCAAGGAAAGGTGTTCTGGAGAGACGACATTGTAATCTTACCTATGTTGTTTGAAGTATTTTGCATAAGCATGACCTGCATGGGCCACCACTAAAACCTGTCACGCCCCGCTTCACATTGTACTTGGGGGCGAGGACGCGACGAAGGTCCGCATGTGCTTAAAGCAAGAAGGAGGTACTTTTTCTTTTCTCTCCTCTTTGGTTTAAGCACATTACGTGTCTGTGTGATAACATCCTGCAGGTTCTTGCATGCGACTCAAACAACACAGATAAATATTTATTACAATCTCAAGTCTCAGAAAATGAATACAACAAAAAGGATATAAAAGAGAGAGGGTCATAAAGCCCATACAAGTAATTAAAGAAACAACAAGTACAAGGATGTTGTGAAGGCACATCGCTCCTCAGCGAAGAAACTTAGCGGCAAGGCACTCCTGATCAACCTGCTTCGTCTCTAAGCAATCTCCTCTGCAAACATGTCTAATACCTGACGTATATTTCACAAGACAAGGAAATATACGTCAGCGAGGGTCGCTCGGCAAGATTTAAAGTATTAAGAAAATTGACCCTCGGTAAGGTTTTCAAAAACATTTCATGATAATATGAGTGACAAAATAGTTAAAGCATGAGCACGTCAAGCATAGTGTGCGCATGTCAAACGTAGTGCACAAGCAGTGGCATGGCATGTGTAGTGTGTACAGAAAATAACATGGCAAGTGTAGTGTGTACAGCAATAAACATGGCATGCGTAGTATGAACAGCAGATAACATGGCAAGTGTGGTGTGTACAGCAGTAAAGTGGCAAGTGGAGTGTGTACATCAATTAACATGGCAGTTCTAAGCAAGTTTGAAATAAAGTAATGACTTGGCAATTTGTAATTTCACATCCGTGTTTCTATTCACTCCTAGGGTTCACGCCTGTAGGTCGTGATGAGAAGGTCGTTCCTCTCACAGGGGCTTACTATGATTGACGCTAACCCACCGCATGCGGGTGGTGCTCTTGAGGAGAGTACCTTTCATACGCCTGGTGGCCGCTCAACCCTAACCCCACCCAAAAGTTTTCCGGGACACGAGCCGGCCTAGTCGTATTACAAGCACGAATTTGTCAACTCACATGACACTCATGAAAAGTCACGTTTTCGCCGCTTGGGCGCATGAACTCACAATTTCACAATTTTCAAATATTCTATTCCGTCAATAAGTTCTATCAAAATGCATTCGATCCATAACCAATCAATCGAAAGAGTACAAGCGTGATGTGCAACATGACATGAGGCAAAACTAGCAAATTCTTGATTTATCATTTAAAAGTAGCGATATCAAAATTGTAAATGTACACTTGCCTATCAGAATATCTCAAGTCAAAGCGATTAAAGCAAGACATGTAAAAAGTGCACTTGCCTGATATAGTCGATATTGGGTGTCCGGCGGTCGCAGTGAAAGGCGTTTATATCGGTGCCATCAGATTCGCGTAATCAAGTTAATTGTGACTTAGCTAACAAAAGGTATTAAGAATCCGATTATACGACATAGTTTAATCTAGCCCTATAATCATATGTTTACAAGGGTTTAACTAATAGCATACACATGCCCTGGTATCTAGTTATATTTAATTAAACTAGCATGCAACCTGCCCATATATACCAACCAACCTATGGGTTAACAAGGACATGGACCTACCTACAGGGGATGTACTTCTTGCATTTAATACCATATTTGCAAAGCCTTATCAAATGTCATTACAGTTTCCAATGTGTAACATAAAGCTATTATTAATAAACAAACTATAAAGAAATCACTGACCTTTCTTTCTTTTATTCATACATCTCCTTCATCCTCAGTTTCTATTGCAGGGAGAGGTGAGAAGCTCTGGGCCATCGGACGGAGGAGAGAAGGGCAGCGAAACAGGGCGGCAGCGGGGTCCCGCAGGCAGCGGCGCTGATAGGGCAGGGGTGCGACGGATCCGTCTGGGCGGCGACCACTCAGGCGACTGCCAGATCCGGCGTGTGGCGGTATTTGTGCGGCCTGAACGGGGAGAGGAGCGGTGGTTCGTTGATAGGAGGGAGTGCGTTGCTCGGAGGCGACTGGAGGCGGGCGTGCGGGGGTGTTGTCGTGTGGTAGAGGAGAACAGGGGAAGGGGAATCATGACAGGAGGGGATTTCAAAACAGGGGAGAGTGATTTGGGGTGTGCGGGCTTGCCGACGATGAGGGCGAGACACCAGGAGGCTGGGGGCGAAGTCGGTGTTGGTGTTGTCCGTGGGCGGAGATGAACGGAGGGGCGGCATTAGGTGGTCGGACGAGGCGAAAGATCGCCAGAGATCGGAAGAGGGGGTTTGGGTTGAGTCGTCGGGGACTTGGGGGATGACATTGGGAGGTGATCGGGGGCACTCGGGGCTGGGGCGCGGGTTGAAATGGGTGCGGTGACTTCGGCTTCCGTCAGCGTCGAGGAGGCCGAGGGGAGCGGCGAAGTGGCTGCAAGGCGAGGTGGGGAGAGGTCGAAGCGACGACTGGAGGCACGGTGAGATGAGTTAATTGGAGGGAGGAGGTCGCGGTGGCGGGGTCGTTGTGGGGCTGTCGAAGAGTTTGCCGGCGGGCGGAGGACTGGTCGGCGGCTTCGGCTGCTCGCGGGGCTCGACAGAAGGAAGGCAGGAGGAAGAAGATGAAGCTTCGGGCTGCTTCGGGGTGGCTACCGGCGGAATCCTGAGCAGCGAGGCGAGGGCTAAGACTGGCGGCTCGATGGGTTCGGGGGTGGACGGAGGGAGAGGCGTTGGGCGAGGTGGTCCGGTGGTGGGTGAGGTCGGACGGCACACGTTGGAGAGAAGTCGACGGTGAGGACGTTGGTGAGTGTGGCTGAGAGTTATAGGCCTAGGGTGTCTTTGTTTTAGAGGAGATGAGGGTCGGGCTCTCAGAGTATCACATGGATTTTGTGTAGGCTGAGGAAAAATATCGGCCTGGGTGTCTTTGTAGGGAGTAAGGAGAGAGAGAGAGAGTGATTTGAAGAAAACGTGGGTCAGTTGCTATATGATAGGAAGAGAGAGAGTTGTTGGGATCCATGCGTGGGTTGTGGAGAACGTGGGTTGCATGCAAGTTGTTGTATGGGATGATGGGGACGAATCTGTTAAGATGTGGGGAGTTACTAAAATAACAGTTTATTAAATCTTTTTTTATAAATATTAGTGGGGGAAAAATATATATTTACATTTGGGACGTAAGTTGGAAGATACTTAAAAATTTTAACAAGTAAATATATATACTATCCTATTACCTCTTTCGCCCCTTCCATGTGATGTTATTCAAAAATCATGAAGAAGGTACCAAAAATGACCATGAAATCGTGAGGATTGATTTGGTTATGGTATTAAGCTTTATTATGGTTTATTAGGATTTTTATAAAATTAGTTAAGACATTTGGATGGATCGGTTTGGATTAGAAATGATTTATATAAGTTTCATTTTAACAATTGATTTAGGAGGAGATGGTGGTTTTTAGGAGAATCGATTTGATTTAATGTGTATTAAGATGTTACTGTGATATTTCAAGATTTATTAGAAAGAGGTTTTGATTCACGAAGTCGACTAAGCGATCAAGGTCTAATTCGAAAATTCAATTTGATTAAGATTGGATTTGATCAATTTGATTAGGATATGATTTGATTACAAAATCAACTTAGTTACGATAATTAAGATTAGTAAGGTCCATTAGGACAAGGTTTTGATCTAGAAAAATCAATCTGGTTATGATAATTAGATTAAGTTTCGGTTTACAAAATTGATCGGGATAAATAAATCCAGTTTCATAACATTGAGTAATATTTATTCGGTCAAGATATCCTGATTAAGAAGATCGACTCTGCTAAGATTTGTTTCGGAGGATCGGCCTAATCGGAAATTGGTTAGGAGAGGTCGATTTGATTAAGACATATGATTTACTACGATCACGATCTGATTTAGAAAATTGATGTGGTAGAGATTGGCTATGATTAGGATGATCTGACAAGATGTTTAGATCGGGATCAGATTGGATAATCGATTTGGTTAAGATTTGATTTGCTTTAGGAATTCAGTTCAGTTCGGAAATCGATTCGATAAAACTTGGAGTTAAGATTCAATTAGGGGAATCAATCAAATCATGAATGATTAGGAGGGTTCGATCAAGATGTGACAATTCATTCGGTTGAGATATCTAATATATTAGAATTAGGTATGATCATTCACTTCGTTAAGATATTGGTTAAGATTGGATTAGTAGGAATTACTTTTAGTTAGGATTCATTTGATCATCGGGTTAAGATTTGATCCGAAAGATTGACTTGATTAAGATGCGATTAGTACGATTTCGTCCCTGCAATCAGAATCATCCACCATTTAAAGAAATCAATAACGCGCTCATTAAATCGTGTGCTCAAGCTATAGATAACAACAACAACAACAACAATAAGATCATAAATTACTCTAATAAATCACTTTACTAATTATATACATATGGAATACGTATGTACAGAAACAGGCCGTTACACCAAACCACCTTATAGAAGGGAAAGATGGGCCTAGCAGTACGAGCCACAGCCCAAACATCATGAAGTGAAGGAGACTTAGAAAGCCATTTCCAAGAGTCTTCCCCAAGCTGCAGAGTAATAGAAGCTATAGATGATAAGACCGGACATAGCACATGAATTTTAGCCCATCCATCCTCCGTCCAATATTCACTAACTGTTTTCATACCCTCTCCATACGGGACCTCATGACTATCACAAAGCGGTCCACAAGGAAGCCAATTATCATACCAAAAGAGAGTAGAAGTCCCACTCCTAACAATGCGTTTAGTAAGCTTCTTAGTGACATTGCGACATTGGAGCATAAATTTCCAAGTCCCAGATTGCATATGAGAGTTTTCAGCCACATAAAAACCCATTCTGCCCAGACATTGCTTTCTCATATAAGAAGCCGAAATGCCATTATGCGTTAACATACGCCAAGATAATTTGACCCCATAAGCTGTATTAAGATCCGAAAACTGTCTAAGCCCCACCCCTCCTTGTTTGGGCACACAGATGTAATTTTAGCCTGTATGGATCAATACACTAAGGGGGGTGAATAGTGTATATAATAAAAAAGTTGCAAATAAAACGTTACTGATATTTGTAAAGATGGCAAGAAATAAAATGATAAGTACTGAAAATAAATCAATCGCAAACACAGAGATTTATCCTGGTTAGGATCCTCTTGATCCTACTCCAGTCCTCTGCTCCCAGTAGAGATTTTCAATCCGCTATAATCACTTGCCCCGCAAGCACAAACTTACAAAAATGGCGACACTCCCCGTGTCCCAAACTTTGTACAATCTCTAAACAGAGATTCACATGTTAAATAATGAAATAGAAAAACACATATAGCCTTGTTATGAATTTAGAATGAAATTCAAGGATGGTATTTAGAGAGAGACTTCAAGATGTATATGATATGTAATGAAGAACAATACTTGAAGTTCTCTGGTTCATAAAAGAAGAGAGAGATCTATCGATTTCTTCTTGCAATTATGAACACAAACAACTTTCCAAAATGATGTTGAAAAAGACAAATTTGCTTTAAGGAAGAAAACTTCAATTCTCAAAAGATCTATGATTAAGAATCTTGAAGTTCTTCCATTTTCATAAGAAGAGAGAAATCTATGAATTTCTTCTTGCAAATGAGAATGAGAACAACTAAGGCAAGATTGCTTAGAATCAAGTATTCTAGAAAAGAGAGAAAGAGGAAAGTTGTGTGTCTTGAAAGAGAGGGTCTACCCCTTTATTTATAGTGTTTATGGATGAATGGAGAGTGTATGTAACGTTGGAAAACGGTCATGAACCATCCCTGAACATTTGGCATCAAAACGGCTAGTTTTGAAATTGGTCGACCAAAATGACCAAATTGGTCGACCAAAATTTAGAGAGAGAATTTTGACCATTGGAAGACAGATCCAGAATGTACATGGTTAGGGGAGTTTGCATATGTAATCCCATAGTCAAATTCGAGGTTTAAAATTGGTCGACCAAAATGGGTTTATTGGTTGCCAATTTTCAAAGTTACGAATTTTCGAAATTGGAAAGTGTAGATCTCTGAGTAATGGAACCTACGTGACTAAGAAATATTATCACAAGGCTTTGTAACTCTAATAAAGTAAATTTTACATAGATTACAAAAATCCGTAAATAGGACTGCATCTGCAACTGAATCTGAGAAGCTTCTTTGCAGGGGATCCTTATCAAGTGATTATATATCCAAGTCGTGGATGTAGGTGCCTTTGCCTTTCCAGCTTCATGAATGATATATCAGATTGAATATGCATGAAGATATCTGATTGTGTGGAACTCAGCATTGATTTGTATCTGCATACATAGAGTTAGTAGCACTGAATGTGTTTGTCATATCAAAACCATATGGGATTAGAAATATGGAATTATGAAATTCCAAAATTCTCCCCCCTTTTGATGATGATAAACATGAAAAATATATATCGTTAAAATTGAACATATCTGGTATACTCCCCCTGCGTATGTGGAGTTTGTGAATTCTCCCCCTGAGTAGATGAAATATAGTCTCCCCCTTTGGAATCCTCAAAAAGAGGCAAAAAGTAGAGTAGTTAATAAAAATAAGGTAAAATGGGAGAGAAATATTAGTCGCGGCAAAAGAAGAAGTATATAGTAGTAAAAAGAAAGAGCAAAATTTGGTCATGGGTGAAAAAATGATTTGTCGGCCTAATAGGGTATAATGGCCGAAAATAGTTGTAGAAAAATACATTGTGAAGGCCGAATTAGTGAGCATGCCATTTTTTAAAAAAAATGAATTGGCAAACCATTTTAAAAATAAGCAGTGGGAAGGCTACTTAAAAAGTAAGAATAGGTAGGCCATGAAAAATACAGAAAAGGTCAGGCCTAAAAAAATATGCACAATTGATTATTAGAGTAAGAGCAGGCCGAAGTGTACACATAGGAAGAGCAGGCCGAAGTAATCACATTTTATAAGCAGGCCAAAACATTGAGAGATATAGAGAGCCATTTATGGGATTGGATTTTTGAAAAACAGTGATCAAATGTTAGTGTCCAAATATAGATGTAAATGAGGACAGAAGAAACAGGCCTTGTGGCAAGAGTGCAAAGTGCCCAACAAAGACACCATTAGGTGTTATGAAAATAACCTGTGGGCCTGTTATATGAGCATGAGAATGCTTGACATAACATGTAAAAAACACTTAAGAATGAGGCATGCCTTCAGAAATAAGGTGCACATTGTCAAGGAACCCAATTATATGGGAAGTGCTAGTGCAAACTTTGAATAGCAGGATATGTTAAAAAATTTGAGATGTGAGACCATCCTGCAGAACATGTAGAAAGCAAGGAACAACAAAAGTGCCATAGAAATGGCTATAGAGCAGAGTATGAACAGAGGATAAATACATAAGAGAGTACAACAAAAAGAATAAATAACCACACATAAACAGAGGATATATAAAAGAAAATCTACAAAACCACTAAGAAGTGAGCACCAAACTAGCCAAATAAATATTCAAAACAACATGCTGAGAATGTTGCCACCACAAAACTACTTACAGAACAGCTAAAGAACTACCCAGAGAATTGTCACAGAAAAGTATCCAAATAGGAACATACTTAGTAAAGGACATAGGAAACATATACAACCCATAGTCTGAACATGAACAACACCAAAGTACAGAACAGCAAACCAAAAATCTAAGAGTAACATCACGAACAAACTGTCAATACCAAGAAAACAACAGAAGACTACCACCAAACACCTATGAAACTAGTACCTGAAGTACCCAAAAAAACTATCCGATGTCAAGGAAACGAACGGCAGAGAAAATCTAAGGCCTAGTGGAAGGCCCTGGCTGTGAAGGAGAGGCGTCGGAGGAGAGACGAGTGGCACGAAAGTGGAGAGACTCAAAATGATTCGACATCGTGGCTACGGCAGCCTGAAGGGCCTCAATCATCTTGTTATGCTCCTGCAGAGTGTGGTCGCTGGAGCTGAGGTGTGTCTGAATCCCTTGGAAGCCATCATGTACTTCGTTCCGAACATCAGTAAAACCACGAGTAATGGAATGACGGAGAGCATGGACTTCACCAAGCAAATCAACATCACCATGGGAGGAGGATGGTGTAACAGGAGTGGTAGGGGAAGCACCAGAGTGGGAATAACGCTTCCTAACAGGAACCCGGCCACGGGCACGAGAAGAAGAGCCGGGGGTACAGGTGTTGGAAGTGGGATGGGTGCGGGGAGAGCGGGTACGGGTGCGGGGAGAGCGAGACATTGAGCGTGAAGTAGGATGAGATGGGACGGGAGATGTTGTAGGATCCTGCCAAAACAGAGTTAGGATCGATACTATGAAGTTTAGACTTACGCTTGCGTATGCGGCACGGTAGTCTACGAACTTCGCCTTCGGATTCGCCACGACGGATCGAGTCTTCTCACGAACGGAGTAAGGCTACTAAATCCACAATCTAAATCTCTACTTTAGATTAAGAACTTGGATAGAGGAAGAGAAAGGATTTCTACAGAGCTTCGCTAGAATGAAGTTGTATGCATGAATTTCATGCAAAAAGGTGTAAGAAATGGCTTACCCTTGGGTCTTATTTATAGCCCCCAAGGTAGTTATTTTAGGGTAAGTTGTTCCTTTGGAACAACTTAATTAAGGTGTACCATGATACATGGCACATTATAAGCTTAAGTTGTACCATATGCATGGTACAACATAAGCTTAAGATATTCCCCCTTTATTAGCCATATGTCGCATGCACTTATGCATATATAATGCGAATTTCCCACTCATCCAGAGATCCTCTCCGCAAGGGAATAGATTCCCTTTGCACACGACTTCGTGTACACGACGTTCAAGGTCCGTATTCCCTCGTACATCCCCTACAAGGGTGTACAAACGTCTTCCATATCCAACATCTCCCACTCACACTTGAGGGGATTGTAAGAGAACATCTTTCTCTTAGTTCTTTCATCTATCATACCGAGAAATAGACCGTGCGACCGTCATGCGCGTAGAGTCTGTTGTTGTGCACTTGTTAGAGATACACAACGACCTCGAAGGTGCAAAGTTGAGTAGTTCAACGCATGCTTTACCCTAGATTATTTCTTCACATTTCTTGTACTTTATATTCAACAATTGAATCCCATCTGGATTACAATTGGCTGGCCAGCTTTGAATCATTTAAAGTCCAAATGTGAATATGAAATCAATCTTCCTCTTCTTGCGAACCTTTTGATCTTGACTTGATTCGCTTTTCTAACGTGCCCCGCCGAGCCGAATTACCATAGCCCATTAGCAACACGCTAAGATAGCGATCATCTCGTCAAATCTAAAGGAACCAATTGGAGTCCTTGAGGGTAAGAGTTAAGACCCATATGGCCTTTGAGTCTCACATAATAGCAAACACTATTGCTACTAACTCAGTGGTCGAAATGCATACGTGGTATGAACACGTATTACAACATCACTCCTTTCCCAGGGAGAGTATGTCTTAATGATGTTGTACGGATGAAAGATCAGACACCACAGTGCCTATCTTTTGAGTCCCCTTACTACTCAGGAAATATTCGCGGACTCTCATCCTGCATAAGACAGATAGGATTAAAAATCCTACGAGATCTCTTTCAAATATCCTTGTGATACAGATCTCAGATCTTTTGTAAGCATCCATATGATGCAGATCTTTTATTCGACTATCTTGTTTAAGTCACGACTCTAAATCATTCGTCTAATGATTTTGACTTTAAACTAGTCTCATCTCTATCTTATCCATCTGATAAGATAAGGCGGTTGCTCATGTGAGAGAGCCAACCTTAATCTGTCCGACATACACACAATTCAGCTGAGATTTCAAAAAATGTACACAAACATTTCTTAAGAAATTCATATGCAATGTTGGAAAAAGAACTTATTCTTTTATTAATTTTGATCATTTCTTAGACATGTGAATATTGGTACAACTCAGCTCATACGCAATCCTTGGGATGATAAGTGTTTATAAAACACATTTCTGGGGATCGCTTTCGTAAGCTGATCCTCTATCATCTTATGCGTAGATATGTACCTTATGTCTACCTTCTTGGTTTTATCATAGTCTTTTGCAAATTCGTATCAGATATCCATGTGTTTGATCTTACAAGACACATTATCCTCTTAACCGCTTTCCAGTGTACTTGCCCTGTATTGGATTGGTAACAGCTTACCATTTCCAACGGCAAAACAGATGTCCGGTCTCGTACACACCATAGCGTACATAAGACTATCAACTGTACTGGAATATGGAACTTTTTCCATAATTTCCTTTTCCTTTTGGTTCTTTGGACACGATTCCAGATATAAATTATCGCATATGCTTATATGAATATCAATGGACTTGCAGTCCTGCATATTAAATCGTTCTAGAACCTTCTTTATATAAGTCTCATGTGAAAGAGAAAGAAGTTTCTTCGAACGATTCCTTGAAATCTTAACTTCAAGGATATATGCGGCTTTTCCTATGCCTTTCATCTCAAATACTGATGAAAGCCAAGCCTTGATACTCATCACAAAAGCCCTTGTCATTTCTGGCTATTAAAATGTCATCTACATATAGAGACATGATAATATACTTGCTTTTAATCCTCTTGATATATACTCAGTTATCTTCATCAAGCATGGTAAGACCATTTGATAACTTTATGAAATCGTATATACCATTGCCTCGAGGATTGTTTAAGACCATATATGGACTTACGAAGCTTACAAACCTTATGTTTGTTTCCTTCTTTTACAAACCCTGTTGGTTGTTCCATATAGATCTCCTCGTCCAATTCTCCATTGAGAAAGGCAGTCTTTACATCCATCTGATGTAATTCGAGGTTTAAGCAAGCTACCATTGCCAGAATCAGGCGAATCGAGGTAAAAACGCACAACAGGTGAGAAGGTCTCTTCGTAGTCTATCCCTTCCTGTTGCGTAAAACCTTTCGCGACAAGGCGAGCTTTATATCTGTCAATAGAGCCATCAGCCTTATGCTTGATCTTGAGAACCCATTTGTTCCCAATTGCTCTATGTCCTCTGGGTAAGTTAACTAAGTCCCAGACTTGGTTAACTTTCATGGATTTCAATTCCTCCTTCATCGCTTCCATCCATTTGTCTTTTGCAGGGTAAAATGACGGCCTGTTTGAAAGTAGCAGGCTCGTCATTTTCTTGTAGTAAAATCATAAAGGTTTGCGGAAATTTCAACCAACCTTGTATGATTACTACGTCGTATTTGAGATTATTCAAGTCCTTGTTGACTCGAAGTTAGATCAATTCTAATATCACTCCCACTTGAAATGTCGTTAGAATTGCTCCCACTTGGATCATTATTCCCGTTTGGAATAGGATAATCGTCATTCGTATAATCCATTGGTGAAGGTTGAAACGTATTTTCATCTTCACCAAGAATTCTCCCACTCGAATGAGGTAATCCTTTTTGATCATAAATCTCAAACAGAGATAAGTCCTGACTTATCTCGCCCTGTCTTGGAAACTCGTTTTCTAAGAAAGTGACATCCCTCAACTCAAAACTCAATTAGCCCACCATTGTCTTCCTGACTAACATAAAACATAAACTTTGGAGTTTTTCTGAGTATCGTACAAAGATACATTTTCTTCCCCTTGGCCCAAGTTTGCCATACTTATGGGAGGAAATATGTGCGTAGGATGCACAACCCCAAGGTTTCAAAATGTTTAAGTCAGGAGACCTTTGGTTCCACAACTCATAAGGAGTGGAGCTAACTGATTTCGAGGGCACGCGGTTCAAAAATGAAAGCGGCCGTCAATAATGCATCACCCCAAAAAGGTGATTGGCAAGTTAGCTTGCGCCATCATTGAACGGACCATTTTTCATTAAAGTCCTATACCTCCTTTCTGCAACACCAATTTGTTGAGGAGTATAAGGCATAGTTACCTGATGTACTATGTCTTTTTCATCACAAAGTTCCTTTAAACTTGTTGATTGATATTCACCGCCCCTATCGGTTTGCACGACCTTAATCTTGCGATCTAATTGATTCTCCACTAAACTCATATAGTTTTTAAAGCAGGTTTAGTGCTTTCACTTTTGTGGGATATCAAATAGATATGACCGAATCGGGTGAAATCATCAATAAAAGTGATGAGATAGGACTTCCCGCGTCTTGTCTTGATATTTTTCGGACCACATATGTCCGAATGGATAAGCTGTAATGGAACCTCGGCCCTTGTGCCGGTTCCAAACGGCTTGTGACAAGATTTCCTTACAAGGCAATGTTTGCAGGTCGACATTTCAACCTTTGAAACATTGGATAGAAGGCCACGTTTGGCAAGTCTATCTATACGCGTTGGTCCAATATGACCAAGCCTTGCGTGCCAACAAATTATATTAGACTCATTAGTCAAAAAATTTGTCACAAGGAAATTTTCATAACATGAGGAATCATACATTGTAATTATTACAATAAATCCTTTGAAATACAAACCCAGTACCAATAAAAGAATTATTACAAAAAATAGGTCCATATTACAATCATGAAGGAACCAACTATAACCAAGACCCATTAAATTGACCACAGTTTTAATATTCCTTTGAATATATGGAATGAAGAGAACATCATGAAGTAGGAGAGTGCGGTCGTTGTCCAAGACTAGCTTGCGAGTCCCAACGCCTTTCACTTCAACACGTGTGTTGTTTCCTACATTGATCCACTTCATTCTTTGGGGTATCCGGTGATACTCCATGAAGGACCGTCTGTCCTTTGCTATGTGGTCGGTGGCACCTGAATCAATTATCCCAAAATGGATTAGATTCCACAAGAAATAGTGAACTAGAAACACATATGTAACTAGTATTACAAGTTACCTCGTCACTTCCACTCGTACACGAACGAGCATAGTGACCGAGCTTGTTGCACTTGAAGCACTTGATACTTTTCAAGTCTTTCTTCTTGTGCCATTTCTTGTGCCCACCCTTAGGTTTGGGTTCCTTGGTAGACTCAGGTTGCTTATTACGTTCATTAGAAGACTTCGAACGATCTTTACGTTTCTTTCCCCCGTGTGAGGAACTATCAACCATGTGCACTTCTGCACTTGGCTTGGCAGCCGCAAGCCGCTCTTCCTCTAATTCGAGGTGCTTGGAAACATCGTTGAAGGTCTTGATGCTCTCATTATGAGTGAGATGCATCTTCATCTGATCCCACCCATTTGGTAGGGAACGTATGACTGCTTGGATTTGTTGCTCATCAGTGAGCACATGACCTGCGTCCTTTAACTCCGAGATAAGGTTCGCCATATGTCGCAGATGTTTCCCCATGGAATGATCTGGACGTTTCTTATATGTATCGAACCTTATAGTTAAGGCGCGAAGTTTAGACACCGATGTGCCACCGAACTTCTCCTCTAGCTTGGACCATATGTCCATGGCTAGGTCATGTTCTCGGAAGATGCGCATTATGTCATCAGCCATACTGCTTAATAACGTAATGCGCGCTATCTTATTCTTCCGAGACCAAGCATCAAAAGCTTCCTTGTCTCTTCGGTGTTGGGCCGTAGTGCCCAACTCCGGTTCAATCATAACGTTCTTTAGAGTTTCGAGCACTTCTTGCTCCTCTAGAACGTATTGTATCTTAATGGACCAAAGTTTGTAATTATCGCCGTTGAGTTTTTCACCTTTGTTTACCTCAGCGACGATATTCTTTGAAGCGGAAGACATTTTACTTTTAAAATGCTGCAAAAGACATAAAAACCGAAGGTTCGATCAAAAACACATTGCATAAAATTCTTAAAATATAACTCCCACTTGAAATTATATTATATTTGATAAGTTACTTTCGAAAAATATTGAAGATGTTGTTCTAGAATCGAAAAGGTCTCTTTGATTCCAATCACCATCTAGAACAACCTTCAATATTCCCCCATCACTTATCAAACAATAGTACTCTTATAGTACTAGCAGCGGAAAAACGAGTTTGAAAACGTATTTTTCAAATATAATTCCCACTTGAAATGATAATAGAATATCCCATATGGATAGTTCTAAAATCAACTCCCACTTGGAATGATATTCATAATTTGATAAGTTACTTTCGAAAAATATTGAAGATGTTACTCTAGAGTCGGAAAGGTCACTATGTTTCCAATCACCATCTAGAGTAACTTTCAATATTTCTCCCTCACTTTATCAAATGTTAGTACTCTTATAGTACTTTGCAGCGGAAAAGCGTTTTTGAAAAACGTATTTTTCAAAAATTTAAAATACATTGGCTAATCTCCGTAGAGTAGAGCACAACGTCATAAGTACATTGGCTAATCTCCGTAGAGTAGAGCACAATGACATGGCTAATCTCGCATGAAGTAGAGCACTAAGGCTAATCTTCAAGGAGTAGAGCACAATTTCATCAGTACATTGGCTAATCTCCGTAGAGTAGAGCACAATGACTTGGCTAATCTCGCATGAAGTAGAGCACTATGGCTAGTCTTCAAGGAGTAGAGTCCAAAGAAAAACTTCATTAAAACGTTAGTCCCGTATGAACTAGTCGGCACTGTGGTTAGCCCCGTATGGACTAATCGACACATTTGAGTTTGACCAAGGCCTTTTGTTACCCCGTATGGGTCATTTGGCAAGTTTGCAATCGACCCAGACCTTTTGTCGGATTGGTCGACCAAAAACACCAAATTGGTCGACCAATTTTTGGTCTACAACTTCTTCCCAGCCAGGGCCTCTGCCCTGGCCGGCCAGGGGCCTTGGCCCCCTCGGCCAGGGCCTCTGCCCTGGCCGAGGCCGACCAAGGCCGGCCAGGCCCTGCCCGAGGCCAGGGCATTGGCCCTGGCCTCTGCCAGGGCAGGCCAGCCGGCCCTGGCCCCTGCCAGGGCCGGCCAGGCCCTGGCCGAGGCCAGGGCGCCGGCCCTGGCCCTGGCAGTGGCCAGGGCGTCGGCCCTGGCCGGCCAGGGCCGGCCCTGGCCTCTGCCAGGGCCGGCCAGGCCGGCAGGCCTTGGCCAAGGCCGGCCATAGCCGGCCTGGCCTTGGCCGGCCACTGCCGGCCTGGCCTTGGCCGGCCATGGCTTGGCCATGGCCGGTCATGGCCAAGGCCATTTGGCATTGGCCAGCCATGGCCCCTTTGGCCATGGCCGGCCACCCCCTTTGAATGGGGTTGCCGCACATACTCCTCCCCCTTGATGGGGTGGTCGCCGGTGGTTATTGGCCGTAGCCAACCCCCTCCGCAAGTGGAGGAGGGGTGCATAGCCTTCATAGCCCATTTGGCCATGGTGCACATGCACCAATTTCCTCTTACCCGATGGAAATAACTACCATCATCTTCCTCGATGAAGCACCCGTTCGTCGATGAAGCACCCGTTCGTCGAGAAATTAGTTATTTCCTAATGGCCGTGTGCCAAAAATGAAAAATAACATACTACATGAACGGTCGGTTCTTCCCGTCACGGAGAGTTCCTACCATATCCGTAATGATAGGAGACCCTAACGTGAAAAGAACAACCGCTGCGTTCTCTCCGTCACGAAGCGTTCCTACTATATCCGTAATAGTAGGAGACCCATTCGTGAAAAAGACAACGACTCGTTCATAGTTTCGACGGGGCGGTGGTTTGACCGGGGCGAACCCATATGGCTCTGATACCAATGTAGGATCCTGCCAAAACAGAGTTAGGATCGATACTATGAAGTTTAGACTTACGCTTGCGTATGCGGCACGGTAGTCTACGAACTTCGCCTTCGGATTCGCCACGATGGATCGAGTCTTCTCACGAACGGAGTAAGGCTACTAAATCCACAATCTAAATCTCTACTTTAGATTAAGAACTTGGATAGAGGAAGAGAAAGGATTTCTGCAGAGCTTCGCTAGAATGAAGTTGTATGCATGAATTTCATGCAAAAAGGTGTAAGAAATGGCTTACCCTTGGGTCTTATTTATAGCCCCCAAGGTAGTTATTTTAGGGTAAGTTGTTCCTTTGGAACAACTTAATTAAGGTGTACCATGATACATGGCACATTATAAGCTTAAGTTGTACCATATGCATGGTACAACATAAGCTTAAGATATTCCCCTTTTATTAGCCATATGTCGCATGCACTTATGCATATATAATGCGACTTTCCCACTCATCCAGAGATCCTCTCCGCAAGGGAACAGATTCCCTTTGCACACGACTTCGTGTACGCGACGTTCGAGGTCCGTATTCCCTCGTACATCCCCTACAAGGGTGTACAAACGTCTTCCATATCCAACAGATGTGTCATGGGGAGAGGCATCGGCAATGTCGTCAGGCTCGGAAGTGTCAGAAATTACCAACTGCATATGGGTGAGATTTTCAGAATTGAAGTCTACGGGGTTAAAGATCAGGACAGAATGGGAAAAAGGAATCTGAAATGCCTCAAGAATCCTAGTGATAAGCGAAGGCAAGAAAATGTGAGAGCGGATAGGTTTGGCCAAGCATTCGAGCAAAACAGAACCCCAATCAATGGGAAGTTCGCCCATCAAGGCATACAAGCAACGTGCAGTCTTGGTACTCACGTAATTAAGGGAGCCTATTTTCGGGGCTAGGTTGGTTAGGATGATCTTAACCATCATTCGAGCAGGGGGATGAAGAGTGGCAGTGGATCGTTTGGAGTGAAAATCAGGGGACAGAAGTTGTTTAATGGCGGGGTCAGTTAGGGTGTCGGGGAGCGGCTGAATGTGGGTAGAGGGTAAGTTCAAGATCATCGTATTATGGGGCTAGTCAAACGAAAATAGAATTGATTGACGATGGTTGTGATAGAAAGCATACCATCCCTCGTGGAAGAATCCAAATTCGCGTAAAATTCACGAACCAAAGAGGGGAAGTAGGGGGTGCGGTTTGTAGTCGACCACATAGCAACGAGGCCGGCGGATTGGAGAGGGCCGAAGATCCGTGAGAATCCATGATTATTGAAATCAACGTGGTGTTCTGGTGCGAAAGGCAAGTTCTCCATGTCGCGACATTGCTGGGTGGCCGCCAGAGAACGAAAACGGGCAGGAGAAGCCGTTGCGACGAAGTCTAGGTACCACGGATCCATGGGATTGAGGGCGGAATAGGGTCGATCGAGGTTATGGCAGAGACGATCGAGGGAAAATTGGCGAAGGGCGGTTGATTTTGGGGTTGGCACCGGCGAGATTTCGAGTGGAAGCCGTCGATTTGGGGGAGGCCGTCGGCGATTTGGGAAGTGAGACGAGCTGTGTGAATTTGGGGAAGGAGGATGCTTCGGGAAAAGTGAAGTGAAGCCTTGGGGAGATATTTTGGTGAAAAAATGTAAGTCCATAGGCAAGAGTTAAATAAGGAGAAAAATAAACAGTTAGGGAAGTTTGGGGAACTGAAACAATTCCAATCGGCAGAGCAGTTGTGAAAACTGAACAAATTTTGAAAAACGAACGGATGGGTTCAGTTTGGGAACGAAAAATGGAGGGAATGGGGAACGAGAAGAAGCGGGAAGATGAAGCAGTTACCGAAATAATAAAAAAAACGACAATTGGCGACCAATATTGGTGAATTGGTCGACCAATTTTAAAAAATAGCCAAAAATTTGAAAAAATTTGAAAAAATTCTAAAAATAAAAATAAGAATGTGTCATAAGTCCGATTCAATAATTATTCCCAAATTCCTGTGAAGTTTAATAAAAGTCTCTTCTTTCAATGGTTTAGTCAAAATATCAGCAGTCTGATGTTCAGTAGCTATAAATTTAAGAACTATATTTCCTTTCTGAACATGATCATCTAGAAAATGATGACGTACATCAATATGTTTTGTACGAGAATGATGCACATGATTTTTGGAAAGATTAATAGCACTAGTATTATCACACATAATAGGGCAAGTAGAGCAATCAATACCATAGTATGAAATAGTTTGTTTCATCCATAAGATTTGAGCACATGCTAAACCAGCAGCAATATATTCTGCCTCGGTTGTAGATAATGAAACAGAGTTTTGCTTTTTGCAAAACCAAGAAACTAAAGCATGTCCTAAAAAGTGACATGTATCATGGTACTTTTACGATCTGATTTGCAACCAGCAAAGTCTGCATCACAATACGATAATAAATCAAATGTGCTTGACTTGGGGGTAAAATAAACCAAAATCAGAAGTGTGCTTAACATATCTAATAATCCTTTTTACGGCAGTTAGATGTGAAACCTTAGGATCTGCCTGAAAACGTGCACATAGACATACTGAAAACATAATGTCTGGTCTACTAGCAGTTAAATAAAGTAGAGAGCCAATCATACCTCTGTAAAGACATTAATCAACACTCTTACCATTTAAATCTTTGTCGAGAGAAGTAGATGTACTCATTGGAGTACGTTTTTCTGCAGAACTTTCTAAACCAAAACGTCTGATGAGTTCTTTAGAATACATGCTTTGGTGAATGAAGATTCCTTCCTTCAATTGTTTGATTTGAAGACCGAGGAAATAATTGAGTTCACCCATGTGACTCATCTCAAATTCTTTCTGCATAATCTTGGAAAAATCTTGACAAAGAGGTTCATTAGTAGAACCAAAAATAATATCATCAACGTATATTTGAATAATGATTATGTCAGATTTTATGTTCTTAATAAAAAGAGTGGAATCTATTTTACCAATAGAATAACCAGAATTTAAAAGATAGCTTTTAAGTCTTTCATACCAAGCACGAGGTGCTTGTTTGAGACCATATAAAGCTTTCTTTAATTAGAAAACATGATTTTCTAAATTTTCATGAATAAAACCAGGAGGTTGCTCAACATAAACTTCCTCCTTGAGAAAACCATTTTAAAAAGCACTTTTGACATCCATTTGAAATAATTTAAAATCTTTAAAACATGCAAATGATAACAACATTCGAATAGACTCATGACGTGCAACTGGTACATAGGTTTCATCATAATCAATACCTTCTTCTTGATTATAACCTTGTGCAACCAATCGTGCCTTGTTTCTAATTACCTGACCAGATTCATCCAATTTATTTTTGAATACCCACTTGGTACCAATAATCAAATGATCTGTTGGTCTGGGAACTAATTCCCAAACATCGTTTCGTTGAAATTGATTGAGTTCTTCCTGCATAGCGATAATCCATGAACTGTCATCACATGCATCCTTGATGTTCTTTGGTTCAATGGTTGAAAGGAAAGCACAATGCGTCATTTGTTCTATTTGACGAAGAGTTCTAACTCCATCTGCAATATCTCCAATGATTAACTCTGATGGATGATTTGGAACTTGTGCAAATGCCTTAGGAAGATCTGTATTATCTGAAATAGACTCAACAGAAGGTTTAGTAGCATCAATTTCATCAAGTTTAATATTATCTAAATAATTAGATAAAGCTAACATATTTTCTTCTTCATCAATGATGGGAGAATTAGATGAAGGGTTCTCATCAAAAGTGACATGTAGTGATTCTTCAACTGTTTAAGTTCTTTTGTTATATACTCTGTAGGTTTTGCTACGTGTTGAGCATCCAACAAAAATACCTTCATCAGATTTGAATCAAATTTATCAAGTGCATCCTTAGTATTAAGAATGAAACATTTACATCCAAACACTTTAAAATATGATACATGAGGAATGCGATTAAAGAATAATTCAAAACAAGTTTTATTAAGCAATGGCCTTATAAGAACTTTATTCATAATGTAACAAGCAATTGCGACAGCTTCAGCCCAAAAATATTTTGGTAATTTACTATCACAAAGCATTGTTCTTGCACATTCTTGTAAAGTTCTATTTTTCCTTTCTACTACTCCATTCTGAGGAGAAGCACGAGGAAAAGAAAAATTGTGAGTAATGCCATTTTCATTACATAACTTGGTAAAAGATTCATTTTCAAATTCTCCTCCATGATCACTACGAATAGTGACAATGTTAGAGGATTTGATCTTTTGTATCTTTTTACAAAATATTGAAAATTCTTCAAAAGCATCATTCTTATTTTGTAAGAATATAACCCAAGTGTATCTTGAATAATCATCAACAATGACAAATGCATATCTACTTCTATTCAAAGAAGCTACTCTTGAAGGACCAAACAAATCCAAGTGTAGAAGTTCTAATTGTCTCTTTGTTGAGATAACGTCCTTTGATTTAAAAGAAGATTTGTGCATTTTTCCTTGCTGACAAGCATCACAGAAATGTTTGTGTTTGAAAGAAATATTTGGCATTCCATTTACTAATTTGTGTTTTGAAATATGTGCTAGATTTTTGAAATTAGTGTGTCCAAAACGTTTATGCCATAAAAGTGTATCATCAGATGTAATCATTAAACAATGATATGAATGATAATAGACCTGTCACGCCCCACTTCCCTAAAATGGAGGCGAGACGTGAGAAGGTCCGCACAGACGTGGAGCTGTGAAGCTACACGCCTGATAAGCGTCAAATCTGAATATATTCAGGTCCCTGTAAATGTAAACGGAACAAAAATAATAATAATAATATGGCAAAGGAGACTGATAAAAGTCAACCAATCTCAGAATTTGTCCACAATAATATTCAACATCACAGAAAAGCCACCAGGCTAAAAGAAAGAGTCTAGGCCCAAACATGGCCAACAAAAGACAACACGAACAAAGTATAGGTGCTACGCATCGACAACTAAAGCAGTCTAAACAACAACACAAACAGTCTCTACGACTGATCTCCCGTGTCCTCAAACTCCTCGATGAACGCGGGCTCTGACTCAGCATCAGCGAACACCACGTCCTCAGCAACAACCTCAGGCTAAGGAACTAACATGTGTCACCCAAAAGAGTAAAGGGCACATGTCAGCAAGTCTAAAAGACTTGGGCAAGGAAACTGAAGGGAAGGTAAACAAACAACCTAGCAGTTATAGTATGATGCATAGTATTGCAAGTATAGGATGGAAGTAACAAGCAAGGTAAGGTGCAAGTAACAAGTAGCAAGTAGCAAGTATGGCATGGATGACAAGTTTTACAAGTATAAATACGGACAAGTACAAGGCAAGTAAATCACGTCAAGTAAACATGTCGTGCACAGAGATTACGTCTTCTGGCTAGAGTGGCGGATCGGGCCAACTCGTACACTCAGGTGATCGCTTATCCCTACCCCTCCACGTGTATCAAGCCAGGGCCTTACCCCCGAACACGTAATGCTCGCTTCTGGATCACGAGCCAGGAAGTGTATTTGGCATAGGGTTGTGCCCGCTAAAAGCAGGTGCCTAGCCGGATCAAGTAGTACAAGTAATGTAGCGTGTGCTACGAATGCAACATTCAACATGGATAGCATGGCATGTACAGATAATTTGCGTACCGTTAATTGAATTTAAACATGGCAGTTAAGATGCATGGATGACAGCAAGTGCAAATAATTAAAAGTAGTCGGATCTAGCTTCGTTGTCAAGCTAGATCCTGAAATATGCGCCTTGGCGAGTATCATTTCGTCGCCTAGTCTCTTTTACGCCTACAACAAGCAAATGGCCTAAGGCATGGCCTAAAACCCTAAGTGGCAAGTTTCACTTGCCTGGCACCAAGGATGACGATCAACGAAGCACGTCACAAAATATTAACTACGGAGATGGGATCGCTGCCATGGCAAAAAAATATCAGAACAATAACCAATCCAGAATTATAATCGAATCTACGACGTCTAATATCCATTTTTTATTAGGGTTTAACAACAATCACCATGTGGATTAAGAGAATATTAAAGGATCGATTTACTAAACGTATCGTAGCGGAAGAACGATGACGAGCAAGCACGGCAATGGAAGAACGATCCGGAGAACTATGGCTCAGATCTGGAAATGGCGAGAAATCTGGAGAAATTGGGATTTGTGGGTTTTGGGGTTGGTTGGCGGCCTAAGGGAGATGGCCGGCGCTAATGAGGGTGTGAGGGGCTCTGGGGATGAAGGAAAGAGCTAGAGAAATGTTGGGGAAGATCAGAGGTCAAAGGGGAAAGAGAATGGCCAAGAGAAGTGAAAGAACGAAGAAGAAACGATCGGGGGTTTAAATAGAAAAAGTTGCGGTGGCTGGGCCAAACCTAGGGTTTCGGGGTCAGTTAGTTGGTCTATGAAGGGTGGCTGACCGACTAGTTTGGGAACTAGTCGGTTGGTCGTTCGACTGTGGCCGACTAAGATCAAGCAGCGAAAGAAAGAATAAATCTGGGAAATGAATTAGTCGGTCTGTGAAGGCCTGTCGACCAACTGGTTTGCAACCTAGTCAGTCGGTGAGTGTTCATTGACCGACTAACGATAAACAGTAACTTAGGTGAAATTAATCAAAGGAACTAGTCGGTCTGAGAGCAAGTTCTGACCGACTAGATTCACATCTAGTCGGTCGATGGTTGTTCTTAGACCGACTAAGAGTAAACAGTAACTCCTGAATGATTGATTTAATGAACTAGTCGGTTCCAGAAGAGTTCCTGACCGACTAGATTGGAATCTAGTCGGTTGGTTCTCCTTCTTGAACCAACTAAAGTGCATGAAAAGTCTCGAATCGAAGCGCGAAGCTCCAGGAAGATTCCTACGTCTTCTAGGATCAACCCATCTCTAAGATATGAGCGATATGAAGCTCGTCACAAATGACTTACTCCAAACTCAATGATCTAAGGAAGAAGCTAGAAAATCACAACGAAACGAACGAAAACGAAAGCTATGGAGACGGAAAATCACACATAAGGAGAAAATCCACCAAAACATATATATAATATAGATAATCCAAATACATGAAAAACTAGTCGTTACATCCTCCCCAACTTAAGAAAATTTCCGTCCTCGGAATTTCCCAACACTCACGTGTCCGAGAACAAAAGTTGGTAGCGCTCTCTCATCTCATCCTCTCTCTCCCAAGTAGACTCTCCTGGCGAGCCGTGTCACCACATCACCCTCACAAGATTGACAACCTTGTTTCGGAGTGACTTCTGACGCCTGTCCAAAATCAGCACTGGCTGCTGGTCATACGTCAAATCTGGGCGAACGGTGATCTCCGAGAAATCCACAGCATAAGATGGGTCGCTGATGTACCGACGAAGCTGCGACACATGGAAAACATTGTGAACTCCTTCCAAAGATGACGGCAAGGCTAAGCGGTAGGCTACCTCGCCAACTCTCTCCAGAATGTCAAACGGTCCAATGTATCGCGAGCTCAACTTCCCCCGTTTCCCAAAGCGAATCACACCACGATTCGGGGAAATCTTTAGGAACACTTGGTCGCCTGGCTGAAACTCCAAAGGACGGCGTTTAGCATCCGCCCAATGCTTAAAACGGTCCTGAGCAATCCTCAGCCTCTCCCGAATGTTCCTGACAACATCCACAGCCTCCATAATCTTCTCAGGTCTCAACAGCTCCCGATCACCAATGTCATCCCAACTCAATGGCGATCGACATTTCCTCCCGTACAGCACGGCAAAAGGCACCATGCCAATACTCGCCTGTAAGCCGTTGTTGTAAGAGAACTCTACCAGATGTAGATGGTCCTCCCACAAACCCTTGAAATCCAACATGCACGCCCTCAGCATGTCCTCCAAGATCTGAATCGTCCTCTCGGACTGGCCATCTGTCTGCGGATGGTACGCCATACTGAAACTTAGACTCGTACCCAAACTCTTCTGCAAACTCTGCAAGAACTGAGATGTGAACCTTGTGTCTCTGTCCGACACGATACTCACGGGGACTCCGTGAAGTCGTACGATCTCCTGCACGATTCACGTTACATCACTATCTATCTAAGAAAAGGAAATAGAAACGGAGAGTAAAAGAATTTACCTCCATGTATCTCATCGCTAGTGCCTCGGTGGACTGTCCTACTCGGAATGGAATAAAGTGCGTGGATTTGGTCAATCGATCTACGATCACCCAAATCGCGTCATTCTTCTTCGGACCCCGAGGTAGTCCAGTCACAAAGTCCATAGTGATGTGTTGCCACTTCCACTCCGGAATCGGAAGTGGTTGTAGCAACCCTGCCGTACACTGATGCTCCGCCTTCACCTGCTGGCAAACCAGACACTTGGCTACACTCCAAGCCACACTCCTCTTCATGCCATGCCACCAAAAATTCAGACGAAGATCCTTGTACATCTTGGTACCATCAGGATGTACAGAATACGGCGAACTGTGTGCCTCAACCAGTAACTCCTCTCTAATATCCCCAGCTGGCACACACAACCTAGCTCCATACCTTAGCAAGACATCCTCATGAATCAAAAATTCAGTCCGCAGACCGGCCTCCGCCTGCTCCCGAATCTTCACCAGCTTCGGATCTCCAGCCTGGCCAGCCTTGATCCGATCCACGATCGTCGACTGTATCTGCATACACATCAACGGAGAAGCCTCCCCAGGAAGAACAATCTCAATTCTAGACTCGCAAAAATCCTGCTGCAATCTCCACTGCGAAGTCAACATCATCACCGCTGGAAGCCTACTCAGCACATCCGGAACCACATTCACCTTACCAGGGTGATACTGCAAATCGATCTCATAATCCGCCATGAGCTCCAACCATCGACGCTGTCGTATGTTGAGCTCCTTCTGAGTAAAAATATACTTCAAGCTTTTGTGATCGGTGAAGATCTTCACTTTCTCACTCAGCAGGAAGTGCCTCCAAATCTTGACCGCAAACACGACAGCAGCCAACTCCAAGTCGTGCGTCGGGTAATTCTTCTCATGAGTCTTGAGCTGACGCGAAGCATACGCCACAACATGCCCGTGCTGATGCAACACACAACCGAGACCCTTGCCAGAAGCATCGCAAAAGATCTCAAATCCTCCACTGCGATCAGGCACAACAAGAACATGGACAGTCTTCAATCTCTCCCTCAGAACACCAAAGGCTTTCTCACAATCACCCAACCAAACAAAAGGTACATCCTTCCGCGTCAATCTGGTCATCGGCTCAGTAATATGGGAAAAGTCCTTAATGAAGCGCCGATAGTAACTTGCAAGCCCAAGGAAACTCCGGATCTCAGATGTTGACTGCGGAACAGGCCACTCTTTGACCTTGATCTTCTCAGGATCCACCGAAATACCATCTCCAGACACCACATGCCCGAGAAAAGCAACTCTGTCCAGCTAAAACTCGCACTTTGAAGACTTAGCATATAAACGATGCTTCCTCAAAAACTCCAACACTGTCTTCAAGTGTGAGGCATGCTCTTCCTCCGACTTTGAATAGATCAGAATGTCGTCAATAAAGATAACGACAAACTTGTCTAAAAAGTCGTAGAAAATCAGGTTCATCAGATTCATGAAAACTGCGGGAGCGTTGGTTACGCCGAAGGGCATAACCACAAACTCGTAGTGTCCATACTTCATCCTGAATGCTGTCTTCGAAACATCTTCCTTCTTCACCTTCAGCTGATGATAACCACTCCTCAGATCCAACTTCAAAAACACCCTCGATCCTCCAAGCTGATCAAAAATATCATCGATGCGAGGCAACGGGTATTTATTCTTGATGGTCACTGCATTCAGCTCTCTGTAGTCCACGCACATGTGACGCGAACCATCCTTCTTCTTCACCAGCAACACCGGTGCTCCCCACGGAGACACACTAGGATTGATGTAACCCTTCTGCAAAAGCTAATCCAGCTGCTTCCGCAATTCCTCCAACTCAGCAGGTGCCATACGATAGGGCGCTTTCGAAATCGGCTGCGCTCCGGGAATAAGATCAATCGAAAATTCGAGAGCTCGATCGGGTGGCAATCCAGACATCTCCTCGGGGAAGACGTCATCGAAGTCCCGCACTACCGCTGGCCTCTCCTGCTCCATCTGCATAGCCACAAACTCCATCGGCCTAGCCCGAAATCTGACAGGGCCAAGCGAACTGCTACCCTGGCTGAACTCAAATACCGGATGTCCGGGAATATCGAACACCACCTTCTTCCTTTTACAGTCGATCGTAGCATAGAAGCTCGCAAGCCAATCCATCCCAAGGACCGCATCATAGTTGATGATGTCGTGGACAATGAAATCAGCGTAAATCTCGTGTCCACAGACCACCAACGAGCAAGAATTGCAACCACGATGCACCGAGACCATGTCATTCCCTGTAACGATATTCCAACTCTTGGAAAGAGGGGACGTTGTCAAGGAATGCTTCTCCACGAAGCGCCGTGCCAAAATGCACATCGATGCACCTGAGTCAAAGAGGACTCGTGCAGGAAATGTGCACACCAGAATCACACCTACAAACAGTCTAACAATCAAGCCCTATTCTATTAAACAATCATGTACAAGCAAACAACATAATCCAACAAACAAAACTAACTAAGAAAGGAACAGCTAGATTGAGGATTACCTGCGATAACCTCATCCACATCCATTCTCTCCACCTCAGACATCAGAAAAGCCTGCCGCCTCGGCTGAAAAGCCTGCTGAAAGGCCTGCCTCTGTGGAACAAGAGCTGCTCCACGTCCAGTAGGAACAGGCGCCCTCTGCTGCAACGGCTGTGCTGCAACAGTTGCTCTCCAAGGCTGTTTCGACTTCGGGCAGTCCTTCATGGTATGGGTAGGATCTCCACAGACAATACACTGGCCCAGGAATCTCCTACAATGCTCCTTGATATGTCCGGTCTTACCGCAGAAATGGCAAGTCTTCTGAATAGGCCCTCCTGGCCTCTTGAACTGCACCGGCTGATTAGGCTTGAAACCAGGCCTAACCATCGCTCTGGCCTGCTCCATAGGCCTCTTCCCAGCCCCAGCAACATGTCCTCTCCTCTGGTTCACAATCAGCTCCTGCCTCCGCGCCGCTATCAGAACCTTCTGATAGGACTCCAAATCAGAGGAAGACACAAAACTCTGAAGCTCCAAAGCAAGTCCCTGCAGGAACCTCTGAGCCCTCTCATCAGCATCATGCACCATCTTCGGTGCGAACCGACTCAGCCTGGTGAACTCCTGGTGGTACTGATCCACCGACAAGCTCCCATGCTTCAAATCAATGAAGCGCTGCAACATCTCTCTCCGGGCAGCCTTCAGAAAATATTCCTCATCGAATCTGGACTTGAAGGTAGCCCAAGATATCGGCTCCTCCAACAGCTCCTCCTCAGCATCCCACCAATTCCGGGCATTGTCCCTCAGCTGCCTCTTTGCCAAGTCAACCCAGCCAACCGCTTTGACCTTAGACATCTTCAAATTATCCTCAATATTCCTGACCCACTCACCAGCAGCTAGAGGACCTTCAGTACCATCAAAATATGCAGGACCCAGCTCTTGAAACTGCTTCGCTCCTTGCTCGGAACGAGGGGCCTCCTGAACTGCCCGAGCAGCTCGAACAACTAGAGCATCTGGACTTGCAGGAGCACGCCCTGCTGCACCTGCATCATCTGAAGCATCATCCGCATCATCTCCCCATTGGTGGGCTCCCGATCAGGTTCCTCGTCATGAGGGGGCGCACTACCACCAGCTCGGGTATTTCACCTTCCTGCCATCTAATGACATAGAAAACGAAACAATTAGACTCATAGCTTATGACTCGGATGTCGAATTTTTATTTGTGGACAATCAAATATTATTATCGTTATTCCGTTAGTTTGCAGTTACACATCGGACCAGCATGGGCCACCAACAAAACCTGTCACGTCCCGCTTCCCTAAAATGGAGGCGAGACGTGAGAAGGTCCGCACAGACGTGGAGTTGTGAAGCCACACGCCTGATAAGCGTTAAATCTGAATATATGCAGGTCCCTGTAAATGCAAATGGAACAAAAATAATAATAATAATATGGTAAAGGAGACTGATAAAATTCAACCAATCTCAGAATTTGTCCACAATAATATTCAACATCACAGAAAAGCCACCATGCTAAAAGAAAGAATCTAGGCCCAAACATGGCCAACAAAAGACAACACGAACAAAGTATAGGTGCTATGAACCGACAACTAAAGCAGTCTAAACAACAACACAAACAGTCTCTACGACTGATCTCCCGTGTCCTCAAACTCCTCGATGAACGCGGGCTCTGACTCAGCGTCAGCGAACACCACGTCCTCAGCAGCAACCTCAGGCTTAGGATCTAACATGTGTCACCCAAAAGAGTAAAGGGCACATGTCAGCAAGTCTAAAAGACTTGGGCAAGGAAACTGAAGGGAAGGTAAACTAACAACCTAGCAGTTATAGTATGATGCATAGCATGGCAAGTATAGGATGGAAGTAACAAGCAAGGTAAGGTGCAAGTAACAAGTAGAAAGTAGCAAGTATGGCATGGATGACAAGTTTTACAAGTATAAACACGGACAAGAACAAGGCAAGTAAATCACGTCAAGTAAACACGTTGTGCACAGAGATTACGTCTTCTGGCTAGAGTGGCGGATCGGGCCAACTCGTACACTCAGGTGATCGCTTATCCCTATCCCTCCATGTGTATATAGCCAGGGCCTTACCCCCGAACACGTAATGCTCGCTTCTGGATCACGAGCCAGGAAGTGTATTTGGCATAGGTTTGTGCCCGCTAAAAGCCGGTGCCTAGCCGGATCAAGTAGTACAAGTAATGTAACATGTGCTACGAATGCAACATTCAACATGGATAGCATGGCATGTACAGATAATTCGCGTACCGTTAATTGAATTTAAACATGGCAGGTAAGATGCATGGATGACAGCAAGTGCAAATAATTAAAAGTAGTCGGATCTAGCTTCGTTGTCAAGCTAGATCCTGAAATATGCGCTTAGGCGAGTATCATTTCGTCGCCTAGTCTCTTTTACGCCTACAACAAGCAAATGGCCTAAGGCATGGCCTAAAACCCTAAGTGGCAAGTTTCACTTGCCTGGCACCAAGGATGACGATCAGTGAGGCACGTCACAAAATGTTAACTACGGAGATGGGATTGCTGCCATGGCAAAACAATATCAGAACAATAACCAATCCAGAATTATAATCAAATCTACGACGTCTAATATCCATTTTTTATTAGGGTTTAACAACAATCACCATGTGGGTTAAGAGAATATTAAAGGATCGATTTACTAACCGTATCGTAGCGGAAGAATGATGACGAGCAAGCACGGCAACGGAAGAACGATCCAGAGAACTATGGCTCAGATCTGGAAATGGTGAGAAATCTGGAGAAATTGGGATTTGTGGGTTTTGGGGTTGGCCGGCGGCCTAAGGGAGGTGGCCGGCGCTAATGAGGGTGTGAGGGGCTCCGGGGATGAAGGAAAGAGCTAGAGGAAGGCTGGGGAAGATCAGAGGTCAAAGGGGAAAGAGAATGGCCAAGAGAAGTAAAAGAAAGAAGAAGAAACGATCGGGGGTTTAAATAGAAAAAGTTGCGGCGGCTGGGCCAAACCTAGGGTTTCGGGGTCAGTTAGTCGGTCCATGAAGGGCGGCTGACCGACTAGTTTGGGAACTAGTCGGTCGTTCGTTCGACTGTGACCGACTAAGATCAAGCAGCGAAAGAAAGAATAAATCTGGGAAATGAATTAGTCGATCTATGAAGGCCCGTCGATCGACTAGTTTGCAACCTAGTCGGTCGGTGAGTGTTCATTGACCGACTAACGATAAACAGTAACTTAGGTGAAATTAATCAAAGGAACTAGTCGGTCTGAGAGCAAGTTCTGACCGACTAGTTTCACATCTAGTCGGTCGGTGGTTGTTCTTAGACCGACTAAGAGTAAACAGTAACTCCTGAATAATTGATTTAATGAATTAGTCGGTTCCAGAAGAGTTCCTGACCGACTAGATTGGAATCTAGTCGGTTGGTTCTCCTTCTTGAACCAACTAAAGTGCACGAAAAGTCTCGAATCGAAGCGCGAAGCTCCAGGAAGATTCCTACGGCTTCTAGGATCAACCCATCTCTAAGATATGAGTGATATGAAGCTCGTCATGAATGACTTACTCCAAACTCAACAATCTAAGGAAGAAGCTAGAAAATCACAACGAAACGAACGAAAACGAAAGCTACGGAGACGGAAAATCACACATAAGGAGAAAATCCACCAAAACATATGTATAATATAGATAATCCAAATACATGAAAAACAAGTCGTTACAAGACATGCATAAGATATAAATATTATTCTTACGCTTACCACGAAATAAAACAGATGACATATCAGAATCATAAATAATGCAATCATTTTGTTCAAATACTATTTTGTAATTTTTATCGCATAACTGACTAATGGAAAATAAATTGTGCTTCAAACCGTCAACCATGAGAACTTTCTCGATGATAGGCTGATTTGTATTGCCAACTGTTCCGGTGCCTATGATTTTGCATTTGTTGTTGTCACCAAAGGTAACTGTGCATCCATTTTTATATTTAACGGTTGAAAGCAAGTTGACATTTCCCATCATATGTTTTGAACGTCCACTGTCCAAAATCCATCTTTCCTTTTTAAGTACCTCATCTTCATCATCTTGTGCCATAAAGCACATGTTAGCAGTTTCATTTTGATCATCATCTTCATCATCTGAAGAATCATCCCAAGTTGCTGCAAATGCTTTCTTCATTTTATCAAACTTCCTTTCTCTTCTGGATTGATCATTGTTGTTGGAAGTTTTGAATTTTGCCTTAAGAAGTGGACAATCTTTCTTTATATGTCCAGGCCTATTACAATTAAAGCAGAGAGAAGAATCAGTATTCTTATATTTGAAACTATTATTATACTTACCTTTTTGAAAGAATTTTCTGAATTTCTTTCCAAAAAAATGCTATATCATCATCTGAGTCTTCATTTTCTGATGTAGCGTTGAAGGCGAGTACTTTCTTCTTTTGATCTGATTCTTCTTTCTCATCTTGTAATGTAACTTCATGGGCCATTAGGTTACCAATAAGATCGTCCATGGCTAATGTGGAAATAGCATTGGCTTCCTCAATAGCGGTAATCTTTGGACGCCATTCTGGAGAGAGTACTTTAAGAATCTTGCGTGCCTGATCATGAATAGAATAAACTTTTCCAAGAGCATTAAGAGAATTAATAATATTAGTGAACCTGGTGTTCATTTCTCCAATTGTCTCTTTGTCCTGCATCTTGAACAACTCATATTTGTGAACCAAAGAGGAAATCGTAGTTTCCTTTACTTTACTGGTTCCTTCATGAGTTACCTCGAGTATGTGCCAAATCTCTTTAGCACTTTTGGCCTGAGATACTCGATTAAACTCATGTTTATCCAAGGTACAGAATGAAGCATTCATGGCCTTTGAGTTGTTGGTTTTTGAAGATTTGTTGGCTGCGGTCCAATCAGCAACAGGAGTTGTTGGCTTTATGTATCATGTCTCTACGATGTCCCAAATCTCATAATGCATACTTTGGAGATGAATCTCCATTCGTATTTTCCAATATGAGTAGTTTGAACCATCAAATAGAGGAGGACGAACTTGAGAGTGCCCTTCATGATGTTGATTTGTGT
The DNA here is from genome assembly GCA_030789695.1 of Scilla litardierei. Lineage (NCBI taxonomy): Eukaryota > Viridiplantae > Streptophyta > Magnoliopsida > Asparagales > Asparagaceae > Scilla > Scilla litardierei. The sequence continues at coordinate 744,978,051 of CM061142.1, forward strand.
TTTAGTTGTGTGGAACGTCGTTCATGTTTGATGCTGCGGAACTTTCTGCCATCTTAGCCTTCGCTCCGATACCAAATGTAATTTTAGCCTGTATGGATCAATACACTAGAGGGGGGTGAATAGTGTATATAATAAAAAAGTTGCAAATAAAACATTACTGATATTTGCAAAAGATGGCACAGAAATAAAATGATAAGTACTGAAAATAAATCAATCGCAAACACAGAGATTTATCCTGGTTCGGATCCTCTTGATCCTACTCCAGTCCTCTACTCCTAGTAGAGATTTTTAATCCACTATAATCACTTGCTCCGCAAGCACAAACTTACAAAAATGGCGATACTCTTCGTGTCCCAAACTTTGTACAATCTCTAAACACAGATTCACCTGTTAAATAATGAAATAGAAAAACACATATAGCATTGTTATGAATTTAGAATGAAATTCAAGGATGGTGTTTAGAGAGAGACTTCAAGATGTATATGATATGTAATGAAGAACAATACTTGAAGTTCTCTGGTTCATAAAAGAAGAGATAGATCTATCGATTTCTTCTTGCAATTATGAACACAAACAACTTTCCAAAATGATGTTGAAAAAGACAAAATTGCTTTAAGAAAGAAAACTTCAATTCTCAAAAGATCTATGATTAAGAATCTTGAAGTTCTTCTGTTCTCATAAGAAGAGAGAAATCTATGGATTTCTTCTTGTAAATGAGAATGAGAACAACTAAGGCAAGATTGCTTAGAATCAACAATTCTAGAAAAGAGAGAAAGAGGAAAGTTGTGTGTCTTGAAAGAGAGAGTCTACCCCTTTATTTATAGTGTTTAGGGACGGTTGGAGAGTGTAAGTAACGTTGGAAAACGGTCATGAACCGTCCCTAAAAATTTGGGGTCAAAACGGCTAGTTTTGAAATTGGTCGACCAAAATGAACAAATTGGTCGATCAAAATTTAGAGAGAGAATTTTGACCGTTGGAAGATAGTTCCAGAATCTACATGGTTAGGGGAGTTTTCATATGTAATCCCATAGTCAAATTCGAAGGTTTAAAATTGGTCGACCAAAATGGAGTTATTGGTTGCCAATTTTCAAAGTTACGAATTTTCAAAATTGGAAAGTGTAGATCTCTGAGTAATGGAACCTACGTGACTAAGACATATTATCACAAGGCTTTGTAACTCTAATAAAGTAAATTTTACATATATTACAAAAAGCCATAGATAGGACTGCAGCTGCAACTGAATCTGAGAAGCTTCTTTACAGGGGATCCTTATCAAGTGATTATATATCCAAGTCGTGGATGTATGTGCCTTTGCCTTTCCAGGTTCATGAATGATATATCCGATTGAATATGCATGAAGATATCTGGTTGTGTGGAACTCAGCATTGATTTGTATCTGCATACATAGAGTTAGTAGCACTGAATGTGTTTGTCATATCAAAACCATATGGGAATAGAAATATGGGATTATGAAATTCCAACAACAGAAATCATCCCAAGCCCAGATATGAGAGTTCCCCAAACAAATTTTCTGCATAAGGAATTGAGTGTATTCAGCACAGACTTAGGTATGCGGTAGGCTTGCATCCAAAAAGAAATCATGCCATAGATAACAGATCTGATAATCTCAATACGCCCAGAGATAGACAATAAAGAAGAAGACCACCCTTGTAATCTGCTCTAGCATCTATCAATCAATCTAGCATACATTGACGCTTTAGGGTATTTAGTGGAGAGTGGAAGGCCCAGATAAGTGGAAAGAGATTGGACACGTCGAATACCCAAAATGTCGGCGATTCTACCAGGGTCTCTAGTCCCTTTGCTAAAAATACCAGCACTTTTACTCCAATTGACATCAAGTCCGATAAGGTTTTTGAACATGCATAAGATATCTTTCAGCCCTTTGAAAGATTTAGAGTTGGCACGACAAAAAACCAGCAAATCATCAGCAAAAAGGAGATGCATGACAACCCCAACTCTTTTCATGGGCAAGATTTTATGACTGGCAATAGCTGTAGCCATCAAAAGAGAGAATGCCTCCATAACAATCACAAAAAGGTAAGGAGATAGAGGGTCTCCTTGTCTAAGCCCTCTATTAGACTGGAACATACCAAAAGGAGAGCCATTAACCATAACGGAGAAGGAGGGAGTAGATATGCATTCCCCAATCCACCCTATACATCTGTGCTTAAACCACATTTGATGCAACATGAAGAATATGAATTCTCTATTCACACTGTCAAAGGCTTTGCGAAGATCCAATTTCAAACAAGCACGGGCCCCCATAGGGTTATTAAAGTCACGAATGTGCTCATGCGCAAGCAAGTCACAATCAGCTAAGAGCCGATCTTCCAAGAATGCAAATTGATTAGGTGATATAAGCTCCATAACAGCCTTCTTTAATCTAGTGTAGAGAACCTTGCTGATGATCTTGTATATAACATTGCAACAAGATATGGGCATCTAGTCGCCTAACCCTGTGGCATTAGTGCTTTTAGGAATAAGAGTCAAGAAAGTATGATTAATCTGCTTGAGGATTCTGCCAGATCTGAAAAAAGAGCCCACTGCTTTGATAACATCTTTACCCACCACACTCCAGGAGTTCTGAAATAAGTACGCATTGAAGCCATTAGGCCCCGGGGCTTTATCACTCCCAATTTGAAAAGCAGCATTCTTGATTTCATCATCAAGAATCGGCCTTTCAACCCAAGCAGCGGCTTCCCTAGTGAGAATTCTCTTAGTAGTGAGGCGGGGAAAACCCTCAAATAATCCTCTTGATTACAAAGATTTGAGTAAAAAATAGGACCATCAATTTTAATTTTCCTAATACTGTCATCATAAGAGCCATCAGCAGCTATAAGGTGCTCCAAACTATTATGGCTTTGACGAGCCTTCGTAGCAGTGTAGAAGAAACGAGAATTACGATCCCCCAGCTGTAACCAATTCTGCCTACTTTTTTGCCTCAGATTAGACTCCTCAATATTTATAGCGTCAGCAAAATGGTTGATGAGATCATGCTCTCTTTTTTGCTTAGCAATACTAAAAGCCAACTCCGGATCATTCTAGATACAGGCAAGCTCCTCACAGCATTTAGTAACACTTTTAGTGTTAATGATATCAGCACTTAGGCGTTTCAAACCATATTTAAGGTTTTTGAGCTTGGCCACTAAACGAATCATCGGGCAACCAGCCATATCGGAATGCCAATAGTTAACCAAGGTGGCATGATACTCAGGGACCTGAGTCCAAGAGTTGAAGAATTTGAAATGCTTGGGGTCAGAGCCGCCATCTATGGAGTGGAGATGAATGATAAGGGGGAGTGATCACTGGTTCCGCTAGCCACATATTCACAGTAAGAGGCAGGTAACTTGTCAATTCATTCATTGTTGCATAAAGACCGATCAAGAGTAGCATTGATGCGATGACAACCAATGCTTCTATTGTTCCAACTTAGCGGGTTACCAACAGATTTAAGATCAATAAGAGCGCAAGCATCAATACATTTATTGAATTCATCAACCACATGCCCATCAACCGGTCTACCATAAACTTTATCCTCAGTGTATCTAACACAGTTAAAATCCCTGCTGACCAGCCAAGGAATATTAGCATAATTGGAAGAGTCAGCCACTAAAGAATCCCACAAGGATCTCCTCTCATGGGCTCTATTAAGGGCATAGACAACAGTTATCCTTATAAGGAAGCCGACGACATTAGTACAACGGATGGTGATATGTTGCGCGGACGTGGAGTCAACAACGCAAGACCACATCTCGGGGTTGTAAAAGACAACGATGCGGCCATTTTTATGGCAATTTTGATTATCAATCGAAGCCCAATTCTTAGGAAAGCAATTCTTGATTCTAAGAGCATTCTCAGCAACCACCTTAGTCTTAAGCAACCCAACAAGGGTTGGAGCATGCGTACGCACACGTGCTTTAAGCTCATTGCGCCTAACAACATTGTTGAGCCCACGAGCATTCCATATGATTAACACCATAATCAACTGTTCGAAGTGGGGATAACCCCTCCCCCTTTGATTCTGTCACTCTTCCTGATGGCTTTAATTCCGGCCCCTTTCTTAGGATTGTCTTTTTTCTTGCTTTTGCTATTTTTAGACAATAAATCATGTTCAATATATCATGCTTCGTTAATGACCGACATATCTTCAAGGTCATTCTCTATAAGCGACGGGTCATGTTTCTCATCAACAGACAAAGGATCGAAGGGATTGACACTCCTATGCGATCTCATAATCGAACTACGGAGCTTATTGTGCGCAGAAGCGGAGGATGGTTGCTTATAGGAGTCTGGAGTAGTGTTTGTGGGTAGCATGCCAGATTGATGTGTGGCGCTATGTGGGGTGCCAACAAGAGAGACTAACCGGTCCCCCCTCCCTTATTACAATGGTCGCCCTTAACAGACTTCCATGGGCTAACCACAGACTGAACATCAGATCTATCAACAACAAACATTTTCTCTCCCACTCCTTGTTCGCCAGCGCCCCCTCCTTCAGTAGCTTACCCCATCACGGTCTCACGGTCAGGCATCCGCTTCTCCCTTTCGCTGCGCTTCTGGCTGTCCATATCTCCTTCATTAGTTTTCCGGCTGATACCCATTGCGCCATCAGGACCCCCCATCTACAGGCCTCTTAGAATACATATCACCATCACTAGGAGCATCATAATGCTCTTTACATATACCATCTCCAACTCCTCTAACAACAACCATACTGTCGACCTCCTCTAGCACACCTAACACACAATTATTAGACTTACAGTGCTCTCCCCCATGTTTACATGCCACCGCCCTCTCGACCACATTTGTTAGGCTAGCAGAACACTCCCCCTCCAGCTGAACAATGCTGTCAAGCATTCCACCCTTCAGCGATTTGCCCCCTCCACCAGTCACGCTCGACAATTTATTACAATTCCTACCATCTCCCCCTCCCTCGCTGGACAACCCTAGCTCGTCATTACATTCCTCTGTCGGCATACAACTCACCGAATCAACCTTATGTAATGCCCTACGAAGCTACTGCACAAGTACTAGAGGGGGGGTTAATAGTACTTTAAAATAATTAAGAAGATAATTCCTAACTAACTTGCAAACCCAACCAACAATGCGGAAATGTAAATATTGACAACAAGAAAATGCAATCACAAACAAACGAATTAACGGGTTCGGATCCACCCAAGTCTCCCCGACTTGTTCCCGGTGATCCTACGTCCCAAACACCCAGATCGCCTCCAGATACTTGAGTTAGAATCCTCTAACTTAAATTTGCACTATGAAATACTTGTAGAAAACCTCTACAAAGTCAAATCATACACAAATGAAATTGTGACTCCCACAAACCGGGATCACAAACAAACTCTCACAACCGAGAGTAAAACACTTACAATATCAAAGTAAATTAAATAGAAATGCTTACCACAAAATACCTATGCCTTGAGTAAAACTTACGATTTAGGGCAAAGAGGATTTTGGGGAAGATGAAGGCACCAAACCCTAGCTCCAAGATATTGACCAGCAATGGAGTCCTAGGAAGTTGTTGGTGACCTTGGATCAAGCTCTTGGCTTGGAAGGCTCACAATCAATGAATCTCTTTTGAAATAAGAGTGAGAGAGAGATTCAAGTGAGAAATGAAAGAGCTTTGAATAAGGATTAAATGCTTCTCTTTGATTCTCTAAAGTTCAATAAATATCAGCCTTGAATGCTATGAAAGCAGCACTCCAAGTATATATAGGATAGAGGAAAGAGAGAGCAAAATTCGTGGTATTTAATGCTCCAACGGCTCTATTCTGAAGCAGACTAGTCGGTCAAAGAAGGATCACTGATCGACTAGTTCATCAACTAGTCGGTCGGTGAAACAACATGAACCGACTAACTGAAGAACATCCAAAAGAAGAAGTTCATGGAATGAATAATTAGTTGGTCCAAGAGTACTTGCCAACCTACTAGTTTCACAACTAGTCTGTTGGTAAGTGAACTTTGACCGACTAATAGGTGAAATAGAGAAAGCTGAACTTAAGATGGATTAGTCGGTCTAAGAGCAAATGCTGACCGACTAGTTCATCAACTAGTCGGTCGACAAATGTACATAGACCGACTAACGATAAACAGTAACTTAGGCTGTACAGTAGAAGCTCAACTAGTCGGTCTAAGAAGGATTCCTAACCGACTAGTTTCACAACTAGTCGGTCGGTGAACCTTCTTTGATCGACTAACTGTAAACAGTAAGTTAGCTAGAAATTGAGAAGGCATTCTAGTCGGTTCAAGAAGCTTTGCCGACCGACTAAATTGACATCTAGTCGGTTGGTTCTTCTTCTTGAACCAACTAACATGCACAAGAAGTCGCGAATCGAAGCGCGAAGCTTCGGGAAAGTTTGTATGGACTTCTACTAAGATCCTAGCTCTAAGATAGGAGCGTTATAAAGATTAAAACGTAAGACCTACTCAAGGCTTAACATTCTAAGTAACGAAGCTAGAAGACTATAAATAAAACTTGACGAACCGTCTTCAATTGCTTCGATTCGAATCTTTTGACTTCAATAATGGTCCTTGAGCTTCAACGAAGCTTCAAGCATACGATCACGCGCTTGGAGAAGTCTCAAGACGTCGCTTTTGATGTTCATAGAAGTTTGGCGACGATCTCCATAACTGCGCTCACAAAGAGTTAGTTCACGATATTTATGTTTGTTAATCATCCAAAACCAAATCCGGGAAATCAATACTCAACATTCTCCCCCTTTTTGGTGATGACAAACCAACATAAATAATAATAAAAAATAATGAGTCAAATGAAATTTACTTACTCCCTCTGCATTGATGACACGTTAGTTCCAAAATATATATTAATCATACGCATCAAGCACACAAGTAAAGTATAAAATGAGAATCCAATCATTGAAATATCGGATTTGAAATCCATTTTTATATCTTAACTCCCCCTGAATCTAACATATCAAATTAGATTCTTGGAAAATTGCTTTAAATTATCATTTAGCACATTTTTATTATTATATCTCTCCCCCTTTGACATAAGCAAAAAGTGGGAGGAGATCAACGACAACAACAATGGCTTTAAATAAAAGCACGGGAGTCGTAGAATACGACCACGGTCCAAATGACACCAAAGGAAAATACGAATTAAATCAAAGCGTGTCAACGGGACTATAGTCGAAAATCGAAAGATAAAATCATCAAAACTCAAATCAATTTTACGGATTGAGTTATGGAATATACTCTCCAATATCAACATTCTTGGTTAATTAAGTGCATGGAAAACAATTCTATGTTTTCATAGAATTAATTTCTATTAAACCAAGTTATTATCGTCGAGCGACGAAATCAATCATTAGAGGCAATAATATAATGTGCACAAGAATTAAATGTCAACATCGATGTATATATATATATATATATATATATATGAACCATGGGTACATCAAAAGTATACATCGCCAACATACATAAAAGCGATCCTCAGATCGAAGCACAAAATACAACACTATATCACAGCAGATATCGGAGTATCACATACATAAAAAAATATCAAAAACTCCATCCAAAACGACATCAAAATACATCACAAAATCCATAACCACCATCTATCCTACCCAACTCTCTCACACTACATATATCATCCAATGTGCACTAGGAGAGTCTTCCAAAGAAGCTCAGGAGGCAGCGGGAGGATCTGCAGCAGCAGCAGGCTCTGCAAAAGGAGTGGTGGTCACTGGGTCAGCAGGAGTGTCCATGGTCGCAACGGGAGTGGCCTCGGGAGCACCAGACGAAGTCTCCACCGGAGGAATGGTGGCAACAGGTGTGCTCTCGGGGGGCACCGGTAGAAGTAGCAGCAGCAGCAGACGTACCCTCTGGGGCACGAACAACAGATCCAATGAGCTCCTCGAGCTCTGCATCATCCATCTCCTCGTCATCAGAAACAGACGGAGGAATCTCAATGCCCAAATGAGAGCAGATGCGAGCAAGCATCGCCTCAGAACGAGTACAGTGAGACTCCACACGTGTCATTTAACATGCAAGCTCAGCAAGAGTAGGAGAGGGAGCAGGAGCAGCTGAAGCAGAGGCTGAAGCAGAAGGGGTCTTCCTCTGAACATGACGAAGCGCCTCAAGAGACTTCTTGACGGCCGTCACATTCAGAGGGGGACCGAGGGGACGCTCATCATCGGGAGGAAGAGGGACACAGAAGTGATGGAATACGAGAGTCAATAGGCACGGGTAAGGAATGTGGGCTGACTTGGTGGACTTTCGAATACATTCGAAGGAGTCCATCTTGTCAAGAATGATCCTAGCCCAATTGATCTCGCTCCCCATGAAAAGAGCATATATCAGTTTGAGGAATGGCTAGGAGGGTAAGCTAGATGAGCCGTACTTCGGAAGGAGGCACGACTTCAGGATAAGGTTAAGCACCCAAGCATTCGGCTTGAAGGACTTCGAAGGGACGCCAATCATGGAGGAGGGATCTCATGGAAAATCTCGGCGAGCATCACCTGATCAAGCTCAGAAATATCGTCGACAGAGATATCGGATGGAAGAAGGCCAGACGAGGAGACACCTATCAAATCCCCTAAGATTTCTGTTGTGAGGACTATCGGTGTCCCCAAGGCAGTAGTCTCAATGGAATGGGTCTCGTCGTCCTGACCGTGAACACGGTTCGTATAGAATAGCTTGACTAGACGAGGGTAAGGGTGTGGATTCGCCTTAGGATCATGTCGAAGATAATCAATAAGACCACTTGACGAAAGAAGATTGGCTAGGTGAGGGAAGTCGGAGAACTGAACGAAGTGCTCCAATAGCAGCAGGCAGTGCTCTATACGGTTGTAAGCCGCGAGACACAATGGGTAATCACGACACAACGATATATCCACACTGCCAACTGGCATGTGAGCCTTCCCCTTAGGCTGACGAGTGCTAGAATGGGGTGGAGGAGTAGGATCCCGAGCGGTATGCTCGGTCTACGGAATGTATTCCGTGTCAGAATCATCAGGAGGAGTTGGAGCACGGAATGAAGCTGGAGAAACGGTCTGTTTCCTAGGCTGAGATCTAGGCTTAGCGGTCGTCGTCCTCTTCTTCTTAAGAGGAGGCGAAGACGACGATGAATGGGTGGTCTTGGAATGGCGTTTGGGTTGCGGGGGGTCCGTAAATGGAGATTCGACGGTTATAGGTGACGGACGCGAGGAATCGATCGGGATGCGTGTCTTTGCCATAAGCGAAACAAGACACACGTGAATCAACTAGAAATCTAGGTCAAAACCCTAATGCAAACCCTAAACCGAATGAAATTGAGGAAACCCGAACCCTAAAAGCTGAAATCAAACCATAGAGCAGAAATCGAGATAAACCTAGGTCTAAAAGCTGAAACCCTAACCCTAGAAGCTAAGAGAGGGAACAGAAGTTACCCTAGGTTGAGGAGAGGAAGATCGACGGCCGGAGTTGATCAAGATGGCCGAAAAATGATCGGAATCGACGGAGGGAGAGGAGGAAGTCGAAGGGTTTTCGGGGGTTTTTGGCTTAGAAGAGATTTTCGCACCGACTAATGAGAGAAATAGTCTGTTAGATAGAGTTTAAGTCAATCAGAAGTCGAAAAGACGCAATTGTCCCGGTGCAGTTAGTCGGTCACAGTTCAAGCGCTGACCGACTAGATGACGATCTAGTCGGTCGGCCAATGAGCTTGAACCGACTAAGTGCAAACAGTAACTGAAGCTAAAATTAGGGCTTGAGTTAGTCGGTCTGAGTTCATTCACTGACCGACTAGATGATGATCTAGTCGGTCGGTCAATGAACATGAACCGACTAACAGAGTTCAAAAATTTTAGAATTTGAAATTTTGAGTTCTCTCCTAATCGCACTTGGACGATACATCGAAATACTCTCATTAATCATTATACTACCCCATTAAACATCGAAAATCTTAAATTTGACGTTCATGAATAAATCAAGCATAAATTCCGAAAATTCAACGAAAAATCCAGAAAATTCCAATACATCAAGCATGAACAAATATAACGAAAATTGATAGCATGCAAGATTATTGAATAAAATGAATCCTAAATCTCGGATTCACCCATAATCCCCAATTCTCGACACAACCGCACAAAGGAGTCTTCCTTGAGTGGTTTCGTGAAAATATCGACGATTTACTTCTGGGTTTCAACGTACACTAAAATGATGTCCTTTAGCAACATGCTCATCTAAGAAATGGTGTCAGACATCTATGTGTTTAGAACGGGAATGGTGTACCGGATTCTTCGAGAGACAAATTGCACTTGGTTGTCCACCATGATAGGGCAAGTATCACAGTTTATAACAAAGTCTTTAAGAGTGTGTCTCATCCAAAGAACCTGAGCACACGCGGCACCGACGGTAATATATTCCGCCTCAGTGGTTGAAAATGATACGGAATTCTGCTTCTTGGAAAACCAAGAGACAAGAGAATTTCCTATAAAATGGCAAGTGCCACTAGTACTTTTCCTGTCGGATTTGCATCCCGCATAATCTGCGTCATTATATGAGATTAACTCATACGTGCTAGACTTTGGATAAAGTAATCCAAAGTCAAGTGTGTAACTTAAATAACGGAAAATTCGTTTTACCGCTACTAAGTGTGATTCCTTGGTTGAGACTGATAACGAGCACATACACACACGGCAAACATAATATCGGGCCTACTTGCGGTAAGATATAGTAAACTACCTATCATACCTCGATATAGACGAATGTCTACATCTTTGCCACCCGTATCTTTATCAAGATGTGTAGTAGTGCTCATTGGAGCCTTCTTCCTAGAGGCATTCTCCATTCCAAATCGCTTTAGCAACTCCACCGTGTACTTGGTTTGGTGGATGAAGATTGCATCGTTCATTTGACGAATTTGGAGACCTAAGAAATATTTGAGCTCACCCATGTGGCTCATCTCAAATTGATCCTTCATCACATTAGAAAACTCTTCGCAAAGAGTGAAGTTAGTAGCACCGAAAATGATATCATCAACATAAATTTGAACTAAAATTATATCATTATTCGAATACTTAACAAATAATGTAGAATCAACTTCTCCCATTTTAAAACCCAAATCCAAAAGAAAATTCTTTAAACGGTCATACCAAGCTCGAGGAGCTTGTCTCAAACCGTAAAGTGCTTTCTTAAGTTTGAAAACATGATTTGGAAATTTTTCATTCATAAAACCCGGAGGTTGAGAAACATAAACTTCATCAACAACATCTCCGTTTAAAAACGTACTTTTTACATCCATTTGAAAGAGTTTAAAATCTTTATGATATACAAAAGATAACAATAATCTAATAGATTCTAATCTAGCTACCGGAGCAAAGGATTCTTCGAAATCGATACCTTCCTCTTGCCGATAGCCTTGAGCTACTAACCGAGCTTTGTTTCGGACGACGATTTGGTTCTCATCGGTCTTGTTCTTGAAAATACACTTCGTTCCTATAACGGTGTGGTTCTTAGATGGCAATGGAACAAGCTCCCAAACCTCATTCCTCTCGAATTGAATGAGTTCCTCCTCAATGGCTAAGATCCAAGCACTATCTTCGCACGCTTCGTTAATATTCTTTGGCTCTATCGAGGAGGCAAAGGCACAATGAGCGAAGTAGTTGACTTGAGATCTCGTCTTGACACTATCAAGGATATTGCCAATAACTTGCTCATGGGGATGGTCACGAACGGTATGAAGCCGTTTGGGAATTCCCTGATCACTAGGAACATTCTCAAAAGATTCATTAGTAGGGTTAGTATCAATAGAATCAATAGAATTAGAATTACCAATTGAATCACATAAGACATCCATGGAGTCATCATCATTAGTAATTCTAGTAGGGACAAAACCTTCATTAAATGAAACATGAAGTGATTCCTCGATCGTTGAGGTTCGTTTGTTGTATATCCGGTAGGCTTTGCTACGTGAGGAATATCCAAAAAATATCCCCTCATCAGATCTTGGATCGAATTTGTCCAAACTACCATACGTGTTTTTAATAAAACATTTTGCGCCGAAAACTCGAAAATGTTTAACTTGAGGCAATCTACCAAACAACAATTCATAACAAGTTTGTTTAGTGTCGGGCCTCAAAAGTATTCTATTAAACACATAGCAAGCGGTATGCACCGCTTCTACCCAAAATTGATGGCCAAGTTGGCTATCATCAAGCATAGTGCGAGCACACTCCACTAGCGTCCTATTCTTCCTCTCAACTACACCATTTTGAGGAGGTGCACAAGGGAAAGAAAAAGTGTGAGTAATACCAACTTCATCACAAAAATTTGAGAAAGACTCATTCTCAAATTCCCCTCCATGATCACTACGAATAGTGACAATGGTGGTTCCAAAGAGATTTTGTACTTTCTTAACAAATAGTGTGAAGTTTTCAAAAGCATCATTTTTTTACTTAAGGAAAATACCCAAGTAAATCTAGAAAAGTCATCAACGATGACAAGTCCATATCGTGCATTTCGTAATGAAGCAACTCTAGTTGGCCCAAAAAGATCTAGATGTAATAGCTCTAGAGGTCGCTTGGAAGAAATGCTTTTCTTAGGTTTAAATGACGATTTTGGAAGCTTGCCTCATTGACACGAGTCACAAAAGCTTTTCTTTTGAAAGACAAGCTTAGGGAAGCCTCTAATAGGATTTAACTTGGAAATCTTAAATAGTGTTCCAAAGTTCACATGACCAAAGCGTCGATGACATAAGTGTTGTTCACTTGTGTTGGCAATGAGACATTGTTCATGTGATCTTGGAAGATCTAGGATATATATATCCTTATGGCGTCTGCCGGAAAATAATAAATCATTTTTATCTTTTCTCAAAATATGGCACATTCCTTTCGCAAAGCTAACTTTGTAACCTTTGTCACAAAGTTGGCTTATTGAAATGAGATTGTGGTTTAATCCTTTAACAAGGTAAACATCATTTATAAGTGGTTTAGAAGGATTACCCACTTTTCCAACACCTATGATGGTTCCGCTCTCGTTGCCTCCAAAGACTACCCGGTTCCCATTATCAATGGGCACCACTCCGGAGAGCAATTGAGCGTCACCCGTCATGTGTTTTGAACACCCGCTATCGAGTATCCAATTATTCTTGGAGCCAAATTTGGATTTGTTGCTCCGTTTCTTTTTCTTGAGTACCTAAAGATAGAAAATATCGTATCATGGTACCCAAGGTCATTGGGTCCAAAAGATTAGACCTTTGGAAGCCAAGTCCAATTGGACTTAGACTTCCCCACATAATTATCACTATGCACGACATTCATAAAATAAGAATTCATATAAACTTGTTTTTCATTCATACTTGTGTCCTTTGGGCTCCAAATAGTGAAGATTTTGGGAGCCCTAATCCTATTGGGAGCATGCATGCGTTGTTGATTTCTACATGATGCATGTCGTGGATAGGCATAAGGAACATGATAAAATGGTGCATGATGATGATTATTCATATGATGATGTGGGTGAACATATGCATGTGGATAAACACGTGCGTGAGGGTGTCTCACATGGTGTGCACTTGCCCGTGGATGTGGTGCATAAAAATCATCATATGTGTGAACATGTGGAGTAGGATGTGTGTTCCTACGTGGCATGGTATTGGTGTACACATAAGCGTGACCCTTCTTTGGAGGTCCACCCAAAGTGGGTTTCTTTCCAAACGAGGGTGTGTACGAGGTGGAAGCATCATTGGTAGATGAACTACCAATAGAGTGTTTGCTACCACTCGTTGAGGCATCGGAAGTTGGCCTAACAAAGGTAGTGGCCGATTTGGATGAATTTCTCATCGTATACCCCAAGCCAATGTGGTGATTGGCCGGAAGTAAGTCATTTAGGATTTTATCCAAATGGTCCTTACCCTTATTGAATTTATTAATTCGGCCTAATGTGCACTCATATTTCTCGGTGAGAGAATGTATAGAAGCATCCAAAGTGGATACTTGCGATGTGAGCACATAAACACGAGATTTGAGATTCTCATTCTCAATACTTGATCACTCCTTATTTTACACTTTTTTACCGCATGTTTGCATGCCATTTAGATCGCCCAAATCATGTTTTTCACGATATATCGACGATATTGCGATGCTTTTCACGATTTGTTGTTTTTGTCGCATTTCAGGTGATTTGGCGTGATTTGGAGTGATCTCGAGATGCGCCTACTCCAGATGGTCACCGACGACCTCCCCGAGGGGTATTTTGCTGTTGGAGAGGAGCGGAAGAAGAACGGACGTCGCAGGAGCGACGAGGAGGCCAAAATAAGCAATCTGGGCATGTTTTGTGTCCCACTCGGCCGAGTGAAGGAGTCACTCGGCCGACCAGCGAGACACCGCTCGGCCGACCAGATCAGACACGATTCATACGTGCACTCGGCCGAGCGACGGAGACCACATCGGCCGAGTGACGAGACCCCGTCCGCCCGAGTGGCGCCCAGACGAAGCCCTACAAAAATCTCCAAGTTACTGTTTTTCGGCTGCCTGAGCTTCAGAAGACCCACTCGGCCGAGTGGATAATCCCGTCCGCCCGAGTACCATGAAGCCATCGGCCGAGTGACGACAACTCACTCGGCCGAGCCGCCCCCGAAGTGAAGACCCCTGAAGTTCGATACTTACTGGAAAACTACAGGGTTTTCACTCGGCCGAGCGAATTTTGTCACTCGACCGAGTGCGACGCGCTGCCTGTAGCGAAAATTGCGGAAAACAGGCTGCGCAGGGGTATTTTGGTCACAGTTTTTGGACGATTTTGGGGGCTATTTAACCCCTGTTTTTACCCTAGTTTTAGAGCCTCTCTCTTAGATTTTTTGCAGCTTTTTAGATTAGCTTTTTAGTTTTATTCTTGAGATTGGAGAGGAGACAAAATTGGATTTTTGTTGGATTAATTGAAGAACTCCATTGGTTTGCTTTTCTCTTCTCTAAAAATTCTATTTTTATTGCATATCTCAATATTGTGATGAATTCTATTGCTTATTTCATTGATTATTTTTGTGATCTTGCTATGAATTGTGAGTAGTCGCCACGTCTTGGGGCGTGGGGATGAACCCTACAAGCCCTATTTCATAATTGTGATGAATTGGTAGGAATTTTGCTAGAATTGCTACTAGGGATTAGATTGTGATTGATTTACTACGGATGGCTAGGAATTCACATCGATTGGGATTTGCAAGAGATTGGATCCCAATTCGATAGGAAACCCTAGAAATCCGAATTGGGTTGGAGTCGAATTTCCGTAGTATCGGTTTGCAAGAGATTGGACCGATACTAGGGTTTCCGGTTTCAATTCCGCGCTAATACCCGTTTGCAAGAGATTGGACGGGTAGGAACTATCCTAATCTAGGTCGTGGACCGAGTTTGCAAGAGATTGGGCTCGGTGCGCGATTGAACGATGATGTTGATCCTAATGCTAGCTTCCCTAGGCTAGGGTTTGCAAGAGATTGGACCCGAGCCTAGGATAGCTATAGACCGGCAACAGCGCGAGAGCGTGAGCTTGGTTCTACATTTAGTTGCAACTAGTTCACCCGAAATCTTATTCTAGCAACTTTGATACCAATGAACCACTTTTACGAAATACGGTGAGTAGCGGGGATTCCCCATTCCCTAGACGTTCTTTATTGATTTGATATTTCCGTACTTTGTCTAACGATTGTGACAGGATCGCCAAAGGCAAATTTCTCTCTTCTTAAATAGCCAGGTTGATCGGAACAAGCACGGTCATTCGTCCTCCCTGTGTTCGATAACCCGCTCGCTGCTACACCGTGCACTTGCGGTAAAACTACAACCGTTCTTTTGGGTTACGTCCCGGAGCGATCAAGTTTTTGGCGCCGCTGCCGGGGACGGCATTTCGACGGTGTTCTTCATCGACCACCCGGTTACTTCTTCTTTCTCTCTTCCTTTACTTTCTTCTATTTGCATATTCTCCCTGTATTTTGCATAAGGTCTTTACAGAAAGAATGGAGGATGCAACATCAACAATAGAACTCAGTCAGGAAGACAATGACTCATTCACATACCTCCTTAAGGAGCTTGTCGATGAGGTCCACGCTACCGGAGCTTTTTCTATCGACGTCAAGGACCCTGACGAGCAACTGTTTGCTAGTTTTGTGATGGACCAAGTCTCCCCGGAAGGAACTATCGGAGGCAACGTCAGAGTTGACGTGATGGACGACAAGCTATATTTCGAAGACGGTAGAACAAGTGTCGAGGATCACTATACTCCGGGAGGATCTTCAGAGCAAGCCATCGTCCAGGGAGTTACACCCCCTGATACTTACCCTTTCTTCTACGAGTCGTCTGATGTGTTTCTTGATTCCAGGAACGAACCGGAGCCGAGTGAAAGCCCTGATGACGCTAGCACAGAATCGGAGCGCGCCTATTTTGATGCATTGTCCTCACTAAGCAGTGAGTCTGACTCTTCACAAGAGAGCGCACCACCTGAGCACGAGCTAGACCCGGCTGACAAGGAAGAAACCAAACTCATGCGAGCTGATGAAGTAGAGGGAGCGGCGCCTCTTCAGGTAGAGCTTAAACAATTACCTCCGAATCTAAGGTACGCCTTTTTGGGTAACAAATTAACTTTTCCGGTGATAGTAAACTCCCACCTCACGCCGGACCAACTTGAAAAACTCCTAGACGTTCTTAGGAGCCACAAAGATGTCCTTGGGTACACTATCTCCGATCTGAAAGGGATAATCCCTAGACTTTGCGCGCATAGGATCCATTTGGAGGATACTGACGCCACCTCCATAGAGCCTCAAAGGCGGTTAAACCCTAATATGAAGGAGGTGGTTAAAAAGGAAATCCTAAAGTTGCTAGAAGCCGGTATAATTTATCTTATCTCAGACAGTAGATGGGTTAGCCCCGTTCACGTCGTCCCCAAGAAAGGAGGGATCACTGTCATAAAAAATGAAAAAGGTGAGCCCATATCTACGCGCACCGTCACGGGATGGCGAATGTGCATTGACTATAGGAAACTCAATAAAGCCACCCGAAAGGACCATTACCCATTGCCCTTCATCGATCAAATGCTTGAACGCCTTGCAAAACATAAATACTTTTGCTATCTAGATGGGTATTCGGGATTCTTCCAAATCCCTTTGCACGAAGATGACCAAGAGAAGACAACTTTCACTTGTCCCTATGGCACCTATGCTTACCGTAGGATGCCGTTTGGCCTTTGTAATGCTCCCGCACCTTTCAGAGGTGTATGACATCCATATTTTCCGATTACATTGAAAATATTATGGAAGTTTTTATGGATGATTTCTCGGTTTATGGAAGTGAGTTTGACTCTTGCTTGGAAAATCTTACTAAAGTCCTAAAAAGGTGCCAACAAAACAATCTCACTCTCAATTGGGAGAAGTGTCACTTCATGGTCACAGAAGGTATAGTTCTCGGACATCTTGTCTCTTCGATAGGAATTGAGGTAGATAAAGCGAAGATTGAGGTAATCGAGAAACTTCCTCCTCCTATTAATGTCAAGGGCATTAGAGGATTTCTTGGTCACGCGGGGTTTTACCGCCGTTTCATCAAGGATTTCGTCTCGATTGCCCGACCGCTTACTTCCTTGCTCGCTAAAGATATTCCTTTTGTTTTTTTAGGAGAATGCTTGCAAGCCTTCAACACCTTGAAGGAAGCACTAGTCTCCGCGCCCATCATACAACCACCGGATTGGAGCCTTCCTTTTGAGCTAATGTGTGATGCTAGCGACCAAGCCATTGGAGCGGTGTTGGGACAAAGAAAAGATAAGAAGCTTCATGCGATATACTATGCGAGCAAGACATTGGATGACGCGCAGAAAAACTACACAACTATCGAAAAGGAGCTTCTAGCGGTCGTCTATTCCATAGAGAAGTTTCGCTCTTACCTCCTCGGTTCCAAGGTGATTGTCCACACCGACCATGCGGCATTGAAGTATCTTTTAAACAAGAAGGAGGCCAAACCTCGGTTGATTAGGTGGATACTCTTGTTGCAAGAATTCGACTTAGAGATCAGAGATAAGAAGGGTACGGACAATGTCGTGGCGGATCATTTATCTAGGCTCATTCACGACAAGGAGGATGAGAGTTTGCCTATCGACGACACATTTGTGGATGAGAGGCTATATGCCATAAGGACCGGTGAAGTACCTTGGTACGCGGACTTCGTCAACTACTTGGCTTGTGGGATTAAACCGCATGGGATGCCCACGCATCAAAAGAGGAGATTTCTTCATGAAGTCCGTAGCTATTTCTGGGAAGATCCATACCTTTTCAAGATATGCAAGGATGGCGTCATTCGGAGGTGTGTTTCTAAAGAGGAGGCGACATCCATCATTTTGCATTGCCACAGTCTACCATGCGGAGGACATCATGCCGCCTCTAAAACTACCGCTAAGATTTTGCAGAGCGGGTTCTTTTGGCCGACAATGTTTAAAGACACCCACAACTTTGTAAAGGGGTGCGATAGATGCCAACGGACCGGGAATATCTCCAAGCGCAATGAGATGCCAATGAGGCCCATCCAAGAAATTAAGCTTTTTGATTGTTGGGGAGTAGACTTCATGGGACCATTTCCGTCGAGCAATGGCAACAAATACATCCTATTGGCCATCGACTATGTCTCCAAATGGGTGGAAGCAATCGCCACTCCTACTAATGATGCAAGGGTCGTCTCCAAGTTCTTCAAGCAAAACATCTTCCCGTGCTTCGGAGTGCCTCGTACCTTGATAAGCGACGGGGGGAGCCACTTCATAGAAAACAAGTTTGAAGCCATGCTAAAGAAGTACGGGGTAAATCATAGAGTCGGCATGGCATATCACCCCCAGACAAGCGGCCAAGTGGAAGTCTCAAATAGAGAAATTAAGAAAATTCTCGAAAAGACGGTAGATCGATCTAGAAAGGATTGGTCAATGAAGCTAAACGATGCTCTATGGGCATATCGCACGGCCTTTCGCACTCCCATAGGCACCACACCGTTCCGACTCGTTTATGGGAAATCTTGCCACTTACCGATAGAGTTGGAGCACCGCGCATATTGGGCCATCAAAACCTTTAATTACGATTACAAGAGTGCGGCGGTGAGGCGACTCTTGGACATCAACGAGCTTGATGAGATAAGAAGAGACGCCTACGAAAGCTCAAGAATTTACAAAGAAAGGACCAAGATTCTCCACGATGCCCGCATAACCGTCACGGACTTCAAGGTAGGAGACAAGGTCTTGCTCTATAATTCCCAGCTCCGACTATTTCCCGGTAAGTTGAGGTCACGTTGGTCCGGACCTTTCACCATCAAGCACATACAACCGGGAGGAGCTTTCGAGTTGGAAAGCAAGGACGGTTCCACATTCAAAGTAAATGGTCAGAGGCTCAAGCACTATTCCGAGGGAGTCTCGACGGGCGAAACCAATAGAATATATTTGCTTAAGGGGCGGCCGGATGACCTTTCATACCTCCTTGATGAGGTGATAGAAGAGGCGATCCCCCACTCGATTGGCGCTCTTTTCGATGAGGATTTTGATGAAGGCCCGGATTTCGGCCAAGATGAGAAGATAGACGATTCCCCCAACCTCTCCGCTGAAAATGATGAAGGCGACGCTGATGTCGCAAGGATTCGAGAGCTCTGCAAGCTCTCGAAACAAAAGTCTCCGAAGAAAGCTCCGCCGCTACGAAAATCGGCGTCACCGGTGAAGCCGTTGACCGGAGCAAACGCTAGCTTGGGGGAGCCTCCCCCCAACACTATTCGAGACGAGAGACCACCGCGGGAGAACATGCCACCGCAACTTCCGAATCCAAGCGTTCTCCCCAGAAAGTTTGATGGGTGCATCTCATATGCACCAAACATCCCGCATTAATTGAAAATCATAGGGGGTCGAGCTCACGACCTTAAACGAGCGCTTGTCGGGAGGCAACCCGACGGTTATTGCTTTATTTTTACTTTTTCTTTATTTTTGTTTTAGAGATTTTTAGTGTTTTGAGTCGTTCGCCCAAAAATTTTGTGATAACGGGTCCTATTTTTCTTGACAGGAGAGGAGATAGGTAAATCCATAATGAGGAGGATGAATGAGCTGACAAGGAGCACCCCAGGAAGACGCTCGATGCTTAGGAGTAAGATGAAATTGACTGGAGGAAGAAAGACGGAGTTTAGAGCCCAAACGAAGACAAACAGCAGAACAGAAGGCTCACTCGGCCGAGTATACTAGTCACTCGGCCGAGTACACAAGTTCGTCCGGCCGAGCCGCTCACGAACGAGGGAAGTCTGCTGTACCCAACTCTCTGTTTATTTTCCTGATTTCAGTATAAAGGCTACTCGGCCGAGTATATATTTTCACTCGGCCGAGTAAAACGGATACACTCCTAGGGCGAGTCTTGCCGAGTAGCTTGGGCCACTCGGCCGAGTGGACTTACTCCACTCGGCCGAGGCTGGCAAAGCCACTCGGCCGAAGCGTAAGCGATGAGGATATTTCCATTGATCCCACTCGGCCGAGTGACGTAGTCACTCGGCCGAGTCGTAACTTTTACTATATAAGTGGCCGAGGGGGGCACGTTTTTCGAAACGCGAGAAACCCAAAACCGCCCGACCCTTCAGCTCCCCTCGCCCGACCCTCGCTCCCTCGCACCCTCACTCGCCCGACCGACCGCCTAGCGCCACCGCTCGGCCAACCACCGCCGGCCGACCACCCACCGCCACTCGCCCGAGTCGCCGCCGGCGGCCACCGCTCCGACCACCTCCGGTATCGCCTGATTCGCCCTTTTCTCCTCTTTTTGTGTGTTTTTCGAGGATCCATGTATTAAACGAACCCTAAACCCTAATCAATTTCTATATCTATCTATTATACCCCTAATGCCCCATACATTTTGAATATTACTCGCTGATATCTCCATTTCATGCGCAGGTTGATTTTGGGAGCTTAGGGGAGCCCCGGGGAGCTTCTACGGACTGATTTGGGCTCCGCGGAGGCGTTGACTTCGCACGCTTCCATTATCTTGCACTCGCGGCGTGTCTGTGTATACTCCTTCCATTCTTTTGCACACGCCGCACTTTTTACACTTTTCGGCGCGCGCTCGGGGCCGATATGCCGCCCCGGACACGGCCGCGGTCGAAGAGAGCTTCCGCCAAGCGGAAGCGGTCGGATGATGCCGGCCCCTCCCACGAGTTGGAGGACTCTCCTCCACCTTCTCCCACACACACCCCATCCACCCAGCACAGCCTGCAGGCCCCGCACACCCCGCACAGTCTGCAGCGCCCACACAGCCCGCACAGCCACTCTCCGCCGCTCCACAGCCACCACCTCCGGCTCCACTGGTCGGGCCGCTCGGGATTACGTTCCGAGACGACGCACACCGTGCCGTCTTCGACCGTATCTCCCAGCGCTCGATCGTACCCTCCAGGTTTGCACACCTTGCTGACCTAGGACGCCTGGGGGTACTAGAGGGGATGCTCACGTTGTACGACAACGTGGGCTGGCGAGATTTCTTCCAGGTGTCGGCGGACACTTTCACCCGCCCGACACTTGAGATTCTTAGTTCGATCGCCCGGACCGACGAGGGATGCTCGTTTTGGTTCATGGACCGGGAGTGCCAGGTCACTCTCGATATGATGAGAGCATTCTTCTCGTGGCCCGCTGTCCCCAGAGCCGATCGCGGTTACGGCCCCACCCATATCCCCCCACCTTCCTTCGACGTCGGTGCCTTCTGGGCCCGGATTACGGGTCTTCACGCTGCCTTTGACCCTAGTAGGGCCAAGGCCTCGGCCATTGTCCATCCCTGCCTCCGTATTGCTCAGCGCCTTATGGCGACGACCTTTCTGGCCAGATATGAGCCGGGCACGATGTCTACGCCAGAGCTCTACATGCTCTACGCGATGACACGTCCCAGAGCTCTATCTAGGGATGGCGATGAGCTGGTCCCCGCCGTCGTGATTGATGTCGCGGCTTGGTTTTTGGACCGCATCATTGTATCGATGGGCGCTCGCTCACCGATATGCTGCGGCGGCCTGATCACCTTGCTTGCCCTTATGACCGGTGAGGACTTCCCTGACGACTTGCGACGAGTACCGGGCCCCACTTCTTTGTTGATCGATGTTATGGCCCGGATGAAGATGCTTCGTCTGCACGGTGAGCGTCACTGGGTCTGGTTGCACGGCCCTTATGGTGCCGATTACATGATTCTTCCGAGCCCAGCTCGGACTCAGATTGCACCAGCCCACGTCGACTGGCTCCCTGCGATGGATATCCTCATCCCCGCTGCTTACGTGCTCGAGGCCGAGGAGGCCCACGCTGCCCCCGTAGACCCTGTTGCCCCTGCCGAGCCTGCCGCCCCTGTTGACCCTGTGGCCCCTCAGCCTATACCAGATGTTTCCGCTGCTCCTGACACCCCTGTCCCCACCTCTGTCGGTGTCGCGAGTACCTTAGCTGAGCCCACCACCACTGCTTCCGAGGCTGTCACCACCACCACTCCCACTACCACCACTGGCCCTCTGTCCGTCGAGCCTCTTTGCTCCGCACTCCCCGAGCGCCCACCGACCTTTGTTGAGAGTGGAGAGCCCTCGTTTGCCGCGGTCGTGGAGACTATGGCTAGCATGATCTCCGCTGGGGTTGCGCCTTTTGGACCACACACTTCCACCCCAGCGGTAGTCACCTCTGTCTCCACCCCTGCTGTACTTTCCGAGAGTGTCGTGGCGTCTGTCCACACTTCTGTGCCACTGACCTCTCTGGCTGCCTCGCTGCCTCTTTTATACTCTTCTTTCGCTGCTGCTGCCTCTACTTCTCACCAGCCGGTGCCCCGGCCTCACACTGAGGCCAGGCCCACATTTGCAGGCGCAGCACCTTTTGTTCCCTTCCCCGCTGAGCCCGTCACATACGCGACCCGAGTACGCCAGCCCCGCCCTGCACAGCCCCGACCGGTGCGTCCCTCTGCACCACCACCCCCTGACACTGTACTTCAGGGCATTCGTGCTCTAGAGGGGGCGGCGAGTGGCCTCCGAGGCGACCTTAGGACTCTGTCCTCCACCGTCTCTGCGATGGCTGACCGCTTCGACCTGCTCCCGCAGATTCACTACTGTCTTACCCAGGTCCTGGAGCGTCTCCCCTGCGTACCACCACCCACCCAGCAGGTTCCCACCCGCACTTCCACACACATTCAGCCTGCTACCACTTCCACACCCACCCCCGCTCAGCGGCCTGTCCAGCCACCACCACCACTTCCGCCTCAGGACGGAGACGGCGCAGCACCACCTTCTTAGGCACCCTTGATGCCATTGATTATTCCTGCCGTTGTGCTGCCCGTTTCTGCTGGGTCCTGTTGCACTATTGCCCACCCCCCTCCCCTCACTTATTTTGGGTTTTTCATGTCGACCGTATATTTATATATCTTTTTTGGGAGAGAGTGAGAGTTTTTGGTGACACCCTTATATATCTGTATCACTCCTATCTGTGCATGCATCATGTCCGCATCATATTTTCATTTCTTTATTTTTCGATTATTTTTCCTTTTTTTTTCTTTCATCATGCATGCATCCTCACTTGCCCCTCACATTACTTGTCTCTCGGTGTGCCCCACTTTGCACATTGAGGACACTGTGCCATTTAGCTTGGGGGAGTGAGTTCTCACGTTCTTTTTCGATTTGCCACCTTTATTTCTAGTTTTTCACACCGTTTTTCGCTTTTGCACTTATTTTCATCATTTTTCTTTTATTTTTGCCATGCATCACGTTTTTCTTATTTTTTCTGCGTGCCGCATTGTAAATAGTTCTATTTTCCCTTTATCTTTATTTCTTTCTTTTTCATCTCATGCTAGAGATGACTTTTCTGTGATGATGATGACGTGGAGTTAGCTTATTCTATATGCATGCTTTATTTGTCATGTCTTAGATTTTATTTCTGATATCATATGCTATGACTTGCCTTGCATCTAGAGATAGTAACCCACACTTTTTCCACATGAAAATGGATGAAATTTTACTATTAGCTGAGTCTGAATATTCATATGTATGCTATCACAGAAAACACACCAAGATTCACGCATTGAATGCATATGTCTGGAGTACAGATTTCTTTTGCTATATCACTTCTATATGCATGAACTGTACATTTCACTTCAGGATGATTGAATGATGTTAGCTATGATAAATTTGGATTAGTTAGCTTTTTTGTGATCGAAACTGAGTAGATTAGATTACCCTGTTGAAGTTGTCGTGCATGTCTTATAGAGTGAACCGAGTGATATATTTATTTCTTTCTCCACAAATCTTGAACATCATTTCTCTACTTTTAAAATCATTGGTGAATCTCCCCTTAGCGATTCTATTATATGGCATTTCCCCCGCTATTAATTCCTAGCTCCAAATTTCTTATTGAAAAAAAATAAATAAATAAAAGAGAAAATATTCCTGTATATCATTATCTCTCTTTGAGTTGGGATCGTTGTGTATATGCTTTTGCATCAAAAAAAACAAAACAAAAAAACAAAAAGAAAAAAAAGAAAAGAAAAGAGGAAAAATCCTCAATAAAAGATCCCATCTCACTTTCTTTCTTTCTCTTCTCTTTTCATTGCCTTTGGAGCTTTATAGAAACGGGGATGTAAATATATATTTTTTATGCCACCACGCTTATAGATAAGCTTGGGGGAGGGGATCCATTGATGTGTGAGAGAGTGACTACTTGACGTTGCACGACAACCTAGGCTAAGTAATATTCTATACTCGGTGAGATTATTTCTAGCTTTACGAAATCCAGAAATCTAAGCCTAGCAATCATTTCATGAAATCCATACTTTTTCTATTCTCCCTATTCTATAGTGTGATACTCTTATACTCCGGATAGAAAGCATTCAATTGAAAAGTGTGTGATCTGTGATTTGTATACCGCTTTAAATGATTCAGACGACGTTAATTATAAAATTATTCCATTTTTCATGATTATATTGTTGTTCGTGGGTTTTCTATTTCTATTTGCACTATTATACTATGGTATCAAAATAAAACTCTTTGACATGTGTTTTTCATTCAGTGCATGCTATATGAGTAAGCGGAACCCACGTCCTGAGAAAATGATCTAGCAACCTACCTCATCGCTTCTTTCTTTCTTCTTCTTTATTTTCATTTCGTTCTTCTCCGTTTTTCATTCTTCATTTTTCTTCGCCGTTTTCGTTTTCCGAATCCACCGGGTTCGCCTTTTACTTATCTTCCTCGAGGACGAGTAAGAGGTAAGCTTGGGGGATTTTGATCACTCCTTATTTTACACTTTTTTACCGCATGTTTGCATGCCATTTAGATCGCCCAAATCATGTTTTTCACGATATATCGACGATATTGCGATGCTTTTCACGATTTGTTGTTTTTGTCGCATTTCAGGTGATTTGGCGCGATTTGGAGTGATCTCGAGATGCGCCTACTCCAGACGGTCACCGACGACCTCCCCGAGGGGTATTTTGCTGTTGGAGAGGAGCGGAAGAAGAACGGACGTCGCAGGAGCGACGAGGAGGCCAAAATAAGCAATCTGGGCATGTTTTGTGTCCCACTCGGCCGAGTGAAGGAGTCACTCGGCCGACCAGTGCGACACCGCTCGGCCGACCAGATCAGACACGATTCATACGTGCACTCGGCCGAGCGACGGAGACCACATCGGCCGAGTGACGAGACCCCGTCCGCCCGAGTGGCGCCCAGACGAAGCCCTACAAAAATCTCCAAGTTACTGTTTTTCGGCTGCCTGAGCTTCAGAAGACCCACTCGGCCGAGTGGATAATCCAGTCCGCCCGAGTACCATGAAGCCATCGGCCGAGTGACGACAACTCACTCGGCCGAGCCGCCCCCGAAGTGAAGACCCCTGAAGTTCGATACTTACTGGAAAACTACAGGGTTTTCACTCGGCCGAGCGACTTTTGCCACTCGACCGAGTGCGACGCGCTGCCTGTAGCGAAAATTGCGGAAAACAGGCTGCGCAGGGGTATTTTGGTCACAGTTTTTGGACGATTTTGGGGGCTATTTAACCCCTGTTTTTACCCTAGTTTTAGAGCCTCTCTCTTAGATTTTTTGCAGCTTTTTAGATTAGCTTTTTAGTTTTATTCTTGAGATTGGAGAGGAGACAAAATTGGATTTTTGTTGGATTAATTGAAGAACTCCATTGGTTTGCTTTTCTCTTCTCTAAAAATTCTATTTTTATTGCATATCTCAATATTGTGATGAATTCTATTGCTTATTTCATTGATTATTTTTGTGATCTTGCTATGAATTGTGAGTAGTCGCCACGTCTTGGGGCGTGGGGATGAACCCTACAAGCCCTATTTCATAATTGTGATGAATTGGTAGGAATTTTGCTAGAATTGCTACTAGGGATTAGATTGTGATTGATTTACTACAGATGGCTAGGAATTCACATCGATTGGGATTTGCAAGAGATTGGATCCCAATTCGATAGGAAACCCTAGAAATCCGAATTGGGTTGGAGTCGAATTTCCGTAGTATCGGTTTGCAAGAGATTGGGCCGATACTAGGGTTTCCGGTTCCAATTCCGCGCCAATACCCGTTTGCAAGAGATTGGACGGGTAGGAACTATCCTAATCTAGGTCGTGGACCGAGTTTGCAAGAGATTGGGCTCGGTGCGCGATTGAACGATGATGTTGATCCTAATGCTAGCTTCCCTAGGCTAGGGTTTGCAAGAGATTGGACCCGAGCCTAGGATAGCTATAGACCGGCAACAGCACGAGAGCGTGAGCTTGGTTCTACATTCAGTTGCAACTAGTTCACCCGAAATCTTATTCTAGCAACTTTGATACCAATGAACCACTTTTACGAAATACGGTGAGTAGCGAGGATTCCCCATTCCCTAGACGTTCTTTATTGATTTGATATTTCCGTACTTTGTCTGACGATTGTGACAGGATCGCCAAAGGCAAATTTCTCTCTTCTTAAATAGCCAGGTTGATCGGAACAAGCACGGTCATTCGTCCTCCCTGTGTTTGATAACCCGCTCGCTGCTACATAGTGCACTTGCGGTAAAACTACAATCGTTCTCCGGGTGTGTATCCGGGGGCCGATCAAGTTTTTGGTCGTGCTCTTGGGTTGCATTTCGGGGCGACCAAGTTTTTGGCGCCGTTGCCGGGGAGTATTTAAGGGTTGAATTTGAGGGGTTTTCTAGGGTTATTTGCTAGGGTTTTGGGGGAGTATTTAAGGGGTTTGTAGCCACCATTAGAGGGGGATCCCCATTATGTTTTCTTAGCCCCCATATGTTTTTCTTAGGATTATTTTAGAGGTTAGGCCATGCCCTAGGCCCCCTCTTGGATCTAAAAGCTTGTATTTTGGATTGAAGATCTTCATCAAGCTAAGTATTTTCTTATTTTTATTTGAATCTTTGTTTTTCTATCTTTTTGTATGCAAGCAATGATTTCTATTGATTCTCATATCCTTATTGCTATGCTAGAGTAGATTTGTTGTTCTAGGGTTTGGGGATGAACCCTATGGATCTAATTTCATATTTGTGATGAATGAATCTCTAAATTGCTAGAATTTCTAGGAGGTTAGGTTGTGATTGATTTACTACGGATAGCTAGGGATTTCCATCGATTTGGGATTTGCAAGAGATTGGATTCTAATCGATGGGAAGGCCTAGATATTCGATTTAGATTTACAATTGGATTCCTCTAGATTTGGTTTGCAAGAGATTGGACCAAAGCTAGGATTTTTAATTGTAAATATATGCCCATATTCGTTTGCAAGAGATTGGACGAATACGAACTATCACAACCTAGATCGTAACTCGAGCTTGCACGAGAGTGGGCTCGAGGAGCGATTGAACGATGACGTCGATCTTCATGCTAGCGGCTTAGGTTAGGGTTTGCAAGAGATTGGGCTCTAATCTATGTTGCTATAGACTGGCAATAGCGCGAGAGCGTGAGCTTGGTTCTATATTCAGTTACGACTAGTTCACCTCAACACAAGTCTAGTAATATTGAGATTCACTATTTACGATGATGTATGACGATCCGTAGTGGGAATTCCCTAGCCCTAGACGTCTTTATTTGATTTTATATCCCCATACTTTGCCCGACGATTGTGACAGGATCGCCGCAAGGCAAATTCCCTCTTTTATTATATTGTATTTGAATCGATATTTGACCGATTTCTTTATCATCGACACCGACATCCACCACCATTTCCATTATATCATACCATAGCCATCTCCACCAATAATACATTCATAGTCCAACCAACCTAGGATAGATTGGAACCGACACCACCTCCTCGTGTTCGATACCCACTCGCCACTTTGCCGTGCGCTTGCGGTAAAACTACAATCGTTCTCCGGGTGTGTATCCGGGGCCGATCAAGTTTTTGGTCGTGCTCTTGGGTTGCATTTCGGGGCGACCAATACTCAAAGTCGAGTTTTGAGAAGTCAAATCCGCTATCTTGTGTTCCTCTGGATCCTCAATGTGAACATGTTCAAGTTGAGATTTGAGATCTACAATCTCATTTCTCAAGTCTTCAACAACGGTGTCGTTGTTGATGACTATAGGCTTAGGCGAGGTTTTGATGCTAGCTAAATCATCTTTTACTTTAGTATATCTATTTACTAATTTAGTGTATTTAGACCATATTTGCTCATTAGCATGTCTAAGGTCATCCATGGTTACCTCATTGCCTTCATCATCGCTATCATCGGAGGAAGATCCTTGATCATGCTCCTCTCTAGCCATGAAGCACATGTGTGCTTGCTCCACTTGCTCATCGTCCGACTCTCCACTTGAGGAATCCTCGGAGTCGGTGAAAGTGCCGACAAGCCCCTTTTTGTACCCTTTCTTGTACTTCTTTGACTTGTCGAACTTTGGCACCTTCCACTTTTCCTTTTGCTTATTTTGAGGACAATCCGCTTTCATGTGTCCTGGCTTGTTGCATTTGAAACACAAAGGGGTGGAGGCGTTAGAAGAACTAAATTTAGCTTTGTTCTTGAAATTACCTTTCCGGAAGAACCGGTTGAACTTCTTTGCCATGAGGGCAATGGATTCCAAGTCCAACTCTTCTTCCGATTCTTCATCATCGATAGATGTGGATGTGGATGGAGCGGCCTTGAACGCAATCGCCTTTTTCTTTGGCTCGTCTTGCTTCAAGTAGGACTTCATCTTGTCCTGCAACTTAAGTTTGCTATCCTTGCGTACCTCATAAGACATTAAGGTACCCATTAGTTGAATAACCGTATACTTACTCATATCATTACCTTCCTCGATGGCGAAGGTATGTTTCTCCCAATAAGAAGGAAGTCCATCAATGATCTTGGAGACTTTCTCCTTTTGGGTGTAGGTCTTACCAAGAGCTTCCAACTCGTTTGTGATGTCGATGAAGCGAGCATAATACTCCTTCATCTTCTCACCCTGTTGCATATGAAATAGTTCGAAATCTTTATTTACAACTACGAGTTTAGAGTCTCTTACCCTACTCGTTCCTTCATGCAAGATGAGGAGGGAGTTCCAGATTTGATATGCACTCTTACATGTGCATATCTTATTGAAGTCCTCGGGCTCCAAAGCGCATTGCAAGGCATTCATTGCCTTGGCATTGCTTACCTCCGCGTCGACCTCCGTGGTAGTCCACTTTGCGAAATCTTCTTCGGCGGGCTCGACATACTCCGACATCGTGGCTCTCCATAGTGAAGCACTCCGGAGGAAAGTTTCCATCCGGCATTTCCAGTACCCGTAATTGGTACCGTTGAAGAAAGGAGGCCTCGTCGATGAGTGTCCTTCCATCACCGAAGAAGCTCCTTCACGGTTCCTGAAGGTGCTTTAATCTGAAGGTGGACGTACGGTCTTGTTGTCGTTGGCAGACATATCTAGGTACTTGGCTCTGATACCAAAAGTAATGCCCTACGAAGCTACTGCACAAGTACTAGAGGGGGGGTTAATAGTACTTTAAAATAATTAAGAAGATAATTCCTAACTATCTTGCAAACTCAACCAACAATGCGGAAATGTAAATATTGACAACAAGGAAATGCAATCGCAAACAAACGAATTAACGGGTTCGGATCCACCCAAGTCTCCCCGACTTGTTCCCGGTGATCCTACATCCCAAACACCCGGATCCCCTCCGGATACTTGAGTTAGAATCCTCTAACTCAAATTTTCACTATGAAATACTTGTAGAAAACCTCTACAAAGTCAAATCATACACAAATGAAATTGTGACTCCCACAACCCGGGATCACAAACAAACTCTCACAACCGAGAGTAAAACACTTACAATATCAAAGTAAATTAAATAGAAATGCTTACCACAAAATACATATGCCTTGAGTAAAACTTACGATTTAGGGCAAAGAGGATTTTGGGGAAGATGAAGGCACCAAACCCTAGCTCCAAGATATTGACCAGCAATGGAGTCCTAGGAAGTTGTTGGTGACCTTGGATCAAGCTCTTGGCTTGGAAGGCTCACAATCAATGAATCTCTCTTTTGAAATAAGAGTGAGGGAGAGATTCAAGTGAGAAATGAAAGAGCTTTGAATGAGGATTAAATGCTTCTCTTTGATTCTCTAAAGTTCAATAAATATCAGCCTTGAATGCTATGAAAGCAGCACTCCAAGTATATATAGGATAGAGGAAAGAGAGAGCAAAATTCGTGGCATTTAATGCTCCAACGGCTCTATTCCGAAGCAGACTAGTCGATCAAAGAAGGATCACTGACCGACTAGTTCATCAACTAGTCGGTCGGTGAAACAACATGAACCGACTAACTGAAGAACATCCAAAAGAAGAAGTTCATGGAATGAATAATTAGTTGGTCCAAGAGTACTTGCCAACTGACTAGTTTCACAACTAGTCGGTCGGTAAGTGAACTTTGACCGACTAATAGGTGAAATAGAGAAAGCTGAACTTAAGATGGATTAGTCGGTCTAAGAGCAAATGCTAACCGACTAGTTCATTAACTAGTCTGTCGACAAATGTACATAGACCGACTAACGATAAACAGTAACTTAGGCTGTACAGTAGAAGCTCAACTAGTCGGTCTAAGAAGGATTCCTAACCGACTAGTTTCACAACTAGTCGGTCAGTGAACTTTCTTTGACCGACTAACTGTAAACAGTAAGTTAGCTAGAAATTGAGAAGGCATTCTAGTCGGTTCAAGAAGCTTTGCCGATCGACTAGATTGCCATCTAGTCGGTTGATTCTTCTTCTTGAACCAACTAACATGCACAAGAAGTCGTGAATCGAAGCGCGAAGCTTCGGGAAAGTTTGTATGGACTTCTACTAAGATCCTAGCTCTAAGATAGGAGAGTTATGAAGATTAAAATGTAAGACCTACTCAAGGCTTAACATTCTACGAAACGAAGCTAGAAAGACTATAAATAAAACTTGACGAATCGTCTTCAATCGCTTCGATTCGAATCTCTTGACTTCAATAATGGTCCTTGAGCTTCAACGAAGCTTCAAGCATACGATCACGTGCTTGGAGAAGTCTCGAGATGTCGCTTTTGATGTTCATAGAAGTTTGGCGACGATCTCCATAACTGCGCTCACAAAGAGTTAGTTCACGATATTTATATTTGTTCATCATCCAAAACCAAATCCGGGGAATCAATACTCAACACCTTATACTTGCCCGACGAGACATAGCTCGTCGCAACCTCATTACATTGCATAACCCCGAGCATTCCCCCTTCTCAATGTTAACTCCAACCCTATACATCTCCATCTTCTCAATATTCTTGCCTCCCTCACTCGACGCAAAAGAAGCAGCAGGACATTGCACTGCTGTGTGACCAAAGCAAATACAACATGTGCACCGAGGGGGCTCACCTTCATAGCACACACCTATGTCGATAGCATCCCTGTCTCCCAGTTGAACAGAAACATATCGCGGTAGTGGCTTCTCTTCCTTCACCTCCACCAAACACCTAGCATACGCCAATCTTTCCAGCCTCGCCGTAGCACGGTCCAAGCAAATAGGAGCTCTGATGACACTGGTAATGGCACTGAGTATTTGTCACGTCCAAATATTGAGGGGGAGATTGGGTAGCCTCACCCAAACCGGGACAGTAGTTAGAAGGTCACTGTTGAATCCCTCGTCTTCGCTCCACCGTTGAAGCACAACTAGCCTGTCGTCGAAGAGCCACGGTCCACCGAACAACACCGCATCCCTATCTTCCACGACTTCAAATCTGAATAAAAAATAGTCGTTCTCTCTTGAGAAGATGTTTACCTCACCTTTCAGTCTCCATACTCTAGCAGCCCATGCTTTAAGTTGCCCGAAGAAGGGAGTGTCACCCAGCACATATCCCACCAGAGTGTTATCCCATCCTTCAGCTCCCTCTGCCATCATCTCCTCCAATAGATGCGCCATCGCTACACCTTTGCCATTGATAGCAGGTGTAATGAATGACATCTCCAACGAGTCGAAGAGCTTGTGCCTGTTTGTGCATATGTCGAGCCAGGATCCCTCCAGCCGTCAGCATCCGACGAATCCATAAGAACATATCAACCAAGCTAAGTCAAATCACCAAGCAAAGAACCAAAAAATCAAACAAGAACTAGATGATATTTTATACCACCGGATCGAGATCTTGATGCAAGATCTCGATCCGTCCGATAAGAATTCATTATCTTTCGCAAAACAGATCGCAAAGGAGCTGAAGGGATAGATCTCAGATCCAAACAAGAATCTCCAGATGAAGGATCCACACCTCAGCAAAAAGATCACGATAGCAGTTTAAACTGAGAATAGATCAAATCACCAAGAAACGAACAAACAAACGAGATCTCACCCCGCGAATCAAGATCTCAGAGGTGAGATTTTGATTCGAACAAGAATGATCAGCGAGAGGCCTAGGTGACGATATGAAGATCTGTCACCGATCCTTCAAATCAATGAGTCTCCAGGCCTCGATCCAACGTTAAACCAAGAGATCGGAACTCCCTCAGGCTTTAGCTTCCTTGGAGAAGCTCAGATCCACGACCGCCAGCCACGGGCCCCACCGAAGCGGCCGCCACCGGCGAGAACACCAAATCGCCCTTCAGAGCTTCTCTCTCTACGAAACACAAGAGAGAGAAACGATTTATATATATATATTGAAAAGTAAGTGAGTGTGTATATAAACATAAACAGGGGACTACATCAGGGCACAAACCAACAAGCAAAGCAGGTGAGGGAGAGGCTGGGAAGCAGTCAGCTCACGCTAGAACTACCAGGTACATGCCAAGAAAGGTAAAAAAACTATATTGGGGGCACAGAAAAACGGCATAAGAAAGCCCCCAGTTCCAAAAAAAGGACTGTCCACAGACTCAACATCCTCAAGGTCACAAGAGATCATAGTGTCGTAGACATCAGAGGAGATCCTAGCAAGGAGGACGTCATTCAGGGATGCCCTGGAGCGGAAGATACGACTGTTGCGCTCCCGCCAGATATGCCAGACAGCCGCAGAGAAAATGAGCCTAAAGAGCTTACCCCAGGCAGAGGTCTTCCCCCTTGCTCCAAAAACGACGCCTCGGCATATGAGCCTCAACGGTGATGGATTTGGAGCACGAGGGAAGGCCTAGCCAGAGCTTACAGAAAGCCCAGACAAAAGCACTGTAATCATAGCGGAAGAACAGATGACGGCCGACTCCGGGTGGGAGCCACAGAGAACACAAGGGGACTGCTCTAAGATGCCATGCCGGGCGAGCTGGTGAGAGGTATGGAGGCGATCACCCAAGGCACGCAGCAAGGTGAGCGAGAACTTAGGAACATGCCTAGGAAACCAACAAAGGGTCGAGAGCTGGGAGGTGGGGGCAGGCCGCCGGGAGGAGGACCAGGCAGAACGAAGAGAGCAACCCCCCGGCGTTGCCCACTCCCAGTAGTCCGGGCCACCCCGGAGGGAGGTCGAGGCAAGATGGGACTGGAGTTGGGCAATGCAGGAGGGAAGACGCCAGGTATCCCCATCCCAAAAGTCAGACACGCGCCGAGATCTCAGGCATCGAGGGGAGGGTAGAACTTGGCCAGGGGCCCACAATGGAGCCAAGGATCGAACCAAAAGGACGAGGAGCACCCATCACCCATAATCCTACGGAAACAGGAGGCAGCAGCATCACGGGAACGAAGAACATGCTTCCAAGAACCAGAATCCAGGACAGAGACCTCGCACTGGAAGAGAGGAGTATGCTTCAGGTAAGCAGCACGCATATAGGAGGCCCAAGGAGAGGGAGAATGTAGCAACTGCCAAAGAAGCTTGGCCCCCACAGCAACCCCCACCTCCCGCAAGGAGCGTGTGTGTGTGAGTGTGAGTGTGTGTGTGTGTGTGTGTGTGTGTGTGTGTGTGTGTGTGTGTGTGTGTGTGTGTGTGTTCGGGCGGGTGCCCATGTGGTCCATGCGGGCGCCCGGGCGCCTGCGTGTTCAAAACGGACGGGCGCTCGCGTTGTCTGGCGGGCTCCTGCCACTAATTGTGGGCGGTCGCGCCCATCAGCAATTGTGGGCACCGCCCGTCGAAATGGACCTGCCCGCATTGCGTGTGGGTACTGGCGCCAGCCTGGCGTCAGCCCCCCTTTTTCTCTTTTTTCTTTTTAAAATACGCTTTTTCCGTGTATAAATTCTAGAAAATCGCTCCGACGTTTAAAAAATATGGAAAAATAGCCGTTGAATTCGGAAAATTGCAAGCTTCATCTGAAAAATACCATTGCAAGCTTCATCTGAAAAACACTTAATTTTATCCCAATCCATGCATATTCAGTATCACACAAATTTATACCACGCAATTGTTTAATTAATTAGGTAATCAAGTGTCCTAGGTTGTAAATATTCTAGGATTAAGCTATCACAACACTCAATACATCATAAGATCATAATCTCGAATCTACTCAAAATATCTCATCTCTTTTTTTCTTCTTTTTTTCCTTTTTAATAACATTTTAGAGCAATCCATGTAACGAGCGTTAGGTCAATGACTCCCAAACCAGACGGTTTTAGGGTATTAGGTTTTGAAAACCCACTCAGACTTAATAACTCGGAATGTCTAAAGATTATTATGCAGTCCCACATACTTCATTTTTTGACGTAAATCCTCAATGCTTCCTGAGACACGAGAACCCGGCTATTAAATGGGAGCTGGAAGAACGGTGTATTTTATTCATATGTACTTTTTTGATTTTGTTTTTTTCTTTGACATGATACATGTTTGAGTAAAATTCTCCATCACTTACTAAGCAAACAAGCTTGTGTATGTGGTTGGCCGTTATCCTATGAATTTATAACCTTCTTCACATAATTACCAATTCATAAACGCATACGTGACATGAAATTGCCTAAACCAAACAATAGTTTCATGAGATTACAATTGCGGATACATGCACTAATTTACATGAAAATCATGATAAATTAAAGCTCTATTGTAGGGGTAAAACATTCTTAATCAATTTATATGAAAATAATGACTATATATGTTCAAGTAAAGACGATGGAATTTTCACTTTAAAAGGGCTATAAAGATGGGTTTGGTGAAAAACACAACACTTTTTTTATTATGCAAACATAGAAAACTTTATATGCAAAATATGCAAAAAAAATTTAATGCCAAAAAACAACATACTATAGAAAATGTTTGTGCAAACTAGTTTTTAATTTTCTACTACTTCATCCCCCAAACTTAAAATGAACATTGTCCTCAATCTTTAAGGGTAGCAGATTAAAATAGGAAATCAATATATATGAATGCATAAACAAACATCTCCTCTTTCAAATATATATAACGACGTATAAGGGTAAAAAGGGAAGAGATCACCATAGCCTCTCAAATGGAGGATCACTGATTTTTGTTGGTGGAGGAATTTGTTCTATAAGCTCCTTTCGTATATCCACCATCATTGCTCGAGATGGTGATGCCGTAGGCAATTGTGTAAAGGTTGACATCCAATAAGAGCTAGGTGTTGCGTATGGTGTAGGTGATAACTCCAGTATAAAAGGAGGATCTAGAATCTCTAGTAGAGGTAGCATCTGCACGATCAGCTCCATATGCTCCTCAGCCAGCTACTGCGAAGCTAGGCATCTACCGGCCTCCTTGGATTATAGCAATGAAACTCCCAGCATCTCAGTGTTCTTTGGTAGATGAGATGCATCAATCCAATCGTTATCCTCGTGCCCTGCAGCAAAAGCATTCCATATTGGGTCATCATAATAAATAAAAGAGTTTAAATTCAAATGACGACACTCTGAATCTAAAGTATATGGAATTGAAATTTGTGATTCAGAAATATAGGGCATGAAATTGTGGGAACTTCATTGATATGTGTCACTATGCACGATCTGATACTCTGCCTTAGGAGGAGAAATTGGCTACAGAAGTGGATCTTGAGGGTAAAACATCGCTTGCTCAATGTAGATCATCTCACAATTGCCATCAATTGCCTCTTGCGTTGAAGGAAGTGGGAACTACTGCACTGGAGTATGAGGAAGGTATGGCTTGGGCTCTGTCTTGGTCTGTAAGCTCGCTCCCTCACACAGATCCTCCTCATAATCATCAAAGTAGATTCCATCATGGTCAACATGCACCCCATCATCCATCTTCTATTGCTCCTCAAGATATGGTTGTTCAACTTCTTTCATTTGGCTCCTTTGCACCCTATCAATATGTTCTTCAAGTTTTTCCAGAGGGTCGCATTGGAATGAGACCACAAGCGGAACCTCAGACCGACCATGGACCTGTTGGAGTAAAACCTCATATTCAACAAGATCATTCAAGTACCAACATACTTCATCGGTCAAATAAGTAAAGAATTCCCCATTGCAGCTCATTTGCACGAAATCCAGCACAGAAGAGAGTAATCTCGTGTTGAAGATTTGTAGGAGATGATCATCGTGGAATCTATGGTGTGAACATGCAAACATCAAATCATTGAACCTATGCCAAGCTTGATAGTAGGTCTCCCTTTAGCTTGGGCAAAAATCGCTATATGGTGTTTCGTGGCCTGCCGCCTCTGTACCTGCTCAAAGAAAATAGGGAAAATACATGGAGAAATTCAGCCTAAAATGACAATCAATAGAATCTGAGTCATAAGGCAATGTTTTAGACCTAAGTATAGGAAAATCTCTCAAAGAATATGGGAAGTATCTAAGAAATAAGTTATCAATGCTTGTACTCCCACCAAATAAAGTGCAGCATATTGTTTCAATCTTTGGTAAATATAAATGTGGGTTTTCATTCTCCGTACCATGGAAAACTAGTAGGATTTGAATCAACCCCGTAATAAAGTCGGAAATGATTGCATCACTATCCATATCATGATCCATTAAAAAATTTAAACGTTTTAATTTTTTTTTGATTATATAAACAAAAGTAAAAATATAAAGAAAAATGACTTTAAAATGTAAAAGAAAGAAATTTTAAATCACACACCCAAGATGGGACACGCTAACCAAACATCCAAAATCAAATAAAAACTAGTTATTGAAAACGCAATAAAAATGAATACCCAAAAGACCATTAAAAATTGAAAATATGGATATACAAAGAATATATACACAAAAAGTGGACAAATCTCACCAAAAATTCCAAGCTAATTTGAAATAGGAAAAAAATTTAGACCGTTGTCTCTGGCAATGGTGCCAAAAACTTGACTGGTCCAAAATATTGCAGTGATATTCCCAAGTATAAGAAGTCGGTCAAGTAGTAATCCTGGAGAGTACATGGTCGTATTCCTCAGGGACAAACTAATCTATAAGTTTTAAAATCTGAAATTAAGCGAAAAAATTATTTGCTGAAATATAAACCACCCTTGGAATGTGAATTTTTTGTTTGGTTTTGATTTGAATTAAACGTGTACTAAAATTTACGAAAGTAAATAACGTGAAAAAGTGATCTGGTAAAAGAGAGAGAGAGAGAGAGAGAGAGAGAGAGAGAGAGAGAGAGAGTGTGTGTGTGTGTGTGTGTGTGTGTTGTATTTTCGTTAGTGTTATAGGATGTCATGCTAATCATTCTCCATGGATAACTTAATCCATCATCCATGCCAGGTATGTGGTTCAGATTATGAAACTTTAAAAACGATGATTTTTAGCTTAAAACATAATCGTTGGAACAATTGATTTCTTGAATAACAAAACATGAATAGATGAACCTAGTGGTTCGTCACCCTCCTTGGGTCCCTCTACGTGTTTGTTCACGTAGACGATGCCTCACGCATGTCATCTAAAGCAGATTCCTCTACGGATTGTGCATGATTCAAAATACAAAGAAAACAACGTTTTTTACCGATTTCGATAATTTCAAAAGCTATGGAGACATGATAGCATAATTCCTAACAACACTAAGTACTACACAACACACCCAGAGTATATCAGCCACTTATGGTAACAAAAACAGCAAATATTATTGATAAGAACATGATTTTAATACAAACTCTAATACAAACTAATTAAAACATAGAAAATGGAGAGTTTTCACCCAATTTAAAGCCCAAATTCCCCTAAATCATTCCCATGGCTACTCCAGATCCTCTAGATTTTGGGGGAGAACCTCCAACTCAAATTTCGCTCAAATCTGAGCCTGGATGATTAAGTTATGAGCCAAAACACACACATATGTATAGAGGAAATTAGGGCTTGCGGGTCTGCGGGTTGCAAAACTCGCAGCATGCATTATATATATATATATATATATATATATATATATATATATATATATATATATATATATATATATATATATATATATATATATATGGATTTAATGAAGAAAAGGTGGCACCTGATCCAATGGATCAGGTGCTAAGACACAAAAAAGGTGGGAAGTACAAGCCCCCACATGGGCTTGTACTCGCGGGGTTGATTCGGGTTGAATATTACGTATTTAACTCCCCCCCCATTTAGTCCTATTTTGTGCTCATGTGATGCTACATTGTTCTCTAATTCATACGTATTTTCTACACATTTATTTATTAGAGAAAACACACTATTTGAGCACAAAACAGCATTTAACGACGCATTTCTGCACTTTTTATATTTTTCCTAGCTTGGTCTCGATCTCACGATTCCAACGACTATTTATTTGTATTTTTCTGAGATATGTGCTAATTACTGTGTATTTTTGAATGCAGAATACCATTTATTAGAAATAAATTAAATACGCACGAATCTTGGCGCATGCGCTGGCGCGCATCCACGAATTCCCGCCCAGATCGGACGGCTTGGAAATGAGGGCAACGCGGATTTTTCTAAACCGTTGGATCTCGATCCAACGGCCATCATCAGCGCCAAACGAACTCGGAGAACGCAGCGAACAGGCGGCGACATGGCTGATTCGAGGCGCTCCGATCGTGATCCAATGGACGAAGCGCAGGCGGGAATTCCTCAGCGACGTGGCCTTATCCGAGCGACTGATCGTCGATCGGATGGCACAAAATCGATCCGCTTCGAACGCGGATTCGTGAATTGGATGATCCATCGAAAGGCCACGCGGCGGCGATCTAACGACTCCCCGCTCGATCCTACGGTCGCGAGCTCTCCCGCATTCAAACTCGCAGAGCGGGCGACGTGGCCCGATGTGTGCCCTTGATGCGTGATCGAACGGTCAAAAGAAACTCCGGGTTTGGTTCGGATTCGAAAGCGGAGCGGGCGCAGACCCAATAGCCTTGCCACGTGTCGCTCCCATGTCCGATCCCGCATGGATCGGACGGCTGAGAGTTGATCCGCTCGGCGATTAGTGGGTTTGGGTTGTTTTGAAGCGGGTGTAGACCCGTTAAGCATAGCCAAACCCGCAATGCCTCTATTTAAGGTATTCCTAGGGTTTTTTGGCGTATTCAAGCAGATTCTGGCATATTTTGAGCTTATTGGAGGCTCTAGGAGCCGTATTTCGCTACCACAAAATTCTGTAAAATTCCAGAGGCTATTTTCTTATTTCCAGATAGTTTTGGTGTCTTTTCAAGGATATTTGGTGATAAATTTCTTAACTTAAACCTCGTATTTGGTGCTTTTCTATTGTATTTTGATATTGGATTGATGTATTTTGCTATGAAACTTGTTTATTCTTGCACCATGAGTAGCTAAATTGTTATTGTGCATGGTATGGCGTAGTTAGGGGATATTATTTTTGTTTATTTGGTTGTATTCCTTGTGCTAAATTGTTAAACGTCGTTAAAGTTGTAATCTTTGTTCGTAAATCGTCTTTTTCATCTTCCAAAAGAAGTGATTGAGTTGATGATCGCCCCAAAAGGGTGAGTTTTGATCTCTCTAAAAGGGAGTTTAATATCGTAGTTTTGATCTCTCCAAAAGAGAGTTTCATGTCGTATTATAACTTTAGCGACGATCTTATTGAATATTGTGCTTGAACCACCAAAAGGGTATCTTCCGATGAGATGCTCCCCAAAGGAGAATTCATTGAGTTATATTGGGTATTTTCCGGTGAATTGCTCCCAAAAGGAGAATTCATTGCGATTTACTTGTCGACCAAATTAATATGAATCATTGATCCTAACGAACCCATACCGTGTGCATACTTTTAATAGATATTTTCTTACACGAGTTTCCTTGTTCATATAGTTCACGTATTCACATCACCATCACCGTCACCATCATTTAAAGTGGTTAGTTTCTTTTCGTTGGATTTCTATTTGATTTGAGCTATGGTTGCAACAGATTTCCTCCTGAGGATTCGACATCTGGACTCCCAGATTATATTACTTGTACGGACTCGTGCGCTTGAGAGAGAGCACCTTTTTGGGCCCACCAAGTTTTTGGCGCCGTTGCCGGGGAGGAATGGTTTGTGACTACGGTTTATTTCATTTAGAGGACCTTCGGTGAGATCTTTCCACTTTACTGTATATAAATTTTTGTTTAATTTTTTGTACATAAACTTTTGTTTTTTTAATGGATTATATGAATTTATATTGTACGAACAATCTGGATGATGCACGGTATGCTAATGCACACAAACATAGGATGGAAAAGCTCAAGATTGTAAATTTTAATCAAACTGATTATGAAACTTTCTTTCAGACCTGGAGGAGGTTCACAAACATAGTATCGAGCTGTCCGCAGTATGGGTACACAAATGAAGAGCTTATGGTGTCCTTCCTAGATGGACTACAACCACAGCTGCAGGAATTATTGGGAGGCATGACACCGACAGAGGCGTGGGAATACATGGAGTCTCTGTAAGAAAATGAAGAAACCATGGAAGAGACTTCAGAGTGCGATTCAACGGAGCCTTCGTGCCTTGATCGAGGGAAGCAAAGCGTAGACGTACCTTTGCAATCCTTGAAAGAGGAAGTTGACTTGATTATTCAGACACAGGAGGCCACATCCCATTAATTCCAAGAGAATTTCCTTGCTCGGAGTCGGCAGATTCAGAAATCCATTGAAGATCTTAATTTGATTACCGCTTACTTAGAAGAAAATAATTCTTTTGATATTCAACTTAAAGAATCTAATACGAGTTTATCTTCTATTGCAGGTATATCGAGCGAGCCATGTCACGTTGAGGGCAAAAATAATATCTACATGGCAGAAAGTGTGTGCAAAAGAGAGGACGAGCTAGCAATTTTGGATGAACGAGAGGAGGAGAGAGCTAGGGACAAGGGTTTTGATATTATCGCCATGGAGTCAGAACCATGCCCTCCTCCAGTTTTGTCCCAAAATCATTTACCCCTCTCCCTATTGAACGAGCATCGTACAGAGAGTAGTGCATATCTTTCAGGGAGTAGTCGTCAACTTGCTTTAATTTCTTTCACTTATTTTGATGACTACGTTTGGAATATTTTTGTTGAAAAGAATCTTAGACTAAAATGGATTGACGAGACTCATCTCTTGCAGGATACAGGTCACATCTTATAGAGATGCTGGGAGTTACGTTGCTGGGATCCAATTTGGTCATTGGAGGAAATTACTCGCCGAGGAGCGCAAGGAGCAAATTGAACAACTTCCTCCACAATTAAAGATTCGGGATCCGCCATTTGATCACGGTGTGTTCTTTCCAGTAGCGTAGATTTTTATATGCTTTCTAGCTTGCTGGCTTGAATAAACTCGTACCCCTTTCGACATTGAGGACAATGTCCATCTTTAGTTGGGGGGTGTGTATGAGACCTTAGGATTTTTTTGAGAAGAATAAATCACCAAATCTCATCTTTTAAAACTCTTTCATATGCCACTAATGCGGATGATTATACATTGAGTGTGTTCTAAAAATTGTTTATGGCATGAGTTAATTATTTTTCCATCATGGAATTACTAGTTAATAGGCTATTCATGAAAATTTTCAATTTCCATGATTATTATCTCGAAATAGTTGAATTTATTTCATGCATGCTAATGTGATGAAAAAGCTTAAGTATACACGATTTTTAAGAATAGTCTTCAAGTTGAAGAGGAATTTGGCCATTGATACTAATGTTTATATTCATGTTGATGGGTTTTGAGTTGCTTACAAAAAGATGAAGAAAAGAAAAGAAAAGAAAAGAAAAAAATGATGAATTGAGAAAAATAAATGACTAAGTATGTCACAAAAAAATAACTTGGTTGGCTCGAGTAGTACAGTCCGAGGGGTCCTTCTTGGCCTAATGCCCTATGATCGTCTGATTGAGCCATTGACCGGAAACTCACTCATTTGATGGAGCGATCCAAGTTATACCTTTTTCCGCAAAGTTGCTTGATGCGCGTTACGCGGAACTAATAAAAGAAAAGAAGTGGCGAATAAGATAAGCAACCTCAATGCCCATGATTTGAATGGTTACTTTTGAGATGCCAATTCCTTGGAAACAAGAAAACTAGGATATAACGACGTGTTATACTTTCGCTTGCGCAAAACGATGCTTGCATGTTATTTATTCATACTAAATTAGAGAAAATATCATGTGATTGATCTTAGTCAGGGATTGTGTATATTGATGGTCAAGACCATGTTGGGATGCGTATTATTGGGCCATGCCATAAGCAATTGATAGAA
This sequence comes from Scilla litardierei, assembly GCA_030789695.1. NCBI lineage: Eukaryota > Viridiplantae > Streptophyta > Magnoliopsida > Asparagales > Asparagaceae > Scilla > Scilla litardierei. Next base: position 745,020,927 of record CM061142.1, read on the forward strand.
TTTATTGTTTTATTAATCATCCGTATTAATCGCTCTTTTTGCTAGAGACTAGCAAATCGCTAGTTGGGGGGTGTGATTCGGGTTGAATATTACATATTTAACCACCCCCCCCCATTTAGTCCTATTTTGTGCTCATGTGATGCTACATTGTTCTCTAATTTATACGTATTTTCTACACATTTATTCATTAGAGAAAACACACTATTTGAGTACAAAACAGAATTTAACGACGCATTTCTGCACTCTTTATATTTTTCCTAGCTTGGTCTCGATCTCACAATTCCAACGACTATTTATTTGTATTTTTCTGAGATCTGTACTAATTACTGTGTATTTTTGAATGCAGAATACCATTTATTAGAAATAAATTAAATACGCACGAATCTTGGCGCATGCGCTGGCGCGCATCCACGAATTCCCGCCTAGATCGGACGGCTTGGAAATGAGGGCGACGTGGATTTTTCTGAACCGTTGGATTTCGATCCAACGGCCATCAGCAGCGCCAAACGAACTCGGAGAACACAGCGAACAGGCGGTGACGTGCTGATTCGAGGCGCTCCGATCGTGATCCAACGGACGAAGCGCATGCGAGAATTCCTCAGCGATGTGGCCTTATCCGAGCGGCTGATCGTCGATCGGATGGCACAAAATCGATCCGCTTCGAACGCAGAATCGTGAATTGGATGATCCATCGAAAGGCAACGCGGCGGCGATCTAACGACTCCCCGCTCGATCCTACGGTCGCGAGCTCTCCCGCATTCAAACTCGCAGAGCAGGCGACGTGGCCCGTTGTGTGCCCTTGATGCGTGATCGAACGGTCAAAAGAAACTCCGGGTTTGGTTCGGATTCGAAAGCGGAGCGGGCGCAGACCCAATAGCCTTGCCACGTGTCGCTCCCATGTCCGATCCCGCATGGATCGGACGGCTGAGAGTTGATCCGCTCGGCGCTTAGCGGGTTTGGGTTGTTTTGAAGCGGGTGTAGACCCGTTAAGCATAGCCAAACCCGCAATGCCTCTATTTAAGGTATTCCTAGGGTTTTTGGGCATATTCAAGCAGATTCTGGCGTATTTTGAGCGTATTGGAGGCTCTATGAGCCGTATTTCGCCACCACAAAATTCTGTAAAATTCCAGAGGCTATTTTCTTATTTCCAGAGAGTTTTGGTGTCTTTTTAAGGATATTTGGTGATAAATTTCTTAACTTAAACCTCGTATTTGGTGCTTTTCTATTGTATTTTGCTATTGGATTGATGTATTTTGCTATAAAACTTGTTTATTCTTGCACCATGAGTAGCTAAATTGTTATTGTGCATGGTATGGCGTAGTTAGGGGATATTATTTGTGTTTATTTGGTTGTATTCCTTGTGCTAAATCGTTTAACGTCGTTAAAGTTGTAATCTTTGTTCGTAAATCGTCTTTTTCATCTTCCAAAAGAAGTGATTGAGTTGATGATCGCCCCAAAAGGGTGAGTTTTGATCTCTCCAAAAGGGAGTTTCATATCGTAGTTTTGATCTCTCCAAAAGAGAGTTTCATGTCGTATTATAACTTTAGCGACGATCTTATTGAATATTGTGCTTGAACCACCAAAAGGGTATCTTCCGATGAGATGCTCCCAAAAGGAGAATTCATTGAGTTATATTGGGTATTTTCCGGTGAATTGCTCCCAAAAGGAGAATTCATTGCGTTTTACTTGTCGACCAAATTAATACGAAACATTGATCCTAACGAACCCATACAGTGTGCATACTTTTAATAGATATTTTCTTACACGAGTTTCCTTGTTCATATAGTTCACGTATTCACATCACCATCACCGTCACCATCATTTAAAGTGGTTAGTTTCTTTTCGTTGGATTTCTATTTGATTTGAGATGTGGTTGCAACCGATTTCCTCTTGAGGATTCGACATCTGGACTCCCAGATTATATTACTTGTAGGGACTCTTGCGCTTGAGAGAGAGCACCTTTTTGGGCCCACCAGGGGTCCCACCTTTTTGTGTCTTGCACCTGATCCATTGGATCAGGTGCCACCTCTATACATTAATCCATATATATATATATATATTATACATTTGACCACGTTTTTTGAATTCTAGGGCTGACTAGGACAAGATAAAGAGTGGCTGAGATTTGATCTTGGTAAATCAATGGTTAGGATGAGATTTGATGGGAAAGGTGTCTTGGGAACCAAAACTTTGAAATTAGAAGTGTCTTGGGAAAGATTGTGGAGATTAAATTAAATTTGGCGGGAGAAAGTACATTGGGAACCTAAACTTTGAAATTAGAAGTGCATTGGGAAAGATTATAGAGATTAAATTTGAGGAAAAAAAGTGCATTGGAAACTTAAACTTTGAAATTAAAAGTGCACTGGGAAATATTGTGGAGAAGTATGATCCATTAAATTAAACAAAATAAAAAATTTAGCGTAAAACAATTTAGCGGAACAACAAAGTAGCGTAAAAATACCCTGATGTTTGTTGTTCCGCGTCTGTGCCGAACCAAATTTTTTACGCTAATTTGTTGTTCCGCGTCAAAGGCGCGGGCGCTAGATTTGTTCTTTGACGCCGAATTTGTTGTTTTGTGGCGAAGGTACCTACGCCGAATTTGTTATTCTGTGCCGAAGCTGCCCGCGCCGAAGGGACCTGTGCTGCTAAATATTTTTACGCTAATTTATTGTTCTGTTAAATTTTTGCTATGGAAATAATTTTTCGGGAAACAAAGATTCCGCGGGAAAAATCTTAAATAACCCATGCCCATGGGCACGGGCTATGACTAGCTATATTACATTTGACAAAATTTTTTGAATTATAGGGCTGACTAGGAAAAAAGGGTTAATAGAAGAACGGCTGAGATTTAATCTTGAGGAATAAATGGTTGAGATGAGATTTTGTGGAAAGTTTTGGAGGGAAAAACATTTATGGAGAAATGAAAGTTTTTGGGGGAAATGAGAAAATGGGGAAATGAAAGTTTTTAGGGAAATGAAAGTTTTTGGGAAATGAAAATTTCTGGAGAATAGCAGAGTGCACACAATTAATGCATTTGGGGGGAATGTTAATTTGCACTTAATACTGCAGATCGAATGATTTCTTTCTCAACGCGGAGCCCATTGGCTCTTTGATGCATGTGGCAATAAAATAAGAATAATTTCACGCGTCGAGGGCGCCCCGCTAAAATTTTTTACACTAATTTGTTATTCCGCACCGAAGGTGCCCGCACCGAATTTGTTGTTCTATGCTGAATTTATTGTTCTACGCCGAATTTGTTGTTTCGCACCGAAGGCGCCCGCTCCGAATTTGTTGTTCCGTGCCAAATGCGTCCGTGCCGCTAAATATTTTTACGCTAATTTGTTGTTCTGCGCAAATTTGACTGTGGAAATAATTTTTTGGTGAACAAAGATTTTGCGGGGAAAATCTAAATTGAATCGTGTCTGCGGGCACGAGTTATGACTAGTTTTTTTAAAGTTAATGTATACTAAAAATGTATGTCAGAATGTACAATAGTGGTGGGAATGGCTGGAATTAGATGCAATAGGATGGGGAGGGGGCACAAGCGTCGTCACCCAACACAAATTGCATTATTCCACCGCTCCCCTAGCTATCAGCGCAACAACAACAAAAAGAAAATACAAAAATGGATCAACATAGACAGAGCTAAAAATAAAAACAAAAACAAAGCAAAGCAGCTCGCAGCTCCACTTATCCATTATCCAAGATGTCCCAGTTGGACATCGCCGTAATAACCCGGTTGTCATTCACCTCTTGATATCAAACCGCATCCCTGATGTCGCCTGCGATGTCATCAAAGAGTGTGGTCTTTGGTTTGTAAGTTTTCTCAAAGATACGCCTATTGCACTCCTTCCAGATGTGCCAGACCAAAATAGCAAGGATGGCGCTCGCAATATCTCTCATCGCCTTCTTCTTTGCGAATTGTGATATGATAAACCCCCCCACTGCCGGTAATGTTGGATCCACCGCCTGGGATATTGATAACTTGAGCAGGCAGCGTTTCAATAGGTACTTTGAGTATTCACACTCAAAATAAAGGTGGCCCACAGACTCATTTTTGCATTCACTACATAGCACACAATCACCCAAGGCATGAGGTAGCCATTTGCGTAAATGAACTTTTTCAGCAACTTATCCTGAAGGGCTCTCAGCAGTGTAATTGAGTATTTGGGCACATGCTGCTTGTGCCACACAAGTTGGTGATACAGGAATATTGGTCCACTACTTCTAGATCCATTCCATGTGTCAGAGAAGCGAAAAGTGCTTCCCGGCACCCACTCCCAACTGTCGTGCCCGGGACGCATACTAATCTGTTGTAGAGTTGGGATCAAGTGTTGGATGCTAGGGTCTGAACTCCAACCGGCCTCTCCCCAATAATCACTGACTTTCTTGTCGCTAGAACCAACTGGTATGTCATACAAGTCTTTTAAAGCACCGCAGGGGAGCCAGTTGTGATGCCAGAAGAGGGTGTTTTTACCATCACGGACCTTCCTCCTGATAAGTTTATTAGAGATGCTTCTACAGTGTAGAATAAATTTCCACGAGCCAGACTGTGTTACTTTGCTTTTTGCGGCATTGAATTGAGTTGCATCCCCATAGCTGGTCCTCATCTTCTGGGCCCATAAACTGTTGCTAGTAAGTAGCCTCCAGGTCATTCTGACCCTAGATGCAACATTCAGATCATCTAGAAGATGTAACCCTACCCCACCTTCCTCCTTCGGTTTGTAAATATCTCTCCAAGCCCATATTTTGGAGTCCCCCAGAATAAATTTCCTGCACATGGAACTTATTGTACGGATGATAGTTTTTGGAATGCGGAAAGCTTGCATCCAAAAGCTAACCATCCCGTAGATAACTGTTTTCACCAAATCTATACGTCCCGATATAGAAAGGAAGCTAAAAGTCCAGCCTAGCAGCCTCTTTTGGCACTTATCCACCAGCCTGCTGTACATAGTGGTCTTGGGGTAGTCAGAGGAGAGGGGTAAGCCCAAGTAGGTGGTAATAAATGTTGCCCGTTTAATTCCCATGGTGCTAGCGAGATTGGTAGGGTCTGTTGTTTCTTTACTGAAGATGGAGATGCTCTTATCCCAGTTTATATTTAGCCCTGTAAGATTTGAGAACTCCTCCAGTAGGTCTTTGAGGCCATGTAAAGATTTTGAGTTGGATCGGCAAAAGAGAAGCAGATCATCAGCAAACAGTAGATGTGAAATAGAACCAGACCTTCTCATAGGTAGGATAGTACGCTTGGCCATAGCCCTAGCAACAAGCAGAGAAAACGCCTCCATGACCATAACAAAAAGATAAAGGGAAAGCGGGTCCCCTTGGCGTAGCCCTCTATTACTCCCAAAGAACACATATGGCGAACCATTAATCAGCACTGAAAATGTTGGTGTGGAGATGCATTCTTGAATCCAGCGTATGAATTGACGCCAAAACCCAAATTGGTGAAGAATATAGTAGATGAACTCTCTGTTTACACTATCAAAAGCCTTCTTCAGATCCAATTTGATGCAAGCCCAAGCTCCCATGGGGTTGCTGAAGTCCCTAATCTGCTCATGGGCCAGGAGTGCACTATCTGATAGTAGTCTGCCCTGCAGGAATGCCGCCTGGTTTGGAGATATCAGCTCATGGATGACCGCTTTAATTCTGTTGCATAGCACTTTGCTAATTGCTTTATAAATCACATTGCAACAGGAAATTGGTCTATAGTCACATAGGCCAGTAGCATTGGAGTTTTTGGGCGCCAATGTCAGAAAAGTGTGATTGATTTGCCTTAGCATAGTGCCCGTTCAGAAGAAGGATTTAATCGCTTCTGTGATGTCACCCCCTATGGACTCCCAGTTTTGTTGACAGAAACAACCATTAAATCCATCCGGACCTGGAGCTTTATTTGGGTTTAAGTCAAATATTGTCCCCTTTATCTCCTCCGTAGAGATACTCCTATCCAACCACATCCGAGCATCCGGTGTGAGTTTACGCTTAGTCACCATGTTTGGGAACATTGTCCAGTAGCTATCCTGATAATAGAGAGCTTTGTAATAGTTTGGAGCCGACACCTTTTGATCATCAATAGAGCTGTTGAGAGAACCATCAGAATGAATTAGGTGCTCCAGATTGTTTCTGGACTGGCGTACCTTCATTGCAGTATTAAAGAAACTCGTATTACGATCCCCCAGGCTCAGCCAGTCCTGTCGGCTCTTCTGCCTCAAGCGCTCTTCTTCCAACCCTAACAATTCTGATAAATGACGAGCTATCTGGCATTCTTGTTGTTGTAGGGCAGGGTTCTTATGCAATTCGGAATTTGTGCGGATTTCCTCCAGCAGTGTCCTGCACTTGGGAATTGCCGCTGCATCATATTTGGCCCAGACTTTCAAATCGGACTTTAGGCACTTTAATTTGAGCACCGCACGCATCATATGACCCCCATAGGCATAGCGCTCCCAGCTAGAGGCAATCAATTCTTTGCAACCTGGAAGACGTAGCCAGTGATTGAAGAACCTAAATGGCTTAGGGTCAGGATTTACCTTAGAGTGGAATCTGATCATCATAGGTGAGTGGTCGCTTGTCGATGGATCCAGATATTCAGTATATGTTTGGGGGAGATGAGAGAGCCAAATGGGATTGCACAGTACCATGTCCAGCTGCGCAGAGATGCGACCTATCCCCACTCTGTTGTTGCACCAGTTTAAGAGATTCCTAATACTTTTGATCTCGAGTAACTCACACTTATTCAAGCAATTATTGAACTCATACGTAGCTTCATCATTTAATTTCCGACCCCCCACTTTGTCCTTTGAGTAGCGGACACAGTTAAAGTCACCTCCGACTAGCCAAGGCACACCTTTAAATAGAGGCACGTCATCCATCAATTGAGCCCACAGATTCTGTCTTTCAAGGGATGAGTTAGAAGCATATATTGCGGTGAAATAGATTGTAAACCCACCAGAATTCCGACACCTACTGGAGATGTGCTCTGATGAGTCAGACAGAACCTCGCAATGCCATACTGTAGGATCAAACCCAATTAGAATTCGACCTCCATTACACGCATTGAAATTGTCAATACAATCCTAGTTCCACGGGATAGATGAGATAATATTCTTAGAGTTTTTCTTAAGCTTTGTTTCTAACAGGGCCACCATAGACGGCTTCAGGGCCTTCATTCTCTCCCGAACATCCCTCCTCCTAACAATACTATTAATTCCTCTAACATTCCAGATGAGGACAGACATAAATTCCAGATGACTAGTTTATATATATATACTAGTCATAACCCGTGCCCGCGGGCACGGTTCATTTAAGATCTCCCCTTGTAAAATCTTTGTTCCCCGAAATTTTTTTTTCAAAGCCAAAATTTAAAAGAAAAATAAATTTACTAACAATATTTAGCGGCACAGGCGCCTTCGGCGTGGGTGCCTTCGGTGCGGAACAACAGATTCAGCGCATGCGCCTTCGACACAGAACACCAAATTCGACGTGGGTGCCTTCGGCGCAGAACAACAAATTCGACGTAAAACAACAATTTCGACACATGTGCCTTAGGTGCGAAACAACAAATCAGCGTTAAAAAATGGCGCGGGCGCCTTCGGCGCGGAATAACAAATTCAGCGCATGCGCCTTCGACACAGAACACCAAATTCGACGTGGATGCCTTCGGCGCAGAACAACAAACTCGACGTAAAACAACAATTTCAGAGCGGGTGCCTTAGGCGCGGAACAACAAATCAGCGTTAAAAAATTTAGCGCCGAAGGCGCAACCCGTGCCCGTGGGACACTGTTCATTTAACAAATTCGACGTAAAACAACAATTTCGACGCATGTGCCTTAGGTGTGGAACAACAAATCAGCGTTAAAAAATGGCGCGGGCGCCTTCGGCGCGGAATAACAAATTCAGCGCATGCACCTTCGACACAGGACACCAAATTCGACGTGTGTGCCTTCGACGCAGAACAACAAACTCGACGTAAAACAACAATTTCGGAGCGGGTGCCTTAAGCGCGGAACAACAAATCAGCGTTAAAAAATTTAGCGGGCGCCTTCGGCGCGGGCGCCGAATTCGTATACATATAACCAGTGCCCGTGGGACACTGTTCATTTAAAAATCTTGGACCCACTAATTTTAAACAAACATCAATAATTATTAGTTTCCCCTGAAATTTCAGCAGATGAGTTCGAAATTTTACAGGGTTTTGCAACGCGGATCAATGAGTTGGCAGTATCTCCCGCGTTCATTCTCCCACAGCTCACGTTCATTCCCAAGATGAGATTGTGTGTGTGCACAACATTTTTTTCATAACTAATATTAAAAGGCTATTCCTAATTTCAATGTTTTTGTGTATTCCCAACAAATTTCTCTTCAACCCAAAAATTTCCCTCCAAAACTTGATGTGACATTGCCACATATGACAAATTCAAAATCTGCCCTCAATTGTAATATAGATATATCTCTTATCCAATTTCTCTTTTCCAGTATCTCTAATCCAATTTCTCTTGATAACATCCCTCTTTTATAATATAGATATCTCTTATCCAATTTCTCTTGTCCAATATCTCTTATCCAATTTCTCTTGATAACATCCCTCTTTTATAATATAGATATCTCTTATCCAATTTCTCTTTTCCAATATCTCTTATCCAATTTCTCTTGATTACATCCCTCTTTTATAATATAGATATCTCTTATCCAATTTCTCTTGTCCAATATCTCTTATCCAATTTCTCTAGATAACATCAATCTTTTATAATATAGATATCTCTTATCCAATTTCTCTTTTCCAATATCTCTTATCCAATTTCTCTTGATAACATCCCTCTTTTATAATATAGATATCTCTTATCCAATTTCTCTTGTCCAATATCTCTTATCAAATTTCTCTTGATAACATCCCTCTTTTATAATATAGATATCTCTTATCCAATTTCTCTTTTCCAATATCTCTCATCCAATTTCTCTTGATAACATCCCTCTTTTATAATATAGATATCTCTTATCCAATTTCTCGTTTCCAATATCTCTTATCCAATTTCTCTTGATAACATCCCTCTTTTATAATATAGATATCTCTTATCCAATTTCTCTTGATAACATCCCTCTTTTATAATTTAGATATCTCTTATCCAATTTCTCTTGTCCAATATCTCTTATCAAATTTCTCTTGATAACATCCCTCTTTTATAATATAGATATCTCTTATCCAATTTCTCTTGTCCAATATCTCTTATCCAATTTCTCTTGATAACATCCCTCTTTTATAATATTGATATCTCTTATCCAATTTCTCTTGTCCAATATCTCTTATCCAATTTCTCTTGATAACATCCCTCTTTTATAATAAAGATATCTCCTTTCCAATTTCTCTTTTCCAATATCTCTTATCCAATTTCTCTTGATAACATCCCTCTTTTATAATATAGATATCTCTTATCCAATTTCTCTTTTCCAATATCTCTTATCCAATTTCTCTTGATAACATCCCTCTTTTATAATATAGATATCTCTTATCCAATTTCTCTTGTCCAATATCTCTTATCCAATTTCTCTTGATAACATCCCTCTTTTATAATATAGATATCTCTTATCCAATTTCTCTTGTCCAATATCTCTTATCCAATTTCTCTTGATAACATCAATCTTTTATAATATAGATATCTCTTATCCAATTTCTCTTTTCCAATATCTCTTATCCAATTTCTCTTGATAACATCCCTCTTTTATAATATAGATATCTCTTATCCAATTTCTCTTGTCCAATATCTCTTATCAAATTTCTCTTGATAACATCCCTCTTTTATAATATAGATATCTCTTATCCAATTTCTCTTGTCCAATATCTCTTATCAAATTTCTCTTGATAACATCCCTCTGTTATAATATAGATATCTCTTATCCAATTTCTCTTGTCCAATATCTCTTATCCAATTTCTCTTGATAACATCCCTCTTTTATAATATAGATATCTCTTATCCAATTTCTCTTGTCCAATATCTCTTATCCAATTTCTCTTGATAACATCCCTCTTTTATAATATAGATATCTCTTATCCAATTTCTCTTGTCCAATATCTCTTATCCAATTTCTCTTGATAACATCCCTCTTTTATAATATAGATATCTCTTATCCAATTTCTCTTGTCCAATATCTCTTATCAAATTTCTCTTGATAACATCCCTCTTTTATAATATAGATATCTCTTATCCAATTTCTCTTGTCCAATATCTCTTATCCAATTTCTCTTGATAACATCCCTCTTTTATAATATAGATATCTCTTATCCAATTTCTCTTGTCCAATATCTCTTATCCAATTTCTCTTGATAACATCCCTCTTTTATAATATAGATATCTCTTATCCAATTTCTCTTGTCCAATATCTCTTATCCAATTTCTCTTGATAACATCCCTCTTTTATAATATAGATATCTCCTATCCAATTTCTCTTTTCCAATATCTCTTATCCAATTTCTCTTGATAACATCCCTCTTTTATAAGATAGATATCTCCTATCCAATTTCTCTTGTCCAATATCTCTTATCCAATTTCTCTTGATAACATCCCTCTGTTATAATATAGATATCTCCTATCCAATTTCTATTGTCCAATATCTCTTATCCAATTTATCTTGATAACATCCCTCTTTTATAAGATAGATATCTCCTATCCAATTTCTCTTGTCCAATATCTCTTATCAAATTTCTCTTGATAACATCCCTCTTTTATAATATAGATATCTCTTATCCAATTTCTCTTGTCCAATATCTCTTATCCAATTTCTCTTGATAACATCCCTCTTTTATAATATAGATATCTCTTATCCAATTTCTCTTGTCCAATATCTCTTATCCAATTTCTCTTGATAACATCCCTCTTTTATAATATAGATATCTCTTATCCAATTTCTCTTGTCCAATATCTCTTATCCAATTTCTCTTGATAACATCCCTCTTTTATAATATAGATATCTCTTATCCAATTTCTCTTTTCCAATATCTCTTATCCAATTTCTCTTGATAACATCCCTCTTTTATAATATAGATATCTCTTATCCAATTTCTCTTGTCCAATATCTCTTATCCAATTTCTCTTGATAACATCCCTCTTTTATAATATAGATATCTCTTATCCAATTTCTCTTGTCCAATATCTCTTATCCAATTTCTCTTGATAACATCCCTCTTTTATAATATAGATATCTCATATCCAATTTCTCTTGTCCAATATCTCTTATCCAATTTCTCTTGATAACATCCCTCTTTTAAAATATAGATATCTCCCATTCAATTTCTCTTGTCCAATATCTCTTATCCAATTTCTCTTGATAACATCCCACTTTTATAATATAGATATCTCTTATCCAATTTCTCTTGTCCAATATCTCTTATCCAATTTCTCTTGATAACATCAATCTTTTATAATATAGATATCTCTTATCCAATTTCTCTTTTCCAATATCTCTTATCCAATTTCTCTTGATAACATCCCTCTTTTATAATATAGATATCTCTTATCCAATTTCTCTTGTCCAATATCTCTTATCAAATTTCTCTTGATAACATCCCACTTTTATAATATAGATATCTCTTATCCAATTTCTCTTGTCCAATATCTCTTACCCAATTTCTCTTGATAACATCCCTCTTTTATAATATAGATATCTCTTATCCAATTTCTCGTTTCCAATATCTCTTATCCAATTTCTCTTGATAACATCCCTCTTTTATAATATAGATATCTCTTATCCAATTACTCTTGTCCATTATCTCTTATCAAATTTCTCTTGATAACATCCCTCTTTTATAATATAGATATCTCTTATCCAATTTCTCTTGTCCAATATCTCTTATCAAATTTCTCTTGATAACATCCCTCTTTTATAATATAGATATCTCTTATCCAATTTCTCTTGTCCAATATCTCTTATCAAATTTCTCTTGATAACATCCCTCTTTTATAATATAGATATCTCTTATCCAATTTCTCTTGTCCAATATCTCTTATCCAATTTCTCTTGATAACATCCCACTTTTATAATATAGATATCTCTTATCCAATTTCTCTTGTCCAATATCTCTTATCCAATTTCTCTTGATAACATCCCTCTTTTATAATATAGATATCTCTTATCCAATTTCTCTTTTCCAATATCTCTTATCCAATTTCTCTTGATAACATCCCTCTTTTATAATATAGATATCTCTTATCCAATTTCTCTTGTCCAATATCTCTTATCAAATTTCTCTTGATAACATCCCTCTTTTATAATATAGATATCTCTTATCCAATTTCTCTTGTCCAATATCTCTTATCCAATTTCTCTTGATAACATCCCTCTTTTATAATATAGATATCTCTTATCCAATTTCTCTTGTCCAATATCTCTTATCAAATTTCTCTTGATAACATCCCTCTTTTATAATATAGATATCTCTTATCCAATTTCTCTTGTCCAATATCTCTTATCCAATTTCTCTTGATAACATACCTCTTTTATAATATAGATATCTCTTATCCAATTTCTCTTGTCCAATATCTCTTATCCAATTTCTCTTGATAACATCCCTCTTTTATAATATAGATATCTCTTATCCAATTTCTCTTGTCCAATATCTCTTATCCAATTTCTCTTGATAACATCCCTCTTTTATAATATAGATATCTCTTATCCAATTTCTCTTGTCCAATATCTCTTATCCAATTTCTCTTGATAACATCCCTCTTTTATAATATAGATATCTCTTATCCAATTTCTCTTGTCCAATATCTCTTATCCAATTTCTCTTGATAACATCCCTCTTTTATAATATAGATATCTCTTATCCAATTTCTCTTGTCCAATATCTCTTATCCAATTTCTCTTGATAACATCCCTCTTTTATAATATAGATATCTCTTATCCAATTTCTCTTGTCCAATATCTCTTATCAAATTTCTCTTGATAACATCAATCTTTTATAATATAGATATCTCTTATCCAATTTCTCTTTTCCAATATCTCTTATCAAATTTCTCTTGATAACATCCCTCTTTTATAATATAGATATCTCTTATCCAATTTCTCTTATCCAATATCTCTTATCCAATTTCTCTTGATAACATCAATCTTTTATAATATAGATATCTCTTATCCAATTTCTCTTTTCCAATATCTCTTATCCAATTTCTCTTGATTACATCCCTCTTTTATAATATAGATATCTCTTATCCAATTTCTCTTGTCCAATATCTCTTATCCAATTTCTCTTGATAACATCCCTCTTTATAATATAGATATCTCTTATCCAATTTCTCTTGATAACATCCCTCTTTTATAATATAGATATCTCCTATTCAATTTCTCTTGTCCAATATCTCTTATCCAATTTCTCTTGATAACATCCCACTTTTATAATATAGATATCTCTTATCCAATTTCTCTTTTCCAATATCTCTTATCCAATTTCTCTTGATAACATCAATCTTTTATAATATAGATATCTCTTATCCAATTTCTCTTTTCCAATATCTCTTATCCAATTTCTCTTGATAACATCCCTCTTTTATAATATAGATATCTCTTATCCAATTTCTCTTGTCCAATATCTCTTATCAAATTTCTCTTGATAACATCCCTCTTTTATAATATAGATATCTCTTATCCAATTTCTCTTTTCCAATATCTCTTATCCAATTTCTCTTGATAACATCCCTCTTTTATAATATAGATATCTCTTATCCAATTTCTCTTTTCCAATATCTCTTATCCAATTTCTCTTGATAACATCCCTCTTTTATAATATAGATATCTCTTATCCAATTTCTCTTGTCCAATATCTCTTATCCAATTTCTCTTGATAACATCCCTCTTTTATAATATAGATATCTCATATCCAATTTCTCTTGTCCAATATCTCTTATCCAATTTCTCTTGATAACATCCCTCTTTTAAAATATAGATATCTCCTATGCAATTTCTCTTGTCCAATATCTCTTATCCAATTTCTCTTGATAACATCCCACTTTTATAATATAGATATCTCTTATCCAATTTCTCTTGTCCAATATCTCTTATCCAATTTCTCTTGATAACATCAATCTTTTATAATATAGATATCTCTTATCCAATTTCTCTTTTCCAATATCTCTTATCCAATTTCTCTTGATAACATCCCTCTTTTATAATATAGATATCTCTTATCCAATTTCTCTTGTCCAATATCTCTTATCAAATTTCTCTTGATAACATCCCTCTTTTATAATATAGATATCTCTTATCCAATTTCTCATGTCCAATATCTCTTATCCAATTTCTCTTGATAACATCCCTCTGTTATAATATAGATATCTCTTATCCAATTTCTCTTGTCCAATATCTCTTATCCAATTTCTCTTGATAACATCCCTCTTTTATAATATAGATATCTCTTATCCAATTTCTCTTTTCCAATATCTCTTATCCAATTTCTCTTGATTACATCCCTCTTTTATAATATAGATATCTCTTATCCAATTTCTCTTATCCAATATCTCTTATCCAATTTCTCTTGATAACATCAATCTTTTATAATATAGATATCTCTTATCCAATTTCTCTTTTCCAATATCTCTTATCCAATTTCTCTTGATTACATCCCTCTTTTATAATATAGATATCTCTTATCCAATTTCTCTTGTCCAATATCTCTTATCCAATTTCTCTTGATAACATCCCTCTTTTATAATATAGATATCTCTTATCCAATTTCTCTTGATAACATCCCTCTTTTATAATTTAGATATCTCTTATCCAATTTCTCTTGTCCAATATCTCTTATCAAATTTCTCTTGATAACATCCCTCTTTTATAATATAGATATCTCTTATCCAATTTCTCTTGTCCAATATCTCTTATCCAATTTCTCTTGATAACATCCCTCTTTTATAATATAGATATCTCTTATCCAATTTCTCTTGTCCAATATCTCTTATCCAATTTCTCTTGATAACATCCCTCTTTTATAATATAGATATCTCTTATCCAATTTCTCTTGTCCAATATCTCTTATCCAATTTCTCTTGATAACATCAATCTTTTATAATATAGATATCTCTTATCCAATTTCTCTTTCCAATATCTCTTATCCAATTTCTCTTGATAACATCCCTCTTTTATAATATAGATATCTCTTATCCAATTTCTCTTTTCCAATATCTCTTATCCAATTTCTCTTGATAACATCCCTCTTTTATAATATAGATATCTCTTATCCAATTTCTCTTTTCCAATATCTCTTATCCAATTTCTCTTGATAACATCCCTCTTTTATAATATAGATATCTCTTATCCAATTTCTCTTGTCCAATATCTCTTATCAAATTTCTCTTGATAACATCCCTCTTTTATAATATAGATATCTCTTTTATCCAATTTCTCTTTTCCAATATCTCTTATCCAATTTCTCTTGATAACATCCCTCTTTTAAAATATAGATATCTCTTATCCAATTTCTCTTGTCCAATATCTCTTATCCAATTTCTCTTGATAACATCCCTCTTTTATAATATAGATATCTCTTATCCAATTTCTGTTGTCCAATATCTCTTATCCAATTTCTCTTGATAACATCCTTCTTTTATAATATAGATATCTCTTATCCAATTTCTCTTGTCCAATATCTCTTACAAATTTCTCTTGTTAACATCCCTCTTTTATAATATAGATATCTCTTATCCAATTTCTCTTGTCCAATATCTCTTATCCAATTTCTCTTGATAACATCCCTCTTTTATAATATTGATATCTCTTATCCAATTTCTCTTGTCCAATATCTCTTATCCAATTTCTCTTGATAACATCCCTCTTTTATAATATAGATATCTCTTATCCAATTTCTCTTTTCCAATATCTCTTATCCAATTTCTCTTGATAACATCCCTCTTTTATAATATAGATATCTCTTATCCAATTTCTCTTGTCCAATATCTCTTATCCAATTTCTCTTGAGAACATCCCTCTTTTATAATATAGATATCTCTTATCCAATTTCTCTTGTCCAATATCTCTTATCCAATTTCTCTTGATAACATCCCTCTTTTATAATATAGATATCTCTTATCCAATTTCTCTTGTCCAATATCTCTTATCCAATTTCTCTTGATAACATCCCTCTTTTATAATATAGATATCTCTTATCCAATTTCTCTTGTCCAATATCTCTTATCCAATTTCTCTTGATAACATCCCTCTTTTATAATATAGATATCTCTTATCCAATTTCTCTTGTCCAATATCTCTTATCCAATTTCTCTTGATAACATCCCTCTTTTATAATATAGATATCTCTTATCCAATTTCTCTTGTCCAATATCTCTTATCCAATTTCTCTTGATAACATCCCTCTTTTATAATATAGATATCTCTTATCCAATTTCTCTTGTCCAATATCTCTTATCCAATTTCTCTTGATAACATCCCTCTGTTATAATATAGATATCTCTTATCCAATTTCTCTTGTCCAATATCTCTTATCCAATTTCTCTTGATAACATCCCTCTTTTATAATATAGATATCTCTTATCCAATTTCTCTTGTCCAATATCTCTTATCCAATTTCTCTTGATAACATCCCTCTTTTATAATATAGATATCTCTTATCCAATTTCTCTTGTCCAATATCTCTTATCCAATTTCTCTTGATAACATCCCTCTTTTATAATATAGATATCTCATATCCAATTTCTCTTGTCCAATATCTCTTATCCAATTTCTCTTGATAACATCCCTCTTTTAAAATATAGATATCTCTTATCCAATTTCTCTTGTCCAATATCTCTTATCCAATTTCTCTTGATAACATCCCTCTTTTATAATATAGATATCTCCTATTCAATTTCTCTTGTCCAATATCTCTTATCCAATTTCTCTTGATAACATCCCTCTTTTATAATATAGATATCTCTTATCCAATTTCTCTTGTCCAATATCTCTTATCCAATTTCTCTTGATAACATCCCTCTTTTATAATATAGATATCTCTTATCCAATTTCTCTTTTCCAATATCTCTTATCCAATTTCTCTTGATAACATCCCTCTTTTATAATATAGATATCTCTTATCCAATTTCTCTTGTCCAATATCTCTTATCAAATTTCTCTTGATAACATCCCTCTTTTATAATATAGATATCTTTTATCCAATTTCTCTTTTCCAATATCTCTTATCCAATTTCTCTTGATAACATCCCTCTTTTATAATATAGATATCTCTTATCCAATTTCTCTTGTCCAATATCTCTTATCAAATTTCTCTTGATAACATCCCTCTTTTATAATATAGATATCTCTTATCCAATTTCTCTTGTCCAATATCTCTTATCCAATTTCTCTTGATAACATCCCTCTTTTATAATATAGATATCTCTTATCCAATTTCTCTTGTCCAATATCTCTTATCCAATTTCTCTTGATAACATCCCTCTTTTATAATATAGATATCTCTTATCCAATTTCTCTTGTCCAATATCTCTTATCAAATTTCTCTTGATAACATCCCTCTTTTATAATATAGATATCTCTTATCCAATTTCTCTTGTCCAATATCTCTTATCCAATTTCTCTTGATAACATCCCTCTTTTATAATATAGATATCTCATATCCAATTTCTCTTGTCCAATATCTCTTATCCAATTTCTCTTGATAACATCCCTCTTTTAAAATATAGATATCTCTTATCCAATTTCTCTTGTCCAATATCTCTTATCCAATTTCTCTTGATAACATCCCTCTTTTATAATATAGATATCTCTTATCCAATTTCTCTTGTCCAATATCTCTTATCCAATTTCTCTTGATAACATCCCTCTTTTATAATATAGATATCTCTTATCCAATTTCTCTTGTCCAATATCTCTTATCCAATTTCTCTTGATAACATCAATCTTTTATAATATAGATATCTCTTATCCAATTTCTCTTTTCCAATATCTCTTATCCAATTTCTCTTGATAACATCCCTCTTTTATAATATAGATATCTCTTATCCAATTTCTCTTGTCCAATATCTCTTATCAAATTTCTCTTGATAACATCCCTCTTTTATAATATAGATATCTCTTATCCAATTTCTCTTTTCCAATATCTCTTATCCAATTTCTCTTGATAACATCCCTCTTTTATAATATAGATATCTCTTATCCAATTTCTCTTTTCCAATATCTCTTATCCAATTTCTCTTGATAACATCCCTCTTTTATAATATAGATATCTCTTATCCAATTTCTCTTGTCCAATATCTCTTATCCAATTTCTCTTGATAACATCCCTCTTTTATAATATAGATATCTCTTATCCAATTTCTCTTGTCCAATATCTCTTATCAAATTTCTCTTGATAACATCCCTCTTTTATAATATAGATATCTCTTATCCAATTTCTCTTGTCCAATATCTCTTATCAAATTTCTCTTGATAACATCCCTCTTTTATAATATAGATATCTCTTATCCAATTTCTCTTGTCCAATATCTCTTATCCAATTTCTCTTGATAACATCCCTCTTTTATAATATAGATATCTCTTATCCAATTTCTCTTGTCCAATATCTCTTATCCAATTTCTCTTGATAACATCCCTCTTTTATAATATAGAAATCTCGTATCCAATTTCTCTTGTCCAATATCTCTTATCCAATTTCTCTTGATAACATCCCTCTTTTAAAATATAGATATCTCTTATCCAATTTCTCTTGTACAATATCTCTTATCCAATTTCTCTTGATAACATCCCTCTTTTATAATATAGATATCTCTTATCCAATTTCTCTTGTCCAATATCTCTTATCCAATTTCTCTTGATAACATCCCTCTTTTAAAATATAGATATCTCTTTTATCCAATTTCTCTTGTCCAATATCTCTTATCCAATTTCTCTTGATAACATCCCTCTTTTATAATATAGATATCTCCTATTCAATTTCTCTTGTCCAATATCTCTTATCCAATTTCTCTTGATAACATCCCACTTTTATAATATAGATATCTCTTATCCAATTTCTCTTGTCCAATATCTCTTATCCAATTTCTCTTGATAACATCCCTCTTTTATAATATAGATATCTCTTATCCAATTTCTCTTTTCCAATATCTCTTATCCAATTTCTCTTGATAACATCCCTCTTTTATAATATAGATATCTCTTATCCAATTACTCTTGTCCAATATCTCTTATCAAATTTCTCTTGATAACATCCCTCTTTTATAATATAGATATCTTTTATCCAATTTCTCTTGTCCAATATCTCTTATCAAATTTCTCTTGATAACATCCCTCTGTTATAATATAGATATCTCTTATCCAATTTCTCTTGTCCAATATCTCTTATCAATTTTCTCTTGATAACATCCCTCTGTTATAATATAGATATCTCTTATCCAATTTCTCTTGTCCAATATCTCTTATCCAATTTCTCTTGATAACATCCCTCTTTTATAATATAGATATCTCTTATCCAATTTCTCTTGTCCAATATCTCTTATCCAATTTCTCTTGATAACATCCCTCTTTTATAATATAGATATCTCGTATCCAATTTCTCTTGTCCAATATCTCTTATCAAATTTCTCTTGATAACATCCCTCTTTTAAAATATAGATATCTCTTATCCAATTTCTCTTGTACAATATCTCTTATCCAATTTCTCTTGATAACATCCCTCTTTTATAATATAGATATCTCATATCCAATTTCTCTTGTCCAATATCTCTTATCCAATTTCTCTTGATAACATCCCTCTTTTAAAATATAGATATCTCCTATCCAATTTCTCTTGTCCAATATCTCTTATCCAATTTCTCTTGATAACATCCCTCTTTTATAATATAGATATCTCCTATTCAATTTCTCTTGTCCAATATCTCTTATCCAATTTCTCTTGATAACATCCCACTTTTATAATATAAATATCTCTTATCCAATTTCTCTTGTCCAATATCTCTTATCCAATTTCTCTTGATAACATCAATCTTTTATAATATAGATATCTCTTATCCAATTTCTCTTTTCCAATATCTCTTATCCAATTTCTCTTGATAACATCCCTCTTTTATAATATAGATATCTCTTATCCAATTTCTCTTGTCCAATATCTCTTATCAAATTTCTCTTGATAACATCCCTCTTTTATAATATAGATATCTCTTATCCAATTTCTCTTTTCCAATATCTCTTATCCAATTTCTCTTGATAACATCCCTCTTTTATAATATAGATATCTCTTATCCAATTTCTCTTTTCCAATATCTCTTATCCAATTTCTCTTGATAACATCCCTCTTTTATAATATAGATATCTCCTATTCAATTTCTCTTGTCCAATATCTCTTATCCAATTTCTCTTGATAACATCCCACTTTTATAATATAGATATCTCTTATCCAATTTCTCTTGTCCAATATCTCTTATCAAATTTCTCTTGATAACATCCCTCTGTTATAATATAGATATCTCTTATCCAATTTCTCTTGTCCAATATCTCTTATCAAATTTCTCTTGATAACATCCCTCTGTTATAATATAGATATCTCTTATCCAATTTCTCTTGTCCAATATCTCTTATCCAATTTCTCTTGATAACATCCCTCTTTTATAATATAGATATCTCTTATCCAATTTCTCTTGTCCAATATCTCTTATCCAATTTCTCTTGATAACATCCCTCTTTTATAATATAGATATCTCGTATCCAATTTCTCTTGTCCAATATCTCTTATCAAATTTCTCTTGATAACATCCCTCTTTTAAAATATAGATATCTCTTATCCAATTTCTCTTGTCCAATATCTCTTATCCAATTTCTCTTGATAACATCCCTCTTTTATAATATAGATATCTCATATCCAATTTCTCTTGTCCAATATCTCTTATCCAATTTCTCTTGATAACATCCCTCTTTTATAATATAGATATCTCCTATCCAATTTCTCTTGTCCAATATCTCTTATCCAATTTCTCTTGATAACATCCCTCTTTTATAATATAGATATCTCTTATCCAATTACTCTTGTCCATTATCTCTTATCAAATTTCTCTTGATAACATCCCTCTTTTATAATATAGATATCTCTTATCCAATTTCTCTTGTCCAATATCTCTTATCAAATTTCTCTTGATAACATCCCTCTTTTATAATATAGATATCTCCTATTCAATTTCTCTTGTCCAATATCTCTTATCCAATTTCTCTTGATAACATCCCACTTTTATAATATAGATATCTCTTATCCAATTTCTCTTGTCCAATATCTCTTATCCAATTTCTCTTGATAACATCCCTCTTTTATAATATAGATATCTCTTATCCAATTTCTCTTTTCCAATATCTCTTATCCAATTTCTCTTGATAACATCCCTCTTTTATAATATAGATATCTCTTATCCAATTACTCTTGTCCAATATCTCTTATCAAATTTCTCTTGATAACATCCCTCTTTTATAATATAGATATCTTTTATCCAATTTCTCTTGTCCAATATCTCTTATCAAATTTCTCTTGATAACATCCCTCTGTTATAATATAGATATCTCTTATCCAATTTCTCTTGTCCAATATCTCTTATCAATTTTCTCTTGATAACATCCCTCTGTTATAATATAGATATCTCTTATCCAATTTCTCTTGTCCAATATCTCTTATCCAATTTCTCTTGATAACATCCCTCTTTTATAATATAGATATCTCTTATCCAATTTCTCTTGTCCAATATCTCTTATCCAATTTCTCTTGATAACATCCCTCTTTTATAATATAGATATCTCGTATCCAATTTCTCTTGTCCAATATCTCTTATCAAATTTCTCTTGATAACATCCCTCTTTTAAAATATAGATATCTCTTATCCAATTTCTCTTGTACAATATCTCTAATCCAATTTCTCTTGATAACATCCCTCTTTTATAATATAGATATCTCATATCCAATTTCTCTTGTCCAATATCTCTTATCCAATTTCTCTTGATAACATCCCTCTTTTAAAATATAGATATCTCCTATTCAATTTCTCTTGTCCAATATCTCTTATCCAATTTCTCTTGATAACATCCCACTTTTATAATATAGATATCTCTTATCCAATTTCTCTTGTCCAATATCTCTTTTCCAATTTCTCTTGATAACATCAATCTTTTATAATATAGATATCTCTTATCCAATTTCTCTTTTCCAATATCTCTTATCCAATTTCTCTTGATAACATCCCTCTTTTATAATATAGATATCTCTTATCCAATTTCTCTTGTCCAATATCTCTTATCAAATTTCTCTTGATAACATCCCTCTTTTATAATATAGATATCTCTTATCCAATTTCTCTTTTCCAATATCTCTCATCCAATTTCTCTTGATAACATCCCTCTTTTATAATATAGATATCTCTTATCCAATTTCTCTTTTCCAATATCTCTTATCCAATTTCTCTTGATAACATCCCTCTTTTATAATATAGATATCTCTTATCCAGTTTCTCTTGATAACATCCTTCTTTTATAATTTAGATATCTCTTATCCAATTTCTCTTGATATCATCCTTCTTTTATAATTTAGATATCTCTTATCTAGTCATTACCCGTGCCCATAGGGCACGGTTTATTTAATGGCTGAGTTTTTCTCCCCCACAAATTTCAAGTTCACCCAAATTTCAAGTTTTTCCACAAAATTTCAAATTTCCCCCCAAATTTAAGTTTTCCCCCAAAATTTAACTCCCCCCAAAATTGTCATTACCACCTAGGACAAACTTGCCACGTAGGACAAAGCTTTGTCCTAGTAGGATAAGATTCAAAATCTTCATAGAACTGAAAAAAATGGCCGGAAGGGGTGAGAATAAAAAGTGTGGGTGTGTGTGGGGGGAGGGTCCAAAAATACAAAAACCGGGGTTGTATGTGCAAAATTCCCCACCTCCTCTTTTATCCCTCAAAATCTCATCTCTTATATTTTCTCTTATTCAATTTCCCTGTTTTATATAATAGATATCCAAATTCTCTTATCCAATTTCTCATGTCCAAATTCTCTTATCAATTTCTCTTGATAACATCCGTCTTTTATATAATAGATATCCCTTATCCAATTTCTCTTGTCCAATATCTCTTATCCAATTTCTCTTGATAACATCTTTCGTTTGTAATATAGATATCCCTTATCCAATTTCTCTTGATAACATCACTCTTATCCAATTTCTATAGTCCAATATCTCTTATTCAATTTCTCTTGATAACATCCCTCTTTTATAATATAGATATCTCTTATCCAATTTCTCTTGTCCAATATCTCTTATCCAATTTCTCTTGATAACATCCCTCTTTTATAATATAGATATCTCTTATCCAATTTCTCATGTCCAATATCTCTTATCCAATTTCTCTTGATAACATCCCTCTTTTATAATATAGATATCTCTTATCCAATTTCTCTTTTCCAATATCTCTTATCCAATTTCTCTTGATAACATCCCTCTTTTATAATATAGATATCTCTTATCCAATTTCTCTTGATAACATCCCTCTCTTATAATATAGATATCTCTTATCCAATTTCTCTTGTCCAATATCTCTTATCCAATTTCTCTTGATAACATCCCTCTTTTATAATATATATATCTCTTATCCAATTTCTCTTTTCCAATATCTCTTATCCAATTTCTCTTGATAACATCCCTCTTTTATAATATAGATATCTCTTATCCAATTTCTCTTTTCCAATATCTCTTATCCAATTTCTCTTGATAACATCCCTCTTTTATAATATAGATATCTCTTATCCAATTTCTCTTTTCCAATATCTCTTATCCAATTTCTCTTGATAACATCCCTCTTTTATAATATAGATATCTCTTATCCAGTTTCTCTTGATAACATCCTTCTTTTATAATTTAGATATCTCTTATCCAATTTCTCTTGTCCAATATCTCTTACAAATTTCTCTTGTTAACATCCCTCTTTTATAATATAGATATCTCTTATCCAATTTCTCTTGTCCAATATCTCTTATCCAATTTCTCTTGATAACATCCCTCTTTTATAATATTGATATCTCCTATCCAATTTCTCTTGTCCAATATCTCTTATCCAATTTCTCTTGATAACCTCCCTCTTTTATAATATAGATATCTCCTATCCAATTTCTCTTTTCCAATATCTCTTATCCAATTTCTCTTGATAACCTCCCTCTTTTATAATATAGATATCTCCTATCCAATTTCTCTTTTCCAATATCTCTTATCCAATTTCTCTTGAGAACATCCCTCTTTTATAATATAGATATCTCTTATCCAATTTCTCTTGTCCAATATCTCTTATCCAATTTCTCTTGATAACATCCCTCTTTTATAATATAGATATCTCTTATCCAATTTCTCTTGTCCAATATCTCTTATTAAATTTCTCTTGATAACATCAATCTTTTATAATATAGATATCTCTTATCTAATTTCTCTTTTCCAAAATCTCTTATCCAATTTCTCTTGATTACATCCCTCTTTTATAATATAGATATCTCTTATCCAATTTCTCTTGTCCAATATCTCTTATCCAATTTCTCTTGATAACATCAATCTTTTATAATATAGATATCTCTTATCCAATTTCTCTTTTCCATTATCTCTTATCCAATTTCTCTTGATAACATCCCTCTTTTATAATATAGATATCTCTTATCCAATTTCTCTTGTCCAATATCTCTTATCAAATTTCTCTTGATAACATCCCTCTTTTATAATATAGATATCTCTTTTATCCAATTTCTGTTTTCCAATATCTCTTATCCAATTTCTCTTGATAACATCCCTCTTTTATAATATAGATATCTCTTATCCAATTTCTCTTGTCCAATATCTCTTATCAAATTTCTCTTGATAACATCCCTCTTTTATAATATAGATATCTCTTATCCAGTTTCTCTTTTCCAATATCTCTCATCCAATTTCTCTTGATAACATCCCTCTTTTATAATATAGATATCTCTTATCCAATTTCTCTTTTCCAATATCTCTTATCCAATTTCTCTTGATAACATCCCTCTTTTATAATATAGATATCTCTTATCCAATTTCTCTTGATAACATCCTTCTTTTATAATTTAGATATCTCTTATCCAATTTCTCTTGTCCAATATCTCTTATCAAATTTCTCTTGGTAACATCCCTCTTTTATAATATAGATATCTCTTATCCAATTTCTCTTGTCCAATATCTCTTATCCAATTTCTCTTGATAACATCCCTCTTTTATAATATAGATATCTCTTATCCAATTTCTCTTGTCCAATATCTCTTATCCAATTTCTCTTGATAACATCCCTCTTTTATAATATAGATATCTCCTATCCAATTTCTCATGTCCAATATCTCTTATGCAATTTCTCTTGATAACATCCCTCTTTTATAATATAGATATCTCTTATCCAATTTCTCTTTTCCAATATCTCTTATCCAATTTCTCTTGATAACATCCCTCTTTTATAATATAGATATCTCTTATCCAATTTCTCTTGTCCAATATCTCTTATCCAATTTCTCTTGATAACATCTCTCTTTTATAATATAGATATCTCTTATCCAATTTCTCTTGTCCAATATCTCTTATCCAATTTCTCTTGATAACATCAATCTTTTATAATATAGATATCTCTTATCCAATTTCTCTTTTCCAATATCTCTTATCCAATTTCTCTTGATAACATCCCTCTTTTATAATATAGATATCTCTTATCCAATTTCTCTTGTCCAATATCTCTTATCAAATTTCTCTTGATAACATCCCTCTGTTATAATATAGATATCTCTTATCCAATTTCTCTTGTCCAATATCTCTTATCAAATTTCTCTTGATAACATCCCTCTGTTATAATATAGATATCTCTTATCCAATTTCTCTTGTCCAATATCTCTTATCCAATTTCTCTTGATAACATCCCTCTTTTATAATATAGATATCTCTTATCCAATTTCTCTTGTCCAATATCTCTTATCCAATTTCTCTTGATAACATCCCTCTTTTATAATATAGATATCTCGTATCCAATTTCTCTTGTCCAATATCTCTTATCAAATTTCTCTTGATAACATCCCTCTTTTAAAATATAGATATCTCTTATCCAATTTCTCTTGTCCAATATCTCTTATCCAATTTCTCTTGATAACATCCCTCTTTTATAATATAGATATCTCATATCCAATTTCTCTTGTCCAATATCTCTTATCCAATTTCTCTTGATAACATCCCTCTTTTATAATATAGATATCTCCTATCCAATTTCTCTTGTCCAATATCTCTTATCCAATTTCTCTTGATAACATCCCTCTTTTATAATATAGATATCTCCTATCCAATTTCTCTTTTCCAATATCTCTTATCCAATTTCTCTTGATAAAATCCCTCTTTTATAATATAGATATCTCCTATCCAATTTCTCTTGTCCAATATCTCTTATCCAATTTCTCTTGATAACATCCCTTTTTTATAATATAGATATCTTCTATCCAATTTCTTTTGTCCAATATCTTTTATCCAATTTCTCTTGATAACATCCCTCTTTTATAATATAGATATCTCTTATCCAATTTCTCTTGTCCAATATCTCTTATCAAATTTCTCTTGATAACATCCCTCTTTTATAATATAGATATCTCTTATCCAATTTCTCTTGTCCAATATCTCTTATCCAATTTCTCTTGATAACATCCCTCTTTTAAAATATAGATATCTTTTATCCAATTTCTCATGTCCAATATCTCTTATCCAATTTCTCTTGATAACATCCCTCTTTTAAAATATAGATATCTCTTATCCAATTTCTCTTGTCTGATATCTCTTATCCAATTTCTCTTGATAACATCCCTCTTTTATAATATAGATATCTCTTATCCAATTTCTGTTGTGCAATATCTCTTATCCAATTTCTCTTGATAACATCCCTCTTTTATAATATAGATATCTCTTATCCAATTTATCTTGTCCAATATCTCTTATCCAATTTCTCTTGATAACATCTCTCTTTTATAATATAGATATCTCTTATCCAATTTCTCTTTTCCAATATCTCTTATCCAATTTCTCTTGATAACATCCCTCTTTTATAATATAGATATCTCTTATCCAATTTCTCTTGTCCAATATCTCTTATCAAATTTCTCTTGATAACATCCCTCTTTTATAATATAGATATCTCTTATCCAATTTCTCTTGTCCAATATCTCTTATCAAATTTCTCTTGATAACATCCCTCTTTTATAATATAGATATCTCTTATCCAATTTCTCTTGTCCAATATCTCTTATCCAATTTCCCTTGATAACATCCCTCTTTTATAATATAGATATCTCTTATCCAATTTCTCTTGTCCAATATCTCTTATCCAATTTCCCTTGATAACATCCCTCTTTTATTTTATATATATATATATATATATATATATATATATATATATATATATATATATATATATATATATAATGGGTATCATACGCCATATGAGAGAGGGCCTCATATGCCCTCTCTTTCATAAAGCAACCAAGTACAAGCCCACAATGGCTTGTACTTGGTTGTGCCCACCCCTTTATGTGAGAGGACATATGCAGCTCTCTCGCATACGGCGTATGATATCTATTATTCACACACACACACACACACACACACACACACACACACACACATAAATGCAGGCAGACACCTGCGTGGTCCACGAGGGCGGGTGCCTGCGTGTTCAAAACGGGCGGGTGCTCGTGTTGTTTGGCGGGCACCCGCCACTAATTGCGGGTGGTCGGCGCCCGCCAATAATTGCAGGTGCCGCCCGTCGAAATGGACACGCCTGCATTGCAGACAGGTGCGATCGCCAGCGCTGGCTGCTAACACCAGCCCCCTTTTTTCTTTTTTTATAATACACTTTTGCCTTTTATAAATTATAGAAAATCGATCAGACGTCTGGAAAATATGGAAAAATAGTTGTTGGATTCGAAAAATTACAAGCTTCATATGAAAAATACAAATGAGACAAAATTAGTCCATAAAATGGTATTTTGTGTATAAACAAGCGATATGCTCTAAGATTAAATGATCATACAAAAATACACTTATTAGAGACCAAATAAATATTAAATATAAGCAAAATACAGTCTAAATGAGGGGTTAAAAATTTAATATTTTCCTAGAATCAAAAGCCCACAGGTGCTTCACGGCAATTGTTGATACTAAATTAATCTCCTCAAGTTCAAGCGATGAAGAGGTGGAGGCATGGCTCAACCCTAATGAGGAAATGTGCTTCATTGTAAAAGGGGTAGAGTCTTCGTCAAGCTCAATCGAGAAGGAAAACAATGAGGAAGTTGAGGAGGAGCCAAATCTATCATATGAGGAGCTCAAATATCGCTACAATGTGGTCTCCAATGGGACAAGTAAGTGCATCGACTCATATGCTAAGTTGAAAGCTAAATTTAAAATGTTATGAGTAGGGTGCATGAGTTAGAATCTACTAGTGTAAATAATAATGAGGCTTTGCATATTTGTGACACTAGTGAGAGACACACTTCTTTATCAAGTTAAGGAATTGAGCATAACCAATAATAAATTAGTAGCTCAAAATCTTAGCTTAGAAACTCACATTCAACAACTTACATTGAAATGCGAAGAGGAATCCCAAACGCTCATAAACTCTGTACATGCTAGAGATTCACTCCACAGTTTTCTTGAAAAACAACATCCAACACACCATAGAGGAGGTTGGGATAAACTCCAAATGTGGTTATCAAACCCACCTCTAATTCTTTTTATGGTGCCAATACAAGAAAGTTTGCTAAAGCATCTAAGAAGAATCATTTTGCTTTCTTGTATAACAATAACACCAACAAGAAGCATGTAAATCACAAGGTGGTGAGGAAAAATGAAAATCCAGCATTCTTTGCTAAGAAGCAAAATCCTCATTAATTCATGCCAAGAAATTTATTTCTATACCTAAGCATGCCACATCCACCCATCTTGCAAAGGCAAAACCATCGCCTAGGAATTCCTTAAGTCTTTGGATTCCCACTAAGTATAGTGTGCAAGAGAGGAATAGATACATCAACTCTTTAGTTAGGGATGTGATCACCTTATGTGATTACATTAGAAAATCAAACTCCTCTTGGATTTGGTTCCCTAATGTTTAGGTCTCTCACTCATATGCATATTGCATGGGTATTATGCTTAATATTTATTCTTAGCATACACATTGACTGCGTGTGGTTTTTCATGATTTTGAAAATATTTTCAAATTATTTTTCATGAGAATGGGGACCTTGGGGATTTCATTGACATACATATGGTTCAAAGAATGCATGTATGACAATGTTATGACAATGGGAGAGTTAATATGTTATCTATGTTTAAAAATATTTTAAAACATAATTTAACTCTCATTTCGGGTTGTTTTTGAGATCACTGTTTATAGTTGGTTATTATTGGTCTCAAATTCAACACTTGGATTTTACCATCATTTTTAATGCTATATTTCCTTTTGGCAATGTCACTTGTATCAATATTGCATGATTCTTTCTATATCTATGCCTTGATATAGTATAGGCACATGGCTCCAAGTATTATAAATTACAATTGGTAAAGAGGATTATCTTACAATTGGTATTATCTCAATTGTTAAAGATTTTTTTATCTTTTTCTTTACAATTGGTATTAGATCCTAGAAGTCAACAATTTGACCATTTCTATTATCTAGGGGGATCATGGGATAGTGATTGATACCCACTAAATTTTTACATTTGGTATCATACATATCTTAATCCCTTAATTAGTTGTCATTTTTATATTTGGTATCAATGACAAGATACTATTTCTTGTATGTTTGATGTCCACATTTTTGACAATGACAAGAGGAAGAGAGAGATAGGATTATATAAATCATATCTTCCATGGGGGAGGGGGGAGAGAGAGAGATATGTGTGTGTGTGTGTGTGTGTGTGTGTGTGTGTGTGTGTGTGTGTGTGTGTGTGTGTGTGTGTGTGTGTGTGTGGAGAGAGAGATATGGTGGATTATGTAAACCATGCATGCGGAGAATGTTATTGATTTTATTTCAATTGGTTTATGTAATCCATGCCTATTTATGTCACCATTGTTCTTATTATTTCAATTGGTTTATCTCATTTTACAATTGGTGCATATAAATAGGGGGAGCTCATTAGCATTGTGCTTTATTTTCTTTATGTTTACATATTGTGTGTCATCATCAAAAAGGGGAAGATTGTTAGGTATTGGAAGATGATGATCCCACCATTATGTTGTTGCTAATGACTTTCATGTTTTACTCTCATAGTTAACATTTCAAGAATATCTTTTTGGAGACTAAATGCTTGGTGCAAGGATGGACATCAAGAGGAGCAATGTCAAAGCTTGGACTCAAGTGGTGCCAAAGCTTGGAAGATGATGAGGAGCATTAAGGCATCAAGAGATTAAATATTAGACTCTAATGAAAGAAATATAATCCATGTAATTTCATTTAATTGCCTTTTCTCATTTTGAGTATATGTTTAATGTAATGCCTTGATAGATGGACTAACTCATTCATGCTTATGCATTTTCCATATTAGTGAGTCTTAGAATTATCATAAAAATCATACAAATAGGCTCACCATGCCTTAAACTCAAACTGAAGTTTTTGGCTCTCTCATAGTCGACTGATGAAGGCAAGACATGCGACTGGATGACCTCCAGGCACCTGGCCCCTTCTACAGCCGACTGGTGTGCATAGCTCAAGTCAACATTTCTTGACTCTTTCTTGAGCTCTTGGAAACAAATGACTGACGTTCATATTACAGGCACATGTATTCCATCAGGTGCCTGGGATTTGTTCTACAGTCGTCTGTGTGCCAAAGTGCATAACTTGCATTTTCTGGGTTTCTACCCACTTTGCAAGTCAGTCAACTGATGAGAGGTTTTCAATCGCCTGTCAAATTACAAGGGCATGTGAATTGGTCATCTA
Source organism: Scilla litardierei (assembly GCA_030789695.1). Lineage (NCBI taxonomy): Eukaryota > Viridiplantae > Streptophyta > Magnoliopsida > Asparagales > Asparagaceae > Scilla > Scilla litardierei. The sequence continues at coordinate 745,051,882 of CM061142.1, forward strand.
TCTGTAAAGGTACTACTGCGAAATTTACGTTTTTCTCAGCTCCTTTCCATCCCATGTGTCAGTCGCTTGCTGAAGGATATTCAGGCGCCTGCACCTTGTACCGGTGCATGTGTAGTCTTCCACAACCGTCTGTCCTGGCTCAGATTATAGCCGTTGGATTTTTATAGTCGTTGACCAGTCGACTGTCAGTTATTCATCATTCAATTGTCCTAAGCATAGACTGCCAAAATCTAGTCGTTTTAGATTTATTCATTTAGGCTTTTTGCTTAGGTTTGAGGGTTTATTTGGGGTTCCTATATATAAGAGAGGCTATAGTTCATTAGAACTTCTTGGAACTAATGAAAATCATTTGAGATTAATTAAGCCACTCTCAAACTCTCCCATTTCACTCTCATGAGCATTTCTCTCTTCATGCATTGAAGCTTAGCTCAAGGGAAATCATCCAAGTCCATTCAAGCAAATCTCAAGCACTTAGTCATCCTCTTCCATGCCTTCATCTTCATATGAGTAAGTTCATCATCTAGGCATAGGTAAGCATATTTGTTTTACTTTGTTTTCTTTGAAACCCTAGCTTTCTGTGTGAGAGCTAGTTACTCTTTGTGTGAGAGTATATCCCTTGTGTAGGGTTGGTTGAGATCTCTTTTTATGAGAGTTTTAGTCTCTCTATGTGAGAGCAAGAATTTCTCTGTGAGAGAATCCAAATCCTCTGTGTGAGCTATCTCTGTGTGAGATTGTATTCACTTCTATTTGTGAGAATCATAGTGGATATTGGTGTGGCTGAACGTACCCAAGCTTGGGGAACCAAGATAAAATCTTGTGTTTGCATTTACTGATTGTGGTGTTTAGATTCCTCTTGCATTTATAATTTTGCATTTGCATGTTTAAATTTTAAATACGCAATTTGTACCATAACTCTATTCACACCCCCTTTAAACTTTGTTGTTGTTAGTATTGCAAAATAGATGGTCCTTACACGGTAGTGATCCAATTCATGCCATAAATTCTGTAGGGAATTGGTGTATTCTATAACCGTCTTACTCACTTGCTTCATGCCTCCAATCGTAATCTTGATTTCATAAACTTGAGTAGCATCATTAGCTTTGGAGTAGTGTTGGTGGATAGAATCCCAGATTTCATTTAATGAAAATGGCAACTAACATGTACTTTTGATTTCCAGAGTCATTGAATTCTAGAGCCAAGACATAATTATAGAGTATGCTTCATGATTACGGTTCAATATTGCATATGTTACCCTTCATTAGATGGCGTTTTGTGCATAATTTGTGTTCATTTTAGCTCCAATACACGTATTTTGATGATATCACTTAATAAAGGAGCTTATCGTTTACTTATGCATAAAACACAATTTTTATAGCTTATTAACTTCTTTATATTTTTATCCTATTATTTTTTAGCTGAAGATCGTGAAGTTCCAATTCCAACGCAAATTTTTCCAGAATTTTTGGAGGTCGGAGCAATTTACTACATTTTTTAAAGATAGGGTGACAATGCTGAAAATTTCTGCTGATTTGGGCTTTGCTTGCTGGGTTTTGGGCCAAACTCCGACCCATTTGTCTTATTTCTAGACCCATTTCAGCTAAACATTATTTTAGGGCTTCTCCCCCTCTATTCCTCTCATTCCATTCTTCCCTCTTCTTCATCTTAACGCTAGAGCTTTAGGAGCACAAAGCAAGTTTGAGGAGAACCTTGGATGAGAAAGTTTATGTTTTTCTAAGAGAAATATTGGTGAACTCTTTCCATTTCTTTGTGTATTTTGATTTGGTGATTTGTAATGATATTGGATGATATTTTTAGAAGTAAAAATCTCTCTTTTCTTGTTATAATGAGCTAGATCTTCTTCTTGTGTGGTTGTGCGGTGATATTTGGTTGTTGTGCTTTGGTATTTCAATCTTGCATGTTTTAATGATTGTGTGTTAGATTGTTGAGATATACTTTGAATTAGGGCCCTAGTGGGTATCTCTAGAGTGGAGTTTGCCTAGTGGTACCACTCATGTATGCTTGGTTGTTTATTATCTCAATTTTCTATATCCTACTTTCATTGCACACCAAGTGTTCGCTAAAATGCCACATCCACCGATTTCTCATTCTTAAGACGAAAAGACAATTGAGTTATCCTCGGATTGAACCCATATGCTTAACAACCACATTCCCACACACCACACAAGCTTTCTCGCCTATTTTCCTCTCTGATTCTCGAACCCCAGGATCTTAATTTGATAGATGGTCTTACCCACATTTTCACACACTTTTCCACTGTTAGCTTAGTTGGTTGTAGCATCATCGTTATCTCTCCTTTATTACTTGAACATGCAATTGTAAAATGACTTGTCTCTGTGATCCGATCCGGTCTCACCGGATATAAATTTATTACTTGACGTCCTCCTACACTTGAGAGTAGTGCTCAAGCATCACATACTTAATATGCATTCAAGCAATTGGTACCGTTGCCGGGGACAACGGTTTTTGACTTTACATTTTCGATTGATTTTGGAAATTTTGGCGAGATACTTCCTACTATTAGTGTGAGTCTTTTTTTATTCTTTATTTTTCACTTATTTTTCATCTTTATTTAGTTTACGCTTTTTGAGTCATTTTAATTTCTTTAATTTTCGTTTCTTTAAAAAAAATTCTATGAATATTATGGATCGTGATGCACGTATTTCAGACTTCATTTCTGGAATGAACCAAATCATACCGGTCTTCTATGGTACGGAGGAGGAGAATCCATATTTACACTTGCGTGAATTTGAAAATGTATGCCGATCTTTGTTTAGTGGGAGTGCACACATCGATAGGTTATTTCTTAAGTACTTCCCTTATTATTTGAGAGATTATGCTATATGTTGGTTTGATTCTTTGCCTCATACCTCACTCTCTACTTGGTTTCCTTTTCAGGCCGAATTTCAACAGAATTTTTTTCCAAATGTCAGGAAACAGTTATAGTGGCAACACACACTGAAGCAGCAGATATTGGGCTTTACCCAAGATGACGGAGAGTGTATATTTCAGGCTTGGGGAAGCTTCAATGGTTATTTGTCTGATTGCCCACATCAGGGGTTCAAGTTGCACCATCTTCTTCGATTTCTCTACAGGGGACTGCAGATACATGTGCAGGAGTACGTAGAGATGATGAGTGATGGAGCCTTCTTAGACATGGAGCTTGAGGATGCCTATGGATTTTTGGTGGACCTTGCAAAGCATGAGCAACCTGCACCATCTGGAGATTAGTCACTTAGATGTGAAGATGATGGCCAATATATTCCTTTTGAGGGTACATTAGAGCAGATCCAGGTCCAGCTTGAGAAGCTATCTGGGAGCTCCTACCAATGCTATCATATAGAGTGTTATGAAAAACCAGCAAAGAGGATAAATTGGGGCCAAGTAGAGGAGTTTGAGCACAGACATTTGGTTAAGCCAGAGGAGATGGAGGATGGAGTGCGTGTCGACCATGTTGAAGACACGATGCATTTTTATGTTGGTGGTGATGTTGAGGTGGATGCACGTGAAGGCACGAGCGAGATTGGTGACATCGAAGAGTTTGAGCCATGCTACCCCTCTTTTCATTCCCCCCCCCCCCCCCGTTTGAGGTGTACGAGTGCATGGGACGGACTGCTGAGATGGCTTACTTTGAGGAGGAGGAGGAGGATATGGGTGAGGGAGCAAGTTTACAGACCATAATGGAGCCTGAGCTATACCCTCCTACTTCAGTGCAACAAGACTTATAACCTTCACCTCGGGATGTGTGACAGGCCGTCATTCAGGGAGATTATCAGGACAGACTGCATAGCTTGAGGATGGCTGCAGAGTCTATGATCCTTGATAGCGAGGATGAGGAGAGCAAAAGTGATTGCAAAATGGTTTACATCGAGCCTATGCCTCTTCCTTCCTTAGATGTACCTCTGCAGCTACTTCCCACTCTTCCTGAGGCATTGCACCAAACCATACATAGAGACATTTTTTAAGGAAGTTCCCACCATATCATGTCTTACATTTCTGAATCCCAATTTGCACTTCCACAAATTTTTTATTCAAATTGTCATCATTTGCATTTAAATTATTTTTTTGACGACCTGTTTTGGAATGTTTTTATTACAGGGCATGACGATTCATCTTGGATTGATGCAGCTCATCCCTCACAAGACACTTATTATTCAAAAGAGATGCTTGGAGTTGCATTACTGGAATCCAAGGAGGCCGATGGATGCCTGGCTCCGAAGCAACTGGCGGAGGAGCAAAAGGAGCTGATAGAGCAGATGACTCCACCATTATATATCCAAGATCCACCTTTTGACCTCGGTGACTTCTATCCAGTAGTGTAGAAAATTTAAATTTATGCACTTTCTATGCTTTCTAGGATAGTTTTAATTCCATAAGCATATGCTTTTTCAATATTGAGGACAATGTTTGTCTTTAGTTGAGGGAGAGTTGTAGGTGGTTTTAGGATGTTTAGTTAGTTGTTTTTGATTTAAAAATTTTTTAGTTAGAGACATCCATTTTGACATCACCAATATCTCACGAGCATAACATTGACCCGCCTTCCTCATTTGCTAGTTTTGTGCTTAGTTCATTGCATGCTTCATATTCATGTATACATTTGGATTTATACGTTATGATCAAGCTCCTAAATTATGATTGGCATGCTTTTATTGTTTTTTTCCTTCGTGAGATCAATTTTATTATGCTATTCATAAAATTAGTGCATAATTCGATGAATTTTGTCTTCAATGTGGTTTGGATTAGATTTGTCAAACTTTGTGATATATGAATTGGATTAAGTCATTAGTGTAGATTGATTTTCAATTTGATGGTATTCGGCCATGGAAATATGCTTGTCTTATTCTTGAGAAGTGGTTGGTTGATGTGTTGAAATTTTTTAGATGAAAAATGAAAAAAGAAGAAGAAGAAGAAAGAGAAAAAGATGAATAAGTGCACCGTTCTTCTAGTCTTATCGAGTAGCCAGGTCCTTGTGTCTCAGGAATCATTGGGGACTCACGTTGAAAGATAGGATTTAGAGGAGTGCACGAAAAAAAATAAGTATGAACTTGGATGATTTGAGGTAGTAGGTCCAAGGGGTCCCTCTTGGCCTAATACCCTAAAATCATCCGATTTGGGGGTTATTGATCGAAATCTCGTTATATAAATTATTCTAAGTTCCATAAACACGAAAAAGAGAAGAAAGAATGATTATGAGTTGCATATTCAACCTCCACAACTTGAGAAAAACCCAGTGTTGTTTTCGGCCAAACTCTTGAAAATTGTGATACTATGATACGCCATTGTTCTTTAATCTCAATGAATGCATACATTGATTGTACTTTCTGGGTTTATGCCAAATCGAAGTGTTACTCATGATTTTGCTATCTTTTATGAGTTGGTATATTAAATTTTGAGATAATGATTGAAAACTTTATTTTTGCCATGAATAACGCGGAGTTAGATACGTGTGTTATTGTGAATCCAAATCTATCGCTAATTTTGCTAGGGACTAGCAAAAAGCTAGTTGGGGTATGTGATTAGGGTTCAATATTACATATATTACTCTTCATTAGAGGGCATTTTCTGCATAATTTGTGTTCATTTTGGCTCCGATACATGTATTTTGATGATTTCACATAATATTGGAGCTTATCGTTTACTTATGCATAAAACACAATTTTTACAGCTTATTAACTTATTTATATTTGTCTCCAATTATTTTTTAGCTGAAGATCATGGAGTTCCAATTCCAACGCATATTTTTCCAGAATTTTTGGAGATCGGAGAAATTTACTACATTTTTTGAAAGATAGGATGACGATGCTGAAAATTTCTGCTGATTTGGGCATTGCTTGCAGTTTTTGGGGCCAGAATTCGACCAATTTGGCTTATTTCCAGACCCATTTCGGCTAAAAACTATTTTAGGGCTTCTCCCCCTCTATTCCCCTCATTCCATTCTTCCATATTCTTCATCTTAGGGTTAGGGCTTGGGGAGCACAAAGCAAGCTTGGAGGAGCACCTTGGTTAAGACAGTTTATGTTTTTCTTAGAGAAATCTTAGTGAACTACATCAATTTCTTTATGTATTTTGATTTGTTGATTTGTAATGATATTAGATGATATTTTTAGAAGTAAAAATCTCTCTTTTCTTGTTATAGTAAGCTAGATCTTCTTCGTGTGTGGTTGTGTGGTGATATTTGGTTGTTGTGCTTTGGTATTTCATTATTGCAAGTTTTAATGATTATGTGTTAGATTGTTGAGATATACTTTGAATTAGGGACCCTAATGGGTATCCATAGAGTGGAGTTTGCCTAGTGGTACCAATCATGTATGCTTGGTTATTTAGTATCTCGATTTCCATATCCTACTTTCATTGCACACCAAGTGTTCGATAAAATTCCACATCCACTGATTTCTCATTCTTAAGCCGGAAAGACAATTGAGTTATCCTCAGATTGAATCCATTGCTTAACCACATTCCCACACACCACATAAGCTTCATCGCCTATTTTCCTCTCCGATTCCCTAACTCTAGGATGTTGATTTGGTAGAGGGTCTCACCCACATTTTCACACACTTTTCCATCGTTAGCTTAGTTCGTTGTAGCATCGTCGTTATCTCTCCTTTATTAATTAAACTTGCGATTACAAAACGACTTGTCCCCGTGATCCGACCGGGTCTCACCAGATATAAATTTATTACTTGACGTCCTCCTACACTTGGGAGTAGCGCTCAAGCATCACATACTTGAGACGCGTTCAAGTAATTGGTATATTAAATTTTGAGATTATGATTGAAAACTTTATTTTTGCCATGAATAATGAGGAGTTAGATATGTGTATTATTGTGAATCCGACTCTATCGCTTATTTTGCTAGGGACTAGCAAAAAGCTAGGTGGGGTGTGTGAATTAGGTTCAATATTGCATATGTTACCCTTCATTAGATGGCATTTTTTGCATAATTTGTGTTCATTTTGGCTCCAATACACACATTTTGATGATATCACATAATATTAGAGCTTATAGTTTACTTATGCATAAAACGCAATTTTTACAGCTTATTGACTTCTTTACCTTTGTCTCCTATTATTTTTCAGATGAAGATCATGAAGTCCCGATTCCAATCCATATTTTTTCAGAATTTTTGGAGGTTGAAAAAATTTACTACCTATTTTGGAAGACTGTGTGATGATACTGAAAATTTCTGCTGATTTGGTCATTGCTTGCGGGTTTTGGGCCAAAATCTGACCCGTTTGGCTTACTTCCAGACCCATTTTGGCTGAGCACTATTTTAGGGCTTCTCCCTCTCTATTCCCCTCATTCCATTCTTCCCTCTTTTTCACCTCAGGGTTAGAGCTTGGGGAGCACAAAGCAAGCTTGGAGGAGCACCTTGGATGAGAAAGTTTATGTTTTTCTTAGAGAAATCTTGGCGAACTCCTTCCCTTTCTTTGTGTATTTTGATTTCGTGATTTATAATTATATTGGTTAATATTTTAGAAGTAAAAAATATCTCCTTTCTTGTTATAATGAGCTAGATCTTCTTCATGTGTGGTTGTGTGGTGATATTTGGTTGTTGTGCTTTGGTATTTCAATCTTGCATGTTTTAATGATTATGTGTTAGATTGTTAAGATATACTTTGAATTAGGGACCCTAGTGGGTATCCCTAAAGTGGAGTTTGCCTAGTGGTACCACTCATGTATGCTTGGTTATTTAGTATCTCGATTTTCCATATCCTACTTTCATTTCACACCAAGTATTCGATAAAATGCCACATCCACCGATTTTTCATTCTTAAGACGGAAAGATAATTGAGTTATCCTCGGATTGAACCCATATGCTTAACAACCACATTCCCACACACCACACAAGCTTCCTCGCCTATTTTCCTCTTCGATTCTCAAACCCTAGAATGTTGATTTGGTAGATGGTCTCATCCACATTGTCACACACTTTTCCACCGTTAGCTTAGTTGGTTATTGCATCGCCGTTATTTCTCCTTTATAAATTGAACATGTGATTGCAAAACGACTAGTTCTCGTGATCCTACCATGTCTCACCGGATATAAATTTATTACTTGACATCATCCTACACTTGGGAGTAGCGCTCAAGCATCACATACTTGAGACGCGTTCAAGCAATAAACTCGCAAGCAGTCATCCTTATATTTATGAGCGAGTCACAAAGTAAGCATCATTATTAGTTGAAAGTTGTCAACATCATTATTCAAAGCAGCATTATTATTGTGAGTTGGAGAACATTATTATACTTTTTCCCTGTTGCGATCGACCTCGAAGAGTTTTTTATTTGAGGCTCTCGTATATAGAAAGAGTGAATCAATAGCTTTTGAACTCGCGATCAACGATACGATGAAATTGGAAAAGCCTTTATGTAACGATGTTGTATATAGACAAATTCTTTCCACAATAAGTGCAAGCACCTTACTCGCGATCAACGAAACCAAATCCATTCAATCTTCACCTGCTGGCTTGACCTAACTTGGCTCGCTCCGACACCTGCTCCTACGAAGCCAACTCAAGAGCTTAATCGCAAGCCCCTGTTGATTGTAGCGATTTCTAAGAAGAAAAAGGAACGAAAGCAAGAACTTGTAGAAAGACCGACTCAAACTACATTGGCTTATCGAAAGCAAAATGTCCGGGATTCGATTAGGATCAAATGAACGCACGTCAGGGTCGCTTGTTGTCGGAAGAGACCCTGCTCACTTGGGATTGCCATTGAGTTTACGAATTTCTCTTCGCTGTCCTTTCCTTGTGTTCTGGTTGGCTACAAGTCATCCGGGCTTGATTACCTACGGCAGCACAGCCTACGCTTGCTGCTTGCTGGTTTTTCCATCATCCAATCCACAACAAATCGAATGAAACCGCTTCGGATTTCTTTTGATTCAAACCCTTGTTCCGCTCTCGCTCGCTGCTACTAACGGTTTCTCTTTTGATTTTCCTTCCTTTAGCTACTCAGATGTTTCAGTTCGCTAAGTTTGAAAAGTCCAAAGAGGGCAGACTAGCCACGGAGCTTGGATACGGTTTCCCGATCGGAGATCCATGGATCACAGACGCTCTCTCTCCCCATGGCCTTTCGCCTCTGAAAGCAAGCGTCCTTCCTTCTCAATGCCCGGGCATCCATCCAATGCATTCTTTTCGATAGCTTTCACATGAGCGGTAGACTTCACACCCACCCAATCTCGATTTTACACAGACAAAGTCAGGGACTCTATTCCTGACTTGAACGGCTTTCAAAGGATAGGAGATCGTCACTTTTCCAAGATAGAAGAGAAGCGTCGATTTTGATATGAAAATCAAGACAGTCGTCGAAACGAGCTCCCTTTCATCATCTTCTTGCCACCTCTGCTCCTTCACATGATTCTCTCGCATCCTCTTGCTTTGAGAAAGGGGAAGACTACTGCTCACCCCAATTTCCCATTTCATTTCTGACTATTCTTTATCACCTTCGTAAATAACTTTAGTTTCAGCCATTTTCAGTGCCACGGAGCCGGAGATTCTTTCAGAGGTCCCGAATTATGGGCCCTTGAAAAAAAAGAAGTTGCTTCTTTCATTCTCAAATCCTACTTGCTTTCATCTCAAATTAAACTATTCTGGATCTCTTGTAACTAAAATAGACAGAAAGAAGAACCCGACGGATCTTAAACTTTCTCATCTGGGGGTTGCATGTATAAAAGGAAGCTTTATCTTTCTCATCCAGTCTAGAGAGAATAGTCGAAATTGTCCTCCTAGGGCTTACGCCTTTCCCCCTTCATTCTTTGATATCATCAACTGTAGTTATAGTATAAAGCATAAATAAATGAGAGTCAATTGCTTTCCACAGCAGCATCGTGCTCTCCAAACACAGGGATATCATCTACATAATTGCTAACAAGTGCTGCTGAGGGGACTTAATAAAAGAAAATGGGAAAAGAACTCAAACAATCAATTAGACTTTTTTGCAGGGGAAGGGTCATCCTGTATCTTGCATATTTTGCAAGTTCAGAGTGAGAAGTCAAATACTTTTCTTTCATTTTGCAGGATGGCTATCTGGGCCGACAACTATGCATCCCTGAGGGTTCCCTAAGGGAAAACAACACAGCGGAGCTGCATGGTGGAGGATTGGGAGGTCACGTCACTTTGGCAGTGATAAGACGATCGCGTTGGTTGAAGAGAATTCTGGCCTCTGCTCAGAAGAGATGTTAGAAGGTATGTGTCTAGATGCATGGTATGCCAACTATCCAAGGGGCAAACACAGAATACCGGACTGTACACCTTGTTACAGTAGCGCCTTGTGACTGATAAGGCACAACTTCATCCAGCCCCCGCCTCGATTTTATCCGCCTTGATGGTCCAAGCATCAAACAAAAAGTAGAGCCATGTCAAGGAGCGGATCGAACCATGGGAACGAATTCACAGGGATATCGCCTTCTTTGGCCAGATCTTCCAACCTTTTCAGAAAACCAGTTCACTACGCCCCCCCCCCCCCCCCCCCCCCCCCCCCCCGCGTAAGTATTGTGTTGCCTACGCTTGCGCCCCAAAACGATTACTGACTTTGTACAAGTCATCCAGGCTTGATTACCTACGACAACACAGCCTACGCTTACTGCTTGCTGGTTTTTCCATCATCCAATCCACAACAAATCGAATGAAACCGCTTCGGATTTCTTTTGATTCAAACCCTTGTTCCGCTCTCGCTTGCTGCTACTAACGGTTTCTCTTTTGATTTTCCTTCCTTTAGCTACTCAAATGTTTCAGTTCGCTAAGTTTGAAAAGTCCAAAGAGCGCAGACTAGCCACGGAGCTTGGATACGGTTTCCCGATCCGAGATCCATGGATCACAGACGCTCTCTCTCCCCATGGCCTTTCACCTCTGAAAGCAAGCGTCCTTCCTTCTCAATACCCGGGCATCCATCCAATGCATTCTTTTCGATAGCTTTCACATGAGCGGTAGACTTCACACCCACCCAATCTCGATTTTACACATAATTTGTGCGTCACGCTTTTCCTTCTCTTTCTTAGATTCTTCGCCGATTCCTCTTCCCCACATTCCTTTTTTTCTCGGGCATCTCGAGAGTAGTGTAGTACAAGAATGAGAAAGCCACAACAGCAGGGAAGAGTCAGACACTGCGCGTAAGAAAATACATTTTCTCTTTTGACTCAAATGTAGTCAATTTAGAATGTTGTTCCGGTCAACGCAAGGATCTTACTTCGAAGCAATCCCCGGAGTTTGCCCTTATCCGAACTGGTCTTGTAAGAAAGATGAATTTTATATTGAGCTCCAAATATATGCTATTGGGATGGAATGGCTCAACCGACGTTCTCCCCCCCCCCCCAAGAACCGCACGTGCGAGTTCCCACGCATACGGCTCAAGTGGCGAAGGCCCTTTCCTTCGCGCTTGGTAAGCGCTTCGCTGTAGCGAAGCTTACTGCTAGCCTATTGGCTAGAGCCAAGCTTCGACCGCGACTACTCGTCACTTCTGAGAATTCCAGATTGAAGATCTCTTGACCCGTATACGATCCAGTTCTACATCTTAGCGCTGAACTAATGAATAGAGATTGAGCTTCACTTCGCGAGGCGGGAATAGCATCATTTATTAAAAAGTGCTAGCGTTGACAAGAGATGAGCTAAAGAGGTGGCTAGGCAGTTGACCAGGCCCTACCACATATAGACAGCAAGCAAGAGCCGGCTTATCCGGCAAATGAGATTCTTGCCACCCCAAATGCTACTACCTTTTTGCTAAGCACAGGAATTCTTGATCGAGAAAAGCAAGCAAAGAAGCTGCAGGATACGGAATATGAAGGGGCTGGAGGTAGAGCCAATGACCAATTGAAGAGTTACAGACTAAAGTATAATGCCCTCAATCATGCTTCTTGCCAGTGGAATAGATTGTATATACTCTCGCCGATTAAGGCAAATTCTTCGCTCCACGAAAAAACATAGGTTGTGTAATTAAGGAAGACAAAACAAAAAGTGCCCCTATGACTCTGGTTCTAGTGAAAGTGATGAAAGTATAGCTAGGCTCCAGTTGAACGGGTAAAGGTTCTACGGTGAAGAGCCCGGTCAAGGGGACCATCATTAAAGATAACATTTTTGACATCAAAGCCGATGCTCGTCCTTAGTTGCCGAAGATAATGGAGGTTTCAATCCGACGGATTAACCGTAATTGGCAGGTAAAATGAGGCCTCGACGGAGATGATGGATGGGACTCCTACTCTGACTATAGTTGCGATCTCTAAGCGGTCACTTTAGACTCAGATTTCTTTCCCTAGCGAGTGAAGAACGAGGGTTGAGCGAGTGAAGTGCCCCATAAGCTATAAGGGCGAGCTAAAAAGATGGAAGATAAGCTCACAATTTGGGATAAGGAATGGCTGACCTTATCGAAAGGAAGGGCGGCTCAGCAGCGTGGCAGGCCTGCCTAGAGGGTTACGAAAACTCTAAGGATCACTGTTTGGAGGAATATGCTTAACCCATGCCATGGAAACTGTGATTCGCCAACCTACATGCTCCGATCTCAAAGGATTTTTGAATCTCGACCATCAAGCCTCCAAAATTTGAGCATGAAGCTTTCTGGCTGAGACTGCCCTCCATCAAGCAGAAACTCAAGCGGAATGAGTCAGCATCCCCGGCCATAGGCCGAGCTCCCCTCGCTCGCATGGCTCATGGAATCAAAGATGAAAACTTTCGTTGATGATTGAATTTCCTAATTGACTCTGATCTTCATCTTCTTTATTGAAGTTTCTTTTTGTATCTGCTTATTTTATTTTGTATTGCAGCGGAATATCGATTCTCGTCCTATTGGTATGTTAGTCTTTTCCATGTAATTATCTGGCTTTCCTCTTTGAATTATATTATACATTGACTCGCGGTGGTGCACATTACTTTAAATATCTTTCTACGCTTCTTTATCCGGGCTTCTGTTTTCTCGGGTCCCTGCCTTGCAGTATTATTCCTCCTTTCTTCTCAGCCCCTATTGTAAATAGGAAGTTGAATGTCACAAATCTTGATCCCAATTCCTTTAGGTAAGGTAGGGGTCTTTTTGACTTTGGTGGAAAATTGTTGATATGGTGGCTGTCGAGAGGTATAGACTATAGGCCGCCTATACTATGCTCTATGCCCATTAAAGGTTGGATTCAGGGAGGTGTCGTGCATGTGGTACCATGTTCTTAGTGTGTCCTTTGGGTCTTAACCAGCCCAAGGCGCATAGTGTGATTGTTTTACCTGGGCAAGAGATTGATGGTACCAATCCTACTAAAAAAAGACTGACTCTCAGAATCTTCCGCCTTGTCGCTAAGCTTTCAAAAAAGCAAGCAATATGGTAGAGAAAGGGGTACGTGGCACAATCAATCAGCACGTATTTCGTAATTTCTGTCGTATTTCATGCGTATTTCCCCCTTTTATTGGTATTCTGCATTCAAAAATACACAGTAATTAGCACAGATCTCAGAAAAATACAAATAAATAGTCGTTTGAATCGTGAGATCGAGACCAAGCTAGAAAAAATATAAAAAGTGTAGAAATAATTCGTTAATTGCTGTTTTGTGCTCAAATAGTGTGTTTTCTCTAATAAATAAATGTGTAGAAAATACGTATGAATTAGAGAACAATGTAGCATCACATGAGCACAAAATAGGGTTAAATGGGGGGTTAAATATGTAATATGTAAATATGTAATATTGGTGGGCTCCGAAAAGGTGCTCTCTCTCAAGTGCAAGAGTCCGTACAAGTAATATAATCTGGGAGTCCAGATGTCGAATCCTCAGGAGGAAATCTGTTGCAACCACAATTCAAATCAAATAGAAAGCCAACAACGAGAAAATAACCACTTTAATAATGAGGTTGATGTGAATGGAATTGATCGTGGTGAACAATGTGAACGAAGAAAAGTGGGTATGAAAGTATCGACGAAAAGTTTGCACATGGTATGGGTTCGTTAGGATCAATAATTCGTATTAATTTGGTTGACAAGTATAACGCAATGAATTCTCCTTTTGGGAGCAATTCACCGGAAAATACCCAATATAACTCAATGAATTCTCATTTTGGGAGCAATTCATCGGAAGATGCCCTTTTGGGGGTTCAAGCATAATATTCAATAAGATCGTCGCTAAAGTTATAATACGATATGAAACTCTCTTTTGGAGAGATCAAAACTCACCCTTTTGGGGCGATCATCAACTCAATCACTTCTTTTGGAAGATGAAAAAGACGATTTAAGACCAAAGATTACAACTTTAACGACGTTTAACGATTTAGCACAAGGAATACAACCAAATAAACACGCATCATATCCCCTAACTACACCATACCATGCACAAATAAGTTTTAGCTACTCATAATGCAAAAATAATCAAGTTTAATAGCAAAATACATTGATCTAATAGCAAGATACGATGAAAAACACCAAAATACGGAGTTTAAGTTAAGAAATATATCACCCAATCTTCAAGTTTATACACCAAAACTCTCTGGAAATAATAAAATAGCCTCTTGAATTTTATAGAATTTTGTGGTGGCGAAATACGGCTCCTAGAGCCTCCAATACGCTCAAAATACGCCAAAATCTGCTTGTCTACGCCCAAAAACCCTAGGGATACCTTAAATAGAGAGATTGCGGGTTGAATAGGGTTAACGGGTCAAAACCTGCTTCAAGTTTGCGCCCGCACCCATTTAGAATCATCGGAGCAAATCGTGGCCGTCCGATCAAGCGGGATTCAACCTCGTGTCGCCGCGTGGCCTTCAAATTTCGCGCTCAGCAGATTCGATCGCCCGGGTTATCAACCGTTCGATTAACATCGCACAGATGACATAACGCCACGTCGCTCCCAGATGATGCGCTCTCTACATTCGCTTCGGAGTTCGATTCTCGCCGTTGGATCGTCGATCAACGCTCAGGATTTCGCCACGTCCCCGCTCCGCGAATTCGAATCCGCCTCGTTCCATTCCGTTGGATGAGAATCCAACGGCTCTCAATATGCCGCGTCGCCACTTTACGCTGAGCGTCCGATATGGCGGGGTGAGTCAGATGGACGCCACGTGTCTGCTCTTTGAATACGAGGATGGGGAAATAGGGGCCGTTCGATCTGAATCGAACGGTCGATACTTTGCCCGCTCAGAATTCGAATTTGAAATCGAATTACTCCGATCTGGGCCATCGGATGAAGATTGCGCAGCCACGATTTGGCCACGTGGCCCGTATTTCGTAATTTCTGCCGTATTTCAAGCGTATTTCCCCCTTTTATTGGTATTCTGCATTCAAAAATATACAGTAATTAGCACAGATCTCAGAAAAATACAAATAAATAGTCGTTGGAATCGTGAGATCGAGACCAAGATAGGAAATATATAAAAAGTGCAGAAATACTTCGTTAATTACTGTTTTGTGCTCATATAGTGTGTTTTCTCTATTAAATAAATGTGTAGAAAATACGTGTGAATTAGAGAACAATGTAGCATCACATGAGCACAAAATAGGGTTAAATAGGGGGTTAAATATGTAATATTGAACCCGAATCACACCCCCCAACTAGCAATTTGCTAGTCTCTAGCAAAAAGAGCGATTAATACGGATGAGTAATAAAACAATAAGCTCTATCAATTGCTTATGGCATGGCTCAATAATACGCATTCCAACATGATCTTGACCATCAATATACACATCCATGAACAAAATCAATCACATTATATTTTCTCTAATTTAGTATGAATAAATAACATACAAGCATCGTTTGCCGCAAGCGAAAGTATAACACGTCGTTATATACTAGTTTTCGTGTTTCCAAGGAATTGGCCTATCAAAACAATCATTCAAGACATGGGTATTGAAGTTGCTTAGCATATTCACCATTTCTTTTCTTTTATTAGTTCTGCGTAACGCGCATCAAGCAACATTCGCAGAAAAATGTATAACTTGGATGATCGCTCTATCAAATGAGTGAGTTTCCTGTCAATGGCTCCCAAATCAGACGATAATAGTGCATTAGGCCAAAAAGGACCCCTCGGACTGTACTACTCGAGCTAACCAAGTTATTTATTAGTGACATACTTATTCATTCATTTTTCATTCATTTTTCTTTTCTTTTCTTTTCTTTCTTTCTTTTGTAAGCAACTCAACACCCATTCTTCAAATCAAAATATTAATAACAAAGGCCAAATTCATCTTCAACTTGAAGACTATTCTAATAAATCGTGTATACTTAAGCTTTTTCATCACATTAGCATGCATGAAATAAATTCAAACTATTTCGAGATATTAATCATGGAAATTGAAAGTTTTCACGAATAGTATATTAACGGTAATTCCATGAAGAGAAAAATAATTAACTCAAGCCACAAACAAATTTTAGAACTCAATTAATGCGTAATCATCCGTATTTGAGGCATATGAAGGAGTTTTAAATGATGAGATTTGGTGATTTATTCTTCTAAAAAAATCCTAAAGTCTCATACACACCCCCCAACTAAAGATGGACATTGTACTCAATGTCGAAAGGGGTATGTGTTTATTCCAGCAAGCAACCTAGAAAGTATATCAAATCTACACTACTGGAAAGAACACACCGTGATCAAATGGCGGATCCGGAATCTTTGATGGTGGAGGAAGTTGTTCAATTTGCTTCTTGCGCTCCTCGGCGATTATTCTTCCTCCAAAAACTAATTTAGACCCCAGCAACACAACTCCAAGCATCTCTATAAGCTGTTTGCCAATGTCCTGCGAGAGATGAGTTATGTCAGTCCAAATTAGTTTACGATTCTTTTCAACAAAAATAGTCCAAATGTAGTCATCAAAATAGTTGAAATAAATTAAAGCGAGTTGACGACTACTCCCTGAAAGATATGCACTACTCTCGGTATGATGCTCGATCATTGGGGAGAGGGGAAAATGAATTTGGGACAAAACTGGAGGAGGGCATGGTTCTGACTCCAAGGCGATAATCTCAAAACCCTTGTCCCTAGCTGTCTCCTCCTCTCGTTCATCCAAACTTGCTAGCTCGTCCTCTCTTTTGCACACACTTTCTGCCATGTGGATATTTTCATTCGTGCCCTCAGCGTGACATGGCTTGCTCGATTTTCCTGCAATAGAAGATAAACTCGTATTAGATTCTTGAAGTTGAATTTCAAAAGAATTATTTTCTTCTAAGCAAGTGGCAATCAAATTAAGATTTTCAATAGATTTTTGAATCTGCCGACTCCGAGCAAGGAAATTCTCTTGGAATTGAAGGGATGTGGCCTCCTGTGTCTGAATAATCAGGTAAGCTTCCTCTTTCAAGGATTGCAAAGGTACGTCTATGCTTTGCACTTCTTGATCAAGGCACGAAGGCTCCGTTGAATCGCTCTCTGAAGTCTCTTCCATGGTTTCTTCATTTTCTTGCAGAGACTCCATGTATTACCACGCCTCTGTCGGCGTCATGACACCCAAGAATTCCTGCAGCTGGGGTTGTAGTCCATCTAGGAAGAACTCCATAAGCTCGTTCTTTGTGTACCCATGCTGCGGATAGCTCGATAATATATCTGTGAACCTCCTCCAGGCCTGAAAGAAAGTTTCACAGTCAGTTTGATTAAAATTAACAATTTTGAGCTTTTCCATCCTATGTTTGTGTGCATTAGTATACCGTGCATCATACAGATTGTTCGTGCAATAGAAATTCATATACTCCATAAAATAAAAAAAACAAAAGTTTATGTACAGTAAAGTGGAAAGATCTCACCGAATGTCCTCTAAATGAAATAAACCTAGTCACAAACCATTCCTCCCCGACAACGGCGCCAAAAACTTGGTGGGACCGAAAAGGTGCTCTCTCTCAAGTGCAAGAGTCCGTACAAGTAATATAATCAGGGAGTCCAGATGTCGAATCCTCAGGAGGAAATCTGTTGCAACCACAATTCAAATCAAATAGAAAGCCAACAACGAGAAAATAACCACTTTAATAATGAGGGTGATGTGAATGGAATTGATCGTGGTGAACAATGTGAACGAAGAAAAATGGGTATGAAAGTATCGACGAAAAGTTTGCACATGGTATGGGTTCGTTAGGATCAATAATTCGTATTAAATTGGTTGACAAGTATAACGCAATGAATTCTCCTTTTGGGAGCAATTCACCGGAAAATACCCAATATAACTCAATGAATTCTCCTTTGGGAGCAATTCATCGGAAGATGCCCTTTTGGGGGTTCAAGCATAATATTCAATAAGATCGTCGCTAAAGTTATAATACGATACGAAACTCTCTTTTGGAGAGATCAAAACTCACCCTTTTGGGGCGATCATCAACTCAATCACTTCTTTTGGAAGATGAAAAAGACGATTTAAGACCAAAGATTACAACTTTAACGACGTTTAATGATTTAGCATAAGGAATACAACCAAATAAACACGCATCATATCCCCTAACTACGCCATACCATGCACAAATAAGTTTTAGCTACTCATAATGCAAGAATAATCAAGTTTCATAGCAAAATACATTGATCTAATAGCAAAATACGATGAAAAACACCAAAATACGGAGTTTAAGTTAAGAAATATATCACCCAATCTTCAAGTTTATACACCAAAACTCTCTGGAAATAATAAAATAGCCTCTGGAATTTTACAGAATTTTGTGGTGGCGAAATACGGCTCCTAGAGCCTCCAATACGCTCAAAATACGCCAAAATCTGCTTGTCTATGCCCAAAACCCCTAGGAATACCTTAAATAGAGAGATTGCGGGTTGAATAGGGTTAACGGGTCAAAACCCGCTTCAAGTTTGCGCCCGCACCCATTTAGAATCATCGGAGCAAATCGTGGCCGTCCGATCAAGCGGGATTCAACCTCGTGTCGCCGCGTGGCCTTCAAATTTCGCGCTCAGCGGATTCGATCGCCCGGGTTATCAACCATTCGATTAACATCGCACGGATGACATAACGCCACGTCGCTCCCATATGATGTGCTCTCTGCATTCGCTTCAGAGTTCGATTCTCGCCGTTGGATCGTCGATCAACACTCAGGATTTTGCCACGTCCCCGCTCCGCGAATTCGAATCCGCCTCGTTCCAGTCCGTTGGATGAGAATCCAACGGCTCTCAATATGCCGCGTCGCTGCTTTACACTGAGCGCCCGATATGGCGGGGTGAGTAAGATGGACGCCACGTGTCTGCACTTCGAATACGAGGATGGGGAAATATGGGCCATTCGATCTGAATCGAACGGTCGATACTTTGCCCGCTCAGAATTCGAATTTGAAATCGAATTACTCCGATCTGGGCCGTCGGATGAAGATTGTGCGGCCACGATTTGGTCACGTGGCCCGTATTTCGTAATTTCTGCCGTATTTCGTGCGTATTTCCCCCTTTTATTGGTATTCTGCATTCAATAAATCACAGTAATTAGCACAGATCTCAGAAAAATACAAATAAATAGTCGTTGGAATCATGAGATCGAGACCAAGCTAGGAAAAATATAAAAAGTGCAGAAATACTTCGTTAATTGCTGTTTTGTGCTCAAATAGTGTGTTTTATCTAATAAATAAATGTGTAGAAAATACGTATGAATTAGAGAACAATGTAGCATCACATGAGCACAAAATAGGGTTAAATGGGGGGTTAAATATGTAATATTGAACCCGAATCACCTGCGATGGCATCCCCACTCCTACATCGACGGTCGACAACCAATGAGCCGTATTTATCGTGATCGGATAAATACGATCGACAACCAATCAGCGCGTGCCATGTGGCACAATCAGAGCCGCTCCCGCTTAATCCAACGGCCCGCATCGAGAGCTCATTCAGCGGAGCTGGGGTTTTCATCTGGCCACGTGGTGACGTTAGGATCATCCGATCACGATCGAACGGCTGGGAACGACGCTCTCGACGACAGCGAAGCGGGCGACATTATGACCGTTCGATCGCAATCGAACGGTCGTGATCAGCCCGAAGCGGCGAACGAAGCAGGGGAAATGCAAGGCAACGTGGCGACAATTGCTGCGTTTTCCTCTCGATCCGACAGACACCATCACACCCGCTCGAAACAAAAGCGGGGGCGACGTGGCTGCATTTGAGCCGTCGCCCCCGGATCCAACGGCCGAGATCGATACTACGAACGAAGCGGGCAGCTGCTATCCATGAAGCGACGTGGCTCAATCTCGGCGGTTCAAGCAAGCGATCGAATGGCTGAAAGCAATCCCGAGCGTCGTTCGGATTCAAGCGGAGCAGGCTGCTGCGGAATTTTTCGAGGAGACGTGGCGCGTTGATGTCCGTTGGATATTAGATCCGACGGTGCAAACGGAGTACAAACTCGCAGTGAAGAGTGGAACCCAAAAACTTGGTGGGACCGAAAAGGTGCTCTCTCTCAAGCGCAAGAGTCCGTACAAGTAATATAATCTGGGAGTCCGGATGTCGAATCCTCAGGAGGAAATCTGTTGCAACCACAATTCAAATCAAATAGAAAGCCAACAACGAGAAAATAACCACTTTAATAATGAGGTTGATGTGAATGGAATTGATCGTGGTGAACAATGTGAACGAAGAAAAGTGGGTATGAAAGTATCGACGAAAAGTTTGCACATGGTATGGGTTCGTTAGGATCAATGATTCGTATTAATTTGGTTGACAAGTATAACTCAATGAATTCTCCTTTTGGGAGCAATTCACCGGAAAATACCCAATATAACTCAATGAATTCTCCTTTTGGGAGCAACTCATCGGAAGATACCCTTTTGGGGGTTCAAGCACAATATTCAATAAGATCGTTGCTAAAGTTATAATACGATATGAAACTCTCTTTTGGAGAGATCAAAACTACGATATGAAACTCCCTTTTGGGGAGATCAAAACTCACCCTTTTGGGGCGATCATCAACTCAATCACTTCTTTTGGAAGATGAAAAAGAGGATTTACGAACAAAGATTACAACTTTAACGACGTTTAACGATTAAGCACGACGATATTCAACCAAACTAACACAAATCACATCCCCTAACTACTCCATACCATGCACAAATAAGTTTTAGCTACTCATAATGCAAGAATAATCAAGTTTTATAGCCAAATACTTCAAGTTCATAGCAAAATACGATGAAAAACACCAAAATACGGAGTAGAAGTTAAGAAATTTATCTCCAAATCTTCAAGTTTAGACATCAAAACTCTTTGGAAATAAGAACATAGCCTCTGGAATTTTACAGAATTTTTCCTTGGCGAAATACGGCTCCTAGAGCCTCCAATACGCTCAAAATACGCCAAAATCTGCTTGTATACGCCCAAAACCCTAGGAATACCTTAAATAGAGGCATTGCGGGTTTGGGGGCATTAACGGGTCAAAATTCGAACCCAATAACCGCTTTTAACCCGATCCGCTGTCGGTGGTTGATCTGGACCGTCGATCGTTGCGAGATTGAATGAGGGAGAGCCGCGTGGCTTTAAGATTCGTGCAAAGCCTGCCGAATTCGAATCCGGATCGGAGTCGCTCGGGACCGTCCGATCGTCAGCGTGTGGGTGAGATTCACCCACGTCACATAATCTTTCATTGCGTATTTGAGTTCCAGCGGGCGGCTTGTACACCGTTCGATCGAAATCGAACGATCAATAGTTTGCCATGTCGCTGCTTGGATTCCCGCCCTTTCGTCGCTGAATCGGGCTGCTAACAGCCGTTGGATGCTGATCATACGACCCAAAACACGCCGCGTCGCCTCTTTCTGAGCCGTTTGATGAAGCGGGCTTCGCAGCAGATGCTGCCACGTGGATCTGCGGTACATGAGCTTCTCTCTGCTTCTGCTCCGATCATTTCGTTTTGCTGGCCGTCGGATGGTAATCGGACGGCCGATGTTCGACCGCGTCGCCGCTTGATCATGCGCCGCTCGATTGAGCGGGCACCGTTGCGATTGCGCCACGTGGCGGAGCGCTGGCGGAGCGCGCGTATACGGAAACGTATTCCTTGCGTATTTGCATATTTGCGTGCGTATTTCTCCATTTAAAGTGTATTCTGCATTCAAAAATTCACAGTAATTAGCACAGATCTCAGAAAAATACAAATAAATAGTCGTTGGAATCGTGAGATCGAGACCAAGCTATGAAAAATATAAAAAGTGCAGAAATACTCCATTAATTGCTGTTTTGTGCTCAGATAATGTGTTTTCTCTAATAAATAATTGTGTACAAAATACGTATGAATTAGAGAACAATGTAGAATCACATGAGCACAAAATAGGGCTAAATGGGAGGGTTAAATATGTAATATTGAACATGAATCAGTACGCAGTTGCAAGTCCGGGTCATCAAAAAGGTGATGACAAAAGCAAAATGGGAGCGAAAGGCCAACTACTTCTTCATTCATGGCCTATTGATTTGATTGATCTCCCTTTCGTATTCATTCGACCTGAGGCGACCTGAGGGAGGGAAAGTTCTTTTATGCAATGCATAACGGGCGGGCCTCCTGTGGATTCCTCCAACTCTATGAATGAAGGGGAGGCCTACTTTTCTATATGAAGATGAAAAAAGGAAAAGGGTCAAAGATTTCTGACTTAAGAATATGACTGAATGAGGAACCTTATGTGGTCTCACTTTACCACCATCTGAAATGCGCGAAACTTCGATTGGCGGAAGCCAGTCCATGAAGATTCTCCCTTCTCTTACGTGCAATTCCCCTCTTTTGGTAAGCATCCAGTATCTCAGCAAATGAACAATTTTCTAAGCTTATCCCCGCCCTTCTCTATTTTGAGGGATCCCTCATATTGATGATTCTAGGCTTCCCGGACTCGTAACAGACGGCTAGGAACAAGAAGAGGATAAGTAGTCTCTGCCGTTGCAGGTCATTCTCCTTCCGCTGAGACGGCCCTCTTTTTTTGTTTTGTTCGTTCACCGCGGCACGAAAAAATGAAAAAGCTGGAATAACTCAAAAAGAGAGTGGCGCCTAGCCGTTGAAAGCGTCTGTTGTCTTTTTAAAATAACTGTACGATCTTGGACTGGCCCCCTTCGCATGACCTAGAATGCAAAAGCGGTCCGTGCTACTATAAGGCCTCTCAACTCCTCCCTCAGGACACTGTTACGTTGCCATGGAGACGGGGTAGCCCCGACTTCTATAGGTCCTTGGTTCGACCTTCTAAGGAGAATTGAGGTCCTTGCGCGGGCGTCTCATCCCTAAGACTTGCTTGCTCTGTATGGAGCGCCCCGTGGTTTCTCGAGTGCCAGCCGCAAAAAACTACGGCAGAGTGGTTTATGAGATGCGGTGGGCTTGATTTTACCAAGGATGATGAAAACATGAACTCACAACCTTTTATGCGTTGGAGAGACCGTTTCTTATTTTGTGCTGAAGCAATTTATAAAGCACAAGCCAAAACAGGTGAAATCAAAGGACATTACTTGAATGCAACTGCATGTACATGTGAAGAAATGATCAAAAGGGCCGTATTTGCCAGAGAATTGGGTGTTCCTATCATAATGCATGACTACAACACTGGGGGATTCACTGCAAATACTAGTTTGGCTCATTATTGCCGTGATAACGGTCTACTTCTTCACATCCACCGCGCAATGCATGCAGTTATTGATAGACAGAAAAATCAAGGTATGCATTTTCGTGTACTAGCTAAAGCATTACGTATGTCTGGTGGAGATCATATTCATGCTGGTACAGTAGTAAATAAACTGGAAGGGGAACGTGAGATAACTTTAGGTTTTGTTGATTTATTACGTGATGATTCGGCAAATGGCCGTCGATGTAGACAAAACTAAAACAATGGCTTCCTTTCTTACGTGAGGGGTAAGTTTGATAGAGTAAGCTGCCCTTACTGGGCTTGGGCTTTGGCTATTGACCCCGGTCTTGACTTCTTATAAAGATGAGGTGATCGGAACACAGGACCAACGACCATATAAAAGCGGAAAAGCCCTTTTAGCTCCTAGCAGGCACTAGCACTAATGGATCATCAGCAATTCCTTAGAAGGTAGTGGGTGGGATCGTTTAAATCAATCGACTTCGACCAATCCAACTTTAGCAATATAATCGGGAGAATTTGGATATGGATCCATGGAAGCCCTATCACTTCGAGTTAATGGAAGGCGGGGTGGGGTTAGACGCCGGGGGTATCTGCTTCCTTTTTAGTGGGATTATATCTGGGATAAGCTAAGTAACTAGAACTCGGGATTGGGATGGACTCTAAATAGAGCGGAAGGGGATGACTCAGCAGCTGGACTTGAGACGCCACTAACAAAACGAGAATGAGCACCTAAAATGAAAGATCGTACAGTCACTACAGGAATGGGGCCGATTGCAGCTACTTCCTGTTTACGAGGAGTTGAGATCGACTACTGTCGCATCGACCCGCATATGACCATCAGCCTTGGTGGAATGTAAGCCAAACTACTTGCTTCTGCTTCTGTGGAATTTGATCCAACGACTAGGCTTCGTGCGCCGCGCCCATAATGAACCAATTGAAACTTACAACTGCCGACCTGGCAAAGAAAAGAATTGATTCAATCTGATCATTCAAATAAATCAGGCGCTAGTGTATAATCAAAGGAATGAAAGCAGACCAATCCCGTTTACCTAGCCTAGAGTTCGAGAAAAAGCATAGACCAAAGTGCTAGCTGACACTACCCTTCCCTTTTTAGTAAAGAGTCGATCCCCTATAAACAAAGAGGATAGCCATGCACTCGGATTCTTTTCCGGATTTCGTCAATGTGGTTTTCTTAGCTTAGTTCCTCTTTTTGACCAGGGGCTCGGGCTTGAGAGAAGAGTAGTCGACCAGTTAACGCATTTCATCCCATCTAAGGTGGTGAAGTGAGGAGTGAATCGACATGAGAGTGAATCCAATTGAAGTATGCCCAACCGACCAGATAGGGTTGACATGTATCATCTCGGAATTAGGGCATCTAAGTGGGGAGTCAGCCATGCGATAGGAGAGCAGCTCTGGTAGCTAGCCAAAAGCAGTGATTGTCTCAATTATCCCCTGGCTGCTCTTTCTCTTGGTATGCTTGGGTGACTTTAAGCCGTTGGTGCTTGGCATGGTTCCTATCCCCGTGGCTTTAGTGCTCCAATGCGATGTACGGGTAGGTGACTAAAGACAAGAAGCTAGAGAGCTCGGGTTCGAAAGTCAATCTCTGAACGAGAACGGATAGGGCTTTCATTCAGTCCGGCTTAGGAAGCGAGTGGAAGAAAATCCGTACAAGCTTTATGGAATTCAGACTTTAGGACCAACTACGCCTAGCAGGTAAGGTGCCACCATGCCTCTAGCGTGAGAGTGAGAGTTTGAGTTCTCAAATAACGCATTGATAGCGAAAAGACGTATGGTTCGGGCTCTTAACATATATGCAAGAAAGATCATTTGCCGGATAAGCCGGCTCTTGCTTGCTGTCTGTATGTGGTAGGGCCTGGTCAACTGCCCAGCCACCTCTTTAGCCATCTCTTGTCAACGCTAGCACTTTTTAATAAATGATGCTATTCCCGACTCGCAAAGTGAAGCTCAATCTCTATTCATTAGTTTAGCGATAAGATGTAGAACTGGATCGTATATGGGTCAAGAGATCTTCAATCTGGAATTCTCATTTTTATATTGATCTTAGTTAGAAATTAATCTACAGAAGATTCTATGTAGGGGAATGCAAATGCACTATGGGAACTCAATAAAAGACATTATTTGAGACTTAGGCTAACCTAACTCCCTTCAACTATAATCGAGAGGAAATAAGTCTCAGCATGCACTAAAGGGGAAGCTTAGAGACGGAATGAAAATATAAGAATAGAGGAGTACGTGGGGGGTAAAGTAAACATAACTCGAGCAATATAGACCGGGCCTGCTTCCCATTCATTCTTTTATAAGGATGCTCTTCGACTGGTCAATAGGGTACAACACCTCTACTCTCTTCCTTCCATTCGAAAAGAAGGTGTCAGGGGGGAAACCCTGAACTTTTAGGGGGCTCTAGAGGTGTGTTGTCCTTACTTAGAGGTAAGCCACCTGTCTATCGAAAGGGGGATTTCCCAGTTCGATGTATGTTTCCAAAAGAAGGGAATAAGAATCTAATGATTTCCCTAATTCTATGAGAAAGAAAACCCAGTTTGTTAGAGCCGGGCAGAGAAGCAATCAACAGAATTGGTCCCTGTTGTTAACAAGTGAAGGCACTGAATGGATCAAGATCTCGTAAATCCATTGTCTTTTTTGAATCAAATCTTTTAAGAAAGAACTTCTTTCTCTATTGAAGTCGTGCCTGAGCTGTCAGCTTATTAGCATCCCTCTTCTGCGTTAGGAATTGTCCGAAAAGGTTAGATTGAATTCCATGCTTTCATGGTCCCTATCTCTGCCCCGGCACTGGCCGAAACGTAGGTCTATTCCGCGCTTTTTCCGTCTCTTTTCCTAGTGCCTTAAGAACGAAACAAACGAGGATGATGCTTCAGACTCTAGGAGCACTACCGTAGCCTCTCTGTCAGTCTATCTCAGTAATGGGTCTGATCTATCTGTCTTTCCAAGGTGCGCATCTCTGTCTACTAAAAAGAAAAGAGGTGAGGTGCTCACAGTAGAAGTTCAGGGCTACCTGGTCCCCCAAAGGGAACCATGCCAAGTAAGTATCTGAACTGACTAGACTCACCCACGAAACCCTTTCTAGCCTATACCATCCGAGCTTTATACCTCGTTCAAGAAGACTATCGATCGACTGTCATCTTCGAGGAAACCTCTTTGCCTTCTTTCTACGAAATTCGTCTTTGTGAGGATAGGGATCCAGCGCCAAGGCGTGCAAGCGTAGCTTCCCTTTTGTCCAATCCCTCAGTTTCTGGTCTTTCTGTCCATCCTAGATGTTCATCCCCGTCTACTAAAGGGGGGGCCGATGCCTATACTGCTTTGGTAAAAAAAGCATCTATTTACCTGTCTTGACAGTTGCCTGCCGCAAACCCCGAATTTCAAAAAAGTATCTAAAATCCATAACTTATGAAGCATTACTACTTATGAAGCTGGAACAAGAGAGTAAGAATCTCTGGCAGAGCCGACTCGCCCGGAGCTTCCCTTCCGTCTACTTTCTCATCTGCCCCTAAGGTGAGGTGCCTCTTCCCATCATCCCAAAGCAGAGGAGAGAGTTTGCAGTAAAGTGGTTTAGATCTACCAGGCGCCCAAGGGTGCCAATGCCAACAATTGCATATCTAGAATAATGTTATGTTCTAGACTTTCCAGCTGTAACTGAGCCATCCTCTCCAGCAGAACCCTCGGACTGAGCCTTTGGCGGCTGGTGTCTTTCTTGCCTGAGACCATGGGTGGCTTCTTGATCTAACAAGTGGAGTTACTGCTAAGGCGTCTTTCCTCTCGTTCGTATAGAAGAGAATGAAGAAGTGAAGTGGGCCTCTCCTGGTACCTGGTCTTTTGCTCTCTCCTGGGGCTTGCACCACAGAGTGGGACAGTGAAACCAGACCACCAAAGGTTTCCATGCCAAGTGAGAACCCGTCATGTGGATCGACGCTAGAAGATTCTACTGATCTTGTATCAGCTTCAGATGCCTATCTAGAAGATTCCCATCCAAACCCTGTCTCGGACCTGTCTTCAGTCCTTGCCGATTGAGTGTATCCAGCTACCCTCCTTCTTTTCAAAAAAGTCTCCTTTTGTCTTCGATCTTGTAGTTGATCTCTTCGAACCTACATTTGGTCGGACTTCCAGGCGGTTTTTCTTTTGGGCAGATGTTCACCGTTGGATCTCGCCAATACAGCCTCCTATGGTTTTCGTTACCGAGATATCTTTTCTTTTTTCACAGGGATTTCTTGGGTAATCAGCTCCCATGCTGCAAACAGTCAAATCTGAACCGTCGTTGCTCTTATTTCCTCATGGGCAGGAAGCACACCAACAGCGTGCGTTGCGTGATTCCACTGTGTGTGTTTTTTGCACTTGACTGGGTGGACAATTGACTGGAATAGAACTTTGATTTGCCTGGCCAGCAGGCGGGCGGCGTGCTTATCTTGTGTGACAACACTACAGAGCGAGTAGCTCTTCTAGTCGGGTAGCTGTGTGACAACACTCCGGAGAAAGCGGCGCTTTTGTGTAACATGCTATGGTCTCAACGCCCTTACGAGGTAGTGATGAGTGTCACGCACTCTAAGCCCGGCCCGTGCGCAGTTAGGAGGATTGGCCGCAATCTAAAAGGTACCACCCATCCTACCCAACTACCTATCGGGGGCCGTCCATCCTACAGCCGCCCGAAAAGGAACTGCAGTGATCTTGAATAGGGATCCTACAGCGATAGATGGAATCCCCATAAAAATACCACTAGATCGAGCACCAGTGATTTCGTATCCGGTAAAAATCTTAGCTAATTGATTCGTTATTGGAGCAGATAGCTACATCATCGGACATGCGTATTTTTGATTTTCCGACGGATTTCCATGGTTTCATTAATGGAAATTGTTTGATGTAGTGAGTAATAGGCTCTGGTTGTTCACCGTTCAAGAATTCTTGTTTAGGCAGTTCATATCATCCATACATAGTGTTTTGATCTAAGATTTTAATTCTTCCATGCTTCAGCAGTTGCATATTGTTCCATGGAGCTAAGGTCCAAAATATGGAATAAACAAGTGTTTCTGCGACCCTACCACCTGGCCAATTCTGTTCCACCTAATCCCTTTTTCATGGCCACATATTGATCACTCCGTATTTTACACCTTTTTCCTACATGTTTGCATGCCATTTAGATCGCTCAAATCGTGTTTTTCACGTTTATTCGACAATATTGCGATGCTTTTCACGGTTTGTTGTTTTTGTCGTATTTCAGGAGATTTGGAGCGATTTGGAGTGATTCTGAGATGCACCCACTCCGGAGTGTCACCGAAAACTCTCTTGAGGGGTATTTTGCGATTGGAGAGGAGTGGAAGAGGAAAGAACGTCGTAGGAGCGACGAGGAGGTGAAAATATGAAGTTTGGGCACTTTGAGCATTTCACTCGGCCGAGTGAAGGAGTCACACGGCCGACCATCGGAAGCCCGCTCGGCTGGCCAGATCGGACACGCAACAGAGCTATATCAGCATGCACTTGGCTGAGCATCGCCATGTCACTCGGTCGAACCACGGATAACCACTCGCCCGAGTGGCGTCAAGACGGTGGCAGCAAAAATCCCAGACTTACTGTTTTTATACAGTCAATTTCCGAGTCGCGGTCCGCCCGAGTGACAAATGACGTCCGCCTGAGTGACTAAAGGCCATCCGCCCGAGTGACCTCCGAGGAGACGACCCCTGAGACCCCCAACTCTCTGTTTTTGTATAGGGTTCGTCACTCGGCCGAGTAACATTTCTCACTCGACCGAGTGAGCCGCGCTGCCTGTAACGTAAACTACGATTTTGAGGCTACTGAGGGGCATTTTTGTCAGGGTTTTTTGGGCGATTTTGGGGGGTATTTAACCCCAGTTTTTAACCTA
Organism: Scilla litardierei; assembly: GCA_030789695.1. Taxonomy (NCBI): domain Eukaryota; kingdom Viridiplantae; phylum Streptophyta; class Magnoliopsida; order Asparagales; family Asparagaceae; genus Scilla; species Scilla litardierei. The sequence continues at coordinate 745,081,231 of CM061142.1, forward strand.
GTTTAGAGAGCTTTTTCAGAATTTTTTGCAGCCTTTTTAGATTAACTTTTTAGGGATTAGATTTAGCTTTTGGGGAGGAGAGAAAAGTGAGATTTTGTTGGATGCTATCTTGTTCTTCATTGGTTTGTCTCTCTTTCTCTCAAAAACTCCATTTTTATTGATTTATTGAATATTGCTATGAATTCCATTCATTTTACTTGTGAATTTCTATTGAACTTGATTATGAATTGTGAGTAGTTCATCGTCTTAGGGCGTAGGGATGAACCCTACGAGCCCAATTTCGAATTTGTGATGAATTGGTGAAACTATTGCTAGGATTGATTAGGGTTGGTTTGGGATTGATATAATACGAATAGCTAGGGATTCATACCGATTGGGATTTGCAAGAGATTGGATCCCAATTCGATAGGAAGCCCTAGATATTCGAATTGGGTTGCAATTGAATTTCTCCGAAATCGGTTTGCAAGAGATTGGACCGAAACTAGGGTTTTCGATTGAAATTCTATACCAATACCCGTTTGCAAGAGATTGGACGGGTAGGAACTATCCCAACCTAGGTCATAGCTCGAGTTTGCATGAGAGTGGGCTCGAGATACGCTTGAACGATGATGTTGTTCTTCACTCTAGTTTGCCTAGGTTAGGGTTTGCAAAAGATTGGACCCTACCCTAGGTTGGCTATAGACCGGCAATAGCGCGAGAGCGTGAGCTTGGTTCCACATTTAGTTGCAACTAGTTCACCCAAGTTTCAAGTCTAGCAATTGTGAAACCTACGAATCACAATGATGAGATACGGCAAGTAGCGGGGATTCCCTATCCCCTAAGCGTCTTTATTAATTTGTTATTTCTTTTATACATTTGAACGACTGTGACCGCATATTTGCGAACATTTCTCGACTTTTCCTATAGCCAGGTGATTGAAGAAGACACTGTTATTAAGCCTCCCTGTGTTCGATACCCGCTCGCCGCTACACCGTGCGCTTGTGGTAAGACTACAGTGTCGCCGCTCCGGGACGTGTATCCGGGGCGCGATCATGTTTTTGGCACCGTTGCCGGGGAAGGCATTTTGACGGAGTTCGATTTGGATCACCCGGTTATTTTTCTTAAATTTCTTTATTTATTTCTTCATTCTTTTCTAACTCTGTTTACCACCCTATTTTGCAAGCTCTCCTGAAATTTTCCACAAGATCTTAACAGGTAAAATGGGGGATGCAATTCCAATGACTGAGTCTGGCCAGGGAGATGATGAATCTTTTGCGGAGCTCCTTAAGGAACTTATTGATGAGGTCTACGCTACCGGAGCTTTTGCTATTAATATCGAGGACCCCGTCGAACAACTGTTTGCTAGCTTCGTGATGGATCAAATCTCCCCGGATGGGACTATCGGGGGCGATATCAAAGTTGATGTGAGGGACGACAAGCTCTATTTTGAAAGCGGTAGAACATACGTAGAAGAGTACTACACTCCTGAGGAATCCTTCGAGCAAACCGATATTCAGGGAGATACACTTTATGACCCCCACTCTTGCATTTATGAATCTGCTGATGTATTTCTTGATCTCAGGAATGAACCGGAGCAAGGTGGTGGTCCTATCGATGCAAACGCAGAATTAGAGAGCGTCTATTCTGATGCACCGTCCTCACTAAGAAGCGAACCTGAGCGCCCACTCGAGAGTGAGCTAAACTCGGATGTTGAAGGAGAAGCCAAATTCACACAAGGTGACGAAGCAGAGGGTACGTCACCCTTTGAGGTAGAGCTTAAACAATTACCGCCAAATCTAAGGTATGCTTTCTTGGGTAGTAAATTGACATTCCAGGTGATTGTTAATGCCCACCTTGGCCAAGATCAACTTGAAAAACTATTAGAAGTCCTTAGGGCTCACAAGGATGTCCTTGGCTACACTATCTCTGATCTTAAGGGAATAAGCCCTAGGCTATGCACGCATAGGATCCACTTGGAAAACACTGAAGCCACTTCTATTGAGCCTCAAAGGCGGTTGAACCCGAATATGAAAGAGGTAGTCAAAAAGGAAATCCTAAAATTTCTTGAGGCCGGAATTATCTACCCTATCTCTGACAGTAGGTGGGTTAGCCCCGTTCACGTCGTCCCCAAGAAAGGGGGGATGACCGTTATAAAAAATGAAAAGGGAGAGCCCATTTCTACACGCACTGTCACGGGATGGCGGATGTGTATTGATTACCAAAAACTAAACAAAGCCACCCGAAAAGACCATTACCCACTACCCTTCATAGATCAAATGCTTGAACGGCTTGCTAAACATAAATACTTTTGTTACTTGGATGGGTATTCGGGGTTTTTCCAAATCCCTTTGCATGAAGACGACCAAGAAAAGACTACTTTTACTTGTCCTTATGGCACTTACGCTTACCGTAGAATGCCTTTTGGCCTTTGTAATGCACCCGCCACCTTTCAGAGGTGCATGACCTCCATATTTTCCGACTATATTGAAAATATTATGGAAGTTTTCATGGATGATTTCTCAGTTTATGGAAGTGAGTTTGATTCTTGTTTGGCTGATCTTACCAAAGTACTTAAAAGATGTCAGCAAAATAATCTTACTCTTAATTGGGAGAAATGTCATTTCATGGTCACCGAAGGGATAGTGCTTGGGCACCTTGTCTCCTTAAGAGGGATTGAGGTTGATAAAGCGAAGATTGGGGTAATCGAGAAACTCCCTCCTCCTATTAATGTTAAGGGCATTAGGGGGTTTCTTGGTCATGCGGGGTTTTACCGCCGCTTCATCAAGGATTTCGCCTTGATTGCCCGGCCCCTTACGTCCTTGCTAGCTAAAGATGCTCTGTTTGTTTTTTCAGGAGAATGTTTGCGGGCGTTCAACACATTGAAGGAAGCACTAATTTCTGCGCCCATCATACAACCACCGGATTGGAGCCTTCCCTTTGAGCTCATGTGTGATGCAAGTGACCAAGCCATTGGAGCGGTATTGGGGCAAAGGAAAGATAGAAAGCTTCATGCAATATTCTATGCAAGCAAAACGTTGGATGACGCACAGAAAAATTACACAACTACGGAGAAAGAACTTCTAGCTGTCGTGTATTCCATTGAAAAGTTCCGCTCATATCTCCTTGGATCCAAGGTAATTGTCCACACCGACCATGCGGCATTGAAGTATCTCCTAAACAAGAAAGAGGCCAAACCTAGGTTGATAAGGTGGATACTTCTATTGCAAGAGTTTGACTTGGAAATCAGAGATAAGAAGGGTACGGACAACGTTGTGGCGGATCATTTATCTAGGCTTATTCGTGACAAAGAGGGCGAAAGCTTGCACATCGATGACTTCTTTGTTGATGAAAGGCTATACGCCATAAGGCCCGGGGAAGTTCCTTGGTATGCGGACTACGTCAATTACTTGGCTTGTGGGATTAAACCAAGCGGGATGCCCACACAGCAAAAGAGGAGGTTTATGCATGAGGTCCGTAGCTATTTCTGGGAAGATCCGTATCTCTTTAAGATATGCAAGGATGGGGTTATCCGGAGATGTATTTCTAAGGAGGAGGCCACCTCCATCATCTTGCATTGTCATGGTATGCCATGCGGGGGACATCACGCCGCTTCCAAGACTACAGCTAAGATATTGCAAAGTGGATTCTTTTGGCCAACCATGTTCAGAGACACGCACGACTTCGTCAAGGGGTGCGATAGATGCCAACGGACCGGGAATATTTTGAAACGAAATGAGATGCCAATGAGGCCCATTCTAGAAATCGAGCTCTTTGATTGTTGGGGAGTGGACTTCATGGGACCGTTTCCATCAAGCAAGGGAAACAAGTATATCTTATTGGCCGTGGACTACGTCTCCAAATGGGTAGAAGCCATCGCCACCCCTACCAATGACGCAAGGGTTGTCTCAAGGTTTTTCAAGCAGAATATTTTCCCGCGCTTTGGGGTGCCCTGTACTTTGATAAGTGACGGGGGAAGCCACTTTATTGAAAATAAATTTGAAGCTATGTTGAAAAAGTACGGGATAAACCATAGAATCGACATGGCCTACCACCCTCAGACAAGCGGACAAGTGGAAGTCTCAAATAGAGAAATCAAGCAAATTCTTGAAAAAACTGTAGATCGATCTAGAAAAGATTGGTCCATGAAGTTAAACGATGCTCTATGGGCATATCGCACGGCTTTTCGCACCCCTATTGGCACCACACCGTTCCGACTTGTTTATGGGAAAGCTTGTCACCTACCGGTAGAGTTGGAGCACCGCGCGTATTGGGCCATCAAGACCCTCAATTATGACTATAAGAGTGTGGCGGTGAGGTGACTCTTGGACATCAATGAGCTTGACGAAATTAGAAGAGATGCCTACGAGAGCTCAAGAATTTACAAAGAGAGGACCAAGATTCTCCACGACGCCCGCATAACCGTCACGGACTTCAAGGTCGGAGACAAGGTCTTGCTATATAATTCCCGACTCCGACTATTCCCCGGGAAGTTGATGTCACGGTGGTCCGGACCTTTCACCATCAAGCGCATACAACCGGGAGGAGCATTTGAATTGGAAGGGAAAGACGGAGCCACTTTCAAGGTGAATGGGCAACGTCTAAAGCATTATTCCAAAGGAGTCCATATGGGAGAGGTAAATAGAATATATCTACTCAAGGGACGGCCAGACGACCTTTCATACCTCCTTGATGAGGTCATTGAAGAAGCGATCCCCCACTCAATCGGCGCACCCCACGAAGATAGCTTCAAAGAAGGCCCAGATTTGGCCGAGGAAGAGAAGATGGAGCACTCCCCCGATATCTCCATGGCAATTGATGATGGTGACGCTGATGTCGCAAGAATACGGGAGCTCTGCAAGCTCTCAAAGTTGAGGACTCCGAAGAAAGCTCCACCGATACGACGATCGGTGTCACCGGCAAAGTCGAAGCCCGGAACAAGCTCTAGCTTGGGGGAGCCACCCCCCAACATTGCCCATGACGAAGGGGCACTGAGGAAGACCTCACACCACCATGATCCAAACCTGAGTGGTCTTCCAAGCAAGTTCGACGGGTGCATCTCGTATGCACCCAACATCAAACGTTAATTGAAAATCAAAAGGGGTCGAGCTCAAGACCTTAAACGAGCGCTTGTCGGGAGGCAACCCGACGGTTATCGCATTTTTTCTATTTTATTTTTTATTTTTGTTTTAGACTTTATTAGCGTTTTGAGTCGTTTGCCCGAAAAATTGTGACAACGGGTCCTATTTTCTTTGACAGGAGAGGAAAACGGGATATCTATCATATGGAGGATGACCAAGGCAAAGAGGAGCGCTCCATGGATGCGCCCGAGTCTTAGGAGAAGGAAGAAACCACCTGAAGGAAGAAAAACAGAG